>OY728125.1:2002177116-2003427116 GCA_963277665.1 Viscum album
ACTCCTAGCTGCCCAGCCCACCCCCCCAAACCTACACACTCCCCTCCCCCACCCACTTGCACAACCCCCAATCTCCACTAACACCTTAATAACCCCCCCCCACATTTATAACCCCCACTACAGACCCCCACCTACACATCCCCCTTCACCTACTGCACATCCACCCCACCTGCACACCCCCTCCACCCCACATGCACACCCCCCACCCACTGCACCCCCACCACCTGCACCCCCCACCCCACTTGCACAGCCCCCTCCCCCACCCCCATCAGCACAACCCTCCCCCCTGAATTGCACACCCTTACCTGCACAGCCCAACCCCACTTGCATAGCCACCACCTCACTTCCACCTACAAAACCCCCAAATGTTAAATACTGTGTATATTAGAATTCTTTATAAAAAACCCTCTTATATTATTAACAACATTTCCAACAAGAACATACAAAGAATTTTATTAAGAATATCTCCATATGAGTGTTATATTAGGATGATTTACATTTAAAAAACCTTATTAACCTTAGGAATATGATAAATAAGTATTATAGGCTCAACATAATCCAAATAGATACAAATAAATTATACATAGTTAAGCTAAAGTAAACTAAAGTCCATAGAAACTACCATATCACCCTGCTAAAAAAAGGAAAACCACCTGAACCACTACACTAACAGACCCCAAAACCTTCATATGGTTCACTAACTTTACAAATGAGTGGCTATAAACACTTCAAAAAATTTTTATTCACACAATCATGATAGTTAATGTGTAGAAAAAAAATAGAAAAAATATCAAATTGCAATTATTGGGTATACCATACCACACAGACATCAGGATTAGGTCAAATCAAAACTGAAAACAAAAAAGATAGATGAAAAACCATAAACCTAAGGTACCACTAACAGATTTGAAGTGTTGAACAAAACAATTTCCGGATTGATGATGGATCTGGTGGAATAATTTTCCGTGTGAGAGAACTCCACTATAGGTCTCCACTTTGGTCATACAATCAAGTGGATGGGGGATTTTGTCTATTGACAATTTATGGGAAACCATTCCAAATGGTTTAAGAAAACCATTGGGAAAGGTATGCTTTACCAACGGTTTGAAAAACCATTGGGAAAGTCTGCCTAAAACTCACATATCCTAATGGTTTGATAAAACCATTGGATTTAAGTCATCTAAAACTCACATATCCCAACAGTTAGATAAAACCATTTGGTAAAAATTGTATTAAAATCTCTATTCCAATGGTTTTGTGAAACCGTTGGGTAAGGACCTCTCAACATCCCAACTCAAACAGTTTGTGAAAACCCATGGAATATTTTCCTTGGTATATCCTCCATTTATAATTGTATTCTTTTACATATTCCCCATTTTCCCCCTCACTTGTGTGTGAGTTTAAAAGAATATATAATGGATGGAACTCCCAAGATAGTGGAGACGGTTGAAGATGGAGAAAAAAAATCAAATCCTAAGAGATACATAAGTGGATAGGTGGGAAGGTGTAAACACAAACCCAAAAGGTTCAAGGTGTTTCTACCCTAGGTAAGGATTATTTTATCAACTGTTAGATAAAATATCCATTAGAAAAGATCATGATCATTCCCTCTTCATTATTTTATTTCTATCAGTTGCATGGTTTATCAATATGGATGTTTTATCATGATCACATAATTAATGAATTAAAAAATCTTGCAAGATGGAACTAAAAAAACCAACCTTATGTGTAAATATTATCAAGACATGATTAATATCTTAATTAATTTTCACATAATATTAACAAGAATGTGATAGTTATATTAATAAGTTCATGCATAAGAGATAAAATCCCTCAAATAAAATATCAAGTCAAACCAAGCCTTCCATTACTTGATTAAGGAAAATACTCAATAAAACTATGTGTTTGTAAAACCCTTGGTGAGACACTTACTTTTATACTAGAATACCTTATGAAAGGATTAGGTTTGTCTTAACCATATTACATTATGAGGAGTTTCCCTTGGTAGAAATGGTGTAATATTGGAGGTAAGAGTTGAAGAATTCCAAAGCCAGGATTTCAGGATTGGGGAGTGCACTCAAATGATCAAGGAGTTGCAAGACCACCGTTGGAAAATACATTCCTATCTAAATAATATAAAATATCTTGAACAACCCTTGTTATGATTATATGAATTGGAATATCGATCCTTTCCACTAGAATATCATGGAATGTGGACATTCCGAGAATAATGGTGAGGGACATTGGGACATGATAAAATATTTTGAGACTTAATAAAATTAATGTATTAGTTCTCAAAAAAATTTAATCAGGAAAGTACCAATGATATGCTCTTTTAATTGTTGAATAAAAATGATAATCTTGTTAACCACACTATCCTAGGGATCAATTCAGGATAAATACAACATCCACATTGGCAATAACGTCCTGGAATGGGTTAGACGTATTCAGGTTATCCTATATCGTGAATGGAAGTATTACATGTTGGATTAAATATTACCTAATCTTCCTTCAATGAGTCGAACGATGAGGATCTACTAGTCTATTAGAAACATATGAATGACATGGTTTACATTCAATGAGTGATGCTATTATCATTTTCTAGTGAGCTCTTGAAGTCTCACAAAAACATGGATTCTTATTGCATGCTCGAGCACCTCTGTGGTCTTTAACAATAGAGAGAAACACATGAAAGGTTTGAAATCTCTATATCACTATTTGTAAGTAAACATGGAGTGGGTTCCCCAATAAGGAATCATGTAGTAAATCATGTTAAAAATATTAAGCACCAAGAGGTTTTGGGGTTAAAACTCCTTGAAGACTTGGGCATCAATCTTATTCTCACATCTCTCTCTCAGAGATTCTCTAGCTTTGTTGTTAATTTTAATATGGACAACATTGAGAAGTATCTATCTGATCTTCTTATCCTCATTAAACAAGTGAAAAAAGGTAAGAAGCATGAGAATACTTATATCATTATGGTTAATAATAAGAAAGTGAAGGAAAAGAGAATTAATCCCAAAGCTTCTTGACATCCTTCTAAGAAAAAGGAAGACCAAAACAGAGGAAAGGGAACAAGAAGATATTTGTTTCACATGCAGTAGAATGGCCATTGAAAGAAGAACTGATCCCAAACTAAGAAGAAAGGGGAAGATTTAGGTTCATTTGTTTTAGAATTTAATATATATTTCTACAAATTTGGTATTAGGTAAAGGTTTTGGTGTTCAGATATGTATCTAAATACATGTACCAAGTAGATTCAGTAAGATTAACCAATAAGAGGTAGATCTATGAGCAGCCAACAGAGTTAGAATTGTTGTTTTAGCTATCAAGGACTACCACCTAAAATTTCCAATTGGGATTATATTGGTGTTAATGGGTTGTCTTTATGTGCTGTATGTTATTAAAAATACTATTTCTTTATGTAAATTATATACAAATGGATTTGTATTCATTTTTGGAAATGATTTTTTCTTCTTTTACAAAGATATCATTTGTTTTGGTCTGGAACATTTATAAAATGGCCCTCAAGTGTTGGATTACACTAACCATGTAATGGAAATCGATAACAAAGATACTTCACATGACTCATACCACACCAAACATTGGCATCACCAGCTAGATCATGTAAATGAGAAATTCTTGACAACGTTATATCAAGATGTATATTAATATTCTTTGGAACTAAAACCACTTGGAATATGTCATGCATGTTTACAAGGAAAAATGACCAAAGCCCCATTTAGTGGGAAATATGAAAGGGCTAAAGAGATTCTTGAATTGGTTTATACCAATGTGTGTGGACCATTTTCAGTTGAAGCAAGAGGAGGGTAGTCATACTTAATAACATTTACTGATGATTTTAGTAGATATTGATATATATACTTAATTAGGTATAAGTAAGATTTTTTTGATAAGATAAATCAATAAAATAATGAATTTGAGAACAATCGTGGTAAGAATGTTTTGAAATTCCACTCAGACCGAGGTGGAGAATATCTTAATCAAGACTTCATTGATTTCTAACGGGAGTTTGAAAACTTATATAACTCAATCATCCTTACTGGAACTAGTGGAATGGTGTGAGAGAAAGGATTAACATCACCTTTTTGGATATGGTGAGATCAATGATGATTCACGCGAGTCATCCATTATCCTTTTGGGGATATGCATTACAAACAGTTTCACACATACTAAACCATGTTCCAAAAAAATCAATAAATGATATTGAATACATGTTCTAGAGTGTAAGTAAATTCATGTTATCAAATTTACATGTGAGGGGAAGAAATAAATTTTTTATGGCCACTTCAGGTAACAAACATGCACCCTAAGGCACAAAGTGTACCTTTATAGAATATCCCAGGGAAACAAGGGGATTTAAACTATACAACCCCTAAAACAAAAAGGTTATAGTGGAAAAACATGACCCATTCTTTGAGAGAGAGAATATCTCCAAAAGAGATAGTGGCAGTGAGAGATACTTTAATGAAGTTAAGGATCAAGGTACACAAGGTTTGGTACATGAACAAACTCCACAAATTCCCATGGAAGAAAGAATTGTTCCAGAGACACAAGAACTGTATAGGAGTACAAGAGAGGTTATAGAACCAAAATGGTATTTTTTTCTAGTTACCGAGGATAGTGACTCATTATATGTCAATAATAATGATCCTATAACCTACAAGGAAGTAGTATGTGGCACAAATTCTACCAAGTGGAATGAAACCATGAATTCAAAAATGGATTCCATGTACCACAACAACGTCTAGATTTTGGTAGATCCACCGGTTAATATAAAACCTGTTGGTTGAAAATTGGTATTTATGGAAAACTAGACATGAAAGACAATTCAGTTCCTATAAGTCATGACTGGTTGCAATAGGGTTCAAGAAGCATCAACACATTGACTACGACAAAAACTTTTCACCAGTTTCAATGCTGAAATCAATCCGAATTATTTTGGCCATTGTTACTTACCATGACTATTAGATTTGGAAAATGGATTTCAAAACAACTTTTCGTAAAGGGAACCTTTAGGAAGATGTCTACATGACCCAACCTAAAGGGTTTATGAATCCAAAGGATTCCAATAAGTTATGAATATTGTAGAAATACATTTATGGATTTAAGGAAGAATCTAGGTCATGGAACATTCGTTTTTATGAATCCATAATGAAATTTGGTTATATTAAGAATGAATGCGAGCTTTGTGTCTACAAATAATTTAGTGGGAGTGCAATTGTTTTCCAAATATTATATGTTGATGACATATTACTTATTTGAAATGAGATACTAGTCTTGAAGTTTATTAAGGAATGGTTTAATCAATTATTCTATATGAAAAACATGGGTGAGGAAGTATATATTCTTGGGATTAAGATCCATTATGATAGATACAAGAGATTGATGGGCCAAACTCAAAATATATATTTCGATATGATTATGAATAGATTTAGAATGGAATGACCAAGAGGGGACTGTTTCCAGCATCTCATGACATTCATCTTTCCAAGAAAAAGTGTCCTTAGAAACATGAGAAAATAAGGATAATGAAAAGGACTCCATGAACATTAGATATTAGGTCAGTCATGTATTCCATTCAATGTAATATGTTGGATGTCACCTACATATTGAGTGTGGTAGGCACATATCAAGATGAACCACGTGACCACCATTCGATAGAAGTCAAGAATATCCTAAAGTATCTAATGCATACTAAGTATATGTTCATGGTTTATAAAGGAGATGAGGAACTAGTCATTAGATGATATGAAGATGCAAGCTTCCAGACTTATCAGGATGACATGAAGTCACAAATAGGATACATCTTCACATTGAATGGAGGTGCACTGAGATGGAAGAGCTCAAAGTAGAGTGTGGTTGTAGATTATACAACATAGTATGAGTATATTGCAGATTCTAAAGCAAATAAAGAAGCTATTTGGATGAAAAGATTGGTCTAGGAGCATGATGTGATTCCAAGTCAAAAAGATCCCATCACACTATACTATGATAATACTGCAGTGGTGGATCTCGCAAAAGAGACGAGGTCACATCAGCAGATGAAGCACGTCTTTCTGATGTATCGTCTCTTGAGGGATTTTTCTCAGAGAGGGGATATAACGACCTTTCCATTATTACATTACTATTAGATCATTTTAAAGATAAACAATACAATAGTATTATACATAACAGATCCAAAGGTTTAGTGTCTTGGGCAAAGTAGGACCATACAAAACAATTACAACATCAAGCATAATCAGTTAATTAATTTCTTATTCTCTAGATACTTATTTGAACTTTTCCTCTCCTTAGTACATGTATCCACCTAAGGATATACATAAAAATAGGTGATCTAGAAGCCCAGTAAGAGGATAGATAGGAACAATATATCATAGGGTGATCATAATCATAACATGGGTAAAAGATCATGAACATGAGAGGAAGCATAAATATAAGACTTGAAATGTGAAAATGTATAAAAATGAAACATCATGTCTTAGTGGTTAAATACCACACAAAATTGAAAACAAAGCTAGAATCCTGTCCACATCACTTCTACTTTACTCATGAGATTCATCACTTTACCCAATGCATTGGAGCGCTGTTTAATTACGAGCACACCCGTCACATTGAAACAATCCTATTGCGGTATATAATTTCGGGCGCACCCGTCACATCATAACATTTTCATTTATCATGCATGCCAAAATGATCATATAAAAAGAAGAACATAACAAACCCATGAAAATGAATGGGTTTGATCTCATAATAAGACATTCATAAACATTGGCTTCCTAAAAGAGGGAGGTAATAACATACATGTTACAAGAACCCTCAATCTTGAATGAGAAGTAAAAGGTGTGTTATTAAAAGACGAGTTATTTTGAAAAACATTTGGTTTATCATAAATACCTATGAAAAAAAAGTATATCTTGGAAAACAAAATAAAAATATAAACAAATGATTTTAAGGAGTATCCATATGAAAAATGGGGTGAAAGAAGGTGAACTCAAAGGATGGAATTTGGGTTTGAGAATTTCCCCTTACCTTGTATCCAAATGCTTCCTTCTCTGTAATGTCCTGTATAATGAAATTATATTCATTAATTAGAAATACTGAAACTTTTTCACATTAATAAAGTTCATTATGGTTTTATTATGTGATTTTATGTTCCTTTGGATGGTTTAAAAAAACATTGTATGGGAATATTTATTTTTATGGTTTTCTTGAGTGGTTCACTTGTATTCATAAATTGAAGTTCGGGTTGAACATGGGTAAAATTAAAGAACTGATATTTCGTGTTATTAATTATATGAAAATAGTTTTAATGATCTTATAATGAATTATATTATATTCATTTAGATAATAATTAAATGATGATGGTTTGGGTTAATTTGAGTGATTTTTCGATCATAATGAACTTGTTTTATTTTATCACTAGAAATATGGTCATAAGTTAGTTCCAGAACATTAAATAGTAGATAATTCATATACCATGTTCTGGTTCAACAATAAAAATTTTTTCATGACAAGATCTGATGGTAGAAATGGAAGAAGAAAACTTGTCACTCTTGAAGGTGATAAATTAACACTTCACGAACAACGTTCTCCTTAATAAAATAAAAGGAAGAGGGAAAGGGGGTTGGATGATATAATATCCCATTATCATCATAAAATTACAGTACATGTATAATAATGGAGTTACAATACCATTTGGATGATGATAGATTGGGAGAGATCAATAAATGAACTTGAAGTTGAAAGGAAATTAAAGGAGAAGAGGGAGAGAAATTACCTATTAAATCGTCCTCTTGAGATCCTCCTTAAAGAAGCTAGGATTGGTCTTTTGATGAGACCAGAAGCTCTTGAACATGGGAGAGGGGCTAGGGAGGATGTTTGGACAGAGTATATGGAAGTCTGGGAGCTTGATAGGTCTGAGGAAATGAGGGTGTGAAGGGTGATTTTTATAGTGGAGGGGAGAGGGGTTTCCTTAATATAAAAATCATTTGTTTATTATTTCATCACAAGACAAGGAATAGTGAGTCATACATGACCAAGAATAGTAAATATGGCATGTGAGTTCAGGATTTGAGTGCTTACATCAATTTTGATGTTAGGAATAGTGGGTTTTAATTATAATGTATTTATACGGTAAATTAATGCATTTTACTATTCACAAAAAATTCAAGTATATCGGAAAAATCCAAAAAATTTACCCCAATCATTTTTTGATGTGTAGAATCCAAAAATGATGTATATTTTTCACAAATAATTTTATAAATATTAATTATTTAATATTTAAATAAAACAATAATTTACTTTAAAAAGCATTTTTAAAATTAAAACTGATTTTATAGTAATTACAAAAATTACGTAGGGTCTTATAAAATTATATAAAAACTATAAGACATTGATTTGATAATTAATGAAAATTTTTTTGATAATAATTTTTCTTTTAAAATAATTAATTATAATTAATTATTTATGACTTACAAAATACCAAAACCATTACTAAGGTCAAATTGTCACTTTCTAAGTTGTCTAACTTTTATTTAATTATTCATGGGTAAGGTTACTATTATATTGGATTATTTACTATTCATAAGGGTCATATTATTATTCATAAGGGTATGTTACTATTAATAAGGGTAGGTTACTATTCACCAATTTTTTTTTTGTTTTATTAGACTCCCAAAATCATCTTGAACGTAGTCGTGTATGTTAGATTCTAAAAATTCCCAATACAGAAGTGAAATTTTTTTGTTTAGACGTCACTTATGTTATGTTTTCATTTGATTTTATGACATAATTATAAGAAGGGAATTTCCGTTGAAAAACATTGGGTCATTACATTCTTACCCCTTAAGAAATTTTCCCCCTGAAATCTCACTTTACACAAATAGGTGAGGGTACTTCTCCTTCATCGCCTCCTCCAGTTCCCAAGTAGCTTCTTCAAACATATGGTTCCTCAAAAACACTTTGGCAAGGTGGGTTGTATTATTGTGCAATACCTTATCTCTTCGATCTAGAATCTATAATGGTTGTTCCTCATAAGAGAGAAAATCTTCCAGCTGTACCACCTCTGAGTTTAGTACATGTTAGGGGTCTGGTATGTAATTACTCTAGAGTGATACGTGAAAAACATCATGAACATGAGCCATACTGGGTGGAAGTGCAAGTCGATAGGCCACAGCTCCTATGCGATCAAGAATCTCAAAGGGGCCACTGTACCTTGGGCCTAGCTTCCCCTTATTCCCAAATAACATGAATCTCTTCCGTGGAGATATTCGTAGGAAGACTATCTCTAACGTTGAACTCCACACCCCTTTGACGATTGTCAGCACAGCTCTTTTGCCGACTCAGAGCAGCTTTGATGTGTTTCTGGTTGACTTCAACCTTCTCAGTCATCTCTTGAAGAAGATCGGGTCCATGTATCTTTCTTTATCCACCTTCATCCCAACCGGTTGTAATTCTACATCGCATTCAATACAGAGCTTCATATTGAGACATTTGAATACTCGAGTGGAAGCTATTGTTGTATGATAACTCAACCAAGGGGAGATGCTAATCCCATCCACATTTGAAATATAGAGAGCATGATCTTAGCATATCTTCAATCATCTAAATAGTCCTTTCAGATTGTCCATCGGTTTAGGTGTGATAGGCCATGATGAAATTTAATTCAGTACTCAAACGATGTTGAATAACTCTCCAGAATTTAGAAGTGATCCTTGGATCACAGTCAGAGACAATCGATAGTGGAACTCCATGCAGTCTCACCACTTCCTTCACATATATCTTTGTAAGTTGTTAAAGTGAGAGATCTTCACAAATAGAGATAAAATGGGCAGTCTTGGTGAGTCGGTCAACCACAACTCATATCGCATTATTTCCTGTTGACGCCTTTGGGAGACCCACAACAATGTCCATAGTAACATTTTCCCATTTCCACATGGGTATAGGCAATGACTGCATCATAAATTTGGACATTTTTTTCCCAACATTAACTTGCTGACATACCAAACACCTTGATATATATTCTGTAATCTTATTCTTCATGTTATCCCACTAGAAGTGTTCTTGGAGATCAAGGAACATCTTTGTACTCCCATGATGGATAAGGAATGTTGAGCTATGTGAATTTTCCAATAGTTCCTTCTTTATCCCGGGTGATGAAGCCACAAAAAGCCGCATTCCAAACTGAATCACACTATCATCATTGATATGGAACTCCTAAAACTTCCCTTTATTTACTACATTCACCCTCTTTTATATCTCCACATCATCCCTTTGTGCTTCCTTAATCTTCTCTTGGATGGATGGTTACACAATCATTTGGGAAAGGTAGGATGTATCCCCTTCTCTTATGAATTCCAAATCCATCCTTTGCATATCCCAAAAGATAGGGACTTTCTAAATCTAGAACATGGATAGAGTAGTATGATATTTTCTACTTAGTGCATCATCTACCTCGTTCTCCTTTCCAGGATGATAGTGAATAAATCAATCATAAACCTTGATTAGCATTGACCATCTTCTTTGACAAATGTCGAGGTCCTTTTGTGTGAATATATACCTTAGGCTCTTGTGGTCAGTGTATATGTCACACTTCTCACCAGAATGGCAGTGCCACCAGGTTTTCAAGGAAAAAATCAAGGGTGCCAGCTCCAGATCATGCGTCAGTTAGTTTTGATCATGGATCTTCAGCTGTCGTGAGGCGTAGGCTATCACATTATCAATTTTCATGAGTACACAACCATAGCATTTCTTTGATGCATAAATGTATATCACAAAACATTCTCCACTATTTGGTAATGTGAGTAAATGAGCAATGATCAACCTTATCTTTTGATCCATGATTCTTCCCACACATTCTTCCGTCTAGACATACTTTACCCCATTCCTTGTTAACTTAGTTAGCAGGCTTGAAAATCGTGAGAAGTTTCACACAAAATGTCGGTAGTACCCAGCTAATCCAAGAAAACTACAGATTTATGGGACACTAGAGGGCATGGTCCATTCCATAATTGCATTTTTCTTTAAAGGATCCAAAGAAATTCCCTCACTGGTGATCACATGTCCTAAGAATGTGACTTTTTTCATCCAAAAGTCACACTTGCTGAACTTGGTGTGCAACTTCTCCTTTTCTAATGTCGCCAAAACAAGTCTTATATGTTCTTGATGTTCCTCCTTTATCTTGGATTAGATGATAATATCATCAATACACACTACCACAAATTTGTCGAGGTAATGTCTAAATACTCTAATCATCAAACCCATGAAGATTGTAGGGGAATTAGTATGTCCGAAGGGTATCACCAAAAACTCATAGTGCCCATACATTGTACAGAAGGCAGTCTTCTGAACATCTTCCTTCTTCACTTTTACTTGATGATATCTAGAACAAAGATCCAACTTTGAGAAGTACTGATCTCTTCTTAACTGGTCCAACAAGTCATTAATCCCAGGGAGATGATACTTGTTCTTTATGGTGATCTTGTTGAGTTCCCGATAATCGATACACGACCACATTGCTCCATCATTCTTTTCACAAAGAGAACCAGAACACTCCAAGGTGATGTACTAGGGCATATGAACCATTTTTCCAGAAGATCATGTAGTTTCTTCTTTAATTACTCTAGTTCAATAGGATCCATCCTATAGGGACACTTCAATATAGGATTGGATCAAGGTATGAGTTCAATTGAGAACTCTACCTCATGATCCGGGGGAATTCGAGGTAAATCTTATGGAAATACATCGCCATAATCCCTCACGATGGTCATTTCCTCAAGGTTTTCACTTTCCTTTGATTCAACCATTTGGTCGAGGTATGCTTCTTCATAGGTAATCAACACCCAAACCATTGAAGTATTTTTCTAAAGAGATTCATGATCTTCCTTGCATTTTTAGAGGAGCAGAAGATAGTTCAGAATATGAAAAGATATTTACTTTTCCCGACAGTTGATATTTTCTCTATATAAAGAGAGCCAATCCATTCCCATTATAGAATCAAATTCCACCAAGGGAAGTGCTACGTGATTTTCCGGAAGAATATTCCCACATATGCCAATAGGAGAAGAGTCAAACACTTTGGTTGCAATGATTGCACCACTTGGTGTTTTTACATATATCTCTAAATCAAGGTTTCTGGGCTTCGATTCTATAGTTCTAGAAAACTTGCAAGATATAAAGGAATGCATAGAACCATAATCAAATAAGACTTTTTCTATTCTTGAGTGAATAGAAAGTGTACCTTGTACGACTTCATTATCTTTCTCCACTTCTGCAGTAGTGAAGGAATAATCATTCCCTTGTTCTTTTTTTCTAAGGTGGCTGCTGACGTTGATTACCCTCAAGAGCTTGAGGTTTAGTGCACTGGTTTTCATAGTTCCCTAGCTCCCTATAGTTGTAGCATTGAACCATGAGTGGTTATATCCTTTCATCAACTACATTATCCTTCTTTTTCATCTATTTTCGACACTCTTGAGCATGATTTCTTTCTTTCCCACACTTGAAGAATTTCTCCATCCCTTTGAGGCAGTTCCCAGGGTGCAACATTCCACATTTTTGGCATGTGGTTCCTTGAGTTTTCTTCCCACCTTTATCATTAGACCCACCAGCTTGAAACTCCGTCTTTCATTTCTTATCACCATATCCATGGGACCATTATCCAAACTCCATATACACTTTGAGAGAACACCAAACAAAATCTTCATAACTCACAAAGTCTCTAATTCCAAGAGCCTTTTGAATGTGTTGTTTTAATCCACTAAAGAATCTTTCAATTTTTCTATCAATGTTGATAAAAAAACCCGAAGAATACTTTGCAATCCTTGAGATATTCACTTCGTAGTTTGTAACAGATCGTCCTTATTTTTTCTTGAGCTCTATGAATTATCTCTCCATCTTCATGAGAATATTTCTTCAGAAATACTTGTTATGAAACATTATCTTAAAGTCTTCCCATTCCATCTCATTAATTTCCTCCCAGATCTTATTGTTCTTAATCAAATACCACCATTGATCGGCTTCTCCATCTTGACGATAAATGGATAGGGTCACCTTCTCTATCTCAGAACAGTGAAGAACATAAAATATCTTCTCCAGGGAGTTGAACCACAATTCTGAAAATAGTGGACTAGAAGATCCACTAAACGTCGGTGGTTGTTTCTGTATAAAACATTTGATAGCCAGTTTCTCTTTCTTTGGTGAAGGAGGAAGTTCCCCATTATTATGGTTATTGTTCATAACCTGTGATTATTGGGTAATCATCGTAATGATGTTTTTAAATCTACCTCCCAAATCATTGTGGATGTCGTTCGGGCAATCGTTGCATTAGCCCTTGCATGAGTTGTTGTCCTAGTTTCTCTTGGTTTCCACCATTTTCTAAAATAGAAAAGGATAGAACAAAACATAAGTAAACAATTCATTCATTTCCAAAATTTATACTAAAATCAAAACATATGGGATCCGTATGTAAATATTATTGTGTGCATATTTTTACTTAGTCTCATGCTAGAGGTTTCCTCTAGGGTTCACTAATCCTAATTGCCAAATTAACTAAACCTTTCCTTTGATACCAACTATAGAGACCCTGACTTTCTTACATTACTATTACATCATTTTAAAGACAAACAACATAATAGTATTACACATAGAGGATCCAAAGGTTTAGTGTCTTGGGAAAACATGGTCCATACATAACAATTACAACAGCAAGCATAAACAATAATTTAATTTCTTCTTCTCTAGATTTTAATTGGAAATTTTCCTATCCTTAGTACATGTAGACACCTGAGGATATACATTAAATGGGGTGAGATTGAATCCCAGTAAGAGGATAGATAAGAACAATATATCATGGGGTGATCATAATCATAACAGGGGAAAAATATCATGAACATGAGAGGAAGCATAAATATAATACATGAAATGTGGCAATGCATAAAAATGAAACATCATGTCTTAGTGGTTAACTACCACACATAATTGTGAAAAAATATAGAATCTTGTCCATATAATTTCACCTTTACTCATGAGATTAATCACTTTACCCAATGCATTGGAGTACTGTATGATTCCAGGGACACCCGTCACATTAAAACATTCATATTGTGCTATATAATTCCTGGTGCCCCCGTCACATCATAAAATTATAATTTATCATGCATGAAAAATGATCATACAAAAATAATAATATAAATAAACCATAAAAAGTAATTGTTTTCATCTCATAAGAAAAAATTTATAATAATTTGGTTCCCAAAAGAGAGAGGGAATAACATACATGTTATAAGAACTGTCAATCATGAATGAGAAGTAAAAGGTTTGTTCTTAGAAGAAGAGTTCTTTTGGAAAACATTTTGTTTGTCATAAACACCACTGAAAAACATGTATATCCCAGAAAAGTAATGAAAATTATGAACAAATGATTTTTATGTGTAACCATATCAAAATTGTAGTGAAAGAGGGGGAACCCGAAGTTTTGAATTTAGGTTCGAGAATTCCCCCTTACTTTGTATCCAAATGATTCCTTCTCTTTAATGTCCTATATAATGAAATTATATTAATTAATTATAAATCCAAAACCTTTTGTAAATTAATATGGTTCATTATGGTTTTATAAAGTTATTTTATGTTCCTTTTGATGGTTAAAAAAACATTTTTCGGAAATGTTTGTTTTTATGGTTTTCTTGAGTGGATCACTTGTATTATTAAATTGATGTTCGGGTAGAAGATGGGTAAACATCCAGAACTAATATTTCATGTTATTAATGATATTACAGGAGTTTGAATTATCTTATAATTAATTATATTATATCCTTTTAGATAATAATTAGATGATTATTGTTTTGGGTTAATTTGAACGATTTTTCGATCATAATGAACTTATTTTTATTTAATAACTAGAAATATGGACATAAGTTAGTTCCAGAACATTAAATAGTTGATAATACAAATAAAATGTTCTGGTTAAACCATAATAATGGTTTCGTGACCAGATCTAAAGGTAAAAATTGAAGAAGAAAACTTGTCATTCTTTAAGGTGATAAATTAAAACATCACGAACAACATTCTTCTTAATAATATAAAAGGAAAGGGGAAAAGTGGATGGATGATATAATATCCCATTAGCATCATAAAATTTCATTACATGTATAATAATGTAGTTACAATACCATTTGGATGAAGATATATGGGTATAGATCAAGAAATGAACTTGAACTTGAAAGGAAATTAAATGAGAAGAGGGAGAGAAATTAACTCTTAAATCTTCCTCTTGAGATCCTCCTTAAGGAAGCTAGGATTGGACATTTGATGAGATTAACATCTCTTGAACGTGGTAATGGGGCTAGGGAGGATGTTTGGGTAGATATTTGAGAAGGCTTGGAGCTTGAGAGATGTGAGGAAATGCGGGTGTGAAAGGTGGTTTTTATAGTGGAGAGGAGAGGGGTTTCCTTGATATAAAATTCATTAGTTTGTTATTTCCTCACAAGACAAGGAATAGTGAGTCATCCATGACCAAGAATAGTAAATAATTAATGTGAGTTCGTGATTTGGGTGCTTAAATCACTTTGGATGTTAGGAATAATGGGTTTTAATTATAATGTATTTATACAGTAAATTAATGTATTTTACTATTCACCAAAAATTCAATTATCTCTGAAAAATCCCAAAACATTACCCCAACAATTTTTAGACGTGTATAATCCAAAAATGAATTACATTTTTAAAAAATAATTTTATAAATATTAATAATTTAAAATTTAATTAAAATCATAATTTACTTAAAAACCCTTTTTTTAAATTAAAATTGATTTTATAATGCTCTCAAAAATTACGTAGGGTATTATAAAATTATCTAAAAACAATAAGACATTGATTTGATAATTAATGAACACATTTTAAGAAAATTAATTTTCTTTTATATTAATTAACTATAATTAATTATTTATGACTTACAAAATATCAACACGTTTACTAAGGTCAAATTGTTACTTTCTAAGATGTCTAAATTTTATTTAATTATTCATGGGTAAGGTTACTCTTATGTTGGATGATTTACTATTCATAAGAGTCATATCCTTATTCAAAAGGGTATGTTACTATTCATAAGGGTAGGTTACGATTCACTAAAAATTATTTTTGTTTTATTAGACTCCAAAAATCATCTTGAACACAACCGTGTAGGTTAGATTCTCAAAATTCCCAATAAAAAAGTGAAAAACTAATGTTTAGAGGTCAGTTATGTTATGTTTTAATGTGATTTTATGACATAATTATAAGAAGGGAATTTCCATTGAAAAACATTGGGTTGTTACCAGGGAATTTGAAGTGATTAGTATTTCCATGGATGAAAATATGGCAGACCCCTTGATTAAAGCCTTGACTCAGTAGATTTATGATCATCATGTGAGATCTAGCGGGATGAAAGTCATAGGTAGTTGGATCTAGTACAAATAGGATTTTAAAAGAGTTTGTGTAATAGAACCAACTTGTTGTAATTTTATTATATAAATATTTAACATATTTAAATATTATTACATATTGTTCTTTTTTCTACATGACTATAGTGTAATAATGTCTTCTAGTATTCGTCGCATTGACCAGGTCATATCAGTTCCCTAATATGATGGGAACCTTGAAGTGCTATGACAATATTCTTAAATATAGTTATATGGTTGGATTATATACTATAATCCGACACATAGTATACAGATCATCAGGTTTGAGAACTCGTAAGCATATGAGACTCCCTATCATGAAGTTCAAACTTGGTAATCTCAAAGATAGGAGATGAGGAGAATAGACTTGCCAGTAGGAATTCTACATGTTTTGGTTTCATCTGATATTATTATTTGTGAGACTGTATAATGATCCTTAGACATTATGATTATCATTAATAAGTGTCATGACTCGCACAATTTGATTAACTAACAAAAACAGTCATGCTGATAGTTGTCAAAAAGTAGGGTATAGTGGGTGCATCAGAAGTGGCATTTTATTAATGGATAAGTTGAGGAAGAATTTGTCCCTTCTATTTATAGAAGTTTATTTTTCAGTCCTTTGATTGAAGTAAAACCATCACATGAAATTCCACGACCATGGTTCAATGAAGAGTTTATTTCAGGTAGTCAATGAATGAAGTATCAAGAATAAAGGTTAATGAAATGACCATGAAACCAACTTGATGGGATATTGAAACAAAGTGATTATGTTACATAGTGAGTGTTCATATGTGGATTCCATTTTTGTGACATTATGTTTTTTCTCTTGGGTGCCTTGACCTGTGGCTAGACATTAATCTTGGACTTTAGATAAGCTTTCCTAATTTTAATGAGAAAGAATCTTAGAGGTTCACAAACTCAATGTTTTTGGTTATCTTATTTAAATTCTATTTGAATTTAATTAATAAATATTATCTCAAGATAGTGGAATAATTTTATTCAAGTTAAAATGGTTTCATAAATTAAATACATATTTATTCCCTAAATTGTGGGTAAAATATTTTTTTTCATTTTATTGATCATTTAATATATATTTATTTACTAGTTTGTAAATAAAATATTTATTTAATAGAATACTTTATTTATTTATTTTTTCAGATGTCCAATAAATGGAAGATGATTTTGAGTGTACCAAGGTTAGTATGGTAGTAAAATAATTATTCACAAGATGGTGAATAAATATTTAACTAGTTGGCACAAATTAAAATAATAATAATGATTATATTATTTTGTGATGCAGAATTTTATTTATTCCATTTTTCGCAAGATGGTGCACTATAAATAATGAAATGATATTATTATTAAAATCATTGGTTTTCCCTAAGGTTAAGGAATTTATTTATTTGCTGTTACACAATTAAATAGTGTAAATGAAGCCCCATGTAAATAAATAGACATGTACATCAATTGTTTAATTCTCCGAACTACACACCTGGTGAATTGAGAATTATTGAGCTAAAACATTTCTCTCTAAAATTCTCTTCCCTCCCATCTCAAGAATGAGATACATTCTTCAAGGCTGAAGAAAAAGAAATCAAGAATGACTAACACAAGACACTCGCTTCACCGCGCTAGCACCCTAAGAATGAGAGTTGTAGATCGGAGGCCATCAGAGAACCTATGGATAAACTCTTGAGGGATTGTAGTTTATATCCTCGCAAGTGCAATGAGATAATCCGAAAGGGTTATTATGGACAGTCGACAACATTAAAAAAGAAAATACAGAAGATCCAGGTAATCATTTCTTTATAAAATTAATTAAATTAATAATAATTATGATGTAAAATATACTATCTAAACGTTTTGGTAGCCTTCCTTATTTATCTGAATCATTGATTCTATTCCATGGGGACTGAAATTCATCGTTATATTGATCCTAGAATAATTATCGATCATGGTTAATATTAAAGTTGGGTGTTGGCCCAACCGCACTTCCACTGCGCCCAGAACCTTCACCCCTCACTTATTCACTTTTCTAAATCAATTTTTCTCAAAAAAAAATTGAAACAAAACTTCCAAAAATACCTACACTCATCCTATAAGATTTGTTTGGAAATAAAATAAATCTATGGCAGGTTTTTAGTATAAACCAAAATGAGTTACCCAAAGAATTTGTAACATTATTTAATGAGAACTACTATTTTATTTCATTATACACTCCTAAAATTATTGTTATATATTTATTATATAATATCCTCAGTATCTTAAATCTTATATGAATAATTTTACCTATAAATATATGCTCTTATATAAAATGAGATACAAAATCAATATTCTTTTGTACAGCGTACTACCGCCTCGCGAACCGATGATGTTCGTTCTTCCATTACCAAGTTTCAAGGTTGGAAATAATGATGAACATAATATTTTATATGAAATATATGTTATTTATGATATATTTATTCTTTTTTAATTTTTATATAACATATACTATCATGATTTCCTTTTTGTGGGGATATAATAATATCGTTTGTAAATGTGTGGACTATCGCCTCCTGAAAGCGATGCGATTCATTCACGCTTTACATGGAATGTATTGAAGATGGGATTAAAAAAAATCTGTGATATATATAACATAAAAATGTTGCTAGAAATATAATATACTTATATATCATTTAATTTTATTTCTTTTAATATACTAAGAAACTAGAAATAGTGTTCATGCGTACATACAACCTACTGTCTCCATGAACGGTGCATTTCATATCCTATAACTAAGTATTATGGATTAATATAAATACATATATATTAAATATATATTATATTTACATACTAGTTTACATTTTTGAGATTATAAAATCACTATATAATTAATATTAATGAAAAATAACAAGACCAAACATACTTGAAATACAAGGTAATTAACACTCAAAACAGTGAAAAAATGAATTTTTACTAACAAATGGGTGAAAATATATTATAAAAGGATCATATTTGGTATTATAAATATTAATATGGTTCTTGTAAAACTTAATAACAAGTTTAAAAACACTTAATATGATCTTAAAGAATGCATGATCTATAGGAAGCACAAGGTAAGTGATTTCATCTCAATTGACATTACATTGAGACTTATTTGTTATTATGAAAAATATACACTTTTATGTGGTGTATGTAATTACCCCTTAACACTTAATATTGTGAATAATTTATCCTTTATGGTATTTAGATTTTATATATAAAATATTGTGAAATATCACTTTATTTTGTGACTGTTGACTCTCTCTTGAAACAATCACTTTGTTGTAATCATTTTTAATTGGAAATTACATTTACCCAAAATACCCATATAATTCATCATGAATATAATTATTTTATAAACTCTATAACATTTTTACATACTATGTATACATTGAAATTTAATTTATTAAATGGAGAATTATTGGTACATCTACATCCTTTACTCAGGACATATATTTTATGAGGAACATTATTGAAGAATTAAATAAATTATTTGACATGTGAGGAATACTTTAGAGAAGAAAGAAACAATTTGGTGACCATTTAATGCAAGTCCATTGATGAATTGTTAGTCTAATAAGATGAATCATTTGGCCACATTGGAATAGTCTTAATCTATGTTGAGAATAGGAATTGATAGTAAAGGTTCCACTTACTTGGGAAACAAGGATTATGATAAATAAGAATCACCTTCATTAGTTATTAAATTATTATTATTCATGAGATTTTTTCAGGAATTTTTATATGGATTTATCTCAATATCAGTTAATTTATCAAACTTCATGAGTTTCTGTTATTTACCTTTCCACATTGACTATGCTTATTTATTCATTATTTCTTCTATGGTATATAATTATTATTATGCATCTATTCTCACTCATATTTTATTTCCCTTTTAAAGGATATAAAGATGAATTCATGGAATGATTTTTAATGATGGCGAGGTTTAATTTTGTTATGATTTATTTTATTTTCCCAATGTAATATGGGTATCATGTATATAATCTAGTTTACCATTGCTGCTGAACTAATTTATCCTTATAGATTTGATTACTTGATAGCATGCCAAGGTAAAAAAGTAAGTATCCGACTCTAAGATTCTGTGGATGGGTCGCTAAAGTTGGTATCAAAGGAAGTTTAGTAGAAACCTTGAAAAATAGATTTAGTAAAACATATATTAGTGAACAAAACCCTATGATATATTTGAATATAATTTTAGAATAACATGCTAAATAATCCTTGTTTATGATTATGAGAATACCTATGCATAAATTTTTCAATTGATTTTAAGTGTTATTCCATATTTATAATTACAAAATGTTTATAGTTTTATAATATAATCCAATATATTAAATTATTTATAAATTAAACATATAAAAACTATTGGTATCAATACTCAATGCCAATGAAAAGGTTTCCTTATCAAGAAAGATGATATAGATGGTATTGAAATAAAGAATGTTTAAGATATATGAGAGACGATTAATCAGGTTATGAAAAATAACCTTTCTCAGATGGAGAAACCTATTACAAGATGAGAATATATGAGGTTGGATCACCATATGTGATAGAGGACTCCATTATTTAGTTGAATTACTAATCCAATGGTAGCTGAAAAATTGATTAAGCCTATGGAGAATATATTTATGGCCTTTTGATGCAGTTAAAAGGAAAAGGTTACACCTACGGTGTGTTATATCATATGTGATGTAGATCAATGGTGGTCATTGATCTAGAATAACATATTAGGATAAGAAATATAAATCCAAAAATTAAAATATTTTACGGATAAATTCTTCGACAAATATTTCCCTTGTGAGGAAAAATATTAAATGAATAAGTAGTTACATAAATTAAAGGAAAAGGAAGAATACTGTGTCAAAAAGAATGTATCTACCTTTACAAAGTTATTTTTGTATTCTATGGATTATATAAACAACACAGACTTCACGACTGACCATGTTTTGAAGGTCTTAAACCATTTCCCCAAAGGGAGCTGGCCTCACAAACATTTTCTTCATATTATGAAATAGTTTTATGTTCTATTAGGAAAAATTAATAATTATATAAGTCATATAGATTTTTAGGGAAGAAAGTGACAGAGAGGATGAAAATAAAAAGTTGTATATGGGAGTTTCTAAGGAATGTGTGACATCAATAATTTTTCTAATGATTGAAATACCATATTTATTTGATACAATAAATAATTTTCTGTCTGAGGATGTGAAATTTTATAAGAACATTAAATAAGAGAATGATGAGGAGTTAAAGGATTTTTTATGAATATTTAATCATAAAATTTGGAAACAAATTATATGTTCTATATAAACCGGAAAGGGAATTTTTGGATTATTCTTATAGGTCCAATTTCTCTATAAACCATGGTAGCAAAAAAATGTATATGTATTTGATGTAAATTTTTGGTGGGATAACATGAAGTGTGAAATTTATAAATAAGTGTCCAGATGATTAGTTTTTCAACATGTTAAATTATCAAGGTAGCATCCTAGGGGAGTCATGAATCCTTTTCATATCCTCATGTTGAAATTTAATAATAATATTATTGAATTTTACATAGGACTACCAGAGACTCCCAGAAAGAATGATGTAATGTGGGTTATCATTGATCCCCTAACCAAATAAATATATTTACTATATATATAAGAAGATTTACCTCTTGGGTGAATCAAAATACTCTAAATTCAGGATGTTTTCTGAATTCACGGTGCACCTATATCAATTGTTTAGGACATAGATATTTTTTGTATTGAAAGTTTATAATATTATTTAAAATTATCTTGATATTGAACTTAATTTGAGAACCACATAACATAAAAAAACTGTAGTAAATTCAAAAATAAAAATTAAAACAATAAAATACATGTCGAGGTCAAGATCACTCAACTTTAAAGGTATGTGGTATTAGTATTTAAATTTAGTAGAGTTTTCTTATTATAATAGATTTCTTTCACGTATTAAAATGAAACCATATGAAGATTTATATGGAAGGAGAAGGCACATTACCAATTTTTGAGATGCTTTTTGGTGAGAGGAAACATGTAGGAACACAATTTTTTGAAGAGACAATAATAAATTCAAAGAATATTTAGGATCACATTAAATACACACAAAATAAGAAGAGAATTATGCTGATAATCAAAGGAATGATTTTGAATTCCAAGTGATAGATCATGTTTTCTTGAAAGTATCTCCATGGGTGGGTGTTAGAAGGGTTTTTAAGAAATGGAAGCTCAGCCTCAGGTATATAAGACCCTATGAAATTATGGAAATAATTAGAGTTTTTGTTTATCATTTGTGAATGCCACCAGATCTCTCAAAAGTAAACAACATATTTTATATATCTTTGGTAAGAAAGTACATTCCAAGACTGCCACAAGTGCTCGCCTATGATTAAATTGAGTTAAAACCTAATATATCTCACTATGAAGAACCCATGTATATTATTGATACTAGAGAATTTATTGAGAAATTAGATGACTTTTCTGGAAAAGGTACCTTAGAAGAATTCCAAAGTGCAGGAAACATATGGGAACATGAGGATATTATAAAAAATAACCACTATAATATATTTTGACCCTAATATCCCAAAAATTCCTTAGTTTATTTTTTAGGATGTAATAATGTTACACCCCATGTTTTTACAATATTTTATTTTTTGAATAAATTTAATTTTGTTAATAGCTTGCAATGAACGAAACACTGTGTTTAAATAAAACACTTTTTAGTCACATTTTTAACTCTTCATTAAATTTTAATAATTTTAGGAAATTTATATGATAAAATTATATACTATATATATATTTAAATGTGTTCAAATTGATCCAATATATTTTATAGGCATAAGACAAGAACAAACTAAATTTTTTATATAGAAGCTATATTCTTCTAAATACAATTTTACTACCGTTTAATGGGGAACCTTTATAAAAACTAAATTTTGAAACATTATAAATTTTATTTGTCAAAATAAACCTAAAATTTAAATTATTATTTTATAAATTATATTACGGTGAATTTTTTTAATTTTTCTGAGATGTTTTTTTGATGAATAGTGAGAAATAATGACTTTAAATTGAAAACTGACATTTCAAATAAAATATTTATAATGTAAAATTATAAATTTATTTGGTTTTGAATAAATAATATATCTATTATAAATATATTAATCTGATTTATTTCATTGGAATCATTTTAATATTGATGTTATTTATAAAAACATATTGATCTTTTTAGCTTTATCACTTTAAAATGTTGCTTTCCCGTCCCGCCTGTGTGATTAATTTTAAATTAATTTATGACACTCAAGTTATTGAAATTTATAATAATGTATTACATATTTTTAATTTAAATAATTTATATTATATATTAATTTACACTTACTTTTTGAAAAAAACCAATAGTGTATGTAATTAAAAATAATTACTACAAACAAGGTAAAATTAAGCTTACAAAGGGACTAGAATTTAAATATAAAGGGGAAATGACCATGAAACCTATCCAAAAATGATTTTATGGGAATTTTTCTACCATAAAACAACTAGGATAAAAAAATTTCATTATTGGAGGAAAATTAGGTAAGGGTGGCATCACAATAGTGATTACCTGTTTTGTATTTACAAGAATGCCCCTCTTCCTCCACTATAAAAAAGGCACTAACCCCTCACTTATTCACACATATAAATCCATTTATATTGACCAAAACAGGAAAATATAATGTTAAAAAAATCATCCAATGATAATAGATATTTTATTGGATGGAAATAAAACCATCTAAATATTTTGGTATAAATCAAATTAGGTACCGAAAGAAAAGGTAATGTTCTTCAATCGGGACTTGGTTTAATTTCTATCTCCACCCCATAAATTATTATCATATATTTATTATATAATAACCTTATTATATTTAATATACTTATTTTTTTTATGATAATGGTTTTTCATAAAACATCACATACTTCTATCAAATGGGATACACAATCAACGTACATGTGGAAATCAGACTATCACTCTACAAACCGATGTCATTTGTTATTCCATTACCAAATTTCATGGTCATAAATAATGAAATACATATATTTTCTTTTATTTATATTATATTTATAATTTATTTATTTTTGTTAAATTTTTATATAATTCATACCCTCAGGGTCTCCATTTTGTGGGAATATGATAATATTATTTTGTCGATGTGTGGACGACCACTACCTCAATAGGATTTGATTCATTCACTATTTACATATAATTTTTGAGGATGTTTTTAATAGAAATATGTGATATATATGAAAAAAATGATACTAGATTTATAATATACATAAATATCATTTAATTTTCTTTCTTTTAATATGAAAAGAAACTAAAAGAAATGTTTATGCTTATGTATGACCAACCATCTCCATGAATAGTGAATTTTATATCATATCATTAAATATTATGGATTAATATAAATATATATTTATTGAATATGTATGATATTTACATAAAAACTCACATTATTTAGATAATGAAATCATGATCTACTTAACAGTAATTAAAAATAAGAAGTCGAAACATATTATAAGAATAAAGCAATTAACAACCAAAACTGTAAAAATAATGAAATATTATTAACAAATGGGAAATAATATATTATAAAACAATAATATATGTTATAATAAATATTAATATGATTATTTTATAAGTTAAAAACATGTTTGAAATCACTATATAAGAAGTTAAATCATGTATGACCAAAAGGAAGTATAAAGTAAGGGATTTCTTCTCAGTTTACATTTCATTAATAATTATTTGCTATTATGCACCAATTAACTTTTATGTGGTGTATATAGTTCCCAATAGAATTGAAATATCATGAATAATTTATCATTAATGGTATTTTAAGATTTAATTTGAATTACTATTCAATCTAACTTTCTATTTTTCTAATTATCATTATGTAGAAATGATCAATTTTTTGTTATCATTTTTAATTAGAAATATTATTTCTTATATATATTTATATACTTTATCATGGATATGATTATATCATAAACTATACACCATTTGTACATATGGTTTATACTTAAAAATGTATTTAATTAACTATTTAATTATTGATAATCTTAATCCTGTACTAAATATGGATATTTGATAAGTCATGTTGTTTATGAATGAAATAAACTATTCAATATATGAGGAATGATTTGGAAATGCAAGAAATGGGATGGGGACTACTTAATGAAATCCCCTTCGATGCATCTCTACTCTCATTTTGAGAATTAGTTTTCCAAATAAGAGTAGTTTTAATCTATATTGAGAATAGTTCTTGGTGGTAAAAGATCCATATACCTAAGAAACATGGCTTCTGATAATTGAGAATTTCCCTTATTTAGTATTAAATTATTATTATCGATGAGTTTTTTATTTTATATTATCAATAGAATCATTTTTTCTCAGTTCATTTGTTAAATGGAATGTGATTCAATTATTTACCTTTCTATATAGATTATGATTATTTTTTCATTATTTCTTTCATGTTACATAAACCATACTGAGAATTTTTTTATCAAATTTATTTTCTTTCTTTTACAAAAGATATGAAGATGAATTCTTGGAATGTGTTTCAAGGATGTCAATACTTTACTTTTGTTATCATTTATTTTCTTTTACAAATATAATATGGGTATCATGTATGTAATCTGGTTTTTGAAAACTAATAAAGTAGTTAGTCCTTTGGTATTTGATTCATTGTAATCCTGGAAACATAATAAAGTGAGGCATTGGATCTAGGTTTCCACGGTCATGCCGTTTAACTTCCCTTACATTAGAAAATGATAAGGCCACTCCTGTGTATGTGTAGAATACCACATACACAAAGTGATGTGATTCAGTTTTCATTAATGTCTCAATGAATGGTCATAAGGATGAATCTAATAAATAAATATTGAATTTAAAAAATATTCATGATTCCTAAAATGAAAAATATTATGATCATTATTTTTATTACACCGAGTAAAAAATGAAATTTTCATTTATGGATGTATATAGACTACAAACTCTATGAGGTGATGTAAATAATTTTTCATGACCATCTTACATGGATGGTTATAAAATTATATTCTAGATATATATTTGATAATTATATCATGATTATTATTCTGGATATGATGGAATAAAGATTATTAGACCATGGTCAACATATCAATGTTGTTTTGGGATTATAAAATGAACATCCATAAATAATCTGACAAGGAATGTATCAATTTAGTAATAATATAAGAAATGGAAATAAATTAAATAAAAGGTATTATGATAAAGGTAAAATTTCAATATTTTTATTAAAAAATTAAATAATAAATATATTTTTATTCTAAAACATTTAAAGAATGTACGTGATGAGTTGGAATCAAGGTAAGATATTCTCATCTAAATTTAATTTCTTTGAGACTTAATGTATTTTCACCACTTTTTTAGTTTTTAAAGGTTTTATGAAGTTATATAGGGATTTATTTTATCATTAATTATTAAATGTTAAAGTTGTTTAAAAATACATTTCATGTTTTCTTCCTCAATGTCAGTTTAATTTAAAAGTTTTAAAAGTTATAAGTGATTTTCTTTAAAAATTAATTTTAATGTTATCATTTCAAAATATATCGTTTCAAAATCCATGTTCATTGATATGTTTCTAGGTTTTTATTATTTTCATTTAAAATATATCATTGTTAAATTTTAACTATCATTGAATTTTAAAAAAAGTTGTAAAAAGGAATCTTTAAAATATTTTCCACATGGTTCACTTTTGACTCTTTTTACATAAGTTCAGAAGAATGTTTTTAATGTATAATAAATGAACGGATTTTCCTACAAGAACATAATTTATTCATGTTAAATATTCCTATATATTATAATATGGACTTAAAAAGAATTTTATATTCATTTTATATTTGTTTATTTTTTATTTTTGAAATTTTTGAAAGGAAATGATTATTTTTAGTTATTTTATATGAATTTTGATAATGGTTTTGATTATGAGTTAAAATACCAATTTTTTGGTTTTTGTGATGAATATTTAAAGATAATAAATGTTTATATTAAAAAAATGACTTTTGGGAATTATTAATGAATGTCGGAATGTGGATTGGACACAAACCTTTTAGTGACTATATCTATTATGAGACAAGTGGGTTCATTAATGACATCCATTAAATTGGGTAAAAAGAAAATGTTAACTGATGTAAGTTTCTCCTTATAGATGGTGGATAAAGTTAAGTAATCATATCAAGTTATGATCATATTTGATATAAGATACAACTAATTTAATATTGTAATTATACTATTTGGTGATTCCATGATGACAGTATGATGCCCCAGGATTTTGATGTTGTTTTCTATGCATAAAATTGTGGTTTAAATGAAATATTTTTATTTCCAAAGGAAAAAAATTAGTTTATGATTTCAATGTGTTTTTATGATCTAAAAAATGTATGAATTTTGTTTCTATTGTAAAATATTCTTGAATTATGAATTTTTAAATTTAATCTTTCCTAATAATATTTTAATAAACTCTTTTGGAATTAATGTTTATATCTTGAGTAGGTAAATGATTATTATGAGCTAAAAATATTATTATGTAAAAAAGATTTAATTTTTGGGTTTTAGGAATTAAAAATGTATTAATGGGTTTCTATTACTTTTTTTTATCCTTTAATAATTTTTTATTTTTTATCTCATGTTTTAAAATGTTGTTCACATGGCTTAATTATGATTATAAACTATTATGAATTCTAGCTCTGACACTAAAGGGTCCGAAGGACTTTTATTTTTATTACTTATTTATAATCCCCCTTTTAAGGGTTGAAGGGGAACCTAAATTAATTAAAGATTGGACTAAAGTAAAATGGCCTTAAATAAAGAAGTTGAGTCATGAATGAAATAAAATTAGGAAGTTAAGACTACTATTTTTGTTGAAATGAAATGGGAATCGAATTGAAATGTCCACTTTTTAATGTATTATTTTCAGAATTCTGAAAAAATATAAACCAAAATGGTTTCTCAAAATGTATAAAAGTGAAACCATTATTATAAATAATATAAATATGGGTTTTAATGTATGAGTCATTATTTTTGTAATTAGACGAAATATTTAGATAAATTTATATGTTATTATGATTTATATGGGGATATTTTAAGAGTTTTAGATACAATAACGTGTTAATATGTTTAAGGTTGATCATATTTTTAAAGACATATATAATCCTTTTGAGGTTTTTTATGACTGGAGTACTTTCTGACTCTTTCATTGAATTTTCATATATATTTTAATTATTTGTAAACCTTAAGTTTAACATGTGAAAATTTTATTACATGGATAATTATTTAATATTTTATATATGAAAGTTGAATGGTATCAATAAGATTTAGGTTTTATTTGAACTTTGATGTTTAGATAATTATGGATAATTGGTATAAAATGTTTAATAAATTTTGAGATATTATTTTTAATCATAAATTAACCATGAGATTTAAAAGTGATTTGGTGACTAAGTGATTAAATTTATTTTAAATCAATTTCACGATTTTTGGAACATTATATGATAATTTTGAAGGGAAAAATATTTTTCTAATACGGGTGGTGATTTGAGTAATATAGGTTGAATTATCTTTTGGAATCATATATTATTTTATTATGGATTATGGAGATTCAGGTTAGGGGATGGGGTGGCACAATTAGGAATCCCTCTCTATAGGTTTTATGGATTAGTGTTTGCAATTGATGCACTGCCAGCGGATTCATCCTTCCCTCATGTCCAATTTGATTGTTATCTACATTCTAATGCACTGGGAGTGGACCCGTTTCCACATATATGATGGGGATAAAGGTTGAGGTAGCGGTAGAGATTATTGCAGATGATGTGACAGGTGAGGTTGTTGTGTCTGAGAAATTAGGTGTGAACACAAGGGATGCCATTTTACCTGTTGCATGTAGTGAGGTGGTGGAGAACATTGTGGGTGTGAGCGGTGGGATGAAAATAGGGGTGACATGCACTATGGCGGTGGATACTGTTGTGGGTGTAAGAAACAGAGTGATCACCTGGGCTATAACTGTACCTGAAGTATATGGGACTACTAATGGTGAGAGTAGTGGGAGAACCCATGGGCCATAGTTGTGCCTGATGCATTCAGTGTGTCAGTGGATACTATTGTAGTTGTTGAACCTCTTTATTTGTCAATGGTTAGTGTCATGGCTATAGTGATGGTAGCTGGTATGGATGGTGTAAGGGTGTTGGTTCATAGTGAAAATGGTGTGAGTGGTATAGGAAGATCCGTAGTGGTGGATGAAACTGTTCTCGGTGGAACAATAAAGGATGCATCTATTCTAGAAGTAGTGATTGTGAAGTTTGCATCATCTAAGGAGACACATCCATATGCTATGTAAAATCAAATGGCTAGTAATTCAAAATCCAGTGATCTCAATAGAAGGTACTTTTCACTTTTAAAATATGTTTCTCTATAGTAAATGGTTAAGAGAGGTGACACTACCTATGTGAATGTTAATAGAGAGGTGATTCTTAACAGATTCAAAAATCTTTTAACACTTAATAATTTCTAGGATTATTATTCCTTCTAGAGGAAAGTCATGGAAACATGATTACTTAGTTAGTAAGTATAATTATATATGGGTTTTTTTCTAATTGGTAATGCATTCCACTTGGTTTGGGTTTTTAAAATTCTTTTTTATCAGTGGCACTTATGTGAAGGGTGTGGGGAATTGGTTCAATAAAATTAATGATATTTATGATATGCATTAAAGCGTGGTATTTTTATTTTAATCCATTTTCCATAAAAAATAATTGATCTCATGTCTGGATTAGAATTATTGGCCTTAATTGTATTTTATGGAATCTAAAAATGTTATTTGATATTGTATCTAGTATGGGAATTACTATCAAAATAGAAAGTAATACTAATATTTCCAAATTTTTTCACTATAAAAGGGTATAGGTGAAGGATGATATGAACTATTTCATGATTAATAATGTTTTTTATCAACACTAGATGAGTATATTCTTAAAAAAATGGAATATGAAAGACTTTCTGACCTTTTTTGGAGTTTCATGTCATTGGTCCTGTAATGTATAATTATAAAAAGAATGTGGTTTTCTATTTTTGTTCTTCAAAAGGGCACCATGAATCCTCTTGTAGGAATAAAGTGAGGGAGAAAAATTCAGAAAACAAGGAACCGACTCTTGACCAGGTCAATGTGTGAGGTAAAGATGGTAAACCACAACTAGTTAAGGTATTGGAGACTTATGAATAAGAGAATTTAGTGCCTCGACCTAATGATTCTATAGATTATCTATAAGAATATTCTCCTATGACTGAGGCGAAACAAATACGAAGTGAAAAAGGTAATATTTCAAGGATCCAAGAGGAAATTAACATATAAAGGGAAACCTAGGGCATCCACGGCAGGTAGGATGATATCACAAATGATTCCCCATAAAAATCATCTCAAAGTCATTTATTTTCCAAAGGAAAAAAACTTTTTGTGGGTGATGAACGATTTAAATATGATCCTCCCATACAATCAAGGAACATGAAAGACTACTCATATTTGAAGCCAAACATGTCCAGTTTGTCTTATGGTCCCTTATTTGACTCTGACCGGTATGGTGACTATGATGATTCATATCATTTTGATTATGATATTGATCTTTTTTGTTTATTTTTTCATGCAGGCAGGATTTTTGTATTCCCCCATCCTTTCCATTTATGCACCATCCTTTTTCTTCTTTATTAAAAGGGCTCTTCTCGAACCTTCCTAGAATGGATATTTGGGTTATTTATGTAAAATATAAGGATATTTTTGAGATTATATGATTATGGAATATATATTTTTTGTATGATACTTATAGAGTGATTGATTTTATTAGGAGATACATGTAATATTTATATTGGAATAATAAGATATCACACAATTTGAATATTTAGGATTTGTTTTTGTTTCCACATATTTTAATTTTTAAAAGGTTATTTACTCATGTAATGATTTAAGTTGAAATTTTAGTGTTATTGTTGTGGATTTAGAGATTAATTTTTTTATTTATTCATATAAATGTTTATTCCACATAGATATTATATTAACTTATGTTAACTAATTTTTCATTTTGATTAATCAATTGAAGTAGGATAAATAACATGTTATCCTTTTTTGGATCTTACATTTTGTTTAAAGTTAATTTTAGTTCTTTAGGCATGAAAAATTCATCTTAAATATTAATTCCATGGATTAAGAGATAAGATTGAAGTTAAAATTTATTAATGAACAAAAAATGGATAAAATTATGATTATGAATTAGAAGGAAATCAGGTGACAATTTTTTCCAATTTTCTATATATTGATAGAAAACGACTCCCTTAACTCTTGGAAAATGATCTGGAAATAAATTTTATTATATTTTTCCCTAAATTTATGATGAATTTATGGTCTCTTGTACCCACTAAGATTTTTTAGTTTTTTTGTCATTAAATTTCAAATGATCATGTTCAATATCAATCTCTATTCTTCCATGGATATAATTTTTCTCCTCCATGTCTATATTTTCACTTCCCACCAATATTTTAGTTATGTGAGAACCTGATTTTGTGTTATTCTAGGAGACCATCATATTTAAATTTTCCTTTTCCAAAAGGATATTTTTAACTTTATTTATGACATGCTTTCTCAAAAAAATAATGTTTGAAAATGATTTTTCCTTTCACGATCTTATTTTTTTCTTCCACCACTTTTAATCATTTTTTAAAAATTGTTTAATATATTTTTATCAGTCATAATATAAATTTTTCTGGAAAAAATTTCTTATAGGGGGTATAATTTAGCACTATGATATTTTATGTTTTATTTTATTTAAATTATATATTCAATATCATTTAGTATACTCATAACTTATTTTAAATGATCATCATTATACTTTAGAAATTTTATTATTTAAATATGACCACAATAACATAGCCATAGATTTAGAAGGTATGGATATGAATAAAAACTTCTTGAAAGATACGTATAATGTTAATTTTTAAATAAAATTAAAAATAAATCCGAAATGTATTATTAATTGGTTTGAAATGAGGATAAAATATTTTAAATGTAAAATAGTTATTTTTTTATTATTTTTTCACTTGTGAAATGTATTTTGATCTAAGTAGATTAAATTAATCACCATTGAAAAATTATAATTAAAAACAAGTATATTATATATATATATATATCCAATTTCAAGAATTCACATTCATTTAAATATGTTTCTTAGACAAATAATGGTAAAAAACCATTTTATGCTTCAAAAATACATATTACTTAAACATGGGGTTTTATTCAAATTTTTTTGTTAGATATTATACTTAATTGTTTATAATTTTTAAAAATTTATTTGAAGAAATGGATATAATTTTTAATTCATAAATTCATAATTTTATTATGATTTTTGGTATTTTATCAAATAGATTGATTTTTGAAGGAATAGTGAAACTATCGATTTTTGGAAAACTGCCATTTCGTTTCTTTAGATCTCGTAATTTAAAATTATAATATTATTATATATTAGGTTTCATGTTAAAATTATATTTGTTTTTTTAAACATAATATAATTAATCCAATAGAAATCAACATTATAATTTATTTTCAATAAAATTATTTTAATTATTAAAAACACATTTGTATAAAAACTAGTTTTTATTGCATTTTATGAACTTAAATAAAAATTTATTTCTACGGCATATATACTTTTAATATTTAAAAATAAATAAAATATTTTTAGTTAAGTAGTCCAAAAATTTTAAATATGATAATCTCATTTTTAGTCATAATGATTAGTAACCATGGTGAAATTTTATCACCATGGTATTGGGTAAAATTGGTTAATTAAGCTTAAAACTGTGGGATAAATTCACATAATAAACCCAAAACATGAATTTATTTAATTAGATGGGTTCAATTATACCATATAAACCCTAAATTATAAAATTTTACAGTTTTCTACTTTTATTTGATTATTTTCTTTATATTATTCTATGTCAATAGAAATTACGAAATGCCACATTTTCTATTTTAATATCTATAAAATGTTGTTACAGTTATAAAAAAGACCCGAATGGTTATAATTGTTTTTTACTAATATTTTAAAATTATTTTTATTATAGTATTTTATTTTTAATTTTTTTAGATAGTATAACTTCATTGAATGCTAACATAACATCGAAACAACAATTATGATATTATTAGATATATTTTATAAATAATTTTCAAAAGTTTTAATGAAATATATTTTTCATAAATTATTGTGTCAATATAATTTCTTTGATACTTATAATTTAAAATTTATGGTTTTATATTTTATATTTAAAATAAATTTTTATCTTTAGGGATTTAATTTCATGATATATAAATTGCCTTAAAAGTACATTAATTGTTATTTAAAGTTTAAAATTTATATTTTACATCATTAAAAATAATATTAATATTATATAGGGTCAATTGGATGAGAAAATTTCAATAAAATAATTCATAGATAATTTACACGTCACTTTACATTTATAAAATTGATTCCATGACCCTTCATGAGGGATAAATGTGCCACAATGGTTAATGGTAAAAATGGTTAATAAAGGGGTTAAACCAAAAGATAAGATGTAAAATAATAGATAAACCTGTATAAAATTTGTTTTCTGATTATATTTTGACCAAATCATTATTTCTTTATAGGATCAGAAATTTTTATTCTTTTAATGAGTTATACACTTATTATATATTAATTTTTCTTGTATTTAATGTTTTGAACCACCTCACTTATAAAAGGATATATCAAATATTATTTTCCCCACACCATTTGAGAGTTTACCTCAACCAATACATATCCAAATACATTAAAAAAACAACCCCTTTGTACTAGATATCCTGGCCTCACCAATGGCCCAATATTATGAGGTATAGAGTGAAATATAAAGGATGTTTTTTAAATAATAGGTATAACTCCTAATCGAGTTCTTTCATTTTATTTCTGCTTCCACATCCTTTAAATATTTTATAACCATGATGATATAATAAAAAAACTATCTTTAAGATACAAAAGTTCTATTATTTTGATGACTCAACCATTTTTATATCCCTCTCCATATTATGGGAAATGAAAATATTGCTCAAGAGTATGTGTGGACTTCTATCTTCATGAAGCGATGTGTTTTATTTTTCATGAATTCCTCATAAGGTTAGTTAATATGACATATTTAATGAACGTATATGATATTAATGAAATAATTATGATTAAAAAATATAATTCATTACATACCATACTACCCTTTCAATCTGTTGGACTATAATAATGTCGCTCATGCATACGTGCAGAATACCACATCCACCAGGTGATGTGATTAGTTTTTCATTATCATCTAACATGGATGGCTATGAGGATAAAAATAATGAATAAATATGACATTCATAACATATTTATGATTATGAAAAATAAATTAATTATATACATCATATTTATTTTCCACCTAAATAAAATGAAAACATCATTCATGTGTATATATGGACTACAATCTCCCTAAAATGATGAAATTATTTATTCATGACTACATTAAATGGATAATTTTAAAATTATATTAACTGAAAATTAAATTCTCATTGGAAATAAGAATCGATAAATACCCCAATATTAGTTCATAATCATGTGTACTTGAAACAATGGAGATTTAAGGGGTACCCTATCATAAAGAGTTTACAACCAACTGACAGAGATCTTTTTCAAGAATATACACAAAGACTCTCACTCAGATTCCTTATTGTAGATAAAGAATCAACATCAAAATCACCTCTCTCCATGTGTTTCTGACCTCTATAACCTAATACATGATCATTCTACACTTACCTATGAGGAATTCCAAGTCCCCTGGAAGACTAAATTTCTATTTCAGTATCCCACTAACACAACAGTGTAAAATATCACCTTTCTAAGGTTTATATTGGAGAGATTAAACAATGTGAGAACACTATCCATATCTCTTTCTTCTTCACCGATGGAATTACATATTCCGTAGAATATGCTAAATAAAAAAAATAATCGATCCCCTTAAATCACGAACTAAACAAACCACTCTCATAAGACTCTCTAAGGATGAACCATAAATATTTTACTTCACCCCGTTGAAGGATTCTTCCATCAAACCCACACCCTATACTGATTGTTCCATGCCCCTTTATGTTAAAGACCACATAATGAATAATTATCTATAGCAAGGTAGGGGAAATCCCATATGTAATGAAGAAACATATCTCTTACCCTAGTAATTTAACCCAAACCATCATAAAATAGAGAGTAGAAATATCCTTCCTTAGTTTTATTTCTATCTTCCCAAAAATCCAGTGTGCTACAACAAACATCACACAATGGGCCTTAACATAACTTCCATTATACTTAGAAACTAGTAACCAATAATACATGAAGAAATAAATCTAATCCTCATGGACATCAATTACTTTAAAAATATATATAACTCTATATACCATTTTCATAACCTACCCTAATGAAATGTTTCCACATTATTTCAAGCCCCAGTAAGACACAACACCAGTAGCAGGAATCCAACTGGATTTCCTTCTTCTATATGATTTCATCAATAGGCAAGGCTTTGTTTCTAAACTATTAATTTCATCTTATATGGATTATGTTTACGCCACACCTTATATGGCCACTCATCAGAACCATCAGTGAAATGTGTTTCCTCATAGAAATCCCTACCACTGAAGTACCTATATTTATTCCTAGTAAAAACACATTTTTTTGGTTCATTAACTAGGATGATATTATCAAAAAAAATCATTGATAATGATCTAGGGATTTGTTTATGAGAATATGGAACAAAATATACTCTATAAAAGAGATTCCTAACACTGGGAAACCAGGGAAGAAGAGGAAAATATGAGCCTAATTCGTCATCCACTAGTTAATCGCACCCCTAACCACAACCCAATGAGTCATTCCATCCCAAAACACTAGTAGTATGACCATATTTATATATAGGAAATATAATCTCCCATCATTATCACCCCACTCTATCCTTTATTCCTTATATCTTCCACTATTGATTTTATCCTAGAGAGTGTTACCTACAATTATTTCCCAATCCATCTTAGCATGGATTCCTTATATGGCGTTTGAGATATTATAAAAGTGACTACCCTCAAATTTTATAGGCCTAGACAATTTTTTTGATGATTCCCACTGGTATCTTCTATTTTGGTTGGCATACAAAATGAAATTTTCATAGTTATTTCAATACATTCAACCATACCATTCAAATTCTTAATAATTAATAATATATGCATAGGAATATAGGTTAACACACTATTGACCAATTTTATTCACCCTATAAATTAAATAAAATGGTTTGTATTTGTAAATTATCTGTGTGATATAGTTAGTAAGAACATAAAATTGGTTCTTCTTAATTATTACATTAGATATAGGATCCCCCAAGTAGTTTGTGGCATGTTGGGACCTATTACTTCCTAGATTGTATTGAATGATTATTCTACATCGACTAGAGAATTTTCCTAAAATATACACATTAATATTCTTTTGTTAATCCTTTGACCACTTTGTTTTCCATACAACTACATAATTTTATTCAACCAAAAAATAGAACTCTTCCAACCATTTGTAAAAAAATAATTTCATCTATAAAAATCAAGTGGGAAATAATGCTATTACTAGACCTGTTATTATAAGGTAGGATAACCTACTTTTATATACCTTTGATGATGATCATAGTAAGTACCTCTTGTGATAATTTTTTAGAAACATTATCACCTTTAATAATACCACAGACCATTTTGAAGAAGTGAAAACCCTTCCCCATGATGGAGATATATTTATAAAAAGATGAGTAACATCTAAAGAACAAGTCACAAACACACTATTGGAACACATATTTTCTCATAACTCTAATAATGAATCCACATTCTAGTTTTTCATAGGCATTTTCCATGTCAAACATAATGATAATTTTTTAATCAAGATTATTCTTATTTATATCTTTGACCACCTCCTTTGCAATTGATAGAATACATTGTATGATTCTCCCATTAGATGAAACCATGTTGTTCCTTTGAGAAAAGGATAAGAATAATACATAATAGAATTTTTTCAAGAGGACTGAGGGAATATTTTAGTCATGTTTGGAATGAAATATGGGACAATATGGGTTAATGGATATAGACTATTGAAATTTTAGAACCATGACCAGTCTGGATGCCAAAACCAGTTTTTGAATAATTATACCTCTAAAAATCACCAATTGAATATGTGACCTGATAATTAATAATATCTTTGGTATTTATATAAAAGGATCCAAGGACACCATATTTACTCACCACACTATGATCCTTTAATTTATAGATAACCTCTCAGATCACCCCATCTTAATGGAAGGTATCAAAGTCTTTATTGTCCTTGACTTACACCAAGCATGGGATACATTTCATGAAACCCTATTATTATACCTTCGAGAACCTTTTATCAATGATGCTTCCAATTCCTGACAATTTATCTCCAATGTGTTCTAAATCCAATTTTCTTACCCCTTCAATGTCTTCTATATGGGATCTATCTTGCATCCTTAGGATGATCCTCATGGTATATTTCTTCTCCTTTAGACATGACTTGAAATATTCCATATTGTAGTCCCCTTAATTAAGACACAATTTCCTAGGCCTCTCCACAACAATTCTTTCAGTATCAAGAATTATATATACCAGCTCACCAAGTTTATCATTCATAGTGATGAATGTGTCATAAAACCAGAGAAGTAGAAGCCCATCTTCAATTCCATCAATTTTTCGCCTTCCAAACTGGATTATTTTCCCAATATGTTGGAGATACACTCTTAAAATTACAAACTCATGATTTTGAGGTGAATTGAGAGACTAACCCATGGGTTACCAATCACAGGTTGATTATAAGAGTTACTGACCAGTTGCCAAAATCCCTCCATCCTCTCCCATGTTCTAGATAAAAAAATGATTCGGCCCAGTAGAATCCAATTTCAATCTAATAAATAGAGGAGAATAGTCCAAGAGTGACTATGTGAGATGATTAAAAGAGGATTAAGGGAATGAATCCAAAATTGTAGGTTGGATATCCATATGTCTAGTATGCTCCAAATATGAAAACTCCCCTTGCAGTTGTTACACTATGTATAACTACTACATGAAAATCCGAGATCCATTAAACCATTATCCACTATAAAATAATTGAATTTATTCATGTATTGGATTGAATAAACCCCTCCACTTTTTTCAATAGGGTTCACAATTTTATTAAAGTCTCCACCAATGAACTAATCATGGTTCCTTGGTTAGAACAGATTTGTATTCTGCAACAACATAGTTCTATCTGTCACAAAACACTTTGTGTAAATAAAATAAGAAAAATATATCCAATCCTCTAGAATTTATCTTCATCATAAAATTGTTCTCAATGGATTCCAAATTTTTCAAAATAAAATGACGACACCAAAACATCCATATATACCAATTTCATTCACTTGTATGCATAAACTATAAGAAAACCATGCGGTTCAAAAAAATAAAATTCTATCATTCCTTTATTTAGGTTAGAGGATGTTGAGAATAGAAACTATAAAATGATGTGATTAATTATACATAAGGGAACTCTTACTCGAAACAACTAAGCCTCTTACATTCTATAACATATTCTGCTAAAAATAAGTCCTTTAACAATGCTAGTAAAATTGAATTATTAGTTTTATTGTAGTATTGATAATGTGAATGATATTAAAAGGTTGTCTTTAATAGAGATAGTAAAAAGTGCTAATAAGGTTCCAAATTTTACAGAGCTAAAAAATTACTTTTCTATGCCCCTATAATAAAAGATATTTTTTTTTATTCTCAGCCAACCATTTTATTGACACATCCCTCCCCCATTATTAGTTCTTCCCCCCTCACATTTACCAGTTATTTAGATAATTCCACTCCCACCCCACACACACTCTTACCTCCTATGAGTTTCTAACCCGAGACCTCCATCTCATATTCCAGTTCTTCTTCCAATCCCATATATGGTTTTTTTCATTATATATATATATATATATATATTTTAAATACATATATAATATATGTTTGTGTGTGTGTGTTTATAAAAAAAGACATATATACATAAATACATATATATATATATGAATCTATAAATATTATTATATATTTTATATATTTATTTATATATGCTATATATTAATATTTATATACATATATTAGAATATATAGATAAATACATATCTATTTGTGAGTATGCACACACACACACATATATATATATATTAAACATTATATATAGATTAACTGTATAGGTATATATATATGAATGCATTTGAATTTTAAATAAAATAGATATTAGTATTTATTTAGAAAAGGTTTATATATTGAGAAATATATTTTATATGTTAATATGTTAAAATATTTACATATAAAACTAAATTTTTGTGTGTGAATATATAATAAATATGTATATATTTTTATATATTTTATTATAAAAATAATACTTCGTAAAAGCTAATAAAATATGAAAACCATAATAAAATATCAATATAATTTCTTTGAATAATTTTAGTACCCACTGAAAATGGGTAAAACAACTCCTAAAATGAGGCTGAAATTTAAATGAATGCAAATAAAGTGGAGTATCATGACTAAAAAATCAGTTTTGGAGGAATTTTATTCATTTTTTGGTCGTCAAATTGTTTTCAAAGGTCCCCTAGAGTTAGTATGGTGTAGATCTGGTCACAAGATTTGATTTTATATGCGGTAGAGTCCAAATAGACACTCAGATCAGAATTTATGGCCATTGGAATTTTATGTTATTTTTTTAACTTATTTGAGATATTTTTTTATTTTGTTTTTAATCAAATTTTTACTAAATTACTATTACTAGATATTATTAGAGAATTATTAATTAATTTTTTTAAATATTTTATAACCCATTTTCACAAAATATACTATATATTATGTGTAAATGCCTATTTAACTATATCTAAAATATAATTGAAATATATATATTATATCTATTTCAATATAAATATATTTATATATTTATATACTAGTTGTAATGAAATATATATTTTCTGAAATAAACCCTTTGTTAGCGCTAGTATGAATGCATTGATTGGTGTGGTTTATCAGTGCTAAAAAAGCGCTGATAAAAACACCCCTTTATCAAAATTTTTTACTAGCACTAATAAAGACACCCCTTTATCAGTGGTTTTTTACTAGCACTGATAATGTACCACAATTTATCACTAATTTTCACCTAAAATTGATAAATCTATGACTTTATAATCACTTTTTAATAGAACTAATAAAGGGGCATTTATTGGTGCATTTTTACAAGTACTAATAAAGGGCCCCCTTTAAGAGTGATTTTTGTAGCACTGATAAAGGGGGTCTTTATCAGTACTTTTAGTTAGCATTGTTAATGAACTGAAATTGGATAACCCCATTTTCTATAGTAGTGATAATTGAAATAATGGAATTAGATGAATGGTTGTCTTTAAGTGGAATAAAATAACATCTTTCCCCCAAATGGCCTGAAGGCATTCTTTTTATTGATTTTTTTGATATTACCCCCCTTTCAAGGGATGAGGGGGAATACCTACATGGCCCAAATGCTTAGAGATTACATGACCCATATGCCATGATTTATTGATAAAAATTAATTTATATCTAGCATTTTTTACTTGAACTCTAGAGATTGGAGTTGTAACACTCTTTATACCTTTAATCTCTATGTTTCCATGACCTTTAAAAGACTCTATACTATTCATTGGGACAAACAAGGATGCAATATGGTAAGAAGGGCCTACCGAACAACCCTTTATCATCTTCATATCCACCTTTATTGGATTTATAGATGAATTAAAATACCTAGGGACCAATAGTAGGATCCATTGTAGCTTCAATAGCCACGATGTAAGAGGTCTGGGAGCATGGGATTCTATCTCCTTGTTTGAAAATAATAAAAACTTTTAGAGGTGCGCTAACTAAGAACAATGGTTGGATAAAAAATACCAGCACTGGCTTCTCCCAAACTGGAGCACATCCCGAAATGATGGTAGAGGAAGACACAACATCCAAACTGACTGGGTCACTAGATAACACACTCACTGCCATATTTGACTCTATAGAGACCATATTATTTCTTCTTCAATAATCACCAGAGTTTCCATGAGGGAGATACACCACACAAAAACTGGGAAGGGATTTGTAAAAAATATGCTACCACTAAGAAATCCCATCATCGAATCTGAACAAGAATCTCAATGTGAGATTCGAGTCTATAGCCACTTCTACACTTGAATGAGGGAATGATGATTGCCATAAACAAAAAATATCAACATATAAACATAGAAAAATCAACAGTGTGTTTCCCATAGATAGAAGGATAAATAATAATTGAATCCCAAAAAAGCTTTTCTAAATTGATGCCTTACGAGATTCTTCCCCAAAGTGATCACCCCAAGGCTAGTGAGAGGGAAAAGCACCAATTTATGCTACACAGATTCTCTCAAGATCACTCATTAATCAATTTGTCTCTAGTGGAAATATGGATAAACAATATATATCTAGACAAATAGGAAACCTATTCTGGATTAATATGGATTAAATATTAGGTGAAAGTATGAAAAAAACCATAAAATGTTACTATTTAACAAAACAATTCCATCATGGATATGTTATTTTATTTTAAGGCTTCTAAGATATCCTTTATTGAAAATTTACTTAAAAGAAATCCATCCTGCCTATCAGAGAATCTAGCTGAAAAATGGATGATAGGAATGCAAGGAAAGGATCCCCTAATAGAAGAGGGGGGAGAGCAATATAAATAATCCTTGATGGAATTAATTCCTAAAGGACCAGGACTAGTATCCACACTAACCAAAACTGCTTCTGAAATCATAGCTGCCTCAGAATGTATTGGGAAAGCTAGTGAGAAGGTGATAGAAACACAAAGATCCAAGTCTGTATCCACGGTTTACAGTGAAAATTAAATTCAATCCATATAAAAGATAAATATTCCATGATTAATATGGGGGAGATAATATAATAATAACCCCTTTTACATAGGTCAACCTACCACTTTTTTTTGGGGATTATCAAAAGAACTTCTAAAAAATGTACGAGGAAAACATAATCAAATATGTAAACATATAATACATAGTAACAAATGAAATAAAAGGAATCATGATAATGTAATACACCTAAAATATTATTAAGAAAATAAATCATTAATATAATTTTATTATACATGTGCTAAATAATGTACACAGTGAGTGAGACTCAAGGTAATGGATTTATTTCCTCAATTTCCATTCATTGAGGGTCATGATATTTTCAAAACTTTTTTTCTCTTTAGTAATATAGAAAATTACAGATGGTTTAATTTTATCTGTTATTATTAAAAATTAAATTTATTTACTCAGTAATACCGAAGAACATATATTTTTATTTATTTTTGGATAATACCCCTTTTAAGGGTTAATGGGGAACCCTTACATGACCTATAAGCCCAACGATCAAGGCCTATACATGACTTGAATGACCAGATACACAAGTCTCAGGCATGACCATTGAGGTTCCAAGACCTGAATACACATTGGAACCACACTTTCCATTCCTTTTCATCTTTTAAAGTGTATATCTTCAAAATTTGCATGGTTTATTGGCAAGAATTTCCCTATGTAGAGATACACAGTGACTGGTATCGATGGAAAATTTCATACCCTCTCATTTATCCAATATGGTTAACTCTAATTTGGTTGATTCTACTTACTTCAAATCCTCTTCTAGGGCCTGCTTTTGTGTGGCCTTCCTGGGCTGCTTCATTGGACTTTTTTATGGCATGGAGACATGATGGCCCTATGGAAATCGGTGTCCTAAAGGCCATATGGCCTTGTTGCCTTTGGGATCCCAAAGGCCCTAGTATCCATAGGATGAAACCATTGACCCGAAGGTCCAGATTATATGAATAGTTCTAGCTACTATGGTGCTTAATATTACATACAATAATAATGCTACAGTTCAACCGAAATTCATGCCCACCTAGATTTGAACATTGGTTTTTTTGATGCCAACAAGAAGCCTCTACCACTCAAGTAAAGAATCATACGTGGTTCAAATATCCATTTCATGTTCTATTATTCAATTATTTTGTGATTTAAACATTAAAAATGGGGCAATGGATATTATTTAATATATTATTTTAAATATCTACTTTTAGAATATTTGTATTCGATATCAATGATCTTCAAAATGTTCCATGAATGTAATTTTTTTAAATTCAAATATTTTTTTATGGTTATTTTTCACAATCCTTGACTTCATAAAATGGTTTTAAAATGGAATCATCTAAATTTTTTCCATTAAACTTACTTCTAATTATTTTTAGAAAAATGAAAATTATTTTTTAAATGTATATGACATGAATGGATTTTCACATGATCATATAATTTATTCATTATCTATCATTATGTATATGTTAATATGGGTTTATATAGAATATTATATTCTCATTTTTTGGAATTATTTATTTTCAAATTATTTTCAAAATAAAAAGATATTTCTTCACTTTTTTTTGAGAAAAATGAAATTTGTTTTTATGGGATAACAATACAATTATATTAGTTTTATGATGAAAATATAAACTATTAAATATTTTAATTTTAAAGCATGATTACTATGAATTGTTGATGAATGTGGTAATAGGGAGTGATCCCAAACAATTAAGTGACTATACCCATTATATGATTGGTGAGTCTATTAAATCTGTCTAATTTATTGGGTAAATAGAATGATTTAATCTATGTAATTTATTCTTAAGTCTATGTGGACATAGTTAATTAATCATATTATATGATGGAGTAATATTATTTAAGTTACATTGAATATACTAGTGGAATTATCCTGTTAGTTGGTTACATGATGAATGTATGATGACCTAAGTTTTCTTTATTTTTTCTTTATGCTTTAATACAAAATTTCATGGAAGTATATTGATTTAAAAAGATAAAAATGATTATAAGATTTAATTGAATGTTTATGATAATTTTTAATAGAATGTTATTTTTTCATGGTAAATCATTAGTGAATAAGGATTTTACCTTTATCATTTATTACAAAATATTTTATGAAAACTTTAGGCATTAAACTTTATTTCATTATTAAGTAATTTATTTTCAACAAAAAGTTTAATATGAAAAAGTAAAAAAAAATCATTATGGGTTTTCATGAATTTAAAATGGATTGATGGGTTTACATTTCTTTTTGTCCATTATTATGGTTTCTTGTGATCATTTTAAGGTTTCTAATGTTTTTCACATGGAATACATATGAGTATGTAATATTATTAATACAATCTTTAAATAAATGAAATTTAATTTTAATTAATAAATTGATTTATAAATTTAATAGGATAGTGATATTTAGAATCTTATTTTTGTAAAAAATGGACATTTATAGAATGTTTTTTCTTTTTTATGTAAGTGATTTTCTTAATTCTTCAAAAATATTAAAAAATGGTCTTTGAAATGTAGGAAAGACGAAAGTATTATAAATCATGTAATTATGGGTTGTTTAAGATATGGGTTGTTTTAAAAATGAACCTTTAAATATGAAATGAACTACAAACTCCCCACCATATAAGATCTCAACCATAAGATGGATTATTGGCTGTCATTGAGCATCATTAGCGATGTGATCTTTCCATTTTTGTTAAATATATATCTCTCACTCATAGATATCATCTTAGATATTCTGGCGAGTTGAACACACCATTACCAGGGGAACTATCTTCCAATAATGGTACATCTCACTTTGACCCACTATCCAAAACCATTCAGGCCTCAAATGTAGCATCAATCTCTAGATCAATATTGCTAATAAAGATCATGTGAGAATATTTTAAATTGTTAATTTTATATTGAGATACATTAATTAAGTCCTGAATAACACTATATTTGAAACGACTAACAAACTGGTACAACAATTTATTGATAATATAAACAACTTCAAATGGACTTATAAAACTGGGCACCAACTTCTCATATCTCAAAACATGCATACGTCCCAACTGAGGTGATACCATCTACAATACCAGATTGGTCACCTTACACTCCATGGGGAAATGTCACTGATTGAAATATTATCTTACCAACTTAAATATGTCTCTATTTACATCATAATAAAAAATGAATGCTCTAATTTATCCAATACGAGACTCAAATTAATAACATATGACTCTCCAAGTTATAACTAGAAAACATTTGATTAAAAAATAATTATATAAAAAGCCTCAAATGGTGACATATAAATTTATTCCTCATAATTTTTTAAGTGAAGTTCACATGTGAATGATGTTTCTCCGAAGAACATCCATTTTTAAGGATGTATGCACACAAAATGTCCTCCAACGCCAGGATATTACACATAGATTTCCCATCTATATGAGGATAGTAGGATGTTATAAAATACAACAATTTATCATGTTTTTTTAATGACCATTACTTATGAATGACGTAAAAAGGAATCATTATCAGACATGATAATCAAATGTTCCCACTAAATACATAGTATCCCCAAAACATTAAACCATCCCATCTCACCAAGAGAATAATTCCCCTATATTAGAAAAAATGTGAGATTATAATCAAATGATATAGGATTAAAAAAATAAAAAACCAATTTCACTAAATATCCTTGAAAATAAAATAATAAATTCAATTTCCACAACATCCTACTTTAATTTAGGGATTAATAATGATTGAATAAGTCATGTGGGATATTATGTTCATATTTCATCCATTAATAAGTAAAACTTCATGAAAAAAACTCTGATATATCCTTCTTTATCTATTGACACTGACACTACACCAATATGTCCTTGTAAATATTGATAGATGAATAACCCATTACGAGGCCTATGAATCAATAATCGGTACCTCATGTATGCTCATAGGTACCACAACATGATCTTGGTCAGAAGTTGTTAGGTTTTGGTGTACAAAATATATTCTCAGTGTCATGTATGAAGATCCAAAATTTTTGTATTTAAAATTAATACTTTTAGATACTAGATGAATAAAAAATCACATTATACATGGTTTCTTCATTTAAGAAAGTATATTTTAGTTTATTAGAAGTTGTAGTAGTGAACGAATTAGTGTTTGATTGTGGGAATATGGAAGGAGGACAGTTCATATGCATGAACATGGGGTATAATCACATTATATATGATAGATTGACATAAAAAGAAGTATTTTATTCAAAATATTTCATGTGTTACATAGTATTTAGATGGTGAAGAAAATGGTATAAGATTGAGATGAAAAATGTCTTAAGATGAAAAAGACTTGCATAAAATTCACTCTATCTATATATGAGAATCATCAAAGTTAAAAATAGGGGTAAAATCAAGTTCATTATGGAATTTATCATTATTAAATTGAAGGAGTAGTTGAAAAGGTAGTTGTATTTGTTTATGTAGAGGGATACTCATGAATATTAGATATGATTAGTATTCTATTTATTGAGATTAGAAGTTTATGTGACCAGAAGTTACCAAATGGTAGTTGTGGAGATCATCTATAAAGATAGGTTACATAATTTGTTTTAGTGAGATATACGAGGGAAATGAAGAGTGTTGTATTTTGATAACATCTTTCCCTATAATGGGACTTTTCAATGGAGTGCTTATGGCTATAAAGATTTTATTGAGGAATTTTTTGGGCTATCTAAGTAGGATGTAAAGATGTTTTGTTTTCCTTATAGATTCCCTTATATCATTGGCTGGGATGGGTTACCAAATTCTATGTTTTCCATATAATTTAATTTTCTCCTTCAATGGGATGACATAATGTGTTCCCCCATAGAGTAGGCCACACATTTGAAGTATGTAATTTCTTTGTGTTTATTCATTTTACTTTTTTATTTTATGGGTTGTTCATTAATATTTATTATCCCAATTAGATGATATTTTTAAAGAAAATGGGGGGAATGGAACTATGTTTGATGGTGATCTGTTATAGTGACTTAGTTTACAAATGATTTCTTGGTTTTAGAATGTCAGGTTTTCAGGGTATTTTAATCAGTAATGTTCGAATTTTTTTTGATTTTTTTTCTTTTAGTGGATTAAATTATGATGGTTTGTGGTTCATGGATTCCGAATAAGCTTTATCAAAGATATTTATAGTTAATAAATAAATTATTTTGTCAATACTCGATGATTATCTTGGATGGAATACTACTAGAACCTTCTAGTGAAGTGGTTAACAATGTTATTCAGGAGATTCACTGGTAAGATATTAGTGGTACTAGTGTTTATAGGTATATTTTTTTCATTATATTGGGTTCCTTAGGGTGTGTTATAATATCATGGAGGAATTTAGCACATGGTTAGAAGGAATTTTAATATATTCCTAATTCCATACATTTTTGGATTTTTTGGGACAATATTTTTTAGAGGATAAAATTATAATGGGTAAGTTATATGTTTATGTTAAATGGTGGAAGCTTTACAATTTTAAGGAAACCGGTGTTAAAATAGTTTAAAAGTAAATACGTTCTATTGATAGTGAATACAATGAATGTGGGTTGTTTAAAAGAATAATAAACCATGAAGGAAAATAAAAATGAAATATTCTACAAGGATTGGTCAGGTGAGATGGCACATGAACTAGAAGGTGGATGAAAGAAAAACAATATGATTATGTTTAAAGTATACATCAATAAAATTTGGATCATGACCCTAATTAAAATAAACCATTGTGGAATGAAAAAAGAATTTTGATATTGGATGACTAGGACTAGAAGCTCTATTAGATGAGGTATCTTTTAGAGGTTCCACAAATCCCACCACTGAGTGTGGGTGCCTATTTAGATATGATGTTTTATCAAACCCACTTGAGTCATGATAATTAAATACGGGGTCTCTCATCAGATAAAAATCATGAAAAGGAGAATACATTCATTTCCTAATTACCCAATTCTGAAGGACTCATTATTATTAGTGAATTAGTGGCTGCTTTCATAAATGAAATGTAAAAAAAGAAGCCCGAAACATTCTTACATTTATAGAATTTGCAGTTTTCATAGATTATAGAGAATGTGTAGTGTTTTTATAGTTTTTATGGATGGAGTGGGATTCATGAATTGGGATAATAGTAGTGTAAAATAAGGAATGATTTTTTATTAATTTTTTTGGATATAGAATTTCATTAGTGAGGCATCACACGTGTCCACATTTTGTTTCCTCATGTTCAAATGTTTGAGTTTTTTTTATAAAACCTAAAAAATTTATTTTAAAATAAAAATATTCTTGATATCTTTTTAAATATGAATAACTGATATTTAAAATAATTACAATACAATATAAATATATTAAAAGTTTCAAATGAGGCCATTATAATGTAACCATTAAACTTGAGGTATGAATTGGAATAACCAAATTTTAAAAAATATGTATAATGAGTTTTTATAATTAAAATTTATTGATTAGTTCATAATAAATAAGTACTCAATTTTCTATAATATCATTTTATGCTTTAAAAGTATGTTTTCCTCCAAAATGGTGTTCATTTATATTTGTGAGTGAATATTATAAACAATTTACAACATATTTCTAAAATTGATTTTATGAAACTAATATTTTTTTTCATATTAGTATATCAAAAATATATTGGGGTGATATTTTAGGATTTTTCTGAAAGGAATTATTTTACATTGAATAACGAAAAATACCGATTTTTGTAAAACTGTTATTGATTTTCCTTAAAAATTCCAGTTATTATATGAATATTATTTTAACTTAACATAATTCAACATTATTTAGATATAATATAATTAATTAAATAGGAATCAATAATTTACTCGATTTTTTATAAGTACACATTTGTCTAAAAAATGTTTTTATTACATTTTATGAATTTATATTAAAATTTATATGTGACTTAAAAATAACATGATTTTTTTGGTAAAGATAACCCTAAAAAATAGTATTTATTTTATATTATATTTTTTTTTTCAACCATAGAAATAATTTTGGTTTGGTAATTTTGAAATTTATTTCCTCTTTCCTTTGATAATGACCTTACTATAATTTTATGTAACGAATAAGAACAAAAATTCAATCTCAGTGTTTCAGTATCTCTAATATTTTGTCATAGTGATAAAACGAAGACAAGTTAAATTATATATTTTAATTATAAATATGTTTGATTTATTTTATCAATGTATGATATCGTTAATTTATAATGTTGTAATAATTACCTTATGTCCTTACACAACACTGAAACAATACTTGTTCAAGTAACATAAAAATATAGTAAATGATTTTTAAACACATTAAAATGAATAAAAATATGATGAATTATTATGTCAATTTTTTTTCAGATTAATATAACATATTAGTGATGTGTTAAAATTTGAAATTCAAAATCTACTACTAAATTTGTTTCATTAATGTTAAATGATTTTAATATTCCAAAAAAATGAATTTAATGGTATATTATGATAAATCATTTTTTATTTATTGATTTAAAATTCATAATAACAATATTTTTTCCCCAACGACTATGATATTATTATAATTTCATATATTTTAATCTTATGGGTCACATTCATGGTTATAGTAACTTTATTGACTCCAATATAGTAAAAAAGATTTGATACCATAATAATTATTAAAATGGTTAGTGGGGCGGGGGGGGGGGGGTGGTTAAAACTAGGTGATGAGGGTGAAAATATCACCTAAACTATTACAAAATTTAATATAAGAGAGTATTTGAAATCATAATCATAATATATTAAAAATATTTTAATTTATTCTCACTTTAACAAAAAAATTAATTTACATGAATTTATTTTTTTCAATAATCCCAAGGGTTCCCCTCACCTCACTTGTAATGATACCTGTCATACTCTCTTACCCACACATTTTGAGCATTCTAGATCAGATGAGACCTATCCAAATATATCCAAACATACCTCCCCACTTCCTATATCTCATGGTCTTCCCAAAATACAAAACTTATACACTTGAAGGTGTAAACCCACGATGTTATATGAGGATAAGGCATAAGTCTCACCTGACCTATTTCAAGTTTATTTCTTATTCTACCTCAATAAATATTTGTAAACCATGAATAAATGATACTAAAAGTATTGTAAATATACATAAATGTTAAAATGATTATATTTCATCCATTTTTAATCCCTATTTGAATCCCATGGTAAATGAAATCATCGCTACTACATATGTGTGGATTACCACCACCATGAAGCGATGTGTTTTTTCATTCTCATCACCATCTCATAATGATGGTTTTTTATGATGAATTTCATTAATATATATGATATTAATTATATAATTATTATTCTTTAAATATAATATATTACATACCTTATTACCCTTCTATGTATTAGAAAATGAAGAAATAGCTCAAGAGTATGTATGGAATACCACTTCCACATAGCGATGAGATTCGTTTTTCATATCTGACTTTCATCGGTGATTATAAAATTATATTTTTTTTGTAAAAATTATTATATTTTTGAATAATGTTATTCTTAATATTAAGGAATGATTAACATTTTAACCTTGATAAACCTACCAAATTCACTTTGTAATTATGAATGGAATGTCTTCAAAATAAGAGACGTGGACTTATCTAATTGAATAATTAAATATTTTATTTCAATAATTGAAATAAAAATTTTAAGGATAAATTAATAATATAGTAAAATGTTCTTAAATTTTTAAACAATTAATTTAATTTTATTACATAGTAGTTAATGTATATATATAGGATGTTTTGGTTCGATGTTAGAGGTTTCATAAATAAATTTCCATTAAATTGGTTATTCTTCAACTTCATTTACTAAATTTTTCCAATATTATCGTTGAAATGAACTATGATGGTATTTTTTTGTATTTAAACTGGTTTTTATTGTTTAAAAAAATATTATATGTAACAAATTCATCGAATAAATTCTATATAAAATGATATGATATTTTTAATAATTTTTTGTCTTAGTATTTATATGGCCCCAACCATAAACATTACTTAATCATGTGATAAATCAATTATTTTACTTTAATTAAAATCGATGATCTTTCCAGGATTAGTTTTTTATGAATTAGGTAATCAATCATACATAACAAATTAAATATTATAAGTATAAAATTATACTCACTATCCATTTTCTTTATAAAACAAAAACATTGAAAAATAATAATGGTTTCATTTCATGTTTAAATAACATTTCTTTCCCTTGATCCTACAATTGACACTATTATTCTTTAATTCATGTGAAGAACATTTCAAAACATGGGATGAGCATAATAAGATCAATAAGGGATACAAAAATAAGGAAAACTATTACTCTTTATGGAAACATGTAAATCATGAATACTATACCATACAGAAATACTTTCCACCTTTAAGAAGTAGTAATTACACTATACATAATATATGCTCATTGATTACCATTTCTATAATAAAAAGATTACCATAAACCCATAGAAAGAATAATATAACATATAAAGTAAACTTGGTATGATAATATTTAAATGAAATAACCATAAGGTTGACTTTCACACATATCAATAAATGGAATAGTCATACAGACAACTTCAAAACCCAATATATTAGAGGTTATAGTGTAAAAACCCATATTGGATTATCATAGAACCAACTATCTTTGGTTTATCACGTAACCACCCATCTTTGTTTTATCATTTAACCACTTTTCAAATTTCCAAGTACATTTTATAATCATCACACATAAAATTTATAAATTATAATCATTTCAACCATCAAATTTCATTTACGATCACAAGAAATCATTTCAAGATATTGAAATATTCAATATAATATCATAAAAATTTTCAATACTAAAACAACCAAAAATAAATAATGGATTTATTTCTATTTAAAAACATTAAGTCTAATAGAGGAAGACAAAAAATAGTTACAGTGGTGGAGAAGTCATTGTCTCCACATACTTTAATAACATACCTTTTGTCATTTAGTAAAATTATTCATAGAAATAAGATTCCATTTCAATGAAAATAAATGTAAAATGGGTTTAATATATAACATAAAAAATACGGTGGTGTATATAATCAAAATATGTCTGAATGAAAGAAGATTAAGATGAAGCCCCTTACCTTGAGTCTGAATCCTCATGTACTATCATTATGTTACAGAATAATAATCTTAGTGTAATTTATAAATTCTTGAGAACCTTTTTCATATTTATTATTTATATTATATCACATTTTACTAAGTTATAATAATTAAATAATTATTTTTGTTCATATCTGACATTTTGTCGATATTCTGTACTTGAGTAGAAAATGAACTTATTTTGATGTAAATTTTCTATGTGGTCAAAATTACAACATCTCTAGAATAGTATTAGAGATTTAAATATTATATATATATCCAATATATATTTATCATGAATATCCATAATATTTGGAGATAAGAAATTAAATTCACCATTCATGGTGACGGTAGACCGTACATATACATGAACACTACTTTCATTTCTTTTTAATATTAAAATAATAATAATTAAATTATATAAATGTACATTATAATACCGATATATTATATTAATTTCATTTACATATCATATTTATATTAAAAACATCCTTTATACATTAATTTCTAGAAATATTGGCTTTTCCCCCCTTTATGAGGGATACCGCCATTGGTGGTTGCTAAAGTGGGTATTAGTAGCCACCTTCAGTGACAGCTAATATGAAAGTAAAAATCCAATGGTATTTTTCCCGAACATCAACCTTCTTCTACCTCCCAATTTATCCACTTAAATTCCAATGTTCCTCCATCGACACCACCACACATCCACACCACTGCTCTTGACGACATACCTTCCCACCTGACCGCACACCCTTATCTGCTGTCTACGTCCCCGATAGTCCTAACCTCTCACCTTCGACATCCAGAGATCTCATCAAATAACACATGAATAACCCCAATATCTTCCTTCCATTGTTGGTATTTTGGGGCTATCAGCAAAAATTTCTCATGTCCCTCACTACCCACGATGGAACGACGAGGACCCGCAAGACGTTGGGTATATGTGCGACATCCGAGACCGCCAATAGAGGTTGGTAAAGGGATTCACCTATAACGCTAATGAAACTACCAAAAGAGGACACTGGGTGGTCTCTAAAGATGTTTAGTTTCATCTTTTGGTTGTCGATAAAAGCTATATTTCTAGTAGTGGTTCTATGTATAGTGGGAACGAGTAATATCACTAGGATGGGGCAGTAGTCCACACTTTTTCAAACAAAATGATCATATTTACAAAACAAAGAAAACATAATGTTATTTTCTAAATAAAAATTATAAAATAATAGAGAAAATATAAATATAATATATATCATATGTAAAATAGTTTCCATTATAATGGATATAATGAGTGGTGGTAGGGAAAAATTGAATAATCATCGTTTAGTGAAGCAATAGTTTTCCGTACATAGAAACACTATGTTCGTTAACCAATAAATGGATGTGTATGTAAATGTAGATCAAAAAAATACAATAAAATATCCTATTATATTTAGAATAATTTTGTTTTATGTAATCATATAATAATAAAATTTTAGGGGGTTGAGAATGGAAATGAAACAAAAAATTATGAGAGAAGGCGCTACCACTTAATCAGTTATCTTCCTTTGTTTTATACCAAAATGATTACATGGGAGGAATTTATTAAATAATCGATGCATCTAGTATGAGAGTATGGATTCTATGATAAGGTTTGGATAGCTATTTGATGAAACCTAGGGTTATTTGATGTTTGAGTATTAGAGAATAGAGAGTACCTTTTTGTATGAGAGGGTAGATCACCCTTGAAAACTCATAAATTATTAAATTAATATAAATTTAATTTTTAATTGAAAAGGATCCAAAATCATAATTTTTGAGGATAAGAGGAGGATATTTTGGAATCCTCTCATAAAATATTTTTTATACACGTATTGGTTTAATTTTAAACCTTATCTATTGCATTTACCCTTAATTATTCTCTTTTAATTTTAATTGTTGAAATAACATTTTTATTATTAAGATTATATTAATTCTACTTATACAAGGTAAATTTCCCATTATTTACAACATAATTAATATTTATTCCTCATTAGAGTCACTATTTTATTTTAAAATATTTTTACAAATTTTAAATATTTTAACAAATTGTTATTTTTATAAAATATCAATTATGTCAATTTTTACACTATTAATTACATTTAATTTAAATAAAATACGAATAGAGAGATAAATTAAAAAAAATAATTTAATAGTCTTATAACATTTCATATTCACCAAGAAAGATTGTGGATGACATAAATCATGTAAAATAATATTAATTTTAATATTTATTATATCATTTATTTGATTCCTTATTAATAAAGAAATCACTGAATTATCATTGTGAAAAAAATTAAATTTAATTATTTAATGACTAAAAATTATAAATAGAATTCCATGATATTGGAAATAGTTTTATATTTATAATGAATATTTATAGTAGAAGATATCACTTATATAAACCCATGTTAATTTTTATTATTATGAATATTTATGTTTATAACAAATTTTCCTTTACCTTAAATTAAAATATATAAGTGTCATAATCACACCCAAGTGGATTTAAAAGGATAAATTTTCATCCCATGGGTTTTATTGGTCAGCCATATCTTACCCGGTAGTATTAAGACACGTTTCAGGGTAGTTTTATATTACTATAATATTACTTTTACTCTTATCTACCGGATTTACCCTTAAACCATTGTAATTAAAAATAGTTTCTAAAGTTACTATTTATCATGTCCAAAAATAAAATCCCTCTATTTAAAATAATTTGGATATTATTATTCCAAATATGGAATCCATTTTTTCAAATTCAAAAAAATAATTTAATGAAATTAATTTAAAATTAATTTTTGATATCAAAGTGAGATTAAATGTTTTTTAAAAGTAAAAACAATCAAAATATTGACATATATTTATATCAAATTTCAATGTGAGATTACCTCCAATGAACAAAATTGGATTTAATTATAAAAATTCAATATAAATATAATTTAAATCCAATTGAATATATAATCTATCAATACAAATGTTTTAGATGAAAATGAAAATTTGAACTAAGATGTAGTATTTTTTTTCTATTCATTAAAATAGGAATTTTGTCATAAAAAATAAAAACATTTCAACCAAATTAAATTTTGATGTCCCACTTCCAATGAAAATGTTTATTTTTCCAAATAGAACATATAAAAGTGGAAAAAAAAATATTTAAAAAGGTTTCTCTATTATAATTTTGTGAAATTACCATTTAATAATATTAGAGTATTTAATTCAAAAAATTGGATTCATTTTTATTTTAAGCCTCTAAAATTTATTTGGTAAATGCATAATCATTTAAAAAACAAGTGTAAAAATAGTATAATTAGTTCTGTTCATTCCCACTAATAGAATGACTTGGCATTAAATACCATTTAAAATAATAATATAAATAATTTATTATTTTTTTGGTTTAACTCAGTTTTGTGTACAATGTATGATTTCTGAGAAACCTATTGTTGCATGTTGGGTATGATATCAGAAAAAGTATCCCATTTAAAATAAAATTAATATCTTATTCACAAATATTAATAGATATGAAAATTAATGATTCTATAATTACCTAGGATGTTACACCTTTATCCCCTTTTGAAAATTGTGTCCCTGCAATTTTATTCACTTATCAAATAAGTGAGGGTATTTCTTATTCATTTAATATTCAGATTCCCATGATGCCGATTCAATCATGTGATTTTTCCATAAAAACTTATCTTGATTACTAAACTTATTATGAAACACATTCTCCTTATAGTCAAGAATCTAGATAGGATATTTCTCATAAAAAAGATTCTCTTCCAAATGAACTAATTAGATACTCAAAACATGACATGGATATAACATATAATTTCTTAACATTGAAACATGAAAAACATTGTGTACCTAGGATAAAATCAGAGGTAAATCCACTCGGAAGTCAATTAACCCAACATTCTCTAGGATTTTATAGGGTCTAATGAATATTGGACTCAACACCCCTTTCACACAAAAAACACATCACACTTTTCCATGGTGAAACATTTGGAAAGACATGATCACCTATCTCGAAAGAAATATCATTCTTTTAGTTATCTGCTTAATTTTTCTAAATAATATGATCTATCCTCCTATGATTTTGAATTCATTGATATTTTTTCCATCACTCCTACCAATTATAGTCCCATAAACTTCCTTTCACCTACTTCATCCAAAAAATATGAAGGTCGACATCTATTTCCTTACAAGGCATCAAATGGTTCCATATGTATAATAGAATGAAAACTATTATTATAATAAAATTCAACCAAATAAATACGTGGATCTAAAAATCCATTGTAATCCATGGAAAAATCTTTTATCTCTTCCATGAAGGTATGAATTATTAATTCATACTACCCATCTTATTGAGGATGAAAATCTGCAATGAAAGATAATTCAGTACACAATGAATTTTGAAGGCCTTTTATAAAGTTAAAGTTAAACCTGAGATCAAGATCAGTTAAAATAGAGAAGGGAAATCCATTTAACATGATTATATATTTAATATACAACTGAGAAAAATGATCTAGAGATATACTATCTCAAAGAGTATGAAAATTAGAATATTTACTCCATCGATGAACAATAACCCAGATCACATTATTACCTCAAGAAGTCTATGGATATATTTTCCAATTTCCCCTCTGGCACTAGAAAAGGATATAGAATCTCTTAAATTAACTAAAATTATACTTTAACATTTTGAAAAGTCAAAAACGTCACATTAAAGTCAGAAATATATCTTCTCATTCCATATTACCAGTAATACTCCCGATGATCGCTGTACATCTTAGTACTGCAAGTATAAACAGAAAATGTAGAACTAAGAGCATCACATAACTAATTATTCTTCAAATTTGAATCACAAGGCACACATCATCTATTCCCAAACCTAAAAACACATTATTTTTTCATATTAATTTTAGGTAACTTTCCTACTATACCAATTCTACCTTTTTCTACAACTCTCTGTATTCATTCTGTTCCTTCTTAATTCTATTTGATAGAGAATATTTCACTAACACCTAAAACAAAATAAAATAATACACTACACCAACAACAAATAATCCAAAATTCATGAAATAGATAATCAAAGTATCTTGTTCCAAACATATAATGGTTAATGTAGCATTACTTTTTTGACTCAATTAGTCAACCACTTTATTTTCCTTTCCTATATGGCAATGAATCATGCAATCATATCCCTTGTTAATTCCAGCCATCTCTTATGTCACAATTTTAATTCTTTTTGTGAGAATATATACTTCAAACTTTTGTGATGAATACATATTTCACACATTATACCATACAAATGATTTCTCCAAATTTTCAATTCAAAGAACAATAGTAGTGAATTAAGAATCATGTGTAGGGAAATTTAATACCTAAGGTTTCAACTAATGTAAATCATAAGCAATTATATGATAGTTCTACATTAGGAAACAACTAATTTTTTTTATTTAATAATCACAATTGATTACAAATATATCATTCCATGAAGGCATGGCCCAAGCTAGAGTATTTACTAATCTTATTTTGAGTTCCTGAAAATAATCATCACATTTTTTTGTACAGATAATCATAACTCCCTTACCTGTAAACTTAGTTAGTGGGATATATAACTAAGAAAATTTTTCAAAAAAACATCCATAATAACTCGCTAATCCAAGAAAAATACGAATCATTGTGATATTGGTAGGTCTTGGACACTCTTTAGTAAATTTGCTTTTACAAGGGTCAATAGTTATTTTATCTTTAGAAATAATAAGAACATGGAAAGATTTTTTTTGCAAAAAAAAATTCACTCTTACTAAAATTTCCATAATGTTTCTATTTTTAAGGTTTGAAAAAATGTCATTAAGTGACTTTCATATTTCTTCTATCTTATAAATTATACCAAAATATCATCTAAAAATATAACTACAAAATAATCCAAAAATTGACGGCAGACATCATTAATGAGATTCATAAAAATAGTAGGTGCATTAGATAACCAAAACGATATAACTACAATATCATAATTCTTATATCTCATATAGAATGGTATTTTGGAATGTTATCTTTGTCTTCATTTAGAGGTACCAATAAATCAAACCAATCATTGAAAAATACTTTTCTCTATAGAGCTGATCAAATAAATCATCAATATGAGGAAAAAATACTTTTTCTTAAGAGTGATGTTATTCAGGGCTGTTTAATCAATTCAGTGTCTCGTAAATCCATATTTATTTTTCACAAATAAAATATGAGCACCCATAGTGAAATGGTAGGTAAAATGAATCCTTTATCAAGAAATTCTTGAAACTTTTTTTTAAATTCCCCTAGATCAACTTGATCCATGTGATAATGGGGTTCAGAAATAGGCTTTTCATTATGCACTAAATAATTGTTAAATTCAACATCCTAATTAGGAATAATAATAAGCAATTCATTATGAAAAACATTTGTGAATTCATTCACTACTAGAATGTCACAAATCAAAACTATTTCTTTCTTCTCAAAAAAATGCGCTACAAAACATTCACTTTCATATTTAATAAATCTCTCAGCTTCTTGGTATGTTATAAAAGGTATGAAATCATTGAAAAAATCATTCATGGAATTGAAATCTATTTTAGAATGATAAAATAAAATCCAATCCATACCCAAAATGATATCAAAATCTACCATGAGAAGTTCAACAAGATTTGTAGGAATGACAATTCCACTAATGATAAAAAGAAGTTTACAATAAATCCTTGTTGATATAATATTTCCTCCTAGAGTTTTTACTTGATGTTCTATATCACATTCACTAGAATCTATTTCCAATTTACATTTAAATATCTTGAGAATGAAAGAATGTGATGATACAGAGTCAAATAGAGTATTGGAATACATTAAAAAATATATAGCATACCTGTAACCATTTCATTTGATGATCTCACATCAACAATAATAGTACAAAATGATTTTTCCATGTCCTTCTATATTAAATATTGCTAGTTTACACATTAGTTAATCAACTTTGGACACACATTGGAATAATGTCCTAACTCATTAAAATGAAAACATCTTACCTTTGGATTTTTGTTACCTTCCTAATCATATTAATTTTAGTTACGAGAAATATGACTAATATTACCACACAAAAACCACTTCCCAGAAATTTATAGACATTATATATGAAGATTTTTACCACACTTCTCTCAAGATAGAAATTTTGTTTTCTTATCTCTATACTTCTTTGATGAATTATTTCTCATTTCCTGCTAAATGCACTACTTATTTTTATTGCACCCATGGAACACATGATCATAAGAAAACTCCCTTTATACCTTCCAAAAACATTATAAAAGTTCCTAATATATTTTGAACTCATTCTAATTGAACTCCCCTCAATATTTTAGTTTAAATCCCAAGTAAAATCAATTTATCTTACTATCAATATACTAGATAAAATTTTGGACATACCTTGAAAAACGGGTGAAATTTTCATTATATGACACCATAGAATATTATTATATTCTGCCTCAATTCTAAGAATTTATTTTCCAACATATGTTGAACATATTAAGGAAATTATTTCTCAAGGAAAATATTCTTAAATTCATCTTATTCCATGGTGTCAGTATCTTCACTTCCTTTGATATTTTTTTATCATTGACAACCACTAAATGAATTAACCATCAAAACAATAAATAGAAAGACTAATGTTTTTATTTTCTAAACACACCATTACATAAAAAATAATTTCCAGTGATTTAATCCACCCATAATCTTACAAAATGTCATGTCATCCTCTAAATGATGGGGGACATTGCCTCATGAAATTATCTAATACCGAAAATTCGTCTACAATTGATCTGATTCATCTCGTTCATGGATTCCACCTCTATTTTTCACATGATTCAACTAATACATAAATTCAAAAATCTATTCAGTTTCGATTCGGACCATCATAAAATGTTGATCTAGAATTGTTTTTCCACTGTATTCTTTCCTATTATGGTTTCCCTGTTTCCTCTTCGGAAAACCATTATGAACAAATATATCTTTGATAAAGAAACATTCTAATGTTAAAATTCTATATCATTTCATTTAGACATTAAAGTAAAAAGAATATATGTATATTCTACTAAAAATATCATAACCACAAATTTTATCTTAACCGACCTCTGATACCAACTATAAGGCCCTGAACATAAATGCCATTTAATCTTGAGATAAGTCAATGATTTATATTTAATTAACATCGAGGATCTTTTTAGGTTTATATATTTATTGTATTATGTAATAACCTCATAAATAAAAACATAAAAATAATAACTGGACACTTCTACTCAATATCCATTTTTTCATAAAAAAATTGTTGAGAAAAAACTTGGTTTCATTTCATGTTTAAACAACATAACTTTTCCTTGATCCCATTCTTGAATCTATCCTTCTTTGAGTCCTATGAAAAAACATTTTTAAAATGGTACGAGTATAAGAATCTAAGTAAGGGATACAAAAGGAAAGAAGACTATTAGTATTTATGAAAACATGTAAACCAAGGATACTTTATCATAAAGTAATACTTTCCTCCTTTAAGAAGTAGTAATTTCACATCACTGAATATAAGATCATAGCCCACCCTTTTGGAATCAAAACATTACCATAAACACATAAACGACATCATATGGCATATAAATGTGACCAAAATCCACACATATCACTAAATGGAATATCCATATGACCGAATTTCATACCCAATATATAGGAGGTTAAAATGTGACCTCATTTCCTTGGGTTACCAAACAACCACAAATATTTAGTTTATCACATAACCACCCATCTTTGTTTTTTCAGGTAACTACCATTAAAATGACCAATTACCATTTTATAATCACCACACATAAAATATTACAATTATCAACATTCTAATCATAAAATTTAATTTGAAATCACAATGAATCATTTCATGACATTGAAATAGTCAATACACATTCACAACAATTTTCAACACTAAAACACCCAAAAATATAATAATTTATTTTTTTTCTTTTTAAAAACATTATGTCTTATAGAGGACACCAAATAAGGATTACGGTGGCGGAGAATTCATTATCACTGCATAGGATAAAAACATTCATTTTTGTTATTTAGTAAAATGATTCATAAAAAAAATCTCTTTGGATGAAATTAAAATTAAAAGGGGTTTATTATACACCGTATAAAATAAGGTGGTGTATTTTATCAAAACATTCCTTAATGAAAGGATATTGAGATGAAGTCCCATACCTTGAGTATGACTCGTCACGTACAACTGTTTTTCTCCTAAAAAATAAAAATTGGGTAATTTCTACATTCTCAAGAAAAATTTTAAAGTTTATTATTATTTTTATGTCACTTATTATCATGTTATAAATATTACATAATTATTTATGTTCAGATAGGACATTTTTGTGATATTTGGTACTTGAGTCGAAAATAAACTTGTTTTTGATGTAAATTGTCAATGTGGTCAAAATTAAATCATCTCCAAAATAGTATTCATTATTTAAATATAATATATATCCTGTATATATATATATATAATATCTATAATATTTGGAGATAAGAAATGAAATGCACCGTTCATGGCACTAGTAGGTCGTACGTACGCATTAACACTACTTTCATTTCTTTGTCAAATTAAAAGAAAAATAATTAAATGATATAAACATATATTATAATACTAGTATTACATTAATTTAATTAATTTATCATAGGTTTAATAAAAAAAATCATTTATATGTACCATGTATAGAGAGAACAAGTAATATAGCTTTTAGAGGGTGGTAGTCCACACTTCGTTAAACAAAATAACCATAGTTAAACAATATGGAATGAATAATGGGATATCCTAAAAAAAATACAAAATCATACAGAAAATATAAATATAATAAATATAATATAGAAAATATTTTCCATTATAATGGCCACCATGAGATGTGGTAAGGGAATATTGAACAATCATCATTTCGTGAGGCAGTAATTTAACAAACACAGAAACATTATATTAAATACCCCTTAAATATTGGTATGTATAAGTGTATATTGAAATCATAACATTAAATAATATTAGTGAATTTTGGATACTATTTTATTGTAATCATATAATAATAAAATTTTTGGGAGTGTAAAATTGAAATGAAACAAAAAGGCATGAGAGAAAGCATTACCTCTTAATCAGGTAACCTCCTTTGGTTTCTTCCATAAGGATTTTTGGGAATTTTTTATACCCTATGGAAGGATTATATAATGAGGGTAAAAATTTTAGGAAGGGTTTTGGGTAGGTATTGGCTATAAAAATCGTTCTTTATGTGAGTGTATTAGAGAAGAGAGGGTACCATTTTTATAGGATAGGGAAGGGCACCAATGGAAACTCTTAAACTCATAAATTAATATTAATTAATTTTTTAATTCAAAAAGCTCCAAATTGTTATATATCAATGATAAGATGATTATAGTTCGATATAATATCATATAATAATTTTTTTCCTGTGTTGATTTTATTTTAAACCTTATCTTTTCAGATTACTCGGAATTATTCTCTTTTAATTGTAATTGTGGTAACAACATTTTAATTAATAAGAGGCTAATAATTTTACTTATATGGGGTAAATTTCAAATAGTTTGAAACTTAATGATCTTTTATACCTTATCATAAATATTTTTTCATTTTAGAATATTTTTTTTTTATTTTTAAATAATTTAATAATTTACTTCTTTTCTAAAACACCAATTATGTCAATTTTTACACTATTCATTTAATTGAAATTAAATAAAATACACAAAGAGTGATAAATTTGAACCAAATCATTAAATAGTATTATTACATGTATCATTCACCTATAAAAATCATGGATGAAATAAATTATGTCAAATATTATTTATTTTATGCCTTTATTAATAAGGAAATCACTACATCATCATTATGTCAAAATTTAATTTGATAATTTAATGTCTATAAATTATAAATAAAATAAAATTATGTAAGAAATATATTTTTTATTTATAATGAATATTTATATTCTAATATATCACTTATATAAGCCCTTATTAAATTTTTTTTATTAAAATTATTTTTGTTTATAACATATTTTCCTTTAAATTAAAAGATATAAGTGTCATAATCACACCCTAGTGGATTCCTAAGGCCAAATTTTCATCCCAAGGGTTTCCCAGGCTGGAAATATCTCATAAAATAGGATTAGGAAATGTGTTATTGTATTTTGATATTATTATAATATTAATCATTCCCATATTTACCTAATTTATCCATTAACTATGGTAATTAAAAATAAGTACTAATATTACTATTCATCATATCCAAAAATAAAAAGGATCAATTTACATAATTGGGGATTTATAATTCCAATTATTGAATCCATTTCTATAAATTCAAAAAACAGAAGTTTTAGAAATTAATTTATAATTAATTCCCGTTGTCAAAATGAGAAAACCAATTTTTTTAAAGTAAAAACTATCAAAAGATCGATTTGTGTTTATATAAAATTTTAATGTAAAATTACCTAAAATGTCCAAAATATTATTAAATAATAAAAAAATAATAAAAATATACTTTAAAACAGAATAAAAATAAAATCTATCAATACAAATAAATTAGACGGAAATAGAAATTTGAATTAAAATGCAGTATTTTTCTCTATTCCTTAAAATATGAATTTTATCAGAAAAATACCAAAATTTCCAATCTAAATTTTGATGTACCTCTTACAAATAAAAAGCTTATGTTTTCAAATAGAACATATAAAATTAGTAAAAACTATATTTAAAAAGGGTTCTCCATCAAAATGAGGTAAAATGACATTTTCAAAATATTTGTGTATTTTATGCTTAAAGATAGATTCATTCACATTTTAAGCCTAAAACATTTATTTGATGAATTTAAAAACATTTAAAAAACATGACTAAATATAGTATATTTTGTTCTATTAATTCCCTCCAATAAAACACCTAGTCATTAACTACCATTTAAAATAATAATATTAATAATGTAATATTTTTTAGTATTACTGAGTCTTGTGTACAACGTAATATTTCAGAGACACTCATTGTTATGTGTCATGTATGATATTGAAAAAAGCATCCCCATTAATGTAAAATTAATATATTATTCATAAATATGAATAGATATGAACATTTATTATTTTATAATTACATGGGATGTTATAATATTTTTTCCATGAGACATGTCTTGTATTATGAGACTAATTCCTTTTATAAGGGGTATATGATTCATATTGAGAAATTATGTCTTGAAATATTATTTGGTAATGATATTTAATCTTCCTTTGAAGTTATTAATTTCATGAGATATAGGTTCAAATAGAATAAAAGGTGTAAGGGTTTTCTTAATCTCAATTTCAATTATTTGAGATATAATTATTTTTATGCACCATGATTTATTTTATGGGTTTTAGAGAATCATGTAATGTTTCATTATTCAATGGATATTGAATTCAAACATTACTCGAGTTATAATGGGTTCTCTTCTCAAACATCCCTCTTTGAGATATGTTTTTATAGAGGAACAAACTTTAATCTATATGGAGCATATAATGAATATTTTCGTAAATATCAAGAATATTTTTATATTCATGTTATTTTACATTCATTATTATTTTATTTATTTCAAAATTTTTATGATTTTAAATTTTTGTAAAAGGGGTTTTTTTTAAAATGTTGTTTTAATGATTTTAATGACTTCTAACAAAACTATCCCTCTATTTTCTTTATCTTATTTCAAGAATGTTATTTTATAATAATTAATAATTTAATTTATTTATTTTAAATTCCCTTTTAACTTATTTTAAATCTTTATGAATGGAAATTTCTCTGTGTTTTCTACATGATCCACTTATGACACTATTTTCAAAACATTAAAAGGAATTTTTATTTTTAAATTTATTATAAGAATATATTTTATCAATGTCATGATGATGATTTTATTTAAAGCATAATTTTTATGTTTTTATAGTTATTTTCACATTAAATATTTTTCCCAATATTCTAGAAATTCTTAAAAAATATTATAAATTGAAAATTATATTTCCCTCATTTTCAATGAAATGTCATAAATGTAATTTTAAATGTATTTTCCATATATATAAACATAATTTATTATTTTTATGCTATAACGGAGATATGTTCAAATCATACCAAACCTATTCTCTCATTGTATGAATTATGGTTTTTTAAATAATTTTTCATTGAAATTATTTTCCCATGTGTCAATCAAGCTAAAAAATAATAACGATTCTTTTAAATAAAATTATATTGAAAACTAAAATATTATAAATGTTTTGTTAAATTTGTGGTACTTATAAATATTTATAGATGAATGATAGGTGGTTCTATTATAATCCATGTATAGGAGGGTCTATTATATCCTTCCAATGCATTGGGTACTAATACTATGTTAATGGTTTGAAGTTACTCCAAGGAGATGTAAGAGTTATGTGGCTCCTATTGGATGATAAAGTCAAATTATTGTAAGTTACTCATAATATAAAATGAAGTTTTCTAGATATAACTTACTCAAAAGAGATATGAAAATAATCTTGTTATGTGATTCCATAATAAAGGTTTAATGTTCCATGATACCTACACAATTTTTTAGTTCTTTCTAAGAGTTTTAATACAATATTTTCTCACATGGATAATGATTTTTTAATTATATGAGTCTTTTTCTTATGTTAAATTTTTATACTAGGTATAATGATTTATGATCCACATTTTTATGGGTATAAATTATTTTTTATTATACTCTCCCACTTTTATCATGTCATCATACCCTTTTTCTCATCTTATGCTCAAAAATGAAATTAAAATTTTAAATCTTAGATTTACCCTTACTTATAATTATAGATCATCCTTATTAGGTTTTACATTTATCGAATTTATGAAAAATGATGTTAAATTAATTATATCTAGAATGATTTTATTTGTGATAAACATTATATGAGATAGTGATGACTTATTATGAAATTTGAAAAGCTATTTATAGTTAAAAAAATGATTAGTTGAAGGAATCGGTACTCTTATATATGTTTTTTTTTGTAATTCATTAAAAATATAAATCTAAAAGGCCCTTGGGTATTCAAGTGATTCAATATTTACATTTAATGTTTTTTTTATTAGATGGGAAAAATAGGGTCTTGATTATTGGTATAAATGTGTGAAATATAAATAGTGTATTTTTAGTACCTGATTTAGGAGTTTAGGGTTTTCCAATTTTACATTTGGTATTAGAGTAGAGTTTAGATAAATTTAGAGATTAGTATGTTTCCACATGAGGATAAATAAAGGGTTATGGATAATATAATGGTTTTATATGTGAATTTGTTTTCATAACAAAAAAGGAATAGACACCCCTATGAGGTTTTAAGTGATAATATATTACATAGATTGATGATATTTTTGAAGGTGTTTCATTTCACTGAGGTATATGAAACCCTTATGTTTAATGCGAAATAATATTTTTTAATAATAATATTAATATTTTTGGGAAATACCATGAAATTTATGATACAAGCTTTATGTTTAAAATATTCCTTAATCATGAGTCTGTGAGGATATTTTGGATATAGGGTTAATTATTTGTGTAGTAATTTAGTTATAAAATTTGTTATTATTATTTAATTTTATGGATTCCTTCTCAAAATATTATTTTATTAATATAACTACATTTAATGAAAAATAAGGAAACTACTGAAGTACAAAAAATACCAACAACCAATATCAGAAGTAATAATTGAATACATGAATTGTTGTTTAGGCCTATTAGAGACCTTATATCAGGGGATACTCTATTTTAGGGTGGAAGAAATTTCGTCTAAATAATCTTTGTAGAGGTCGTCAAATTGGTACGCCATCCTCTCCCAATTTTGATTGAGCTCTTCCACAATAATCTTTTTTTTTGAATCCACGTGGCAATATGACATGTTGTTTTTGGATCCTGAGACTCAAAACCTTGTTAATGTTTCCCTAAATATGCCTTGTGACCATCCTGTCTAACTCATATTTCATAGTGTTGACCTTATGATGAATCTCTCTTAATTTTTCATTCCAGTCAATAATGGTTTCCCACTCATCACACTACGTCATTCCCTTTCCACTCAAGGGTATATCAGAACCTTCACACTCATTATATGTATTAATCAAATCAGTGAAAATTGGTTCCCCTTTACATGATTCAAACTCCGTAGGAAAATCTACCTCCACATGCTTGTTTGAGCCTTTGTACTTTCTCATAGAGTTATTGTCACAAATATTCAGAACCTTCAAAAGAAGCTTTCCATTACTTCCTGATCAAGTAAAAAGAGTATTGGGGGAATTAGTATAGTCATTTCTTCTTTGTGACCTCTGGGTGCGCTTGATAAACCCACCAGAATCTATGATAGTGTTCTTTAATATATTTTAAGAGGGTCTAAGATAGAACTAATTAATGTACACTTCTTTGGACTCAATAGGGTAATCTGATGATAAATCCACATCCTCCGATGGAACCTCTAATCTCGTAGGGTGATTCTCTTCAAGGTAAACCTCCCATTTATTCCCTTCCTTTAGAGCACTATAGTCTCCTTCTCCCATCACTACAAATTGATTTTGATAGTTATTAACCATTCCTCTAGATTTAAACTTGTAATAATTATATAGAGATATCTATGAGATCTGTTCTGATCCTCTTCACTTCTCAAAAAGACATTTAGGCACACCTGCATTATATGGAACAAGACTATGGTGTATTGGAACATCCTGGTGTCTAATTAAGTCACTCTCTTATATTATTGTACCATTATGATTTGGCACCAACCAAACTAATGAAGGGTGATCAAGATACCGAGGATAGGATCTGAGGCTGATGAACCCACCCCCTCATTTCCCACTGATCATGGAGGCTCTTTCACTTTAGAATTGGTTTCGTCCAGATCATTCCTAAACTGATTGAAAATATAATAAATCTTAATTTTCTAATATGCGGTACTTGGTTTTTTCAGACAATAATTGACTTGTTATAGACCTCCATTACCCACATGGTCCATTGAATGATTAGTGATCTTCTTGGTACCGTAATATTTCTCCTCGTTCCAACATACATTAGTGTAATGACCCAATCCATTATTTGATAAATATAAATCAACCCATAATTCAAAACATGCAAGTTGAGTCGATATAAGTTCTCCCTCAATATCAATAAAAATGAAGTCAATTGTGGCTTTAGAGACATCAATTTCAACACAAATACAATGAGAAATCAGATTTTAGAGCACTTGGGGCTGATGATGGGAACATAAGAAGCAACCCACTATGTTTCCAATCAACTTTAGAATCCCAATATTTTGAAATGGAAGAGTTAATTTGCAAAGCGTAATCTATATCAGTTCCAACAGTAGATCCCATTTTACATGGGATAAAAAACACCAATAAAAAATCACAAAATGAAATATGAATAGAGAACAAGGGTTAGTATACTAGGATGAAGTTAGATATTACTCATTCGAAAAGGGGATCAAAAAGTGATAATGGTGAAGGTGCCTAACAAAAACCCATTTTATTAAACCCCATCAAAGGAAGACACACCAATAAAATGCATTCATCGAGGGATAACATTGCTAAAACAAAACACAAAAGATAAAAGAAGTAGATATGATGCATTAGTAAACTATAATGGGGAGATCAGAAGCCAGAGAATACTATTATCATGTACCGGGACTTTAGAAAAAATGTCAATCTTAGGAAAGTTGGGGAGATGATAGGGGTCAATGAAGGAGATTATGGGATGTAGCATGGAACCAGAGGGATCGGTTAAGGAACCCTCCCCTTTTAACGAGGGAGGGGAGATTGGTGGTGCAGACATGACACCTATTCCATTGCTGAAGGTTCTGCAGAACCCTCCTCAAATGTCCACATACCATCATAATATATTAGTGTATTATTTTTTTCATGTGAAGCTTTAAACATTTTGGGTATTATCATACCTTTTTCTAAACATTTTGGATTTTGTAAAGATAAAGATAAAATATTTTCATAATTTTATATACCTCATGGTCAATTATAAGATCATTAAAATTCATCGAGAGTTAAATATTCATACTCACAAATTAGAGTAAAAGATGGGAAATACTAGAAACTGATTGAAATAGTCAACCAAATAGTTAAATCTCATTTAGGGATTTGAATAAAATCTATTAATTATATTTCTTTATATTATTCGTATAGATTTTAGAACAATTCCTAAATTCTAGAATAATATTCTAAAAATAAAAATGTTATCTAATTACCTATATTTTTGATGAATTTATGTACTTCTTCACACCTATTTATTTAATGGTTTTATGGCCATTGAATTTATCATGATCAACATTATCTGTCACTCTCCATAATTATTAGAACAATATTTTTTACTCAATGTCCGTATTTTCACATCCCACTAATTTAATCATATTTAGAAACCTATTTATGTGTTGTTATACATGAAAATCATATTTTCCATTCCCTTTTTCAAAGAAAGCTTTATTAATTATTTTAACGATGTCAGTTTTCAAAAAAGGTATTTTCAAATATTTAACCCTTTATTACCAAGATCAAGATTAAATTGTGAGAAAAAAATTTATTTAAGGGCGTAAAATGTATCACCCTAGAAACATAGTTTTAAAAATACTATTCTTGATATATTTCTTAACACAAAAAACAAAACATTAAGAAAAGTGCGATATAAAAAACATATTAGTAGTTTTAAATGTGATAATTATAAAATTGATATTAAAATAGATAAATGAATAGGAATAAAAAAATTATGAAAATATATATTTATAAATTTTATATAATGAAAATGTATTGATTAATTTATAATAAATATGTACTCAAAATTCAATAAAGTCATTTTATATTTCAAAAATATGTTTTCATCCAAAATGGGTTTTACCTATCATTGAGAGTAAATATGATAAATTTTATATAATAAATTTAGAATTTTTATTTGATAAAAACATCTTTAATTTTTTAAATCATCATATAAAATTAAATTATGGTGAAATTTTTGGATTTTTCTGAAAATATTAAAATTTCTTTGAATAGTAAAAATACAATTTTTTTAGAACTATCATATGATTTCATTAAAAAGACCCATTATGATGAGAATTTTATCATAAATTAACATTAAAATCCTTTAGATTGAAAAATATAACTAGTTACAAAAGAATTAACGTAATAATTGGTTTTGGTTTAAGTTCATTTTTAGCCTTAAAAACACATTATTCATAAAATTTCCTGCCATTACATTATACAAATTGTATTAAAATTGTTCTATGTCACTTATAAAAATTATTTTTTAAACCATGACTTCCATATTTTGAATATGGAGGTTCAAATTTGGTCAATATTCCCCATTTTTTGTTAATTATTAATAGAATCCTTATTAAATATTTTCCACCCCATAAATCATAAATACTGTTTTTAGTATTCTTAATGGAAAATTAGAGGAGGTATATGAAAAAATAAATTTGAAAGAGGATAGTAATGACTTTAACTTCCCCTAATATAATCTCTCTATATTACAAGTTAGAACTTATAGGTTTGGTATTTTTATGAAATTAATTTTTTAAAAATAAATAGATTCATTAGGAAATGGTTTTATAGAAAAATCACGTGATGGGTGAAGAAACATTGGAATCATAAAATGTTATGATGGAAAATACCATCACCTATTTATGTAATGAATAAAATATTGAGGAAAAATAACATAAGGTTGGGTGAGAATGTGAAAGAACAGTTAATATTAGAAATAAATCAACCTTAGGATTTATGAGTATTAATTTTATGTATTTATTTTCATTTAGTATTATAAAAAACATTATTAGAGTTTTCGATCAAAAAAGAATAATATTTTTTATTTAAGTTGTTTTTCCATGATATATGGTTTATTTAAAAGATTAATTTCTTGATTTTAGAAGTAGTATTTGATAAAAAAATCTTTTTTGGGAATCAACATATTAAATATAACATAGGATTAAAATTTTATATTTTTCTAAATAGATTGTTTTATGGATGAATAGTGAAAAGTGAATATTTCTGCCAAACTATTATATATTTACATTCAAAAATTAATTTAAATGTACCATTTTTTTAAGTTTTTTTAAATGTAAAATAATATAGATTTTACTAAAAATAATATATATTTTTTTCAGAATCAATATTATTGTTTTTTTGGTATAAGTTCAGTTTTATTCTTAAAAAACAATTTTTGAAAAGATGTTATGGTTACATTTTCGATACTTATATTGAACGTAATCTTTAATAATTACATAAATATTATCTTAAAATATTTATTCCATATAGGGAACTTTATTTTTCTAATTTATGAATGAGGTAAATTTTATTTTGGACTATTATTAATAGAAGACATGGAAAAATGTGTCGCCAAGTAAAGGGTAATTAGGTTAACTAAAGAAATAACTAAGTGATGAAGTAATAAACACTTATCTTAAATCTTATCGGATTATGGTATTTAGACCCTTATAACCATATATTATAAATTTTATAGTTTTTAGATATCTTTTAATGATTAATAATTTATAATATTTAAATCTCATGAAAATATACATGTGTTCCACTCCCCTCACAGAGAAAAGGGAACCACATCTCCTCCATTCCTCACACCATTCAGTAACTCTAGTTTAGAAAATACATAACCAAAACTCTCTTGAACATCCCTACACACTGCATGGAGGTATTGGTATAATAAAAACATAAATCCTAGAGGGTATACGGCTTATTCCAAAGAGAGATATATTTTAATATCATATAAGTCCTAACCGCCCCATTTCAAGTTTATTTGTTCTTCTACCTCACATAAATATTCTTTAACCATGTTAAAATAATAAAATAACTATCATAAATAATATAAAATGTTATTATGATTTTGGTACAACTTTTTTCAATATCCATTTATATATTATGATATATGGAATGTCCACTCCTCCTTATTTGTGGACTATCACCTCTATAAAGCGATATGTATTGTTTTCCATAAGGGGATCATATGGATAATTAAAATGATTGAAAATATGAATATATATGGTATTTATGAATGTATTAGAGGGATATAATAGACCCAATAATCATTCTTTTATAATATAACCACTTGAAAATCATTGATAAATATTTCCATGTACTATAGAATAATTTTTTTTGAAACATTCACTTTTCTGTATAACTCCCTTGAAAATGACCACCATTACTTTTTAGATTTATTTACCTATGGAAATGAAATAAATTCAAGGGAATTATCTTTAAAATAATAATAATACTTTTAGAGAAGTAGTTAATATATAATAATTGTAAAAGTTCCCTATTGAATCATCATAAAACAATAAGTGATATTTTAACTAATGAAGACACATTTTAAATAACACTTAAGGTGTTTCATTATAAATAAGTTAAAATACCATTTTCTTTTGATTATATTTTATAAATATGTACAAAATAATAGGAAAAGTCCTTTCATTTAAAATAAACAAGGAAAATTATAAAGGAATCATTAATGTAAAATATAGTTATGAGGGTGGGAATATCTGTTCAGGTTGTAAAAACTAAAAAGAAGAATTCTTTTCAAAAGTTTGTAAACAGAGTCAAAAGTAAACATTACAAAAAAAATTATGAAATTTTATTTTAAAACCATTAAAAAAATTCAAATATCACGGACAAATATATTAATGAAAGTTGTTATGTTTATGAGATAAAATTCATGGAATATGATAAATATATTTGATGAAGAGTTTGGTTAAATGTCTTTATAAAAATTAAAGAAACACTTTTAATGAAAACCACTTTAAGAAATTTTAATTCCAAAAAACATTTCAAATAATGAAAATAATAATGATTATAAAATAAAATGAGTATAGATAGTTTCATGATATTATATTGCACAATTTAGTATATACACATTTTAAAGAAATATAAGTTAATCAATTGAAACAAGTCTTAAAGAAGGATGTTTGAGAAGAGAAACCCTTGAAACTCAAGTAATAATTGAATAAAAAATTCATTGAAGGAGGAAACATAAAATGAATATATAATAGAAATAATTTATTTAATATAAAAAGATAAATAAACTCATTGATAAGTAAGTGTAGATCATATAAATTTAATTATTCTATACAACATAAAGTATGCCTTAAAGAATTTAAATTGAGACCATGAATATCCATAAAACATTTATGAAATTTAAATCAATACCTTATGAAATAAAGAAATCAAAAAGAAATTTAAATATCATGATGAAATATTCATTCATGATATAATATCCCAATATGTATAATATAAAACATATAAAAGTAATTATGTTCATAGTATGAAATATTTCTCAAAGAGACAATATTGAGATAAACAATCCTTACAAAGATCATATCACTGAAGTGATAATTAATAATTGAGGTGACATGTGTAACCAATTTAAAACATCATTAAATAATTATATATAATACATTATATAATTATATGTCTTTTTAGCCAAATATTTTGTCCAAATATAGTCAAGCAAGTAGAAGTATGACCCAATAAATGGAAATTGAGTAAAAAACCCATTACCCCGAGTCACAACTTTCACTGTAGTTCCTTTAAAAATGATATAATAAAAATATATTTTTTATATAATTATTTATAGTCTGATCACTTTATCATTAATCCATTTATTTTAATTATCTCAACGATATATTTAAACACCTGATTAGTTAAGTCCATGTCAGGTATTTTGAGGGTTTTCGTTACATACTTAAAAAATGATTTTTTTAGTTCATATTGGTGAAAGTGGTAATTTTTATATCATATATAGAATATTAATCATAACATAATTATCATTTATTTAATAAAATAAAATTGTATTCTCACTCTTGAATTGAAGGGATGAAAAATTAATTACATTGTTTCTTAGAGGTGTCATTTTACATATAAGCATGAGAATTATTATCATTTTTAACAGGTGATGGGTAAGAAGGTATGTTAAATATATTATTTCCAAAATAATAATTATTTCATTAATATCATATAATTATATTTATATCAATTCTAATAACCATCATTTTAATGTGGTAATGAAATTTGAAACATATCACTTTGTGGAGATTATAATCCACACATATAAATGAGTGATGATTTTATTTTACAATTGATGGGAAAAGATAAAAAAGGGTTTAAAACATAATAATGATATAATTTGTTATTTATGATACTAATATTTTTATTTAATCTTGGATAAATAATATATCAATTTTTCATGTGAAGAAAAAAACATGATATTGGTCAGTTTAGACTTATACCTTATCCTTAGATAACCTATTTGTATTACACCTTAATCCTTTTAGGTTCTCTTTTTTTGGGATACCAAAACCTCTTAAAAATAGTGATCTATGTCTAGGAGATATTGTTTTAGGTATTGGATGAACTAGAATTCTGAAAATATGTGAGGATGATAAGATATGATGCTTCCTTTTATAAGTGAGGGGTAGAGAACTATTGAAATTACTTAAAGTATTAAATTTCTATCAATTAATTTTCATGTTCAAGAGAAAAAAATTGATAATATATAATCTAGTATGATACTATGTTTAAATAATTTCATCCAGTATAATTTAGAAAATTTAATGTTATTTTTCACCCTCATTTATTAATTTTAATCCATATTAACCCTTTTTTAAATTTACATACTATCAATGTTTTTAACTTTATCAGAGTCAAAAAATTTAATATAAAATGAAAATTAGAAATATGTCGAAAATGGTTGATATTAATAAACATATCCCAATAAATTTATACATATAATATTTTTATGAATTTTTAACCATTAAATAAAAAATTACATAACCTAATGTACCATTAAAGTCATTTTTTGGAAAATTTACATAGTTTAACCATAATTAAATAAGGATAGTAATGAATTATAATATAAAATTTCAAAACATAAATAATATGAGATATTTATTTAAAAAATTATTGGAACATGATAATGCATCTAAATATGAAATAATTTTATTTTTTTAAAATTATTTCCTTGATTTTTCTATTTCATGACCAAGCACTATATGAGTAGTGAGTATGTATTTATTTTAATTATTACATAAAAATATATTAAAAACAAAATCAATTATAAAAAAATTCATTAATATTTCAAATAACCTTTTATGATGAAATATAACCTCTTCTTGTCCCTATGAAATTATATTAGGGATATTAAATCACAGAGAGTGTCATTTTGTTTTTATTCATGATATAAAATGATATTAAGGTAATTATCAATATAATTTTCCAAATAAATGTATATATTTTTGAATTTTTTTAGAGATACAAACATATCTAATAAAATAAATATAGTTTTTAGAGTGATGTTTAGTCCTTAAAACTTAGTTTTATTCTTTGTTTACTAATTTTACACTTACCGTGGTGAAAAATATTTACTAACGTTTCTATTCATAATGACCCCAAATAAAATGAATATATTTATAAAATTTTAAAATTATAAATGAAAATATTGAAATAATTTCTTATGGTTCAATTTAATGAATATTTGGAGATCTATTTTAATATAAATGGGTAAAAGGCAATAAAAACAGTTTTTCAGAAAATGTTTTTAAGCCCAAAAATGAACTTATACCATAAAAATTATAATGATTATTAATATGTATTTAATAAAAATATTTATAACTAAATTATAATTTTTTATAGTATAATATAAAAATAAATTCAAAATGGGGCTTTCTAATGAAAACAAATTAATGTTTTATAAAAATCATTATTTTGCAATATTCATTGAAAAATGAATATTAAAAAAACCAAAATTTCCCAGAAGATATTTTTGAAATAATAATTTCAAAAATTATATGTTTTTTATCAAATAATAATTCTACTAGTGGATATTAATTATAATATTCTCTCACAAAAGTGATATAAACTATTTTTGAAAAAAACATATTTTAAAATCATTTAATGAATTTATTGAAAATTAAGAAATTATTAATTATGAAATAGTAAATAAATTTTAATTACTTAGAAACATTATACATATAATTAATAGTGTGTTTAATCTTATTTATATAACCAATTTAACATCTATGACCTAATGGTCACATTAAAAACTTTTAATATTTTTAAAGTATATCACAATTCTATTAATGCTCAGTGTTGTGTGTTAAGAAAGATATCGATCATTGTACTATATTTTTTTTGTGTTTCATTATACCAAAATTAAAAAAAATTCATCCCCACAATTTTTATATTTATCTCAATAATCATTGTTTTGATATTTGAAAATTCAAATTGTGAAAACACCCATCATAAATAGGTTAATTAAAAATTACTTTTGAAAAGTGGAAAAGTGAAATATGAAGGTCATATAAAATAAAACATAACTAGGTTTCCAAATAAGTGGAAATTAGTGGGAAGATAAAATATTTATATCTAGGGAAAAAGTAATTTCTAAATAATGGTGGATAGTGATAGAAAATATTGATAATCAGAATGTTAATGACCACCAAACCCAAAATCAAAGAGATGTGAAAAGTCCATAAATTCATTAGATGAAACTTTTTAAGATAGTACTTATCTTTTATTACCTCATAATATTTCTTAAAAATATCACATATAATTATTGACACATGAAACCTTTGAAGACATAAATCATTTAATAACATTCCTCTTATTCTAGTTAAATGTTAAAATTTACAAGGGTGAGATAAATATCTTATTATATTTTACTATAATAATTAATAATTGAATGTAATCACTGATAATAAGATGAGTATAATGGTATGATGATATAATAAAAGTGTGAGATAATAGAATAAGATCAACTATAACAATAAAATTAGAGATAATAAGTCATTATACATGGAATAAAACTTTAACATAAGAAAATATTTATATGAGTCGACAATCACGAGCCGTGGGAAAAAAGTCCTTGAGAAAATGATCCTTTAAAACTCAAATAAAGCACTAAAAACTCTATAGGAATCTTGTAACATCAAACATTCATTATGTAATTATATAACTAGATAATTATAATATCTCTTAAGAGTAACATTTAATCAGAATACTCCATCATCTCTTATGAGTAACTTACAATTAGAAAATATTGTTTTCTCTTTTGAGTAACATAACTCCATCGTCGCCTAAGAGTAACTTCCATCCTGTTAACTACATCTCATTACCCAATGCATTAGAGGGATATAATAGAACAACCTATCTTTGTTTTATAACAAAACAACCGATTAATAATATATACATGTAAAAAAGTACCATAGACAGAAAAAATTTATACTATTTAATATTTCATCATAATACTCGTAAAAAAACAATCATTCCTTTTTTAAGTTTATTAACATAGGTAACCAAAACCAATTCTAGGAAAATCTATTTAAAACAGTTATTATTTTTATAGAAAACGAATAAGTATGGTATCATTGGAATATACACTCATTGGATAATAATAAATCAAAAACGAATATTGAAACAAATGAATAATATATTTAAAACAACATTTAAGACAATTCTTCGAAAAGAGGGGAACATATCATTTTTTTTGATAATATTTTATAAAAATTTATAGAATATTGGGAAAAATATTTTCTTTAAAAATAACCAAGGAAAAATATAAATAACTTTTCCAAGAAATAAATATACATAATTATGGGAATATCTGTTCATATCGTAAACAATAAAAATAATCATTATTCTCAAACTTATGTAAAGAGAGTCAACATTTACCCAAGAGAAAAATAGTAATAAATTTCCTTGTAAAACCATTAAAAATAAGGTAAAAATATTATAAAATGGCATTAAGATATAATTTATGTTTATAAAATAATATTTTTTAGAATTAAGATAATGAACATAGAGGAGAAGTTTGGTTAAAAGTCATTAAAAACATTAAAATAATGTTTTTAAAACAAAATCATTTATGTCTGTTTAAAACCAAAAACCAATTGATTGAAAGAATATAAGAAGGAACATAAAATACCATGATTAAAATAATATTCATGATATTATATTTCAATATTCATTATATACAACATACAAATTAATATAGGTGAAACAAAAAAACATGTCTCAAAAAATGAAGTTTGAGATGATAAATCCTTGAAACTCAATTAAACCATGAATAAAAATGTTATAGAATGAATTAAAAAAACATGATTTTGTAAGAAACATATTTTCTATCAAATAATATGTTTAAAAAAATTCATTGGGATGTAATTGAACTATATCAAATAAATCATGTTGAATTAGATGAATTATGTTTCAACTAATTGAAATTATGATGATGAAATCCCTTGTAACTTTTATATCATTGTAATAAATATCAAAAGAAATAATAAAATTCAAAGAAACATTAAATATCGTGATCTAAGAGTAATTCATGATATAATATCTCAATATTTATTATATAGACCTTATAAAATGAATTAGGTTCCTAATATGAAATATTCCTCAAAATAAACATATTTAGATATATAAATAATACAAAGATCATATCACTTTAGTGAGAATTAAACATTAAAATGATTATGTGTAAGAATTATAATACCACATAAAATATGTATAAATAATACATAACATGATCAAAGGAAATTTCACACATAATCATTTTATAATATAGTCAATGAAGTAGATGTATAACTCAAGGAATGGAAATTGAGTTAAGAAATGCCATACCTCAAGTCCCAATATTTAATGTATAAAATTTATCTATAGTATAATAATGTTATTATAATTATTTAATAGCTTATCAACTTTTTATAGGATTATTAATTTATCATTAAACCATTTTTTTTATTTTGGAAGTTTCCATTGAGTGAATTGTTTTTGTTTTCAATAAGTATTATTTATTTGATGGGAATATTATGTAAATATGTGAGTAATGATGTAATGGTGCCAAGAGGATATTTATGGAAACATAATCAACTATATGTGATGATTTTTTAAATGATAGTAATCTTAAAGGAATTATGTCAATGATGATGAAATTTTTTTAATACATATTTTAGATGTTTTAAGACCCTGAAAAAAATGAGTAGATTTATTTTTTATGAAAAATATGATGGTATATATGGAATACGTTCTTACGAGGAGTTATTTAATTTAATAAAATTTATAATATACTTATATTTTTATTATACATCTTAGTAGACATTAAAAAAATTTGGCCAACCATAGGCTATCCTAGGTTCCTTTGCATCACTGATTTTGTTGGAAAGTAGGACAAACCCAGCCAGCCATTGTAGCATGGGACTTTTTAGTGATAGATAAGACTAAGAAGAGACTAGCATAGTGTCTTTCATAGTTACTATAGGAATGTGCATGAGTGATAATATATTGATGTGGGCTAGTGGGCATATGTATTGCTGCTTGACCTGTGAATCACAAGTGTGTGAATTGTATCTTGGTTGTAACCCAAGTGCTAACTCAAATGGTTAGATAAGAGTCTAGTATTATTAATCATATTGGGAATAAAAAATATATGATGTGGGACTCAATATTGTGGTGTAATGTTTCTCCATAATAAAAAATATATTTAATATTTGGATGTTTTATGAGACCATTCTATTCCATTTGATCAAGCTAAGACATTCACCTTCTCCCTCTAGATGTCCGAGGGATCCATATTCAACCGGAGTTTAGCTTCTAGTCTAATGGTTGAACTACAAACATGATTATGATGATATTAATCATACAAGATCATGAGGGGCTCAAAAATTATATACAATTATTTGTGATGTTTTATTCAAATAAAAATTTGTACTTTATACATGTATAATAGATAAATCATATGGTTTTTTATGATGATTTATGCTTTATTGTTTCAGACCATATTGATGATTGGAGATAAAGTGAATTCATGTATTGAAAATGAAGAGAAAATTCATGAAAATTTATTATAGTGATGTTTTTTTGTAAATATATTGATTTTAAATAGCCACATAAGGGGAATATGAGATACGGTAGTTCATATACGAATAATTTAGGCATTGTATATACTATGTGGAGTTATAAGAGTATGTCGATGGAGGATGCCTTTATATACCCCAATATGTTATTATTGTGATAAATGAGTTGAATAAAAATTTAAAAGAGCTAAAGGGAAAAATAGATACTCAAGAGTGCTCTAATGTTGCGAGAAGGTTCTATATTTTTAGTATATACCATGGCCTTAGAGATAATATAAATTAGAAATTGGTTCCATAAACCATTTCTTGTTCTATTTGACATGGACTATCATTGAAGTTATTCAATGTTTAAAATTTATGTTCATACTAACTACAGTATATGTGGCAAGCAGGGTTGAACCCACAGGGGAGGTGATTATGACCACTATTCTTATAAAACCTTTCACAAAGACCCCACTGTAGTCAGAAGATAGGGAGATTTTCTATTTTTTACTTTTTATATTATATTTATTTATTAAATAGTAGAGTGATAGAACATTTCACAACTTCAATCTAAAATAAATTGAAAATAGAAACTATTGAAAAAATATAGAAATAGAGATATAATGCATTGATAAATGAAAAATCTAATTAAACATATGTCTAGGGAAAATCTCAATCTTACTGGTTTTGAGAACATTCCTTCTCATGATAGTGAATAAAACTAGTACCATTGAAAATGAGTGGTATATTTTCCCTACGAGGAGATAAAAAACTCAAGACCACAAGTATTGGAGTTTTCCACTCCAAGATAAATCAACATTGAAAATTATGCTTTAAAAAAGATGACAGAATGAACACATAATAAGTTCTGTAGTTCTTATTTCAATTTAAATTTTTATGAAAAACAATCCACTATTAGACTCACCAAATGATTGTGGAGTGCCAATATTAAGGGCATCTAGTTCGTTGCCAATGATTACAATCAGAACTAATCTTGCCAATTAATTCTATTCACATTCTAAATGATTTTCAGAAGGATGAAGAAAGATAACAAGCATATTTGATTTTAACCCCAAACTATAGGATTTAGACTAAAATTATCTCTATTATCAATAGAAACTAGAAAATAGTAGAGGAAAGTACTAATTATATAATTATGTTGGAAGATAAACTCTTGGGATGTAGATATTCCCCTGAGCTCCTCTAGTTTCAGACAGTAGTTCTGGAGTCACCCTCTGATCTTCCTCTACTCGGACATCGATCATAAAAAATGTGTCGAATGAATGTTTTTTGTTGAAAATTATGTTGCTGCTATATTTTTTTGTATCCTAGATCATCAAATTCTTCTCACCAAATCTTTCTACCGACCTTAAAAATCCTTCACTTAAACACCAGACACATGCGCGTTTTCATGACTAACACGTCACACTAGTTTTTCTAATGTAACTAACTCCTGTTGGGTTAGTTGGAAGCTCTTAGAAGTGTTTCAAACTTCGGTACGAGCCTCTATAGTTTAAACAGAGAATAAATAATTCGATATTAAATAAAAAGTGTTAAATTTTATAAATAAATAATCATCTATTTTGTTAATTTATGATTAAAAGTAATTTAATTTATATTAATAGTTATTATTTTATTTTATTTAGAACAATTATTAAATTATTTTATTAATGTTAACAATTTAATAATTCTATATAATATAATATAAAAATTAAATATAAGATTTTATTTAATTATGTTTTTTTATTAATTTTATTTATTATAATTATTAATTTTAATTTTAATTAATATAATTATTATTTTAATAATAATTTCTAATATTAAATTATTTACAAATTTAAATTAATTATATTAGTTTATCTTAATTAAGTATTTAAGTTTTCATAAATTAAATATAATTAGTTTTTTATTTTAATTATTTACTTAAAAATAATTCTGGTTATTTATTTTTTAAGTGTTATGTTATTATTACGATTATTTAAAATTTTTATTATTAGTATTGTAATTTTTTAAATTTTTTTTAGCTAACATGTTTTGGTCTTCTTAACCAAAACATACGACTCTACCACCCATTTTTGAAATGCCGACTCCTTCGGTCTTCAATGACAAGCTCATGCGATTATGTCCTCCTACAGTCTAGTGGGTCCCATTCCCCATTGATGGCACAACCCCTCTCTATCAGCGATGAATAAGAGAGACCAGTGGCCATAACAGCGCACTATCCCACCCTTGGGTGATGTATTGTGAGATCGAGCGGCATCTTGGTTCACAGTGGTGAGGACAAATCAGATTTAGTTTATTCAATGCGGTAGCAGAACTCCCCTTCCATGAACTGGCCTTGGAAAGTTGAAAACAACCCCGTATACTCAACAATAGGTGATACCCACTGGAGAACAAAGCACCATCAAACTGAAGCATGGTGGTAGAGGCATTTTTTAGATTTTACCAAAAGGTGAAGTTGTGATTAAAACTGGATTCTGAAAAGGGGTTGAACCGATTAAAACCAGATTTGAAATGTTTTTTTTATTTTGAATATTCAATTTTTGGCTTCGATTTTGGGACTAGTTTGAGTGTATGAACGTCTTGATGATTGAAATGGATGTGGAAGGGGTGAGAAATGGGTATAAAAATAAAATGGTGGTGTGGTAGAAGAAAACAGTTTCAGTGTCTCGTGAGAAGGCTGTGGAATATACAGGGGAAGCGATGGTGAGAAGGAGGGGTGCAAACGGTGGGGTACATGGGAGGAACTGTGTGAGGTGGAACAGTGACACAATGGTCACTGGTAGATATAAAAAAATTCTATTGATAGTTGAAAAATAAAAAGAGTAAAGGTCACAGTTTCAATGAATCAAAATCAAGCCTACTGATGTAGAAAACTAAATAAGTCACCGTTGCAAATAATAATTCAGGTCACCGTTATTTAAAAAATAAAAAGGATGCTGATAGCTTTAAAAATTTATGTTTACCAATAGAATAAAAATACAAGGCTAAAAATGGCTTAAAAACAAAATTTTACTAATAGAACAAAATTAAAAGGTACCATTAGTTAAAAACAATTGTACCGATAAAACAAATAAAATGTTACCGATGCACTACATAAGTAGCCTAAGGGTAGAGTCATCTGTAATTATGAAATAAAGGGTCACCGATACCATGAATAATATATATCGGTAGATTATATAAATTAAACTAATAGTGATTCACAAAAATTAAAACTACGTAAAATGAATTTAAAATTAATAATTAAGTAATTAATGTTAATAAGATTGAAATAATAAATTAAAAGAAAACTAAACACCAAAAATTTAAAACATGATTATTATTATTCTTTAAACTACAAAGTCACAATTGAAAATATTAATTGATAATAAATAAATTATGAATTGTATATTTGATAATCTAAATTGATAAAAGTCTTAAATTAAAATTTATAAAATAGTCTATAATGAATAGAAAAGGATCGCATCATTGACTAAATAAGTCACTGATAGCTCATATATGTCTCACTAGTAGACTAAATACCAAAATTATTGACTTAATAATTTAACATCATACTTAGGATTAAATAATTAATGTTTTAAAAATCCTAATTAATTAATTAGAAAATAAATATAATACTCAAAGTTAAAATATCACTATTTCATTTAATTAAACTAAAACACTTAACTTAATTAGTTATCATGATAATTAAACAGATTAATAAATGAAGTTAATATAAAATATTAAAAGAAAATCTATGTAAATTAGATAGAAATATGATGTTTAAATAATTGTTTAAAATAAATATTAATTTACTAAAAATTCAAGCATATTTTAATTAACCAAACTAATTAAGTAATGAATTAATTATAAAAAAAAATTATGATAAATATAATTAATTTAAAGACTAAATTACTTAATTAATGATAAAAATTTATGAATTAAAAAATCTAATTAAAAAATTTAAAATGTAAAATTATTTATTAAAAAGTGATCAAATAATTAATTAAATCGTTAAAAATTAATTAAAAGGATGTGAAAAAACGACGTAAAAATAGAGCCACATCACTATTCATAAGAATGTTGTTTCATAAAGAAACTAAGAGATTCAAAGGGAAGTGAACATTTTTTTATTTCTTAAAAGGGTTATCTTATGATTTATAATTCTTCCATGTAATAATGATAATTTATATAGTTGTGTGAAATAAAACAACGATCTTGAGGGTTTTAGAAAAAGGGATTGACACTTTTTTGAACATGAATTGAGAAGAAAACTGGATATCATTTAAATGACTAATGTATAATGAAGAAGAAAGAAATGTGTGAGAAGGCTCACTATGAGTTAAAGTGAATGAGTATGTGTCGCTCATGTATACTATATAGAAAACTCATGGAACAATATATATAAAAAAAATAATTCTATAAATAAGAGTCATGTAGATGTTATATACTTTTCATTATTAGTGTGAGTTAAAATTTAATTCTAAATCAATAAGTTTTTTAGAATGAATTTACACTTGAGTATTCGGTGAGTATATATAAGTTTAAATCATTTTAAGATTATTGAATAGTGATAAGGATTAAGAAAACGTGATTTTATTTTGTATAAGTTCATCAGTACTGTTGAAAAATAGATCAGGTGATCTAGTTTGTCTGTTGAGGAATATTTTTTCTTATGGTAGTGAAAAATTATTAAAAATATGACATATATCTTTTCTTTTAGTGAATCACACATTTAAGATAAGCGAAACCATCTAGTGGACTCTAAAGTAAGAGAAGACACATTGGGACTTTGTGTCAATCACCTATATAGGTGTGATCATGTAATATATTGTAGGACTCAAAAGGAGGGAACATTGTAGGACTTAGTGTAAATGGAAATGATACCTTACCTCCATGTAATAACCTGGATATACTTAAGAATATATTTCCAAAGTGAATAAACTATTGTAGTAATGAGTTTGACTTTTGGTTGAACCTCATAAAACACTAATGTATTGTGATCTATTTATTTCTATTGTTTATAGGGTGAGAGTCAATATTAAATATGATGGATTGATATAATAAATAGTCTAAAGGTAGAAATAAAAATGAAATAAATTTTAAAAGTAGTCTAGAAATTATTCATTCCTCCCACTCCATGTAACCTAACCGATCCTTATGTAATTTAACTGGATTCAGATAGAGGTCATCTCTAAAGATCAAAAATATTTTTGATGTTACATTATCTCTTATCTCTTGTTATATAATTGAGAGATACAATAACAGTGGGATTCACATCTATTATTGTTTATGTTTATATGAATCAAGTTGATAATAGAAATATTTATGATGCATGAAATTCCAAAAATAATATATTTATGGAATTATCATAAAAGGTATACACTAATGTGATGGGTCTCCAAACAACCATGGAAATATGGGATAAAAATTGAAGCAGTTATTAAGGAAATATTAAAGTCTAGGATTACAATTTCAAATTATGGAGAAGATTTTTTTGATATTCAAAAGGAATATGATAATACCATTTATGACTATTTCATGAGATTCAATGAGATAGTTAATATTATCCTTATATTTGGAGAGAAGTTGGTAGAATAATTGTTTTTTGAAAAATATCATGATACATTTCCAATAAAGATTGATCATATTATTTCATCCTTATAGTATAAGGAAGAAATTTCATTGAATGATTTATATAATATACTCATAGCTTATGAAATGGTAAGGTATTTGAAAATCAAAAAGAAGATAAAGTATTGGGTAAAGTTTAAGGCTCTAAGAAAAAAGTACATTCAAATAAGTGGATACTAAAGAATTAATTGATTCTAATGATAATTAAGTTGATGAACGATTCAATGAGTATTTTTCAATTATTTGAAAAGGGTTTAGGAAGTGAAAATGAAAATATAAAGGGAACAAACAGCTAAAGTTAAAAAATATAATGGAATTGAAAATTTCTCCATAAATTTCATGAAGAAAATATATGAATCAGAATATGATGATGAAAATGAGAAAACTAATAAATGGAAGAACGATTATAAGAAGAATAAGAATAAAATTCTAAAAATATAAAGTTTAATTTAAAGATAAGTAATGGAAAATCCAATTCATCATCTACTAGTTATTAAAAAGATGAAATGCATTTATTTACTAATGTTGATAATGGATTAAATTCTTCATGTATTGATCATGACAGTGTGGTTAGAATAGATTTAATATGGAATTCTAAAGAACAATTAGAAGATTCTCATGAGAAAAAAATGTAGCACAAAAAGTGGAGTGGAAGTTGGAGAAAGGATATAGAAAAATAGCTACTAAAATGTGGAACATGATAAAAAGGAAATATATTATTTTTAATAGAATATAGTTATCTAATTATGGTAGATTATATTGAAAAAATAGAAAGTGATATTTAAGATAAATTGACTCACATGATGGAAGATTTGTCTAAGACCAAATCAATATATCTGATAGACCAACATGAATTCAAAAAAATAGATAAGATTTCAATGAGACTATTGAGGTAAAACAAAGGTCCTCTCAAGATGGTGATATGAAGGGTTCCTACACATAAGGTAAAAATTCACCTAAATAGTTCTAAATATATATAATACCCCTAACAGTGTTGGTGAATAAGTGTGGACTAAGAAGTATAGAGATAGTAAATACACCACATAAAGTAATAAAATGAATATTCTAGGAAGGAAATTTCCCCATTAGAAATAGAAATCTTGGCTTAGGACATAATGAAATCCTGAATTTTTGGGATATGTATATCAAAAAATAAAATATCATAGTTTAGATGATATTGATGGTGTTTGTGAAAGTATAGACATATATCAAACTATGTATAGTAGAACATGTCAATGGAAAGGAAAAGACACAAACCATGGAAATATATGGTAAAAATAAGAGAAAATTTTATTAATGATATAATGGAGTGACCCTAATTAAATTAATGATATAATTTAGTGACCCTAGTTCCAAAGTATTTGGGAAATGAATTGAATTTCATCATAATTTTTCATCCACATTTTAATGGAATGTTAGAATAAATAACTTATACATCAAAAGATATGCTATTACAATTTATTTTGGGACTATTTAGTATTAAATGTTATATACCAGTCATTGAAGTAATTTTATAATAATAGTTTTCGTCCCATTATATAGATGAGCCCTTTTGAATAAATATATGAGAGACATTGTTAGACATCGAAATGTATGGATGAAGTTAGTGAGAGGAAATTAGGATGAATAAATTTTTATACATGATGTATAAGAATGTAAAAATGATCTTATATCACATGAGCACAACACATTGTAGGAAAAAGAGTTATTCAGATCCTATAATGAAAGCTATCTCTTTTGAGGTAGGTGATCATGTTTTTTTAATATATATCGATGGAGTGGTGTTATGTGTTTTGACAAAAATGGAATGTTATCTTTATGGTTTATTTGTTCTAAGGAAATTAAATAATAGGTTGGATCAGTTTCATATAGAGTAGTATTACCACCCATTTTATCTCAGCAACATGGCCTGATTCATGTTTTCTTGCTAATAAAGTATATACCTGATGCATCTTATAAAAACAAAAATAATATTTTGATTATGGTGTAACTTTTTCAATATCTTTTTCCATCTTATGAGAAATTAAAACATCTTTCATGCGTATGTGTGGATTACCACCTCAACAAAGTGATGTGTTTCATTTTTCACCAATTAATCACATTGATAGTTTAAATTATTGAAAATGAATATAGATATATATATGATATATTTTATTAATAAATATAATATATTACTTACATTATTATACTTTACATCCATTTCAAATTAATAATTCCACTCATGCATATGTGTGGAATACCACCTCAATGAAGCGATGTGATTAAGTTTTAATTTTCACCATATAATGATGGTCATAATTATGGAACTAGTGAAAAATTGTGTTTTGTAAAAAATATTTATAATTCAATAAATTAAAATATTATGTACTTTATTTCTTTTCTACTCATTAGAAAAATGAAAATGTTATTCATGTATACTTACAAACTACCATCTCCATGAAACGATGTAGTTCATTTTTCGTGACTACTATAAATGGTTGCATTGAAAAGTTTATTTAAGGTATATATATGATAATTATATTTTTTTTAGGATTTTTAATTCAGTTAACCACAACCCATTTGACCATGGTCAATGTATCAATGTGGTTTTAAGGTTATAATTCGAACAACCCCAAAACGTCTGACAAGATCATAACTATTTTAAAAAGAAAATAAAACATGGTAATAGTTGAAACGAAATGAATAAAAATAATTTAATTTACTTGAAAATTTTTATTAAAAGATTATAAAACTAATATAATTTTATTATTCAAGAGTTAGAGAACGTATAAAGAAATATGAGATTAAAGATAATGTATTTTCATTAAAACATTAATATAATGTATTATTTTAATCTTCTTGACATCAATATGAATATTCTAAATAATCTTCCATGTAAATAATTTTTTATACATAAAATATTGTTAAATTTTATTTTTAACTACTCTTTATGTCATTTTAATGTTTTTAAAAGGAATTTATAAAACATTTACCATGTGGGACCTTTTAAATTTTTTTACCAAAGTGGAAAATAATTTTTTTAAAATATACATAATGGAATATTTTTTATACATTCATAGATGTTTTTTTATAAATTTTAATTTAAAAGTTTCCATGTTAATTTTTAAATAAAACAACATTCAAAATATTTTGGGAATTTTATGTTTTATAAAGTTATTTCTATAGAAATGTAAACATTTTCCTCATCTTTACGAGTTAACTAAAAGAGTAATTTCTTATATGATTCAATGAAATTAAAATTGGTTATGATTAGATTAAAATATATGTGTGTTTTATTAATAATAAGATTATTGTAAATTAAATATAAATTTATGGTGGTACTTAAATTTCTCTAATGATGGGTGATCCTGATATAGCACTCCAATGTAATAGGTAATGTAACCATGTTTACTGGTGAAAGGTTGCTCCTAATAGATATGGTAATTGTCTGTTTAGGTTATTATTTTATGAGGTTTATTATAAGGATAAGTGTAATGAGTATTTCTCAAGGTACCTTTCTAAAATTCTTTAAATGCGTTATGAAATAATTATTTCTTATTTCAAAAGGTAGGGAAATAAGCTTATGTTTTTAATGAATGTTTTTGTACTTTTTTATAAAGGTGAAAGTAATGTGTTTATAAACTATGTATAAAATTATTTGAATGAATAATAATAAATAAATTAATCAAATTATTTATAATGGGTTTTTATAGTTATATAATTTTTATTAATCCATAACAAATAATTACTTAATTTCCAATGAATTCATTTTGTGCTACAATAATACACTTTCTTTAAAACTATTTTTTATAATTTTTTTCAGTGAATATTATAATTAATTTGTTCTAAATTTAGGAAATTTATTTTCTAAATATGAATTAATTATTTAAATAATTATATCAAAACATTATAAATGTGAAATTGTGGTTCTTTTCTAAAAATATTTTTTTTTATTGACTTGAGGAAAATATACATTTTTGGAAAAACTACAATTTAATTTCATTTAAAACTTCTATTATAATTTAAATTTGATTCGAAATTTACATAAATATCCTTTAGTTATTAATAATGTTATTAATTGAATAGTTTCCAACATTATACAAGTTGTTTTGGTATTAGGTCATTTTTTTCTTAAGATAACATTTTTCTAAAAATTGTATCGTTACAATTTAGGAATTTTTATTAAAATTGATCTATTACACTTATATTAATTAAATATTTAAAAATTTAATCTATGATTAGAATTAGTATGTTAAAAATTGGTAGGAAGGACCTTTTTAATATTGGTTATTATGAATTGTTACTTTAGTAAATAAGTGTCACCTTAGTAATAGTAAAAACAGGTAAAAAATTGATAAAGCCGTGAGTTGGGGGATGAAAATATCCCCGGAAATTTTATTTATTTTATTAGATAAGTTTTTTACTATACCATCAAAATATATAAAATTTGGTAATTTATTGAAACTTTCCTTTCATAACGAACTTAATATGATTTTTTGTAATGAATACTAACAAAATATCACTTTTTATATTTTAATATCAATAATATTTTTATATAGAGATAAAATCAGTTTATGTTCAATTGTAAATGTTAATTTGAATAATTAATTAATTTTTTTCATGTTATTTTATTTTTAATATTATGTTATATATTAACTGCCTTAAGTTATTACACAAGACCAGAATAGTGTTTGTTCAAGTAATAGAAAAATCAAGTAAATGATGTCAAATAAAATTTAAAATAAAATAATTTTGATGATATATTCTGTTCCAAAATTTTCATAAAAACATGTAACACATTATTGATGTTCTAAAAGATTATATTTGAATTCAATTAATATATTTTTGTCCTTAAATTAATTCATTATTAATTGTCTTGGAAATGAATTTAATGGTTTTTATGTTAAATAATATTTGATTTAATGATTTTCAATTCATGAAAATATTATATGTGGCTATGTTAATGTGATATGATATATAATATTTACCACTGTAAAATTGAGGGTTATTTTTCCTTTTATAGTAACTTTATTGACTTATATTTTTTAAAACACTTTGATGCCACAATAAATGTCAAAAAGCTAATAGGTTTTAAAAATAAGAGAAGATGGTGAACGAATCACAAAAACTTGTCTAAATTTTAATTTATATGGGTATTTATAGTATAAAAAATCCAATATTCTAAATATTTCACTTTTGTACAAGCTGATGATTAAAATTAATTTATATTAATTTAATACTCTATGTAATTCAACGGGTGCCACTCCCATCACGAATAAAATGAAACCTCCTCCCCTCTCTTAAATAAACATTTTTTACAATATATTTTAAAAAAGTCATTATAAAATCTCTTCAATTAATAACACCCCACATCCTACAGATCATGGTATGTCTAAAAGACCAAAACTAGAAGTTTTAAGGTGTAAGTCAGAGAAATTTTTCAGGGATAGAATGAAAGTCCTAACTAACTTATTTCAACTTTATTTCTTCTTATATCACCATAGAATATTATTTAATGATGATTAAATGATAATATTAAGAAATTATAAACTAAAATGTAACTGAAAAATTTTCAACACTTTTTTACTTTCTTTTTCTATTCTATGGGTAATGAATATATCACTCATGCATATGTGTGAATTTCCACCTTCACAAAGTGATGAATGTCTTTTTTCATTTGAAATTAATAAAAATGGTTATTATGATGGATTTAATTAATATATATGTTATTAAGAAATCTTTATGTTTCAAACATAATATTTTACTTATAATCTTATTCTTTTTCCCTTAAAAAAATAACACTGCTTGTGCGTACATATATAATACCACCTTTATGAAACGATGTGATTTATTTTTAACCTCCACCTTTCATGGGTGATTATTAATGTTTTTTTGATTTATAAAATTTAAAATTATGTAATTATTATAATTATATATATAATTTAATAATAACCCATTTGAGCATGATCAACATAGAAATGTTATTTTTTGAATAATTAACCACTTAAGCAAGACCAACCTACAAAAGTTGTTTTCTTTGTTTTATATTAGAGTGGTTATTGTATGAATGGTTTGTAAACTAGATATTACAGTTTATCCCAATGTCTATCCACTATTATATGAATCTTGTTGTGTTGATATATATATGTCCATTAATATATGGATGCCCAATTCATTTATATTCAAACATTATGATTTAATCCAGCTCTTTTCCTATTTATGGAATACATTGGGTGTCACAATCGACCTACTTCCAGTCTATGGGGTCCTGGTGGATTGGATCATGATATCTATCAAAAGAAAAGTATATTCCCCTTTATTCAAATAAATTCATTAAATTTTAGTTTAAGTACATTTCATCAATATAAATCTTTATTATTTTCTTATTATCCAATGGGGGTATGTTTTAATGATTCCACCTTTTTTATTTATCTGGATTTATTATGATTGTTTTAATGTGACTGACATGGAAACTATTTAATTTAAATGAGTTAGTCATGATAAAAAGGAATGATAGTTCATATTAAGGGTTTTATGTTTACAATTTCAATATTCTTATTTTTTTTTTCAATCTATTGTACTTAGAAATATTTTTGGCTAATTTAATATTTGTTCCATTATAATATAAGGATAAGTTTTTCTGTTATATCCCGCTAATTCATTGGGTAATGAAACAATTTTATGTGCTTATAATTTAATCCTAAGATATGGAAGAATTGTGTTACTCTCAATATATTATTAATTCCACTAATTTCAAGATCCTTTTAATAGATTAAATTTTTTATCGGTTTATAGGATAAAATGAAGATATATTATAGTTATCCAGTTTGTTTATTCTCTAATGAATTCTTGAAGTTACAAGATACCTATATATTTTTAGTGATTTATATAAGTTATAATGTATAATTTTATAAAGAATTTTGCTCACATGGATCATTATTATTGAATTAAATGAGGATTTTATTTATTTAATGATTTATTCTATGACTCGTGATTTATGATCCATGTATTTATAGGTAATAAATATCTTATGTTATGATCTTACACATGATTATTTAATAACACCCTTATGCTGATCATATGATCAATGATGACATTTAACTATTAATTCTTATATTTTTCCTTTTTGAGCATTTGAGTTCACCGTTATTAGGTTTTATATTTCCCTTACTTATGAAGAATGATGTTAAATGAATTTTTCCAAGAAACATTTCTTGCGTGAAAAATTATATAGGAGATCTAAAAGGCTTTTTTCAAAATAAGAAAAAGTGGTAATAGTTAAAAAAACGATCACTTGAAGAAAGGGGTATTTATATGTATTTTTTTCTAATTCTATAAAACAATGTACCTAAATGCACCATCGATATATAAGTGATCGAATGTTTTGATTTTATGTTGCATGGTTCAGATAAATAAGATAAACATACGTGTATGATTAAATTATCATAGTAAAAGAGGATAAAATAAGAGAATTCACACCCATGAAAATATGGATAATAAATCCAGTGACATGGAATAAAGATATAATATAATAATATAATCATATAAGTCAATAATCATGTTCCATAAGGAAAAATCCTTGATCAAAGGATCCATTAGAATTCATATAATGAACATAAAAACTATTTAGGTATCTTTGAAGATCAAACATTCCATATGGAATCATATAAATATATCATGACCATATTGCCAAGGAGAAACCTATAACTAGTAGAATCCATCTTCACATTGGAGTACCATACAATCTATAATCTATAAAGTCTTTTACGAGTAATATAACTCTATCATAACTAAAGAGTATCTTTTATCCAGTTAGCTCTATCCCATTACCCAATGCATTAGAGTATTGAAGTTTACCAACCCATACATTTTTTATAGAGGAACATACCATAAATCATCCATAAAGATGTCCAAGTACAATGTAAAATATTTATAATAAGGAATAAATCATTAGAATATATCCCTATTGGAGGATATTAAAATAATAATTGATATTTCTATTGATAAAAAATAAATTTAAACTAATATTTATTTAAATTATTTTTAAATGGGGAAAATATATTTTTATTTTTATAATATTTTATCAAATCATCCCAAATACTGGAAGAAATATTTTATTTGAAAATATCCCTGAAAAATTATACAATAATATTGAAGCAAAATAATGATCATGATAGATGGAAAATATCTTCATATCCTTGATGTTAAAAATAAACCCTATTTTCAAACATTTGAAAAGAGAGTCAAAAGTAACACATATAGAAAAATTAAGATATTTAAAATTATAACCTTTTCAAATATGGTCAAAGATAATTGAAAATAATTTTAAGAAATCATTTAGGTTTAGAAAATAATATTCTTTATATAATTTAAGAAACATGGATGAAGATTTTGGTTAAAAGTTATTTAATTTTTTTAATGTTTGGTATTAATTTTCTTTTTTGTTATGAAAGTATAGAACTCTTTATTAATGGGTAGAGGGAGACCTATTACATAGTGTGTAGTCCAAAGGCCATGTGACCCATTAACATGGCTGGAAGAACTCTCTATTATCTTTTAAAACCAAAAACCATTTGAATGAATGAAAATTAGTTTTTGATTATTTAGTCTATTTTTACGGAAAAAGTGAGAAACCATACATGACTTCAAAGACATAAAAACATTCAAAGCACCGAGATACAAAAATTTAAGAGTAAAAAACTCATTCAAGCCTATAGAGAAGAGATCCTTACCTACATCATAAAAATTAAATCAGTTTCTCCTACTCATCTCTTCATGTAATGCAGTCTTGTGCATGACTGCATGGGAATGGAATTGATGGAAAATCCATACCCTCTCAAACATCTAAATCAGAAAGAAAAATCCAGGAGAAAACCAATGTTCTGAACCCCATATGAAGCAAATACTGTAAGAGAATAGTTACGATGACTCTCAAACCCCAAACCACAGGCCACCAAAAATCCATCCTTGATCCCATAAACTCCATCCATGGATCAAATCACACCATGAAAATGATAACACCCCATTTCCACTTCCAAAGAATCACAACAAGCCACATGATTCTCCACAATCATCACCAAAACACCCATTTCCACCCTTAATCCAACACACAAAGACCACAATAAGCCAACCAATGTACCCCAACCAGTTCTCAATGCATCTGATGGAACAAACCATTCGTTGCAGAACAAGAAGATGACCACTTCGTTTTGAAAACTAGATCGTGACTCCACTCCACTAATTAACAAGCTACCCCCACTCCCACTGAGGTAGAAGGATAGGCTCAGAAGAATAGTGCACAACCCCAAATCCTCAGAAGATCAACACCACACCGGATTGACCGTACACTGCACTGCATCACAACCCCAGAGGAGCACTGAATCTTGTCATAAACGTCGTAGAGAAACTAGATCTGGATCCAAAAACAACATATTAAATCCCCAATGATACGTAGAACTAGATTGACGCTGATGCCGCATCAGTGTTTAACCCCGATTAAACAGATCAAGACTCCATCACTATAGAGAAGGACCATAACCCCAACGCCACACCGGATCACAACCCCACGATGGGGAGAATCTGGATGCGGATTCTGAACCCACTGAAGCCCTGACCATACTCTCCGCAAAAAAATGAAACCCAAGCCTGCAAGTCCACCCTTCTCTGTGAAATAAACCTCTACCCCACGAAAATTGGACTGATGTATCTATTATGTATCCATTATGACATTGAAATTTTTTTATTGAAAATAATTATTTAAATAAAAATTTTTGTTTTTAATAATAATGTAGTTTTGTTTCTATTCATCAAAAATTGAAACATTAAATAAAAGTAAAAAACTTTCACCCTATGATAGCTTTGATATTCCAAATTCAAAAAATAAAATATATTTTGGAAAATAAAATTTATATTTTCTTAATTTGGTTAATACTATTCATCAAATCTTTTTTAAATGGCTAGTTTTGGTAGGTCATGATGCGCTCGAACCCGATGTTGCGTTCCGCTCAAGCGATTGAATTATTTAAAAGGAAGCATACCATGTATTCTTGGAGTTTTACATTATCCCATCCATCAAATAATATCATTCTTGAAATTTTTAGATTTTAATTGCATAAAAATATTCTGGTGGTTATTTATCATATATTCGTTAGGTTCCTATGCCGCCTCTTTCATTTTATGGTTTCTCTAACGATATTCTTCCAGATGAGTCTTCTGATACCTCAACATATGTTCTCTGGTATCAATAATCATAACATGGTCATCAAAATAAGACATTTAAATTTCCAGTTTTATTTCATTATAGATGAGTACATGCCTTTGGTCTGACATGTATTTTCATAACTGTGATACATGGAGCACATCATGAACTTTGGAGAGACATAGAGGAATTTCTAAATGGTAAGCAGTAGCTCCAATTCATTCCAATATTTCAAAAGGTTTGATGTATGTGGGACTTAATTTACCCTTTTTACTAAACTATATAACACCATTCCATGTAGATACCTTCTTGAAATCATTATCTCCTTATTGAAATTCTATATCATTCATTCATTTATCAGCATTTTTCTTTATTCTACTTTTAGTTTTTTTGATCTGGGTTTCGATAATCATCACCTTTTCTGTTGTTTCCTCAACATGTTCTGGGCCTCTAATTTTATTTATACAACATATCCACAACATGTTGGTGTGAGAAAAATCATTCTATATAACGCTTCATATGGTTCTATTAGTATATTATAATTGAAAATATACGGTAAAAGGGAAATTCTACTAGAGGTAAGTACTGATCCCACATACGTTGAATGTCAAGTGATAATGATCTCAAAATGTATTCTAAAGTTTTAATGGTCCTTTCCTATTGTCCATCAGTTTGAGGGTAGTTTTCAGTGATAAAAAAACTCAGTATCTATGGCTTTCTAAAGAGTATTCTAGAATTGTGATGTAAAATGGGGATCATGGTTATAAACAATTGATTTAAGAACCCCATGATGTCTGGTAAATTTATTAATATAGAGTCTCTCTAATCATTAATGTTGTAAAAATTATCTAATAGTATGAAAATGTGCAGGTTTGGTAAGATAACCAACAATAACCTATATCTCATCATTCCTTCTTGGAGTCTTTGGTAGCACCATGACTAATTATAATATAATATCATCTCATTTCTACATAGGTGTGGGAATGTTTTACATCAAACCTTTAAGATATTGTCTTTAAGCCTTCACTTGTTGACAATCCAAGAATCTTGAAACATAATTAGCAATCTCCGTCTTCATGTAATTCAAGAAAATGTTCTTTTAAATAATTATACATATTAGTGCTACCAATGTTTATAGAGAAATTGGATCTTTATTGCGTTATCCATTAATTCCCTTTCTAGCTGAAGTATTTCGGGAACAAAATACCTCTTCCCAAATTTTGAATTTCCATATTCATATATGAATTCAATCAATCTACCATCATTCATAGAGTTATTTTTCTTCTGAAAATCCTCATCATCAGTATGAGAACTTTATACCCTTTCTAGTAAATATGGTCTAGAAACCATTAGAAAAAATAGTGATGTTTCACCTTCTCTGCTAATTTCCATATCCATATTTAGTATATTAATGAACAAATGATCCCTTTAAACTCCCATAATGTTCAGAACTCCATGGTCCTTTCTGATCAATGAATCTTCCACCTTATATATTTCAAACACTTGTTATCATTATATATCTCACATATTTTTCTATAGAGATAGAGTCTCTATATCTTCAGGGAAAAAATACCATAGCTATCTCAAGAACATGATTTGGATAGTTTTGTTCAAGAATTTTTAATTGCCTTGATTCATAAGTGATAACAATATCATTTTACACAAGGACAAAACAAAGTCCTTTTACTTTATGCATCACTTCAAATAAAAAAACCATCATTTCTATATAGTAATGTCATGATAAGATCATTGAATAGTATTCTGTTCAATTAATTCCAAACATTATTCACAGTAATTTTTTTTTCAACTGAATTAAACCCATTTTCATGTGTGCATGTTTAATGGATCAACCAATTGAGAAAATTAAAGATGAAACACTGATAGAAAACCACTAAACAAATAAAACTATGTAGATCAGTTATGCTAATCAGTGATTTCCATTATTAGATTGCATTTTTCTTTTAAGGATTAATAGATATTCCATTCTTCGAAGCAATTTCGTGAAAAAAATAAGTTTCTTGAAGCCAAAATTCGCACTTTTATATTTAACATAAATCCATTTTCATCTATGAGTCCTCTGAACAATCCTCAAGTGGTTCTCATGCTCTTCGATGATTTTTGAGTATACCTAGATTAAATCAATAAATAGTATGAAAAAATCAACAATATATTCATTCACTAATTAATTCATTAGATCCATGAAAATAAAAGGTAAATTTGTCAATTAAAATGGAATTAATTTCAATTTGTAATAACCATAACTCATTCTGAATGTTGCCTTTAGAACATCTTCTTTCTTAACAAACATTTGATGATTTCTAGAACGAAGGTCAATATTCAAATAAATTTTAGCTCTAGGATGTTTATCGGACAATTCATCAATATGAGGTAGAGGATAATTGTTCTTTATTGAGATAGAATTGATTTTTATATAGTCAATAAAGAGCCTCATTGATCCGTCTTTCTTCATGACCAAATAAACCAAAGATACCCATGTAGAAACACTATGGAGACTTAATCCCTTATTTCTCAAATCCTTTAGTTGTTTCTTCAGCTCTACAAATTCCACTATAACCATTCTATAAGGGTTATTTGATATTGGTCTCTCAATAAGGATTTAATTAACACAATACTCATCTTCACGCTCTTAAATATGTATATGTAAATCCATTAGAAATACATTAATGTATTCTTCTATAATAGGCCCATCCTCAATTCAAAAATTCCATTCTTCAACAACAGATGATGTTTTATCTTTGTCCCCATGAATTTCATTCAAAAGAGCCATTGGTGGTGGATCTTGATAATAATTTGATTGTGAAATTTCTACTATAAATATAATGGATTCTACATCATCCTCATAAATGATAACTTTATTCTTCTTACTATAAATTTTGACATAATATTTTGATATCCAATCCACATCAAGGATTATATCAATGTCAAAAATATGTATGATGATAAATTCTATAGATAAATTGTGTTTATTTTCAATAATGGGACAACCAAAAATATCTTTGTTTCAATGAGAATTTTTTAGGGGCTTTGATTGAAAACACCCCTTTTAAAGTGATTTGTAAATATCTAAATTTTTAATGATAACTGAGAAGATATAATGGAATGCATGGATCCATAATTAAATAAATATTTTGAAAATTTTGAAAAGACAATTATAGTACCTACCACCACATCATTTAAAACATTAAAGTCCAGAGTTTTGATTACAAAATCTTGTCCTTGATACCTCAGAATTTTCTGTATAACATTACCTTGACACTTAGTAAAATTACTTGTATCCTTTCCCACCTCTAAATAATTGTAGTGTTGAACACTGGTAGATTCTTTATTCCCCTTTCAATCACGAGTTTGATGGATTTTTTCTCCACACATTGAAAACTTCCATTCCGTTTAGGTAAATATTGGGGCGTTTCTTCCCACAATTACTACAGAGTAGAATGTCATATTTTTTCTTCTCCACATATTTCTATTTCCATATTATTCAGTAGACCTATTAAACTATTTATTTTCATAAAATTCAGATGAATTAGAGAATTAATTTTCTATCTTTATAGCACATAAGACGACATATTCAAATAATGTGAAATATTTTGTTACTAGTTCCCGTCCGTAGAATGGTTTTAACCCATCAACGAATTGATGAATATTACTTATTGGGTTGATTTTTTAGTCTTCATCACGCCTCAATAACCTTGTGAATTTTTCCTCATACTTTGCAACATTATCATTCTCCTTTTTCCTCAGACTCAGAAATTGTCTTTGCATACCTGATCGCTATTCAAAGGAATTTATTTTCTCAAAGAAATGTTCTTTATACATCCAATATTCCATATTTTATACATTTTCTTCTTCCTTAATATTTTGAATTAATTACCATCATTGATACACATCAATTGAGAGATGGTAAAATTTCATGAAATTCTTCCCATTCATTACTCCCTAAAGCATAAAATATTTTCTCAAGGGAAGTTATCCATTACTCACATAAAAATGGATTTTTAGCCCATTTAAATGTTGGAGGCTATTGTCTCATGAAAAGTTCTAGCATTGATACTCTATTTTGTGGATCAGGGTGCTCCATACGGGTAAGGTTATTATTTATATCGTTAGTCACCTCTCCCAATATGGTTATAAACTATTCAACACTGGTTATTTCACTATCTACAAAATCATTATCATGTATAGGAGGGAAATCCAAACATTTATTATGTTAATTTATATAATTACATTCCTTTCACTAGGCACCATTTACAAACAATGGAATACAGTCAATTAGGTTATGAATAATAATGAATAATTTTGGACTTGTAAAATATATAAAATATATTGAATCATTTATGCATATCTAATAAATAATCATAAACATGATTTCATTAAAGAAATAGTTAATCATAAATCCTTCATAATGGTTTATAAATAAAATATGAATTATCCTTTGCATATCTCTGGGGATTGTCCAACTAGGTGACTAGTAAGGCTAGTTGTTGTGTACCAGGTTACGCCGAGTCAAGCCTGGAACACCTTGTTAGTGTTTTCACACCTAGGTACAAATAGTATAGAACTAAAATACCTTGTAGTATCCATACAAGGATGATTTATCTTGCAACAATCTCATAATCTCACCATTACCCATAATCACACTTTGTTCCAATATACTTATCCTCAATTTTTATCTTAGGGTAATGTTCCCTAATTAATATTTTTCTTAATCAAGTTTCCAAGGTTGGTACTCAATGTATTATGATACCAACTATTACTCCATGAATCAAGTTTCCCAAACTCCGTGCATTATTGTTTTTCATTTGTAGGACCACAAAAAATCCAATCCCGACGGAATGATCAGTTTAGTATCCTTGGAAAAACCAAATACAAACATAATTGTTACATTACCTCACGAAATAAAAAATATATATAGTTTCTCATTTGAGCACACACATATTATTTAGACTATCCCTATTGGTAAGTCAAAACATACTTCTTCCAATCTTGGGGAAAAATGAAGCATAAAAATTGGGTGGGCTTAGAAATTTATTTAGGATAAACATTATAACAAAATATATCATAAATAAGCACAATCATTTTAGGAAAGATATAAACCTGAAACAAAATATATTAAATGTAATATTCAGTATAATATGGATATAATAAATCATATAATTAGGTTAAAAATATCACATGGATATTCTACTAGGTGAATAATCACATGCAATATCAGTAACTAATCTCATAACAAGGAAATGCTAACTGTCGGACATCATAACCATACCATCAATCCCTCAGGCCAAGAACATTACCATACAATCAATGCCTTATTCCAAGTCACAAGATTGTATTTTGGGACCCACCAATGTATTAAGGGGCTATAGCGGGATCCTCCCAACACTTACTAAGCCCAATGAACTCCTCATATGAAAAAGGTGAAACATAAACATTTGTATTAAAACTTCTATATGAAATGATAATACATTCACCATAATCTATGAATGGTATAAAAATAAAAAATTCACAGTCAAACATATTATAATCCTTCAATAAAATATGGAATAAATATCATAATAAATCATCCTCAATTAATCATAATATCTAAAAAAGGATATTGACACAGATAAAAGTAATCATTAAATCACGATGAGAGAAATATTCCGTATTTTACTTTGAAATCATTTAAAAGTCACAAACTTTTAAAAGAAAAAAATCTTTTGAAAATAACTCTATAATAATATAAGATAATAATCAAAATTTTAAGTAATCCTAAAAGTGAAAATAGTCACTTATACCCTACAAGTTAGAAAAAAATTGTTCCCTTAATTTTTTTGAAAATGTCCTAAAATACCTCATTTGAAAAATGAAGTAAATATTCTGTTAAAGATGTTTTTAGAAAAGTAAAACATGGGTAAAAATGACTTATTTTTTTTTGATAATATTCTGAATTAAATTTTAGGAAACATGTTCATGGATGATAAATATTCCCTTGTAGATACTTACATATAAACAACCACAAATAATAATGAGATTGTGGAATTAACCCGAACCTTATAATTTCTGTTAGTAATGGATGATTAATCCTCATAAGTGAAGGTTCAAACATGTTATTGAATTATACCAGGACCATATCAATATTTATGATCTCATATATGATCCTATTATATAATTATTTATTAATATTTTAGTATTACAATTGGTTTGGGGGTTAATTGATTTGTTTTCCAATGAATGTTTTTTTTGTAAGTCATGTTTGTTACACATGGAATGTATTGTGTTCATATATAGAATAATTTTAAGCTCATAATTATTATTTTTACTCATTTTATAAATTTACTAAAAAAATTTAATGGTTAATGTGGAGCGTGAATCTCATCATATAGTGGAGAAAGAAGGTTGTACATTTTCACAAGCAACAATATCATCATCTTAGTTGTTAAATGGTATGTAATTGGATGGTATATTAATTATAAATATTAACTATAATTTTATATTTATTATTTTAATCCATTATAATTATTATTATACCCATAAAAATAATGTATTTTTGAATAACAAATTACACCATGACATGGAGATGGTAAGTCGTACATACGCACACATAGTGATATTGTTATTCATTAGATGGATAAATTCAGGAATATAGTTCTACCATAATTATAATAAAATATAATAATTTATAAGGTATTTAATTTTTTTACTTTATTATGGAAACAACATATAAATATTAAGTACAACAAGAAACGAACTTGGAAATAGGTGATAAAATAAAAACCTCTTTTTCAGGTGTTTCATTTTGATTTTCACAAAAGGACTAATTATTTCTCCTTTATATCCAAAGTATGGACTATAGGATTAAATGAGGTAATTTTATAGGATATTTGGGATGTTTTATTCTAATACAATGAAATTTAGAGGTTCTAATTAAATAGAAGGTGAGGTTCCCTTTTATAAGAGTGGTGAGGGGCACTTTGGGAAGATCATAAAATCTTAATTTATTACAAAAGGATTTTCGATTTCATATAGATAAAAAGTGATTTATTTCTAGGCTAATATTACAATGTTTACAAATCTCCAATAACAATTAATGTTATACATATTTAGGTTTTAAATGTAACATTATATTCTAGATTTGACCATTTGTTAAATAGTTTAACTATGACCATATCTTCTGGAATTTTAACATTATAAGGTTAATATTGTTTCAATAAAAAGCCAAAATAAGCCCAACTGGAATATTTATGACATATTTGACATTATAAAAATAATTTATATGAGACTTATATTTTTATAAATTTTATATCAATTATTAATATATTATTTATTTTAAAGTATGTTTTTTTGTCAATTTTGATACTATTCAATATTTCCATTTTTATAAATATCAAAAAAGGATGATAACATAGAATAAATACATTACATATGTCACTAACATGTATATGATATATATAATATTCATGTATGTCTTTAATCATGTAAAATTTTATTTATTTTAATATTTTTGATATCATTTATTTGATATCAAAATTAATTAAAATATTATTATACCATCAATTCCTCACAATTTAATATACTTATTTAATATAAAAAAAGTATAAATAAATAATAATTATTTAGAAAAATTTATTAGATATATATATAATTTTTATAGTAGACCATATCACTAATACATCTTCATATTAAAAATAAAATACTTATTGAAATTTGAATAAGACATTTTTAAATATTCTTTAAGTAAAATATAATAAATGTTTTAATATAACACTAGTTTCTTAAAAAGTATCCTATTTTTTACCTAAGGTTTATTTTTGTAGATATATAATTATACAGTGTGATTATGATGATTTTTAGGGTAGTTTTATATATTTAAAACATTACTTTTATGTTTAGTTTCCCAATTAATATTTAACTGTGGTAAATAAAAATAAAATGTTACTATTATCCAAATTTTTTTTTTTATCATACTAGACCACTTTATTCACCCTTATTACAACCATGTATTTCCATTTTTTAAAATTTAATTCACAGATGCGGAAAAATTAGGTTTAATGTTAATTCATATATGTGGTTTGAAGGCATGTAAAAGAGACGTCCAAAATTCCAATAATATTTTTATTTTTAATTATATTATAAAAATTATTTTAATGAGTTATATTGGAATGATGTATGTATTTTTTATTTATTTTTACATTCAATTTTTTTAATTAAAATAATTTTTTAAATAAAAATTCAGGTTTCTAATAACAATGTAGTATTTTCACAATTCCTTAAAATTAAAACCATATAAAAAATTACCAAAATTTCACCCTAAAATAGTTTTCATATTTCAAATTAAAATAATTAAGTCTATTTTGAACAATAGAATTTATAAATTTCATAATTTTTTTAATAATATTTATAACATCTTTTTTAAATGTCTAGTTTGACAGGTCATGGAGTACTTGAACTGAATGTTGTGTGTTGCACAAGCTATTGAATTTTTTAAAAGGAAGCATAACATGTATTCATGGAGTGATACATTATTACATTATTAAAATAATTTCATCCTTGAAATTTTTGGAAATTATTTAATATAAATATTCATGTTGTTATGTATCATATGATCTTCAGGATCCCACGTCTCCTCTTCCATTTTATGATTTCTATAAAGAAATTTTACCAAATGAGTCTTTTGATTACTCGACTCCTATTCTCTAGTATCAATAATCTTGAAATAATCTTCAAAATAAGATATATTAGGTTCTAATTCTATTTCATTATATGTTACTACATGCCTTTGGTTTGGTATGTATTTCCATAACAGTGATTTGTGAGACACATCATGATATTTCAAGAGACATAGAATAATTTCTTAATAGTAAGCTATAACTCCTATTTGTTTCAGAAATTCAAAAGCTCTGATGTACATGGGACTTAATATACCCTTCTTACCAAAGAATATACAAACCTTCCATTTAGATACATTCATGAAATCATAATCTCCTCATTGAAATTCCAAACCATTCATTTGGTTATCAGTATAGCTGTTTTTCCTACTTTGAGATTTTTTGATGTGGGTTTGGATTATATTCACTTTTTCTATTGTTTCCTCCACACATTCTAGGACTCTTTTTTTTCTTTCTCCAATATCATCCCAAAAGGATCATGTACGACATATATTTCCATTTAACGCTTCATTTAGTATCATCTATATATATTAATGGAAGCTATTATAATAGAAAACTTTTACTAGATATAAATATTGAGACCACATACCTTTAAAGTCATGTGATTAAGATCTAAATATGAATTCTAATGTATGAATAGTGATTTTTTACTATCCCTCAGTTTGAGGGCGGTATGCGGTGATCAAACAAAGCTCAGTATCTATGGAATTCTAAATAGATTTCCATAATTGTGATATAAAATCAGGATCATAATCCAAAAAATGATTTAGGTACACCATGATGTCTTATGACATCATTAATATATAGTCTCGCTAAACTTTCAAGTGGTAAAAATTCTCTTATTGCATGTAAATGTATAGATTTGGTACGATGATCCACAATAACAGATATCACATCATTTCTTTTGGGATTATTTTGTAGCCCCTTGAAAACATCCATTGTAATATCACCTGATTTCCACACAGGTATTGGAAGTGGTTGAAAGAAACCTCTTGGATGTTATCATATTGCCTTCACTTGTTGAAAAACTAAGCATCTTGGAACATAGTCAGAAATCTCCCTCTTCATGTTGTCCATCCAAAAAATGTTCTCTTAAATCATTATACATCTTAGTGCTACCATGTTTTATTGAGATATTGGAGCTATGTGAATCATCCTATAATTCCCTTTTTAGATCACATATTGTGGGAACAAAAAGAAACGTCCCCAATATTTAAATTCCATCTTAATATACAAATTCAATCAATCTCTCATCATTCCCATCTTTAATTTTCTTTTGAATCTCTTAATCATTAGTATGAGAACTTTTTATCATTTCTAGTAAAGAAGTTCTTTCCAACATTTGAAAAATTAGTGATGTTTCACCTTCTATGATAATTCCCATATCCCTCTTTAGTATATCCATGAACATAAGACCCCTTCCCACTCCCATCTTATTCGGAACTCCACTGTCCTTTTTTCTCAAAGAATATACCATATTATTTTCCATCCCTAGATGGTAGTGTGTTGTGTAATCGTAATCCTTGAGGAGCTCAAGCCATATCCTCATCTCATGTTGACTTCATTCTATGAGAAATTATATTTCAAATTCTTGTGAAAAGTATATATGTAAAATCTTTCACCATAGAGATAGTGTATCCATATCTTAAGTAAACAATTACTACATATAACTCAAGAAGATGAGTTGGATTTTTATTTTCATTAATTTTTAATTAACATGATGCATAAGAAATAACATTATAATTTCACATAAGGAAACAACAATGCCCTTCCCTTGATGCATCACTATAAATAAAAAAACCATTATTTCTTGATGGTAAATTCGAGATTGGATCATTTAATAAAAATATTTTTAATTAATCCAAAACATTCTTCACACGTTTTTTTTTTCAATTTTGAACACCATTACATATGAGCATGGTTAGCAGGTCAGCCAATCGAGAACAGTTTTTGCTGAAACACCTATAGTAACATGCAAAAAAAATAAAACTAGATACCTCAATTATGCCCTTCGGTGCATGCCATTGTTGGATTTACATTGTATTTTAAGGATCAATAGAGATTCCATCATTTGAGGTAATATGGCCAAGAAAATAAATTTCTTGAAGCTAAAATTAACAATTTCTAAATATACTATATAATTTGTTTCTTCTAAGAGACTTACAAATAATCTCCAAGTGGTTCTCATGGTCTTCGTAGATTTTTGAGTATACCTAGATATAATCAATAAATACTACGACAAAATCATTAGTATATTCCTTGAACATTTTTTCATTAGATCCATGAAAATAGAGGGTACATTAGTCAATTCAAATGGAATTATTTCAAATAGTTAATGACCATACCTAATCCACAATACTGTATTTTGAATATCTTCATTCTTAATGAATAATTGATGATATCTCTAATGAAGGTCAATCTTTAAAAAATATTGAGCTCCATGAAGTTGATAAAACAAATCATCAATGCGAGGTAGATAATACACGTTCTTTATTTTAATAGAATTAATTTTTCTATTGTCAATGCACAACCTCATTGATGAATATTTATTCTTAATAAAATGAATCGGAGATCCCCATGGGGAAACCCTCGGGAGAATTAATCCCTTATTACTCAAATCCCATAGTTTTTTCTCCATCTCAACTAATTACACTGTATCCATTCTATAGGGATTTTTTATATTGATCTTTATTTAGGGATTAAATAAATACAAAACTCAACTTCACTCTCTGAAGGATTTCTAGGTAAATAATTTATAAATACATCAATTTATTCATCTATAATAGGAACTTCCTCAATTCATAAATTTCATTCTTAAAATGTGGATAATTGTTTCTCTTTGACCCCAAGAATTTCATTCAGAAGAGAAACTAGGGTTGGATCTAGATAAGAATTAGATTACAAAATTTCTATTTTAAATATAATGGATTCTACACCATCCTCACAAATCATAACTTCCTTCTTATTACAATAAAATTTCCCATCATATTTTGATATCCAATCCATATCATGGATAATATCAAAGGTGAACATAGGTATGATAATAAATTCAACAGATAAAGAATTTTCATATTCAATAATGGTAATCTCCAAACACATGTCTGTTGCAATGAGGATTTCTATAGGGGTATTTATTGACAACCCCAATGTTAATGTGAATAGGAAATATCTAATTTTTATAGAAAATAGGGTAGATATAATGGATTGTGATGATCCAAAGTCAAATAAACATTTCGATAAATTTGAAGAGACAATTATAGTACCTTCCTCCACATCATTCAAAATTTTAACATCTATAATCGTGATCACAAAATCTTTTACTTAGTCCTTTGTTCTTTTATATGGAACATTTCCATCATGCTTAGGTCAACCATTTGAATATTTTCAATCATTGAAAAATTGTATAATTGAACATTGGTAGCTTCTTTCTTCACCTTGCAATCACATGATTGATGGACTTTTTTTCCAATCTTATAGAAAACTCCCACTCCATTTAGCTAAGTACTATGGTGTTTCTTTCCCCAAGTACTACAAGGTGGAATGTCATATTTTACCTTCCTCTTAATATTTACTTTTCTATATCCTTTAGTATCCATATTATTCTATTACTTTACTTTATATTCATATGACATAGATAATTCGTTTTCATTCATTATATATATTCATACAATGTGAAATATTGTGAGACTATTTCCCATCGGAGGAATGGTTTTAACCCATCAAATAATCTATGAATCTTATTTCTTGGGGTTTTTTGTATTATGCATCATGCCACTCTAATATTTTTAATTTTCTCTCATTCTTTTCTATATAATCATCCTTTTATCACCTCAGATTGAGAAATTTCCATTCCATATCTGCTCGTTGTTCACAAGGAATGTATTTATCTAAGAAATGGTCTTTATACTCCCTACATGCCATATTTTATACATCTTCATCTTCCTTAATATTTTGAATTAATGACCACTATTGATCCACATATCCTAAGAGATTTTAAATATCTTTGAAAACATTTTCACATTCATTACTCCGCAAAGTAAAAAATATTTCATCTAAGGAACTTATCCATTACTCAGATACAAATGGATTTTTAGTCTCATTGAATGTTGGAGGTTGTTTTCTCAGGAAGCTATCTAACATTGATTATCTGTTTTGTGGATCAAGGTGCTCCATATGGGTAATGTTATTATTCATATTATGATTTAGATGTCCCAGTATGGTTATAAAGCTTTCAGCAGTAGTTATATCACCATGCCCAATATCATTATCATACTTAGGAAGGAAATACCTACATGGATTACATGAATTGATATGATTTCCATTTCTTCGACTATGAACCATTTATAAATAATTTAATTTAATAGATTATGTTATGAATCATTATTTATAATTACAAACTAGTAAAATACATAACATAAATTTAAAAATTTATGAATATCTAATGCATAATAATAAACATGGTTTAACTGAGAAAATAGTTAATCATAAATCTTTAATGTTGGTTTATAAAGATAATATGAATTATCTTATGAATATCATCTTGGATTGTCAAACTAGGTGCACTATAATGCCAATTTTTTTGTACCAGGTTACCCCAAGTCAAGATGAGAAAACATTGTCAATGTTTTCACACCTAGGTACATTAGTGATAGAACTAAATTAACTTGTTGTATCCATACATGGATATATTTGCGAAGAATAACCACATAGTCTCTAAACTAACCAAAATATTAAGATGCTCTTCTATACTTTTACTTTATGTTTATCTTATGGTAATATTCCCTAGTAATAGTTTTTCTAAATATGGTTTGCAAGGATTGTACTAAACTTCAACTAATACCAACTGTATCTCTTTGAACCCAGTTTCCCATATTCGGTGAATTATTTCATTTCATTTTCATGACCACAAAAAAATCAAGTAACAAAGGACCAATAAGTTAAGTATCCTTGAAAAAAGAAGATAAAAAAATATGTGTTACGATACATCATGAATGAAAACTACATAGTGTCTCTTTTGAACACACACAAATCCTTTAGACTATTGATATAGGTCAGTCATAACATACTACATCAAATCCGAGGAAAAAATGAAGCATAAGAAATGGGTGATCTTAGATTCATAGTATGGATAAACATTATATAAGAAGTTATGATAAATAAGCATTAAAGTTTGAGGAAAGGTATAAAACTAAAACAAAAGACTTTTAAACATAATATTCATTATAATATGGAAATAAGAAATCAAATAATTAAAATTAAAATTTCAAATGGGTATTCTAATAGTAGAATAATCACATGCAATATAATTAACTAATCTCATAATGAGGAAATGCATAATTTCAGACAACATAACCACACCGTCAAGGCCTCATGCCAAGACAATTACCACACTGTCAAGGCCTTCTTCCAAGACACAAGTTTGTCTTTTGAGACCCACCAATGTATCAAGGGGCTATAGAGGGGACCTCCCATCACATACTAAGCCCAATATATTCCAAATATAAAAAGGGAAAACATAAAAATTTGTATTAAAAATATCATATGAAATGATAATAAAATATCCATAATCCATGAATGGTATAATAATAGAACATTCACAGTCAAAAAATATCATAAAAATTCATAAAATATTGATGATTGTATCATAATACATAAACCTTAATTAAGAGTAAAATATAACAAATGATGTTGACACAAAATAAAATAATCATTAAATCAATTTGGGAGAAATATTCCTTATTTTACATTGAAATCTTTTGAAAGTCATGAAATTATAAAATAACACATTTATTTTGAAAATATCCTAGTAATATTGTGAGAAAGGCATGAAAATTTTATGGAATCATAATGATGGAAAATAGGTAGTCACACTATATAAGTTAAAAAAAATTCTTTCATTAATTTTATTGAAAAGGTTATAAAATGCCTCATTTGAAAAATAACAAAAAAATTCCTTAAAAAATGTTTTATAAATATTCAATCATGGGTAAAAATGAATTTAAAATTTTTATGAAAATATTTTTAATTAAATTTTAAGAAAAATGGACATGGATGATAAAGATGTCCCGGTAGACACTTACGTATAAATAACCTCGAATAACAAAGATATTGTGAAATTAACACTTACCTAATACTTTCACTTTTTATAGGGTGATATAGCCTCCTTTATTATGGTAAAAACATTTTATTAAATTATACCAGGACAATATCCAAATTTATGATATCATATATGATCCTCTTATATCAATTTTTAAAAGTATTTCAGTATTACCATTGGTTTGGGTGCTAACTGCTTCATTTTCCTATGAATGTTTTGTTGTGTTTTTCAGGTTTGATATGCATAGCATGTATTTTATTTATATGTAGAATGATATTAAGTTCATAATTATTATTATTACTCATCATATAAATTTTATAATAATTACAAATTTTTTGATATGGATAATGAATCTCATCGCGTGGTTGAGACGGTAGGATGTACGTACACAATAGCAAAAATATCATTATTTTAATGGTTAAATGGTATTTAATTAGATGATATATTAATTATAAAGAATAATTATAAAATATATTTAATTATTTAAATACATTATAATTATAATTATACCCATCCAATTAATGTTTTGTTGAATAAAAAAATACACCCTAACGTGGAGATGACAAGTCTTATATACGCACCCATGGTGATATTGTTATTCATAGGATGGATAAATTGAGGAATATGGTATACAATAATTATAATAACAAATATTATTGTAGAAGGTATTGAAATCAATACTTTAGTATGGAAAAAACTTTAAATATGAATAATAATAAGAAAATAAATATGGAAGAGGTCATAAAACAATTACCTCTTTTTTTAGGTGTCCAATTTTGATTTGCACAAAAGGACTCCATAGGTTGTATATATATCCAATGTATGGTCTATAGGATTACATGAAGGGATTTTTATGAGAATTGATATGGTTTATTCAAAGGAAAATGGATTTATAGGTGCTATTTAATGATAATGAGAGGTTCCAATTAATAAGAGTAGCGAGGGGCACTTTTAGAAGATCTTAAAATATTAATTTATTATAAAAAGGATTTCAGTATAAAATAGATAAAATGTGATTAATTTATAGGGAAATATTGTTATGTGTATAAATCCCCACAACCAATTAATTTTATACATTTTTAGGTCATCAAATGCAACCTTATCTTTTGGATTTAACCCTTAGTGAAACAATTTAACTCTAACCATGTTTTCTTGTATTTTTACATTATCTGGTTAATATAGTTGTAAAAAATTACTAATGAACCCCAATTGGATTAATTGTGACATATTTGAAATTATTAAAGTTATTTTGGTGAAACATATATTTTTATGACTTTTATATAATTTATTAAAATATTATTTATTTTAGAGTATCATTTATGTCGATTTTAATACTATTGTATATTTTCTTTTTTTCTAAATCACAACAACGTGATAAATTCAAAACAATACTCTAATTATGTCTATAACATGTCTATTTTATCTATAAAATTTGTGGATGTCATTAAGTATGTAAAATAATATTTATTCTAATATTTTTGATATCATTTATTTGATATCTAAATTAATTAAACAATTACTGCATCATCATTATCTCACCATTTTATTTAATTATATAATGTATAAAAATTATAAATAAATTTTCTTTATTTAGATAAATTTAGTAGATTTATAAATAATTTTTACAGTATACTATATACCTTATATATCCTCATATTAAAATTAAAATACTTATTAAAATTTAAAAATGACTATTTTAACTATTCTTTAAGAAAAATATACAAAATGTTTTAATCTATCTCAAGTTGAATAAAAAGTGTCATATTTTCCACCTAATGTAGATTTTTAGAGAAATATAATTATCTACTGATATGTGTAAAATTTTTAGGGTTGTTTTATACTATTAAAATAATACTTTTATGTTTGATTACCCAATTTAGCATTAATCGTGGTAAAAAAAATCAAAATATACTATTCACCAAAAAATTATTTTTATCATATTAGACAAAATTTTTCACCATTATTACAACCATGTGTGTAAATATTTTTAAATTCAATTCAATGAAGTAGTAAAGTTAGGGTTGATTCTAAATTGTATATATGGTTGGAAGGTTGGTAAAAGAGAGGTTCAAAAGTTCAATAAAAATATTATATTTAATTATATTTTAAAACATATTCCAATAAGCTATATAAGACTACTGTATGTATTATGTAGCTATTGTGAAATTCAAATTATTTTTAATTACAAGTTTTATTTAAATAAAAATTCAGGTTTTTAATAATATAGTATTTTTCAGTATTCATAAAAAATTGAATATTTATAGAAAATTACAAACATTTCACTCTGTGATAAATTTAATGTTCAGAATTCATAAAATGAGGTATATTTTTGAAAATAAAATTTAAAAATATTATAATTTGGGCAATAATATTTATAATAGATTTTTAAATGTCTAGTTTGATATGTCATGGTACGCTCGAACTTGACAATGCATGCTGCGCAAGCTATTGAATTATTTAAAAGGAAGCATACCATGTAATATTGCGGTGTTAAATTATTAAATCCTTCAAAAAATTTCTGCCTTGAAATATCTAGAATATATTGTCCTAATAAGATTCATCTATTTATTTATCATATCTTCTTCAGGTTCCCACATAACCTCTTCCTTTTTATTTTTTTTCTAAAGAGCTTTTACCAGTTCAGTTTTCAGACTCCTCAACATATGTTCTCTGGTATCGATAATCTTGATAGGAACGTCAAAATAAGATAAATCAGGTTCCACCTTTATTTCATAGTATGTGAGTACATGTCTTGGGTTTGGAATTTATTTTCATAATAGTGATACATGTAACACTTCATAATCTTTGGAGAGACTCAGAGTAATTACCAAATAGAAATCTTTAACTCCAATTTGTTTTAGAATTTCAAAAGATCTGATATACATGGGAGTTAATTTACCATTTTTACAAAATCGTATAACACCCTTCCATGGAGATACCTTCAAGAAATCATGATATACTTATTGAAATCCCAAATCATTCTTTCAGTTATCTGTATAGAAATTTTTATTACATTGAGATGTTGTGATGTAGGTTTGGATTATCATCACATTTTCCATTGTTTCCTCAATACATTCTGGGCCTTTGAGTTTTATTTCTACAATATCATCCCAAAAAGTTGGTGTACGAAATATTATTCTATATAACACTTCAAATGGTGCCATCTCTATACTTGAACGGAAGATATTGTTAGAGGAAAATTCTGTAAGATGTAAATACTAATCCCACAATAACTGAAGGTCATGTGAAAAATATCTCAACATGAATTCTAATGTTTGAATAGTCCTTTTGGATTTTCCATCATTTTGAGGGTTGTATGCAGTGATCAAACAAAGCTCAGGAACTAGGGCATTTAGAATACTCTTCCAGAATTGTGATGTAAAATGGGGATTATGATTATAAACAATCGACTGCAGTACATCATGATGTCGTACAACATCATTAATATATATTATTTCTAAACATTTAAGTGGTAACAATTCTCTTATATCAAGAAAATGTGAAAATTTGGTAAGATGATCAACAATAACCCATATCACATCATTCCATCCCAAAGTCTTTGGAATCCACATGAAAAATTCCATCATAATATCATCTCATTTCCACATAGGTTTTGGAAGTGGATGAATAAAACCACTAGGATTTTGTCATCTTGCCTTTGAAAAACAATGAATCTTGACACATAATCCGCAATCACCTTCTTCATGTTGTCCCACAAAAAATATTCATTTTTTTAATTATACATCTTTGTGCTAGCAAGGTGTATAGATAAATTTGAGTTATGTACATCACCCAATAATTCCATTTTATCTTAGGTATTATGGGAACACAAAGACAATAACTAAATTTTAAAATTCCATCTTAATATAATAATTCTGTCAATCTACCATCATTCACTGCATTAATTATCTATTGGAACTCCTCATCATTAGTTTTAGAACTTTAAATCCTTTCCAATAAATGTGGTCTCGAAACTATTTGAAAAAGTAATGAGGTTTCACCTTTCATGAGAATTCCCATATTCATATTTGTTATATCAATGAAAATAAGATCCCTTTCAACTCTCATCTTGTTCAAAACACCATGGAACATTCTAATCAAATCATTTACCACCTTTTTTTACTTCCCTAGATGGTAGTGTATTGTGTAATCATAATACTTGAGGAGATAAATCCATATAATTTTCCTCGTGTTGAGTTCTTTCTATGAAAACATATATTTCAAACCCTTGTGATAAGTATATATCTCATATCTTTCATTATAGAGATAGTGTCTCCATATTTTGAGGGAAAAATCATTGTAACTAACTCAAGATCATGATTTAGATAGTTTTTTTTCATGAATTTTTATTTCACTTGATGGATAAGAAATAACAATATCATTGTACAGAAGGACACAAAAATTTACTTTCTTTGATGCATCACCATAAATCATAAACCATCATTTCTAGATGGAAATGTCAAGATAAGATCCTTGAATAATACTCTATTCAATTTTTCAAAAATATTATTCACACTCTTTTGTCCCAAAGAATTTAACCCCTTTATATGTGATCATGGTTAACAGGTTATCCAATCATGCATAATTCTGGATGAAACACCGATAGTAACCTTCTAAAAAAATAAAACTCCATACCTCTGTTATGCTCATCGGTACTGACCATTATTGGATTGCATTTGTATTTTAAGGATCAATAGAGATTCCATACTTCGAGACAATATTTCCATGAAAAAAAATTTTCCAAAAGAAAAAATTCACACTTTTTAAATTTAACATATAATCTATTTCTTCTAAAATATTCAGCACAATCCACACGTAATTCTCATGGCCATTGTATCTTTTGGATTATACCTAGATATAATCAATAAATACTACAAAAAAATCATCAAGATAGACATTGAATAATTTGTTCATTAGATCCATGAAAATAGAGGGTACACTAATAAATTTAAATCTCATTAATGTAAATTTGTAATGACCATACCTCATTTAGAATGTTTTCTTTGGAATATCATCATTTTTAGAACAGAGTTGATGATATCTAGAATGATGGTCAATCTTCAAAAAATATTTAGCTCCATGAAGTCGATCAAACAAATCATCAATGCAAGGTAAAAAATACATTTATTGCAATAGAATTAATTTTTCTATTGCCAATGCATAGCCTCATTGTTCCATATTTATACGTAACAAAAAGATCTAGAGATCCCCATAGATAAATACTAGGGATACTTAATACCTTATTACTCAAATCCTCTAATTATTTTTTTCAACTCTAATAATTCCACTATAGAAATTCTATCATGATATTTTGATATTGGTCTCACATCAGGGATTAAATCAACAAGAAACTCAACATCATGCTCTGGAGGACATCTAGGTAAATCGTTTGGAAATACATCAACATATTTTTCAATAATAGGCACATCCTCAATTATAATATTTTTTTCTTAAACCAAGGATAATGTTTTATCTTTGTTCCTAAGAATTTAATTCAGAATATATACTCTGGTTTGATCTATATAATAATTATATTATGAAATTTCTTCTCTAAATATAATTAATTCTACATCATCCTCAAAAATCATAACTTATTTCTTCTTATAAAAACTTTTCGTATCATATTTTGATATCCAATCCATTATAAGGATTATATGAAAGTTTACCATGGGTATGATGATAAATTCAGAGGATAAAGAATGTATATATAAAATAATGAGAACCACCTAACACATATTTGTTGCAATGATACTTTCTCTTGGGTTTTGATTGACGAAACCCTTGTTAAAGTGAATTGGAAATATCTAATTTTTAATGAAAATTGTGAAGATATAAGGGAATTTGGCATCCCGAATCAAAAAAAATATTTGGATAAATTTGAAGAGATGATTATAGTTACTTCCACCACATTATTCAAAACTTCATCATCTGTAACAGTGATTACATAATCTTGGCCTTTCTCCCTTGGCCTTTTTTTGGGAACATTACCTTGACTCTTAAGAAAATCATTTGAATATTTTCCCATTTCTTTATAATTGTAGCATTGAACATTTGTATCTTCTTTCTTATCGTGAAATCCTAAAATTGATGGCCTTTTTATCCATACTTATAGAAAACTCCCATTACTTTTAGGTAATTATTGGGGTGTTTCCTCCCATAATTTCTACAGGGTTAAAGGTCATATTTTCTTTTCCTCACCATATATCTTTTTATAAATTCTTTAGTAGCACTATTCTTCTGTTTCATTACTTTAAAGTAATAATACATATTGAATTAATTTTTCGTCTTTATAGAACATAAAACATATTCATTATTCGATGAGAAATATTGAGAGACTAGTTCTCATTGGAGGAATGGTTTTCACCTATAAAAGAATCGATGAATTTTACTTCTTTGGTTTTTTATAGTCTACATAATACCTCTCTAATCTTGTGAAGTTAGCCTCAAACATTGAAACATTATCATCCTCCTTTTTCCTCAGACTCAGAAATTTCATTTCCTTATCTGCTCGCTATTCAAAAGGAATGTATATTTCAATGAAATGTGATTTATACTCCAACCATTACATATTCTCTACTTCATCATATTCTTTCATAATTTGAATTAATTACCAACATTGATCCACATCTCCTAAGAGATGGTAAACATCCCTAAAAACGTTTTCCCACTCACTACTCCACAAAGAAAGGAATATTTTATCTAAAGAACTTATCCATTACTCAAATAAAAATTGATTTTTTGTCCCAAAAAATGTTGGAGGATTTTGTCTCATGAAGTGTTCTAACATTTATCCTCCATGTTTTGGATCATGGTTCTCTATATGGGTAAGTTTATTATTCATATCATGAGTCAATTTTCCCAGTATGGTTATAAACTTTTCAGTTCTAGTTATATCAATAGCTCCAGTATCATTATCATGTATAAGAGGGAAATTCCAAAATGGATTATGTCCATTGATAAGATTTACATTTTTCCACAAGGAACCATTTATAAACAATATAATTCATTAGATTAGGTTTTAAATCATAATGAATTATTCTAAAGTAGTAAAATAATTAATATAAATTGTGAATTTTATTCATATCTAATCCATTATCAGAAACATAGTTTCATTGATTAAATAGTTAATCATAAATCCTTTAGAATGGTTTATAATGAAAATATGAATTATCCAATGTTTATCCCCTGATATTGTCAAACCAGGTGCTTAGTAAGGCCCGTTGTCATGTACCAGGTCACCCCCGGTCAAGCCATGAACACCATCTCAGAGTTTTTACACCTAGGTTCATTTTTCAAAGAACTAAATTCACTTTTAAAACTCATATAGGGATGCATTTTCTTTGAATACCTACATTATCTCTACATTACACAAAATAATAGGATGTTACTCTATACTTTGACTCAATGTTTATCTTATGGTAATGTTCCCTAATTAATATAATTTATAAACCTAGTTTTCATGGTTTGTAATAAAATTCCTATAATACCAACTGTAACTTTTTGAACCCAGTTTTCCATAGTTGGTGAATTATTTTATTATGTTGACATGTCCAAAAGAAAATAAAATCCCGAAGGACCAATCAGTTTAGTATCCTTGGAAAAACAAGATATAAACTTATGTTTTACATTAAACCATTATGTAAAATACTATATAGTTTCTCCTTTTAACACTCACATATTCTTTATAATATCCATGTAGGTCAGTCATAAAAAAATTCTTAGAATCTTGGGAAAAATGAATCATAAGAAATGGGTGAGCTCAAATTCTCAGTAAGGATAAACATTATAGAAGAAGCTATCATAAATATGAATAAATGTTTAAGGAAAGATATAAAACTAAAACAAAAGACACTAAAAGTAAAATTTATCATAATATAGAAATAAGAAACCAAATAATTACATTAAAATTTTACATGTATATTCTACTAGTTGAATAATCACATGAAATATCAATAACTAATCTCATATCAAGGAAATGCATAATGTCGGACATCATGACCATACCATCAAGGCCTGGTGCCAAGACCATTACCGTACCATCAAGTCCTTATGCCAAGAAACTAGTTTTCCTTTTAAGACCAACTGATGTATTGTGGGGCTATAGTGGTTCCCACACATCACTTACTATGCCCAGTGAATTCCCCATATGAAAAGGGTGAAACATAAACATTTTTATTAAAACTAGTATATGAAATGAAAATACATTAACCATAATCCATGATTAGTATAAAAATATAACATTCAAATTCAAACATATAATAAACCTTAAATAAAATATGGAAGATTGTATCATAACATATCAACCTCAATTAACCATAAAATATAATAAAGTATTTTGACACATATGAAAATAATCATTAAATCTCATTGAGAGAAATATTCTCTATTTTACTTTGAAATCATTCAAAAGTCAAGTAATTATAAAAGAAACCATTTATATTAAAAATAACCTTGTAATATTGTAAGATAAGCATATAAATGTTAAGGAATCATAATGGTGTAAAATAGGAGCTCAGTCCATATTAGTTAGAAAAACATTATTTCCTTAATTTTGTTAAAATAGTCATAAAATACCACTTTTGAAAAATGATCGAAAGATTCCTTTAAAAATGTTTTAAAAAAGTTAAATTTGGGTAAAAATGAGTTTATTTGATTTTTGATAATATTTTGAATTACATTTTAAGAAACATGGACATGGATGATAAATAAGTCCCAATAGAAACATACATATAAAAAAGCTCGAATAACAATAGTATTATGGAATTAACCCTTATCATATACTTTTCTTTCGTAGAGGGTGAGTTTTCCTCCTTTATAAGGGTTAAAACATGTTATTAAATTATACAAAGACCATATCCTTATTTATGATATCATATATGATCTTATTATATCATTTTGTTTATAATATTTTAGTTTTACCACTGGTTTGGGTGTTAACTAATTTGTTTTCCTATGAATGTTTGGTTGTGTAAGTCATGTTTGTTATGCATATGATGTATTTTATTCCTATATAGAATGATAATAAGTTAATAAATATTATTTTTACTCATCGTATAAATTTTATAAAAATTATTGAACTGTTAATGTGGAGATCGAATCTCATTGCGTCGTGGAGAGGGTAGGTTGTGTGTATGCACATGAAACAATATCATTCTCTTAATGGTGAAATTGTATGTAATTTGATGTTATAATAATTATACAGAATAATTATCATGATATATTCATTATTTAAATCCATTATACTTATCATTATACCCATCCAAAAGTTTATTATTTAATAACAAATTACACCATGATGTGGAGACGGTAAGCCGTACGTACTCACACATTGTGATATTGTTATTCATATGATGGATAAATTGAAGAATATGGATTTACCATAATTATAATAACATTTAATCATGTAAAGGTATTTTATTTTTTTACTTTTGAATGGAAACACCTTAGAAATACGTTGTATGTGATGAAATGATCATTGAAATATGTGATAAAATAATTACATCTTTTTCGGGTATCTCATTTTGATTTTCACAAAAGGACTCCTTCAGTTGTATTTCGTTCCAAATTATGGACTATTGGAATAAATGATGGATTTTTGGGGGATAATTGTGATGGTTTATTCTATAAAAAAGTTCTTTAGACTTGAAATTTTAAGGGATCGGGATATTTCATTTTATAAGAGTGGTGAGGGAAGCTTTTGGGTGATCTTAAAATATTAATTTGTTACAAAGTGATTTTCTATATAAAATAGATAAAAAGTGATTTATTTATATGGTAAGATTATTATGTTTCTAAATCACCCAAACTAATGAATTTTATAAGTGTTTATTTCCTATAATTAGCCTTATCTTTTCAATTTAACCCTTAGTTAAATAGTTTAACTCTAAAAATGTATTCATGTATTTTTACATTATATGGTTAATCTAGTTTCTCTAAAATATCAATAGAACCCCAATTAGATTTTTTTGAACTATTTAATATTTTAAAAGTTTTTTGGATGAACCTTATATTATTATTACTTTTTTATTATTTATTAAAATATAATTTTACTAAAGTATCATTTATGTCAGTTTTATACTATTCAATATTTCAATATTTAAAAATATCACAACAACATGTTAACTTGAAACCAATAAATTAAATATTTTAATATCATGTCTCTATTATCTATAAAATTATTTTTTGTCATTTATTAAGTAAAATTAAATTTATTTTAATATTTTATATATCATTTATTTAATATCTAAATTAATCAAATAATTAGTACATCACCATTATCTCGCCATTTAATCTAATTATTTAATGCATAAAAATTATAAATAAATTTTCATGATTTAGATTAATTTATTATACTTATAAATAATATTTATTGTATACCATATCACCTATATATCCTCATATTAAAAGGAAAACAATTATTAAAATTTGAATATGTCATTTTTAATTATTCCTTAAGAAAAATATAAAAAATGTTTTATTCTAACACAAATTGCTAAAAAATGATAATATTTTCTAATTGAGGATGTTTTTGTTAGAAATATAATTATCCAATGAGAATAGGAAAATTTATAGCGTAGTTTTATATTATTATAATCGTACTTTTATTTTTAATTACCAAATTTATCTTTAACCATAGTAAATAAAATTCAAAAGTGGCTATTCATGAAAATTATTTTTATACTTTAGATGACATTTTTTACTCATATTAAAACCATGTATTTCTATTTATTGATATTAAATTCACATAAGCGGTAAAATTATGGTTAATTATAATTCATATATGTGGTTAGAAAGGCAGATAAAAGAGGCATTCAAAAATTCAATAAATTTTTTATATTTAATTATATTATAAAAATGATTCTAATAAGATATATTGGACTAATGTTTGTATAATTTATTTATTGTGACATTAAAATAACTTTTAAGTAAAATAATTATTTAAATAAAAAATAATTTTTTAATATTAATGTATTATTTTTAACCAATCATCAATAATTAAAAATTTAGTGAAAATTACCAAAATTTCACCTTAAGATAACTTTGATATTAAAAATTTAAAAATGAAGTCTTTTTTGCAAAATAAAATTTATAAATTTCATAATTCGGATAATACTATTCATACACTCTTTTTTAAATAGTAGGTTTGATAGTTTATGGTGTGCTCGAACTCAATGTTGCATGCTGCACAAGCTATTGAATTATTTAAAAGGAATCATACCATGGATGATTGGGGTGTTACATTATATTGTACTTCAAATAACTTTATCCTTGAAATTTCTAGAATATCATTTCAAAAAAATATTTGGGTGGTAATTTATCAAATTTTCTTCAGGTTCCCATGTCGCCTCATCTATTTTAGGGGCTTTCTAAAAAAATTAACAAGATGAGTCTTCCAATTCCTCAACACATGCACTCTAGTATCCATAATCTTGGTAGGAACTTCACAATAAGATATACCTACTTCCAGTTCTATTTCATCTTATGTGATTACATTCTCTGGGGTTGGAAAGTATTTCCATAACAGTGAAACGTTGAACACATCAATAAATCCGGAGATACATGGAGGAATCTCCAAATGGTAAGCTATTGTTCGAATTTATTACTGAATTTCAAAAGATCTAATATACATGGGACATATTTTATGACTCTTACCAAACCATATAACACCCTTCCATTGAGATACCTTCTATAAACCATGATCTCCTTATGGAAATTCTAAATCCGTACTTCAGTTATCGACATAGCTCTTTTTATTACATTGAGAAGTTTTGATGTTGGTTTGGATAATATTTACCTTTTCTATTGTTTCCTCAATAGGTTCTAGGCCTTTGAATTTTCTTTCTACAACATCATCCCAACAAGTTATTGTACGACATATCTTTTCCTATAATGCTTTATATAGTGTCATCTGTATAATTGAATGGATGTTATTGTTATAAAAAAATCATCTAGAGGTAAATATGGATCCCAGATACCTTTAATGTCATGTGATAAAGATCTCATCATGTATGATAATGTTTAAATATTCCTTTCTGATTGTCCATATGTTTGAGGGTGGTATGTAGTGCTTAAACAAAGATTAATATTTACGGCCTTCTGAAGAGTCTTATATAATTATGATATAAAATGGGGATTATGATCAGAGAAAATCGATTGGGGTACACCATGATGTCTTACAACTTCATTAATATACAGTCTTGGAGAACATTCAAGTGATAAATATTCTATTATAGCATGATAATGTGCATATTAAGTAATATGATTTACAATAACCCATATCGCATAAATCCTTCTCGTATTCTTTGTTATCCCCATGAAAAATTCCATCATCATATAACCCCATTTCCACACAGGTATTGGAAGAGGTTTCATGAAACCTCCAGAATGGTGTCTTCCATCCCTCACTTGTTGAAAAACCATACATCTTGACACATAATTGTTAATCTCTCTCTTCATGTTTTCTCACAAAAAATATTATTTTAAACCATTATACACTTTATTGGCACCAAGGTGTATAAAGAGACTGGAGCTACGCATATCATCCAATAATTCTCTTTTTAGCTCAGGTATTGCATGAACACAAAGACTCATCCCAAATTTTAAAACATCATCTTCTTATATGAATTCAATCAATCTTCCATCATTCACAATTTTAATTTTCTTTTGAAACTCCTCATCATCAGTATGATAACATTTTATCTTTTCCAGAAAATATGGTCCGACAACCATTTGAAAATTTAGGGATGTTTCGACTTATAGGATAATTCCCATATACATATTTACTATATCTATGAACATAATATCCCTTTTAACTCAAATCTTATTCAGAAATCCATGGTCCTTTCTTTTTAAATCATCAACCACCTTATTTTACTTCCCTAGATGGTAGTGTATTATACAATCGTAATTTTTGAAGTGCTCAAGTGATATAATTTTTCTCATGTCGAATTTTTTCTTTGAGAAAATATATTTCAAACTCTTGTGATTAGTATATATCTTACATATCTCACTATAAAGATAGCATATTTATGTCTTTAGGGTTGAAATTATTTTAGTTAACTCAAGATCATGAGTTGTATAGTTTTTTTAAATATCTTTTTAATCACCTTGATTCATAAGAAATAATCCTATAATTCTTCATAAGGATACAACCATGTCCTTTCTTTGATGTATCACTATAAATCACAAAACCATCATTCCTAGATGACAATATAAATATAGGAGAATTGAATAATCATCTATTCAATTCTTTCAAAACATTCTTCACACTATTTTTTCAAAATTAATTGAACCCCTTTACATGTGATATTAGTTAACGGGTTATCCAATCACAAAAAATTATAGATGAAACATCAGTAGTAACCTGCTAAACAAATAAAACTACATACGTCAGTTATGATCGTCAGTGTTGGCCATCCATGGATGGCCTTTGTGTTTGACAGATTAATGGATATTCCAACCATCGATAAAATATAGCCTAGAAAAGAAATTTCCTGAATCCAGATTTTCACCTTTATATATTTACCATATAATTAATTTCTTCAAAGAGACTTCAGAACAATCTGAAAGTGGTTCTCATGGTTTCATTTATTTTTGAATATACCAAGATATAAAAAAAATACTACAATAAAATCATTAAGATATTCGTTGATGTATTTTTTCATTACATCCATGAAAAAAGTGGTTATATTATTCCATCTAATTATCATTAATTATAAATTTATATTTACCATACCACGTTTGGACTGCTGTCTTGGGAATATCTTCTATCTTAACACACTATTGATGATATAAAGAAAAATTTTCAATCATCGAAAAATATTGAGTCCATGAAATTGATCAAATAAATAATCAATACGAGATAGAGGATACTTGTTTTTTATTATAATAACATTTATTTTTCAATATTCAGTGCAAAACCTCATTGATCAATCATTATTTTTAATAAAAAGAACTAGGGATCCCCATAAAGAAACACTAGGGAGAATTAATCCCTTTTTACTGACATCCTATACTTTTTTCTTTATCTCTAATAATTCCACTATATCCATTCTATATGGATTATTTTATATTGGTCATACATTAGAGATTAAATCAATACAAATCTATACTTCACGCTATAGAGGATGACTAGGTAAATCCTTTAGAAATATACCGATGTATTCTTCTATAATAGCTATATCCTCTATTTGAATATTTCTTTCTTCAACTATGGATGATGTTTCCTATTTGTCCCCAAGAATTTCATTCAGAAGAGCCACCGAGTTTGTATCTAGATATGAATTTTATTATAAAAATTAATCTTGAAATATAATGGATTCTACATCATCCTCAGATATCATATGTTCCCTCTTTTTAAAATAAATTTTATCATTATATTTTAATATTCAATCCATACCGAGGATTATATCAATGTTGACCATATCTATGATGATAAATTCAGAATATAAATAATGTTTATATTTAATAATGGAACCGCCTAAAACATATTTTTTACAATGAGACATCCTATAAGGGTTTTGATTGATGACACACCTATTAAAGTTATTGTAAATATCTCATTTTTTTAAAAAAACTGGGAAGATATTATGGAATGCGAGGATATAGAATCCAATAATTCTTAGGATAAATTTGAAGAAACTATTATAGTACATTCCACCACATCATTCAGAACTTCAACCACCATAGTTGTGATCGCATTATCTAGGCCTTTATCCAATGGAATTTTCTAAGGATAATTAACTTGAATATTAGGATAATAATTTGAATGTTGTCCCATATATTTACAATAGTATCATTGAACTTTGGTAGCTTATTTCTTCCCTATGAAATCATGAAGTTGATGGTATTTTTCTCTACACTTATAGAAAACGTGCATTCCTTTTAGGCAAGTATTAAGGTCTTTCTTCCCACAAATATTGTAGGGGGGGATGTCATATTTTCCCTTCCTCCCCATATTTCCTTTTCTAGATTCTTCAGTAGCCATATTGTTCTATTATATTACTTTAATGAATTAATACAAAGAGAATTATTTTTCAATCATGATAAAATGAAAGACTATTTCTTCATACAATGATAATGATTGTGATACCAATTCCCATAAGATGAATGGTTTTAACCCATCAAATATTCAATGGATATTACTTATTTTGTTAATTTTTTAGTCTACATCATTCCTTGCTAACCTTGTAAAGTTAGCCTGATATATCACAACATTATAATCCTATTTTTTATCATACATAGAAATTTCCTTTCCATATCATCTCATTATTAATAATGAATGTTATTTTCTAATAAATTTTCTTTAGACTCTCTTCCATCCATATTTTATACTTCTTCATATTCCTTCATATTTTGAATTAATGACCACCAATGATCTACATATCCATAGAGACAGTAAAAATCTATGAAATTTTTTTTCAATTCATTTCTCTCCAAAGCGTGAAATATTTTCTCTAAAAAAACTTATCCATTACTCACCTACAAATGTACTTTTAGTCCAATTTAATTTTTTAGGTAGTTGTATCATGAAACGTTTTAACATTGATCATCAGTGTTGTGGATTTGGGTGTTCCCTATGGGTAAGGTTATTATTCATACCATGAGTCAGCTGTCCCGGTATGGTCGTAAGGTTTTTAGCAACAATTATATCACTAGATCCACTATCATTATCATTAATAGGAGGGAAATCCATTTATGGATTATGTGTGTTGAAATGATTTCCAGTTCCTCCACCCTTCTCCATTTCTAAATAATTGAATTTAAATGATTAGGTTATGAATCATAATTAATTATTCCAAACTATTAAAATATGTAACAAAATTAAAAAATTTATGCATATATAATCCATAATCAAAAACATGGTTTCTCCAAGGAAATGGTTAATCATAAATCCTTCATAATGGTTTATAAAGAAAACATACATTATCCTATGAATATCCCCCAGAATTATCAAACAAGGTGTGCAATAAGGCCCATTTTAATGTACCAGGATACCCCAAGTCAAGCCCAGAACACTATGTCTGATTTTTCAAACCTAGGTACATCTATGCAAGAACTACATTCACCTGTAGAATCTACACATGGATGTACTTTCAAAGAATACCAATATAATATCTATATTACACAAATTTTTATATGGTCATACATAATTATACTCAAAGTCTATCATATGGTAATGTTCCCTAAGTAATTTTTTTAAAAATATAATTTCTATGGTGGGTAATAAACTTCCTCTGATACCAACTCTATCTCCCTGAACCTATATTACCATAGTTGGTGCATTATTTTATTACATTGGCAAGAAAAAAAAATCAAATCCAGAAGGACCGATCAGTTTAGTATCCTTGAAAAAAATACAAATATAAGATTTACATTTTATTATAAAATAAAAGACTACATAATGTCTCCTTTGAACACACACATATCCTATAAACTATCGTAGTAGGTTATTCTTAATATAATTCTTATCATCCTGAGGAAAAATGAAGCATAATAAATGGGTGAGCTCAGATTCTCAATAAGGATAATCATTATAGAAGAAGCTTTCATAAATAAGAATAAAATTTTATGGAAATGTTTAAATCTAAAACATGAGACTTTTAAATATAATATTAATCCTAATATGGCATTAGGAAATCAAATAATTATGTTTAAAATTTCTCATGGATATTCTACTAGTTGAATAAACATATGCAATATAAATAACTAATCTCATAATAAGGAAAAAAATAATGCCAGACATTATAACCTTACCATCAAGGCCTCATTCCAAGACCATTACTATACTGTCAAGGCCTGGTTCTAAGACACTAGTTTGTCTAATGAGACCTACTAATGTATCGAGGGTCTAAATAACGACCCTCCCTTTACATAATACTCCAAATGAATTCTTCATATTAAAAGGGTGGAACATTATCATTTGTAATAAATGTAGAATATTTAATGATAATACTTTAACCATAATCCATAAATGGTATGAAAATAAAATACTCTCAGTCAAAAATATCATTAAACATCATTACAATATGGAAGATTGTATCATAATAAATCAACCTTAATTGAGCATAAATTCCAATAAAGATTTTGGCATAGGTGAAAATAATCATTTAAACTCATTGAGATAAGTATTACCTATTTTACCTTGAAATCATGTAAATGTCACAAAATTATAAATGAAAAAAATTCTTTAGAAAATAACCATTTAATATTGTAAGATAAAAATAAAAAGGTTAAGGCGCCATAATAGTGTAAAACAGCCCCTCACTTTGTATTAGTTAATGAAACATTATTTCCTAAATGTTTTCAAAAGAATATAAAATACATCATTTGGAAAATGACAAAATGATTCCATTAAAAATGTTTTATAAAAAGTAAAACATGAGTAAAAATGACTTTAAAATTTTTTTGATAAAATTTTTAGTTACATTTTAAGAAAATTGGACCTTGATGATAATGATGTAATAGTAGATACTTATATATAAACCAAATTTAATAATAATGAGATTGTGAAATTAACATGTACCATATAGTTTCTTTTATTCAGGTTTGAGTTAGCTTAATAAATAATGGATAAAACATGTTATTAAATTATACCAGGACCATATCCATATTTATAATATCGTATATGATCCTATAATATTAATTTTTTAATAATATTTTTCAGTATTACCATTTGTTTGAGTGTTAACTTCAGTGTTTTCTTATAAATGTGTTAATGTGTATGCCATGTTGATTATGAAAAGGATATATTTTATTAATATAGATAATTATGTTAAGCTTGTAATTATTTTTTATTCATTATATAAATTTTATAATCATTCTTGAATGGTAAATGTTGATAACGAATCATGTCGCGTCGTGGTGACGGTAGGCCTTATATACGCACAAGCGAAGTTATCATTCACTTAATAGTTAATGGTATGTATTTGGATAGTATATTAATTATAAATAATATTTATAATATTATATTAATTTTTTAATTCCATTATACTCATCATTATAGCCATCCAAATAATGTTTTGTTGAATAAAAAATAACACCACCACTTGGAGATGGTAAGCCGTATCTACACACACATGGTGATATTTTTTTCCGTAAGATGGTTAAAAGGAGAAATATGATTAAGCCATAATTATAATAAAATTTCAGAATATATAATGAACTATAGGTATTACTTTATTATAGAGATAACATGTAAATAGTATGTATAATAATAAACTAACTTTGAAAGAGGTGACAAAAATAATTACCTCTTTTTCGAGTGTCTGAATTATATTTTCACAAAATGATTAATTAGGTTGGATTTTAGGAAAAATTATGGCTTATAAGATGGAATAAAGAATGACTGGATTATAATTTGGTTGGTTTTTTCAATGAAAAAGTGTTGTATAGTTGTTAATTAAAGAGAAGGAGAAGTTCCCTTTTGTAATATAGTTGATGACTCTTTTGGACGATTTTAAAAAATTAATTTATTATAACATTATTTTTTTTTGTAATTTCTCCAAATAAATTTATTTGTAGGATAATATGAGAATGGATCGAAATAACCTTAACCAATTATTCTTAGACATTTTTAGGTCAAAAAATTAACCTTATCTATTGGATTTAACCCATAGTTAAATAGTTTAACTCTTACTATGTCTTCTTGTATTTTAACATTATATGATTAATATTGTTACAATAAAACGATAAAAGAACCTAAAGTGGAATATTTATGACATTTTTTAAATTATCCAATTTATTTTTATGAGCCTTATTTTTTATGAAATTTATATCAAATATTAAAATTTTATTTATTTTAAAGCAGTATTTATGTCAATTTTGATATTATTTAATATATTCAATTTTAAAAATATAAAAACACCATAATAACATCGAACCAATAGCATAAATATATCACTAACATGTATATATTCTCTATAAAATTTTATTATGTCCTTAATTTTGTAAAATTGTTTGTATATTTATATTTTTAATATCATTTATTTTATATCTCAATTAATTAAACAATTACTGCATCATCATTATGTCACCATTTTATTTAAGTATTTAATCTCTAAAAAATATAAATAAATAAAATAATGTAGATAATTTTAGTATATTTATAAATAATATTTATAGGTGCCCATATCACCTATATAAATCTTATTAAAAAGAAAACAGTTATTAAAAATTGAGTACGCCATTTTTAACTATTCTTTAAATAAATCATTATAAATGTATTAATCATACACATGTGTCTTAAAAAGGATCATATATTCTACATATATTTTATTTAGGTTGAAATATACTAATCAAATGATATTAATACAAGTTTAATGGAAATTTTATAATATTATAATATATTTTATTATGTTTAATTACATTATTCACCATTAATCGTGGTAAATAAAATTCAGAAGTAACTATTCACCAAAAAATATTTTGAACCAATTAGACCAAATTTTTCTCCCTTATTACAAACTTGTATATCTGATTTTTAAAATTAAAATAAAAAATTTTAAAATTTCATTTCATTCTAATCCAAATATATGGTTAGAAGGTAAGTTAAAGAGATATTTATAAGTTCAATAAAAATTTTATATTTAAATCTATAATAAAAATGACAACTATAAACTATATTATACTAATAAATTTATTATGTATCTATTTTTACATTTATATGATTTTAATTTAAAATAATTAATCAAATAAAAATTCATGATTTTAATAATAATGTAGTATTTTTAACTATTCATAAATAATTTAATATTTTTAGAAAATTAAAAAAATTTCACTCTAAACTAACAATGATATTCATAATTATAAAAATGAAGTCTATTTTGAAAAATAAAATTTATAAATTTCATAATTTGGTTAATACTATTGATAACCACTTTCTAAACGTGTAGTTTGATATATCATGGTGCACTCGATCTTGATGGTGTGTGTTATACATTCTATTGATTTATTTAAACAGAAGCATATTGTGGATGCATGGTGTGTTCCATTCTTCCCTCCTTCAAATAATTTTTTCCTCAAAATTTCTATAAATCACTATATAAATATATTTTGATGGTTCTGTATCATAAGTTCTTCTGGTTCCCACATAGCCTGTTCCATTTAATGGTTTCTCCAAATAAATTTTACCAGATGAGTCGTCTAATATTTGAACACATGTTCTCTGTTATCGTGAATATTGATAGTCTCATCACAATAAAATATATCTTGTTTCACTTCTATTTCATCATAGGTGAGTCCATGCATTAGGTCTGGAATGTGTTTCTTGAAAAGTTATACACAGAACACATCATGAACTTTAAAAATAATTGGTTGGCTTTCCAAATGGTAAGATAAAAATCAAATTCATTATAGAATTTCAAAAGGTCTGATGTACCTCAGACATATTTTAACCTTCTTACCGAATAGTATAACACCCTTCTATGGAGATACCTTCAAAAAAATTATCTCTTTCTTCAAATTCAAAATCCTTCCCTTGGTTATAAAAATAGCTTTTTTCCAACATTGATGTATTTTGATTTGGGTTATCATAATCTTGTCCTTTTACATTAGTTACTCTTAATTTTCAAGGCCAACACGTTTTCTTTCACCATCATCATTCTAACAAGTTATTGTATGAAATGTCTTTCCATATAACCGTTCATAAAGTTCCATTTGTTATACTTCGATAAAAGCTATTTTTATAGGAAAATTATACTAGAGGTAAATATTAATCCCATGTACCTTAAAAGTCAAATGAGAAAGATATCAGAATTTATTCTAATGTTTAAATAGTCCATTCCGATTTCTCCCAGATTGAGAGAGGTATGTCTTCCTCAAGGGAAGCTCAGTATCTACGGCCTTTTGAAGACCCTTCTAGAATTATGATGTAAAATGTGGATCAGGATAAAAAATTATCAATAGGGGTAAACCATGAAGTTTTACAACGTAATTAATATGTTTTATTTCTAATTGTTAAAGTTTTTATTCTTATCTTATAGAAAGAAAATGTTCTTCTTTTTTTAGAGAATAAAAAATAACCCACATCACATCATCCCTTCTCAGAGTATTTTGTTTCACCATGAAAATGTACATCATAATATCATCCCATTTGTATGTAGGTATATGAATAGGTGGAATGAAACCTCTAGGATATTTTCTTCCAGCCTTCACCTATTGAAAAACAAAGTATCTCAACACATAATCATCAATCTACCTCTCTATGTTTTCCCACTAAAGATTTTATTTTAGATATCTACACATCTTATTTCTATAAAGGTGTATAGAGGAATTAGAGATATACACATCATCCAATAATTTTCTTTTTTAGCTCAAGTATTTTGGAAACAAAAATCCTCTTCCCAAAATTTTAAATTCCTTATTTATGTACTATGTCAATAAATCAGCTAGAGAACTCTTTATCCTTTCCTGTAATGATGGTTTGGAAATTTTTTTAAAAAATATTGATGTTTCCCCTTATTTGATAATCCCAATATCAATATTTACTAGATCCATGAACATTGGATCCCTTTGAAATCTCATCTACTTCAAAACACCATGTTCCTTTCTTCTCAAAGCATTATCCACCTTAAATACCTTCTATGGATGGTAATGTAATGTGAAATCATAATCCTTATGTAGCTCATGCCATCTCCTTTGTCTCATATTGAGTTAATTCTCTGAGAAAATAAATTTATCACACTTATGATCATTATATATCTCAAATATTTTATCGAAAAGACAATGTCTCTATATATATAAGGAAAAGAAGACTGTAAGAAACTAAAGATCATGAGTTGGATAGTTTTTCTCATTAATTTTAATTTCCATGATTCATATAAAAAACCCTATCATTCTTCCTAAAGATACAACAAATTTCTTTCCATGATGCATCACTAGAAATCACAAAACCATCATTTCCAGATGGAAAAGTTATGATAATAGCATTAGCTAATATTCTCTTAAATTAATCAAAACATTCTTCATGCTCTTTTGTCTAAAAAAATTTAACCCCTTTACATGTGAAATTGGTAAATGGGTTATCCAATCGGGAAAAATTTGGATGAAACACCGATAGTAACCTACTAAACCAATAAAAATGTGCACCTCTATTATCCTCATCGGTGTTGGCCATTATAGGATTACCTTTGTCTTTGAAGGAGGATTATAAATTCCATCCTTCGTGATGATATGGTCATGAATAGAATTTTCCAAAAGCCAAAATCCACACCTTCAAAATTTACGATATAATTCATTTCTTCTAAGAGTATTAAGAACAATCTGCCTGTAGTTTTCATGATGTTATCATCTTTCAGAGTATATCAATATATTATCAATAAATAAATTTAAAATATCATCATGAAGTTTCTTGAACACTCTATTCATTATATACATGAAAATAGAGGGTTCATTAGTCAATACAAATGGCATTACTATAAATTCGTAATCACCATACCTCATTTGGAATGATTCTTTATGATATATTACTTCTTTACACACAATGTGTGATATCCCTAACAAAAATAACTTTTAGAAAAATATTGATCTCCATGATGTTGATCTAACAAATCACCAATTCCAGGAAGATGATAATCTTTCGTTATTGTAATATCATTGATTTATCTATAGTCAATGCATAGTATCATTGATTCATGTTTATTATTATAAAAATAACTAGTGTATCCCATTAAGAAACACTATGGAGAATAAATCCCTTATTACTCTACTCCTCTAGTAATTTATTCATATCTTCTAATTCTAATTTAGACATTATATAGGGAGTTTTTGATATTTTTTACATTAGGGATTAAATCAATACCAAAATCAACTCCACGCTCTGGAGGATGTGAAGGTAAATCCGCTAGAAATAAAAGAATGTGTTCTTGTAATATAAGTACAACCTCAATTAGAATATTTATTTCTTCACCCATATATGATGTTTTCTCTTCCTATGTAAGGATTTCATTCAGAAGAGACTCTCAGTGTGGATTTAGATAAGAATTAGATGATAAAATATCTGATCTAAAGATAATGGATTCTACATCATCCTCACAAATAATAACATCATTATTTTTGCAATAATATTTCAAATAATATTTTGATACCCAATACATATAGAAGATTATATCAATGTCAACTTTAGCTATGACAATAAGTTAACAGACAGAGCATGTTTATATGCCATAATGGGAATCACCTTACATATCTTTGTTGCAATGAGACCTCCCTTAAAGGTTTTAACTGACAAAGTCTTGTTAAAGTTAATTGAAAATATCTAATTTTTAAAAGAAAAACTGTAATATATAAAGGAATACAAGGAACCAATATCATATATAGCTTGGAATAAATTTTAAGAGATGATTTTAGTACCTTATAGCACATCATTAGGATCTTCAACCTCCACAATTGTGATTGCATTAGCTTGGACTTTCTCCCTTGGAATTTTTTAGAGAAAATTTCCTTGATTCTTGGGACAGTAATTTACAGAATTTTCCAACTCATTAAAAATATAGAATTGAAAATTGGTAGCTTCTTTCTTCCCATTAAAATCACGAGCTCTGTGGCCCTTTTCTCCACACATGTATCAAAATACCATTCCATTTAAGAATGTAACGGGGTGTTTATTTCCACAATTACATTAGGGTGGAATGTCATCTTTTACCTTCTTCCACTTATTTATTTTCCCAATATATTCATTATCCTGCTTCTTATATTTCTTTGTTTTAAAGTAATAAGATGTAGAGAATTAATTTTCTGTATTGATAGCACATGGGACAATATCTTTGCACGATAAGAATGATTTTGAGACTAGTACCATTTGGATGAATAGTTTTAAACTATAATATAATTGATCAATCTTACTTATTAGGTTATGTATATAGTTCTCATTATTCCTCACTGTCCTGGTCAAGTTAACCTCATACATTTCAAAATTTTCATCCGCCTTTTTCCTCAGACTTAGAATTTGCCCTTCCATATAAGGTCACTGTTCACAAGGAAATTATGTTTCTAAGAAAAGATCGTTAAACTCCCTTTATTAAATACATTAAAATTCATAATTTACCTTTGTATTTTCAATTAATGATCACCATTCATCCACATCTCCGGATATAAGGTAAACTACCATGAAAATGTTTTCCCTTTCATCACTCAATAAAGTAATACATATTTTTTATAAGAAACTTTTATATTTCTAAACTACAAATAATTTTATTCCCATTGAATTTTTGAGGTTTTTTCTCATAAATTGGTAAAACATTGATCCTTAATATTTTGGATGGGGGTTCTACATAAGGTTAAGGTAATTATAGATAACATGAGTTATCTATCCCAGTATGGTTATATGGTGTTCAACACCAGTTGAATCACTAGCTCAACTGTCATTATCTTTCATAGGTGGGAAACCCCGACATGGATTACATGTGTTGTTTTTATTTCCATTTTTCCACTAGGTTAAATTTCTCAACAATCTCATACAATAGATTAGGTTATAAATCATAATGTATAATTTCAAACTAGTAAAATACCTAACATAAACTGAAATTTTTATGCATATCTAATCCATAATCATAAACATGGTTTCTTTGAGGACATAGTTAATCCTAAATTATTCATAATGGTTTGTAATAAAAATATGAGTTATCCCAATAATATCCCCTTGGAGTGTCATACCAGGTGCACAGTAAGGCGCATTATCGTATACCAGGTACACAAAGTCAAGCCTATGACACCTTTTCAAGGTTTTCACACTGTGGTATATCTGTGCTAGAACCACATCCACTTATATTATTTATAGAGGTTTTTATTCCTATTAAATACACACATTATCTCTACATTTCAAAAAATATTAGGATGTTCTTATATAATTATACTCAATGTCTATCCTAGGGTAATGTTCGATACTAAATGTTTTTCTAAATATAGTTTCCAAGGTTTGTACTAAAATATCTCTAATTCTATCTATAACGACCTAAACCTAGTTTTCCTAAGTAAGTGCATTAGTTTATTATATTGGCATGATCACATGAAAATCAAAGCCTCAAGGACTGACCAGTTTAGTAACATTGAAAAAACATGATATGAACCTAATTTTTACATCACATCATTAAATCAAAATCAACAAAGTGTATCCTTTAAAAGCACAAATATCCCTAAGACTATCTACATAGGTCAGTCATAATATACATTTTCACATTCTTGGGAAAAATAAAACATAAGAAAGTAGTGAATTCAAATGCTCAATAATGATAAACATTATATCAGAAGCTATCATAAATTTCATAAAAAAATTTAGCATAATGTGGTAGGTATAAATTAAATAATTCCATTTAAACTTTCACATGGTTATTCTTCTAGTCAAATAATCACAGGGAATATGAGTAACTAATCTCATAATGAAGAAATAAATAATGCCAGACATCAAAACCATACCATCAAGGCCTCATGCCTATACCATTACAAAAACATCAAGGCCTTGTTACAAGACACTATTTTGCCTCATGATACATACCGATGCATCGAGGGGCTATAAGAGGCAACACCAGTCACTTAATAACCCCAATGAATTTTTCATATAATAATGGTGAAACATAAAAAGTATTATTAAAACATGCATATGATCTATTAATACTTTAACCATAACCTATAAATGGTATAAAAATTGAACATTCATAGTAAAAAATATCATTATACTTCAACACAATATGGAGTATTACATCATAATAAATAAACCTCTATTAAGAAAAAAATTCGACAAAGTATGTAGGCATTGATGAAAATAATAAATAAAACTATTTGAGAGAAATATTTCATTTTTTACTTTAAAATTTCATAAATGTCACAAAATTATAAAAGAAATATTTTATTTTGAAAATAAATTTATTATCTTGTAAGGGAAGATTTTAAATTTTAATTCTATATAGTGGTGAAAAATAGATGCTCGCACCATATGAGTTAAAAAATATTATTCATTATTTTTTTGATGAGTTCATAAAAAATACCATTTGGAAATAGATATAAAGATTACATTGAAAATTTTTTATATAAATTAAAACATGGTAAAAAATTACTTTAAAAATTATTTTATAATATCTTGAATTACATTTTTAGAGATGTTGACATTGATGATAAAGATGTCCTAGTAAATTCTTATATATAAACAACCTCAAAAAATAATGAGATTGTGAAATTAAACCATACCTTATTGATAAATTTTGAATAATTATAATGTCATATTAATTATATAAAACAATTTTACACATCATTATACTCATACAAATAATGTAGTATTGTAAAAAACCACATTAGGACATGGAGATGTTAAGCCGTACGCAGGCACAAATGGTGATTTTATTATTAGTAGAATGGTTTAAAGGATAAATATGGTTGTACAATAATTATAGTAACATCTCATAATGTATAAGGCAATGGCTTTATTACTGTTTTATGGAAACATTATATAATGAGGAAGTAGAAGGAGAAAATAACATTAAAGTTGTGATAAAAGAAATTTCACTTTTCGAGGTGTCTCCTTTTTATTTTCATAAAAGGAATACTTAGGGATGAATTATTATGAAATTATAGACTCTAAGATGAATTGAGCGAATTTTATAGGATATTTCTTCAGTTTTTGTCCTATACAAATGGATTTATGGGTTCGAACAAGGCATAATGATAAGAGACCATTTATAATAGTGGTGTGGGGCACTCTTGGATAGTCTTAAAATATTAATTTATTCCAATTTTTTTACATTTAAAATAGATCCAAAGTGATTTATTTAGAGGTTAATACAAGAATGGGTCAAAATCACCTAATAAACAGAATTTTATTTACGTTTTGGTCATAAAATTAACCATATCTTTTGTATTTAAACCATAGTTAAATAGTTTTACTCTTACCATGTCTTCTAGAATGTTTACATTATAGGGTTAATATTGTTACTATAAAATGATAAAAGAATCCCAATTTGATTATTTATTACTTATCCAAGTAATTTGGGTAAAACTTGTATTTTTATGAATTTTATATCATTTATTAAAATAGTATTTATTTTAATGTATTATTTATGTCAATTATGATATTATTAAATATTTTCGTTTTAACAAATATCAAACCGTCATGATAACATCAAACCAATACATTCTATATGTAACTAAAATTTATATTTTATCTAAAATATTCGAGAATTTCATTAATTTAAAAAAATTATATTTATTGTAATATTTTTAATATCATTTATTTGATATCTCAATTAATTAATCAATTAATGCATCATCATTGTGTAATCATTTACATTAATTATTGAATATCTATAAATTATAAATATATTATCATGATTTAGATAAATTTCATAGTTTTTAAATATTAGTCGTATTTGAACATATCACATATATAACTTCATATTAAAAATATAATAGATATTAAAATTTGAATTTGAAAATTTTAACTAATATTTATGTAAAATATAATTAATGTATTAATCTGACACAAGTTCCATCAAAATGATCATATTTTCGACCTAAGGTTGCTTTTTGTCTAAATATACATTCCCAATGATATTAAGACACTGTTTAGGGTAATTTTTAATTATTATAAGATTATTGTTACATTTAGTTACCCCATTCATCATTATGCAAGGTAAATAAAATTAAAAAGATACTGTTTAGGAAAAATAAATTTGATACTATTAGACCTCATTTTTATCCTTGATTACAAACATGTATGAATGTCTCTCAATATTAAATTCACAGATGCTATAAAATTATTTTCAATTCTAATCCACATATGTGGTTAGAAGGAAGGTAAAAGTGATGTTCCAAAGTTCAATAAATTTTTTATCTTTAATTATACTATAATAATTATTCTAATGGCCAAAATTATAAAAATATAAATTTTGTGTATATATTGTCACAATAAAAAAATTATAATGTAAAATTATTATTTAGAAAAATCAGGTTTTTAATAATAATGTAGTATTCTTCACGATTCATAAAAAATTGAATCTTTTTAGAAAATTACCAAAATTTCTTGCTAAAATAACGTTGACATTATGATTTCAAAAATGAATTCTATTTTGAAAATTAAAATGTATAAATTTCACAATCTGGTTAATACTATTCATAGCCTCTTTTATAAATGGGTAGTTTGATAGGTCATGGTGTGCTGGAACAGAATGTTACGTGTTGTTCTTTCTATAGAATTATTTAAAAAGAATTATACTATAGAATATTGGGGTGTTATAATTAATTTTACTCTTGAGTATTTTCATCATATATCTAGGATCATTATAATAAATATATTAATTTTTTTAGGAAAAGGGAAACTCATAGGATGGTCGACAAACTATCATATCCAGAAAAGTCACAAGGTTTGAACCCAAAATCGAAGGGGAAAAGGGTGAATCAACTACCAATAGACTCCATGATTTATTTGTTAGTTTGAAACAAAGTTAATGCCTTGAAAAAATAAAAATATGTTTATTTTCAGAACATACTATTTTTCCTATAGATAACCATGGGACTACAAAGTGAGTGGGTGATTAAGTGATTAATGTATTTCACAAGAAGTACCATATATGTTTTTGGGAATATTATATTATTATGTTAAATGAAATATTATGGGATTTTATTTTAATTGTAATGTTTTAATCTTATTTTGGAAGAACATATTATATAATTGTAGATTTATAGTGATTCAAGTCATTTATCTAAATGGTTATCATATCTTAGAGACTATATGACTATGCCATATATATTTTTATTGTGAGACTTTAAGAGTGATTGATGTTATTTTGAGATTGATTTTAAATTTATCCTGGATGAATATGTGATGAGGCCATTCAAATATCTAGGTTACAATATTCGTTACGAATATTTTCAATAATTTTATATATATTTTTTAATGTCATGATATGTTTTGAACCTTTAGTGATATAGTAAAATTTTGGAGATAAATGTGTTATTTCTTCATATGAAGGATAATAAATTTTTTGGGATTATCATAAATTGTACGAACCAATATGTTTTTTTAATTTCTAAAGTTAGGGTGAATACTTTTCTATCCTTTTATGGATTATTTGATTTGTTAGAAATTAATTTTAAAGTTTCAATAATGAGAAATTCAGCTTGAATACTCAGCATTTATGGTAAAAGACGATATTGTGGTATAAATATATTAAAGGATAAAATTATAATTTTAAAGAATCAATATTTTACATATTTTATTAATCTAGATGGTAATAAATTCCGTAAATCAAGGAAAAGTATCTTGAAAAAAATGTTATCATATTACTTTTATATTGGATAAATTCAAAGTCCTTCTCAGACATCTTTGGTTTATGATTTTATAATCGTTAACATTCTCATGATCATTAAATTTCTTGTGATCAATGATATATATCACATTATGTAATTATATATATAGTATTAATTTCAATAAAGATGATATTTTCAATTTTTACTAATGATGTACTATTTGGAAGGCTGGTTAAGTGTCATTTAATATAACATTCATATTTCATTTTCCCTCTTTTCAAGAGGATGTGTTCTTAACCCTTTTTATGATTTGGGATTTCCAAAAAGGTAGTTTCAAATATCCAAAACTTTTTTTACTAATCTCCAATTCAAATTTCATGTACAAAATTTATTAAATGGGGGAGATTATATCACCCATAGCTTTTTTTATAAAAGATGACAATATTTGATAGCATATATGATGCACAACTACATGCTTAAAATAACCCAAAAAATTATTATTATGACCTTTATAAACTATCCATTGATAAAGATGGTATGGATATAAATAAAAAAATATATAATAGATGTAAATATCTTAGTAAACTCGTTATTATTGATTAATTATGGGGAAATAAAAATTAATTTTATTCAATTTTATCTTATGCATCAATATATGTTTTATTAAAAAAATGAATGTTATTTATTTTGGTGAGATAAAATTATAATTGATTTACTATACTTTTTCAAAATTATATTTGATAATATATATATATATATATTTAATCAAAATATATAGGATGATTTTTTGATAATTCTCTAAAAAGTTTTATTTATTAATGAATAGTGAAAATTATAGAATGTATTGAAAAATATAATTTATATTAAAGTATTTGTGAAATAAAAATTTATTTCTTAATGTTTTTAAAATTTAATTTGTTTGTTTTTATAAAAAATATCCCATCTATAGACATTGTAATGAATTTTATAGTTGAATTTTGTATACAAACATTTTTATACATAAAGTACCTTTTTTCTAAAAAACTTTTTTTCATCCCATCTGGAGGGTTGAATTTCAAATTATATTCAATAAATTTTTATAAAAGTTTCATTAAAAATTAATTACATATTTTTAATCAATAGTTTCATAGTTTTTAAATATTTCACTTTTTTGATTTTTATAATGAAAAGTAAATTTTGTAAATTTTTGCCACCATAATATGGGTAAATATGGTAATTATAGATGAAAATACAATTATGACAACAAAACATTGACCATAAAACAATCATTTATCCCATTGGATGAGGTAATTTATATAATTTCCATCAAAATTAAAAAAACAGGGATTCATCATGCCAAATTTCTTTTACTATGGACTTTAAAATATTTAAGTAAAATATTGAGTCTAAAATGTCACATTCTTGTTTTTAAAATGTATAATATTTTTCCATAAGGATAAAATAAAATTATTTTCCATTATATATATTCATTTTTATTGTTGATTATATTTTTTCATGATAATTTTTGTCTAATTTTTAGTTATGAAATAATTACAATAAATTCTTTTACAAACTAACACAATATTCAATTACTAGTAAAATAAAACTAATGAAATTAAAAATATTTAAAGAAAAATAATAGGAATTAATTATTATTTTCCCAAAATGTTTTAGATAAATAATACAAGTTAGGTATGTTTTAATGTATTATATTTGAATTAATTTCCTATCATTTTGTTTTCGATGTCAAATTCAATAAAGAGTTCCCAAAACAACATTAATGATATTTTATAAAAAATAATATTTTATTAAATGATTTTAGATTACTAAATATATTTTAATTAGAGAATTGAATGTTCTATGTTTCAAAATATTAACCATGATCCATTTATGATCCAGTTTTCCTTTTATAGTAATTCTTCTGAATCACAAAGAGTAAAAACATTATTATCGCATTAATCCTCAAAAGGGTTAACATAGGGTTAGAATAGAATGATATGGGTTAAAAAATTACATATATTTGTAACAAACTATTTTTGTGATATGATTTATACAAATACTTATATATTTTCTCTATTTATACAAATTTTATTCCATTTGATGATGAAAATGAATTTATATTAATTTATTAATTTATGTAATTCCAAGAGTTCCCCTTCGTTCTCTTATAAAAGGGTACATCATATCCTCCATTATTCAAAATTTGAAAACCCATTGAATCTACCAATTCCTAAAAACAATATTCTTGGAATACATCCCCTTGTTATATATGTCTTTTCTTTCTCATGATAGAATCCTTATAACGATTAATGTGTAAATCAAAAAAGATTGTTTGAAGAAGGGGTATAAATGTTAACCAAATGTTTTAGTTTTATTTCCACTTAAATGTTTTTGAAATGTTATTAAACAATGATGATATATAAAATCCATATATAAATTATAATGATATTTTATTATGTTAATGAAATAACCGAATTTCATCACTTTATTCCATTAAATTTGAAATGAAACCATTATTCTTCTATACGGCGAACTATCACCTCATGAACCAAAATATTCATTTTCTATCTCTAGCTATCATAGATGTATAAAATAATGTATTTAATGAATATATGATATATTCAGGTTTTGTTTTCATGATATAAATATAATATATCATTTATTTTGTTATCATTCCATTCATTGAAAAAACAATAACGTTGTTCATGCGTATGTGTGGACCACCACCTCCACAAAATGATGTGATTAGTTTTTCATCACCACATCATATGAATTAAATATATAAGTTTATTTAAATATATAATATTATTTTAATTATATAATTATCATTCTAGATAATTAGGTAATATTTAACTTTATTTTGTCATAATATTTAAAAAATGGAAGTGTTACCCATGCGTACGTACGACCTACCATCTCAATGATTGTAACATAGATCATTTTTCATATCCATATTTCATAGTTGGTTTTAAATTATTAATTCATTCATGAAAATGAAAATTATTTTATGATTATAGTTATAGAGATGATGGAAGAAATACCTTTTTGACTATAGTCGACCTTTCGAAGACATTTTGGATATATGAGATGAATATCAACAAAACATCTAACATGAAATTAATTGATTTCAAAGTTGATTATAAAATGGTAATAGGAATAATAATATTGAAAAAAGATTAGTATTGATGTAAATAATTAATATAAGTTTATTATTCAGGAATATAAAGAACATACATGATGAGTCTAAATCAATATAAGGGACACTTTACATTAAAATCATCATTTTAAATGTTTTAAAGATTTATTTTCGAATTATTTTTATTCCAAGTGCATATTATTAAAATTATTTATGAATGTATTTATATGGAAATAAATTAATTATAATGGAAATATTATTTCACATTTTACTTTCTATTAATTGATTTTGAAAACAATATTTTTTAGTGTTTTATATATAATGGCTTAACAAAAAGTCTAAAGGAATATTATATTTTACCATATATGGTGTTAATGGATTTGCATACCACTTTGACAATTATTTGATTTTTGGATTAAATTACAAAAATCCTATTTTTTATCAAATAAAATCCATCAATCCATTTATGTTGGGAAGTTATTTTTAAATGGATGGTTCTATAGGAAGGGAATATATTAATATCCAAAATTTCTTTCTAATGGGTTCAAAGTTTTTTTTATAATACAACTACTCCTTTATTATGACTATTTTATATTTTTTGGGAATTATTAATGATAAATAGTTGTTATGTTATAAAATCATGACTGATGTTCCCATTATATATCTCTTGTGGATTGGGTAATGGGATCGAGTTAACCAACTGAGGTTTTCCTGATAGATTATTAGAATTTAATATAATGATTATTCCTTTTGTAACTTTGAAGGTCATTACTTTTATAAATGTTAAGTATATCTCATTTTATACCATGATATTTTTTTCATTTTTTACCATGATGTTTATTCTATTTATAACCATAATGATTATTATATTTGTAACTATGAAGATTATTCCATTTACAAATCTTAAGGATATTCCATTTGAAAATATTATTGTTATTCAACTTATAATAATAAATATTATTCTATTTTTAACCTTAAAGTTTATTACATTCCAATCCATTAATGTTATTTAATTTTTATCTATGATGTTTATTCGGTTTTTAATCATGATGGTAATTTCATGTTTATCAATTATGGTAAATCTATTTGTAGGAATGATTGTATGAATGATATGAAACTGATTCCTCAATTCCCAATATGAATAATTTATGCATGCTATGGTTTCTATATAAATATAGTGATTTCACAATGTTAGATAATGGGATTATGTTTAATAGATATTATTTTCAATATCTTAAGGTTTAAAAGTATAAATTGTGAAAAGAAATTCATGAATTTTTCATGATTTTAAACAAACCGTTCTGTTTTTATTTTTTCATCTATGATTTATTTTAAAATGTTTAATAAAGATATTTTTAAGGATAAGTTGATTTATATAATTTAAAAATGATTATTTTGAACCCAATTTTTAATTTATAAAAGGAAAATTTTATTAGTATTCATTAACTAATGGGGTTATTTATTTCTTATTATATATTTTAAAGAGAATATTTTCTCATCCTATATTTTAATTTTTTTAATTGTATTTTAATGATGAGTAGGGACAAGGATAAGGTCAAGATGAAAATTTTGAATATCTATTATGAAAATAAATATTATTAAAAATTTATATATTTTTGTTGATAAAATGGATACTATGTGATGTAATTTTCATTTGTGTAACGTTAATGGCCTAATCCTCTAAAACTATGAACAATGAAGATCCTAAAATGTAAGGGATTTGATCCTTGACCTAAAATAGAAGATTATGTAATTTTTATGGTTGGGTCCTTACAAAATCACACTCAAGGACCTAAGTATGACTATAACCCTATAAGTATGTGAATGATACTCAGATTTTATTGATGTCAATGTTTGATTGATACTGAGTCATCCAATCCACTTGATGATCACCTCAAATCTATATATCTCAAAAGATAAAAAGCACCATACAAGTCCACATCCACTGACCATTATTGTGTACTCTTTATATCTCCATTTTCTATTTAATTACACACCTATGGTCATATCAACAGACATCACACCATAAAAATACTACATCACTAATCTTATATCAGAAACCAACTTTCTATATATCAATGAGTGTAACATAACCGTATCGCAAAATGAAAATTAAAGGGAAAATTCTAAAAGAATCATATATCAATCTAATGATAATGCCTTACATAATTTTAAGGATCCTACATGATGACATGAAGCTAGTATGAACTTTGGCCCTAATATCTCATCACTTGACACCCATAAAGGACATTTAATTGATGGAATTGTTCTACCACAACTAGTATCTATAGCCTCTTCAATAAAATATTTCTAGAGAATCCAAAACATTCCGACTAATTCTATGATCTGGGCCCTAATCTCGACCCACATGTGTCTTACTAGATCCATTCATTATTAAAAACAAGGTTTTATAGCATTGTAACTTCACGAGTTATATTTTCCCCCATAAAAATGATACTCTTTTGGTTTTCTATCATAGTCAAGAAAATTATTCCATTGATATTAAACAAATAATACATGATCGATGATATAATACTTAGATAATGTGATGAAACATTTCTTTCTCTATCTTATCTATCCACTCTCTAATAATAATCTGCATACCTCCATTTCCTGCAACTATATGACCCACACATAGCTAAAATAGAAGAAACATACTACATATATATTCTATCTTCTATCAGGTTATAATATGTAATAAGGGATTGATTAATTATTTTAAATACAAGTGTCTATTGGAATATATTTACTAATGACAAAATATAATTCCTTATCCCATCCAGAAATCACTTGACCTTATAAATCTTGTTACATTTTATTATGGGAGAAAATAGTGAAATGTTAATAAAGATGATGATATAAATCATCGATGACATGAACCCCCAGAATGAGATGCATAAACTATCTACCCCATTTATCCCTATTCTATAGGTGCATGTATATATTTGTGTTTTATTGGATTACATTTTATTTTCTGTTTTTATATATCCAGAACACATTTATAGTTTTAGGAAAAACTATTTATAAAACGTATCTATATTTTAATTATAACTTATGTTGTATTGATCATAATTTTATAATTACTTATTTATATGAAAAAAATGATTGACTAACTTTTATTTAATTAAAATTCTGTCCAATTATTCCTCTAACATATTTTCATTTAAACCCTAACATGATTCATGTTTTTTCTATCAAGTAATATTTTTAGTATAAACTGGTTTAAAGTTTTCTTATATTTTTAAATTATAACATAAAATATACTGATCTGTTTCTTTAAAAAAATTCTAGTTGGAAATATCACTAATATATACTAATTTAATTAAAATAAATAAAGGTATGATTTTATTGATTAAGGGGTCCATCATAGGTTCAAAAATATTTCAACAGATCTACAATTCTAAATTTTACAGAATTGAAAATATTTTTTGAAGAGTTTGAGTTGATGTCTTTTTATTATTTAAATAAATTAATTTTCATATTTTTAGGGTATAAGAATTCTATTACATGGCACATATGAAATATTGTAAATAAATCTGAAGACATGGCCCTGAAGGCTCATATTTTTGTCTAAAATTCCCTCTAGTGAATAATATCATTGCATTAAATTAAGTTGTTTTGAATATTTTTTTCCAAATAATTATTAATTTAATGGGATTTCATTGAATTATAAATATAATTTACTATGTTATTCAACTAGGATTGAGTTAGTTTTTATATTTTAAATTCAAAACATTTTTTTACAATTATTATCGAGGATAATTTTATCACTCTTGAATAATTATATTGTTTTTTCATTTGAATTTATTTACCTAGATATTGGTTTGTTAGTTTCGTTTTACAGATCCTATTTAATGGTTACAAGAAGCTTCAAGGATGACTATAGGTTAACATATTATATACTCTATATTCCATTGTGAATGTGCTATGAAATTTTCCAGTTACTATATATTTACAAAGTCCTACAAAACCTTATTTCATCATATGGGAATTCCCTCAGGTTTTATATTACATATATATAGAAATCTACTAACTTTCAGAGAAGTTCCAATCCAGTTATAAAGAAAAAATACCCATTTTTTATTTAACTTCTCATTTTTTTGGATTTGAGTCTGTAACACTTTTTCTCATCTCTCAATGGCACTCTAAAAATACATCTAGTTTATCTCTACACACTAATAATTTGGGAAAAAATTATATCATTAGTGATTCATTGGTCCTCAAATCATATTGGTTTTAATATTTTAAACCCTTACTTGTGGTGTATCATGATTATTAAATATGGTTTCATAGATTCCATCCAAAACCCTATATCATGAAACCCACCATCAGCAATTGATTATTGTGGATACATCAACTAAAACACTCTCGGAAGATCGAACAACGATGCTCTGACTCTTTCTTGTTAATTTTCTATAAATTCTAACACCTGAATCGATTTTTTATTTAGATAGTGAACTTTTGGAGAAATATGTGTTACATGTTTCTCTGGATTTATGGGGAATGATTTTTCCCTCCATCATGGTACTCAATGGTAGGTCACTACAGTTTCATGTTATTACAATACAAAGTGGAAAACATAGATCAAAATTCAATCAATGATTTTAAGATCGTAGTATAGTATAAGAAGTAATAGTTACATGACACACTACCCTAGTACACACAACATATGTGACATAATTATATCATATTTTGGATTTAGTCTTTCTTGAAAAACAATATTTTTGGTTAGGTATAATCAAAAATAGGATCCCATAATATTGAAAGTATATCAACAGTAATAACCAATAGTAATTCATTTCTCAAGTAAATAACCACAAAAAAAATATATTGTAAAACACTATACAAGTTATTGTTATTAGTTTAAATTAAAAAAATTTCTTCATATGAAAAATATCAGTTAATAATTATGATCATTAGTAAGGATATGAATGTCATGTGATCCCTAAGTTCTAATAATGAATAATGAACATGTGCTCTATTATTACCCCAACAAAATACAAAAACACAATAAACTTAAAATCATATATCATATAATGAAAAAAATTACAAAACTATAATACTGAAAATTCATGAAAAATAGAACCATTCTATGTAACTAGTACAACACTCAAATGTGGGTGAGCTATTTGTAGGAGAATGGTCTATAACAATATTTAAAAACATATAATTTTATATTTTAAATATCATAAACACTTATATAATATAAAATAAATCCTTAATACCACTAAGTAACATACTAGAACTTATTCACCTCCACCGTAATCAAACAAGGTTTCTACATACCATAAGCACCCCTCATAGGATGCAAGAGGTTGTGGTTGGGTGGGGAGGGCCAAAAAAAATAGGATGGGGGGATATACAATTAGGTATAGGTAACTATATAAAAATGGAAACAATATCAATAAATATTTATCAAAGTACAATAATAAAATAATATAGACAACACAACTATATTCAAACCAAACATAAACAAAAACATCATGATATATTTTAATGAGCTACTTCAAATTTCATATGAGTCATATAAGAATAAAAGGATCTCTCATGGGTAGATCAAATAAAACCTGTAAGATATACCAGCCCAAACAACATACTAGTTATGACCTTTCTATTACATTTTTCATGAAACATAATTTCTTCTTTGGTTCCATGACTATTGAGTGGGGTGTGAATATAAATCAGTAGTCCACCGTCAATGATGTCCCAGAAATTCTAGTAAATGAACTCTTATAATTGATATGGAATAATTATAAATCAGTAAATAAATATATAACAACTTCATAAAATTCCTATAAAATTATACCATGTGTGACCATAACTTCTTCCTCTAGTGAATGAACTTCAAAATATACCCATGTATTGAACACATGGTTAGGATAAATGGAGTATCCCACCCCATATGAAAATCATGGTAAATGATATATAACTATCAAGTATACTATGTGGATGATATATTACCATAAAACCTCATTCAGCTGAACAATCTATCATCAATACAAGTTCAAAGGTAAATGATACATTTCTCGGAGAATAAGGCATCACCAAATCCAGGGGAAGATAAACCACAACCATCAACTCTTAGATGGAATAACAACCATAGATATATCTCACTAAGGGGATGATAAAGCGCATAAGAAAATCTTATAGGGGGAAAATATAAAGTTATACCATTTTCTATGTTGATTATACCAAACCAACAAATTAACGTTGGATGATAGAACTCCACTAATCAGGTTTTAGTGGAAGACACACCACAAATAAATCAATGGAATATAAGTCACCACCACTAACAAAAAAAATGAGCATGATACAACTCCAATGAATCAAATTCAGATAATATACTATAACTAACTATCTCTATGTGGAAGAGGTATGACGAAAATTACAATCTCATGGTGAAGGATGAATCACTAACCCAATTCAGATGGTCAAGACACAATAGAAAACCATAGAGTAGAAGAATACAAAATGACCATATATGAGTGGATGAGAAACCACCCAATACCAAGTTGGAATATTATAGAAAAATGTATCATTTAATACCATTATATGGAATTCAGAATAACTTAATGCATAAGGGGTAATGATATCAAGATACTAACATGCTTAAAGGCTCATACCTTGGAAAAATCACCCTGACATATTTTCTTCTAAATATATTCCCAATCAAGGATTGGTATATGTCATGATATTTGACTTCTAAATTCTAAAATTATATAAATATTACCATAATTATTATTGGGATTAAATTCCATAAACTATAAATTTAGGGCTTACATCATTGGTGACCCGAATGGAATCACATGAATCATAGAGGATAGGTCAAGGCCTTATTTTATTTATTTTAGTCAAAAGAAATCAAAAAATGATTTTATTATAATTTAAATTAGGTAATTTACACAACATGGATCTACTATAGTTATATAAAATGCATGTCACATAAGTAAATATCCATGGGGAAACAAGGGACCTCCTACCAAGGTCTAACATGGATATTCTCATTTTAGTCTTAATAATTATTTATCCACAATAATTTGTAATAGAAAAAAACCTTCCACATTTATAATTATTTGATTATACATATATATATATATATATTTTGAATAATATTGAAATAGATGGAAAATTAATGTTACCATTACTTATAAGAACCTAATGAGATGAAAACCTATAATGGCCCAAACTATTACTAATATAATTCCCCTTTTATAAAAATAATAATATATTCTTATGTATTATGGTAAAATAAAATAAATGCACTACTTAGGTTTTATAATGTATTATTTAACAGACTGTTAGAATCATTTACATTGATAATATATCTATTGAACATTGATCACATAATCAATATAAATACAGGGTTTTAACAAATCGAATTGACATAGAAAATGAAATTGAAGTCCTTGACCAGTAGGATCATACCCTGTGAAGCACATTTATCAAATATTTCATGGGAGACAGCATGAGTAATATTATCCCTCGACCAATCCCCAGATGAGAAACAAAAAAAATATGAAACAGAGATACCATTTATAATATAAGTTTAAAATAATCTAGATCACATCCGAAACCATGATTGACAAACCAACCCGTTAAATTATCACTATTGCACACCATAACCTAAAAGTGTTTTTTGGTGTATTAAAGGGATATGTATCAAGAAACTAGGAATATCAGTATGTATATTGTTTTTTAAATAAAAGTGAAAATATTCAATATTATTATTTTTTTCTTTATAAATGACGTTGATTTTGATATAATAAAATAGAAATAGTGTTTTTGGGTAACTTTCAAATTTAATTAATGAATTGATTTTGATTAGTTAATGGATTTTTAAAATAAATAATTTTATAGTAAAATATTATTACTAGATAATGGTTATTAAATATAAATGATCATATAAATTTTATGAAGTTGAATATATTTTTTATAATTGTTCGAAAACATTTGTTATAAAAAAACCCATTACTTCTTAATAAATAGTTATTATTATTTTAAAAGTGAAGATACAAATATTTATAAAATTATGTTTGATAAATTGGAATCAAGAAGTAAAATTTTTCCAACGGTGAATTTTTCATAATTTTATGTGACAGTCGAATTTTCGGGTAAAAATTAAATAATAGATAAAAATATGGTGTGTATTGGAAAATAATAATGACCCAAAAGTAATGTAATAAATAATATAAAAGTAATAAAAGAAAAAAAATTTATATTTTTTCCTTTAAAATAATGTGTTTGTTTGTTTTATTAATTTTATAAATCCATTATGAATTTCCCAAAACTAGAAATATATTTTACGGTTTTAAAATCATTTCTTTATGAGTTTGACTGAATTCCACAGAACAAAGAATATTACTTTATTAACATCATACCTTTCCCTAATAAAATAATAAAATCCAATCACGTTTAGATGAAACAATGAGAAAAACCTTAGAATGTTTTTTTTTATTTTTTTATTTTAGTATATAAAGTTCAGACCCCATGTTTTCAAAATATTAAAGAAATACCCCTCATTTTTCACATAAACCCACATGAAATCCAAATTTTCTTCACTAAAAATAATTTTTAACATTTTAACTCTTATTTACCCACTAAAGAGTCATCCCATGTTTCCCCAAGCTCTTAAGAAGACCCTCATAAGCATTTGTTGTCATACACTCAAGTAAGGGATCCTCACATTCTCTTCTTTATTCATGTCTCTTTATTATCTTATCCCTTCAATTTCCAATTCATTATATTGGAATATATATTTATTTTTCTCTATTATTTTCCATTTTATTCCAAAATTACGATACACCTCGTTTTCCCTCTTTAAATTATTTTATGTATTTTAATGTGATGCCAATAAGATGCCAAAATTTCACTATGATTTTCATGCCAAAATAATTGTTTAGTGAATGCCAAACCCATTTAATCTTAATGGTTTCCTCATATATACACTTAAAAATAAATTTACAGAGGGATAAAATGTATGTGTTCCACACCCCTTGATCTTGTAATAAAATATAATGATGAATAAATCCATATTGTATGATCTGTGTGGAACACTGATGCATGAGAATGAAATTAAAGTGATAGGTGTATCCAAATTAATATAGTTCTCCAATGCATTGGGTAATATTTAGACTCCTCAGGCTTCTTGTTGTGATAAAGAAGGAACCCTATTCATTTTGGTTGGTATTTTTTACATCATTATTTCTTAGTAAATATAATTGAATTAGTTTTATGACATAATGTTCTAAGTTGTTGTGACATTTCCCATGTTTTGTTTATTATTATCATGATATATCATGCATAAGTAATCATTTTTATGATTATCACTCCATTTAGACCAAATTTATTTGCCTATTTTCTACCATATATTAACTTATTCATGGAATTCGGTGTTTATTTCCCTTACTGGGATTTATATCTCACATCGTTCTTATGTATCTCCTCATGTTATCCCATGAAATATTAAGTGAAAGAATTATATGAATGTTTACTATAATGATATTGTTCTTTAGGTTTTAAATTGTAATGTAATGTACCTAATTAAAAAAATAGACTTCTATATATTCTGTATTGTATTATGTTAGATATTATGTAATTAATAATGAATTAATCTGTAATAAAGAGAAGGGTTGTTATAGTTAGTATCAGAGAAATATTTTAGTTATTTCTGGGATTATGTTAAGAAAATTTATAAAAATATTATAGATAAAATTTAGTATAAAAAACATCCCACAATTTTTTTAGGAATAAAATAAGTTTTTTATCAAGAAAATACATCCCTGGTTAGAAACTATATGTGGATTTGGTTCTATAAAATATGTTTTTATGGGTAAGAACTCTAACAACATGTGTTTGGCCTGACTCGACATAACCTGGTAAAAAAAAGGATCCTTAATTCCAACTTTTTCTGACACACCCAAGGGATATTATTTGGTAAATCTATATTCTCATTAGAAATAATTATTAAGGGAATAAAAAATATCCATAAGAATATATTTTAAGAAACAAATTTTGGATAACATATATTCATTCTTGGAAATTCATAAGTTAATAAACAAATTCAATTTTTATGTTATCCATTTAATTTTACTAGATTACCATATATTTGTTTAATAGTTTAAAAATACTCATCCCAAATTTTTCTTTTACTCTATAAAATGGCCATAAATAGGAGGAATCGTGTAAATAATCACTATGATGGAAAATATGATTACGACCCCTACTAGATTCCCAACCCGATGGGAGCTAGAATCATGAACATTATGATGATATTCACTGAACTAACTCAAGATCTGAATAGAAACCAAGATCAATTGGAACATAAAAATCCCCATTACAAAGAAAATGTTTTATGTGAGCCATTTATGCGACAAAGGCCTCTAACATTCAATGGTTCATTTAATCCCTTAATTATGGAACAATGGATCAACTACATTGATAATAATTTATTAAACCTTCAATGTTATGAGATAAAGAAGGTTGTACTATCTTTTTATCATATATATGGTGAATTGGATCAGTTGTAGAAATTGATAGAAAATATGTAGCCTGTGGAAGATATTTAATTTATTGGGTGGAAGTACTATAGGAAAATGTATTCGATAAATATTTTTCTCACACTCCATGTCATAAAATTAAAAATGATATCCTTTTTTTCAAGAAATAATATGATGAATCTATCCGAGCGTAGAAGAAAAATATTGTAAGAATAGAAAGAGACACCATAGTCATTTTCATTACCCCTGAATGCAATGTTTACCTCTACTTTGTTGGGCTAAAACCGAGTCTATGATAAGACTTGGAGATCCAATGCATTGATAACTATAGAGAAATGTTTTGATGTTCTATCAAATTCAAAATAGAGATATAAGAATCTCAAGGGTATGAAAGGGATAATAATTGGAATGTGGAGTTTATTTTTTATGGTCCGATGGAGAAATCTAACCATTCTATGAAATTTAAACATCCCACTTGTCGAAGGTGCAGAGAGATGAACCCTAGGAATTGCTTAATGGGAGTGAAGAAATGATTTATGTCTAGCAATGAAGGACACCCAGATAAAGATTACAGATAAGAGAATCCTGATAATTTGATGGAGGAAGGGAATGCTCCAGTCAACCCTCAATTCATTTTTCATTGATTCCAAAGAAAGAAAAATTGTATCATTTAAAACAAATGTAGTAACCCAAGGGTATTTGTAGATAACTAAAAACCTCAAATGTAGAAAGGGTGAGTTGTTACCATTAGAACATATGAGGTGAATCCTGAGAAAGAAGTGGTGATAGGTAATTTTTTTATTTATTCAAGAAGTGTGAATATAATTTTTTTATTTTGGTTCTACAAATTCATCCATATCATGAATGTTTATTACAACTTTTGAAACTCTACCATAAAGCATGTATGTGTAGTTCTCAATGAAAATTAAAAATGGGGAAATTATTTCATCCCATGTATATAACTCCCCTATAAGGATTTGTGGGTTGAACTTCCCAATGGATCTTTTCATACTCCATTTGATGGAATTTAATGAAATTATTAGTTTGGATTGGCTTACCATGAGAAAAAAATCACTATTCACATTAAGAATTGAATCCATATTCTATTCAAGTTCAAGGAGGAGGATGAATCTTCATTAGAAATAACATCTCAACAATGGATATTATTTCCCTATAGGAAATTATATATAGCTCAAAATATTGTGTCTAAGGAATGGATAATCCTTGAAGTCATTCACATTGTGTGGTAATATGATGATGTGTTTCCTACAGAATATTAAGGTCTTCCTACATTCTAAGAGGATGAATTTTGAATTCATATTATACAAGGGTTATTTCCATTATCGAATACTTCATATAGAATGGATGTTGTAGAAAATTTTGATTTGAATAAATAACTACAAAAGACTTTGGATAAAGTGTTCATTCGACTATGTACTTCTCTAAGTGGGGCACCGGTCCTCTTTATCAGTAATAAGGATGGGATAATGCATCGTTTCATTGATTACCGTGAGCTCAACAAGAACATGATAAAGAACAAGTATCATCTTTTACATATAGATTAATTTCTTGATTATCTACATGTATCACAACACTTATACAAGGTCGATCTATGACCATGATATTACTGTAGTATGGTGAAAAAGGGGGACATCTCGAAGACCACTTTTTTGCATGGTATGAGCACTAATAGTTCATAGTAATTACCTTCTAACTCACTAATTCTCCAGAAATATTTATTGACTTGATGAATAGAGTCTTCAGAGATTACCTAGAAACATTTTTGGTAGTATTGATATATGATATTATAAAATACTGTAAAATCAAGAAGGAGTATGAGGAGTATCTAATCTCTCTTACATAGTCCTTATGAAAGAAGAAACTTAATTCCAAGTACATAAAATGTGAGTTTTGGTTAAAGGATATATCATTGATGGGGAATATCATCAAAATAAATAGGTAATACGTGGACACTTTAATGATAGAAGAAATTAAAGGATGGTCAAGGGAAATATCTATTACAGATATTCATATTTTCCTTGTATTACAGGGTTGATATCATTGATTTTGAGAAATTTGTCATAATTTTAATAGAATCAACCATGATTACTCATATTGGAGTCATATTTTCTTGGAACAATGGATGTTAAAAGAGATTCATGGAGCTGATAAAGAGGATTTTTAGTACACCTATGCTCATTGTACCCCTAAGTGGAGAACTTTTCTTTGTGTTCAAAGATTCTTCGAATAAGGGATTGGGATATGTGTGAATGAAAAATTAAAATGTCATACCCTATTCATCAAGGGAGTTAAAATTTCACAAAATTGACTAACCAATGCATTGATCTATAGTAAACTGCAATGATATTTGTGTTGAAAATTTGATTGAATTATCTTATTGGAGCGAAGTGTGAGATATATATGAATTTGAAAATACTCAACTATATATTCACACAAAATTAGCGGAATATGCATAAGTGATGATGGATAGATATGTTCATGGACTATGACTAATCAATCCACTACTATAGTGGTAATAAAAATAATGTTTCATATGATCAAGGTATAAAGGATCCATCTATTCTATCGTTGATTATAATTAAGAGGGACCAGATCTTCTAATCCTTGAAGAGGATGAGCATGGGAATTGTAAAGGATTTAACAATATCACTCCTTTCAAAAATGATTGCTCAACCATATCTTTTGGAAAAGATATATTATTCTTAGATAAATGATGTGTGAATTTAGAAGAAATTTGAAATAATAAAAAAAATTAAAATCCTCAATGTTAAAAGTTAATGCAGAATGGGTTTTGATATTTGGGTCACGACTACGTGTATCATCAAATCCCGAGTTAAAGAAGGATTTTTTGGATGTTGTGCATTGTTATACCTTCTATATCCATCCAGGATGCACAAAGATTTATTAAGATCTCTAAGAGAACTAATGGTGGGACAATATGAAGAAGTAGATCACATAGTATACATCATTATGTCTTGTATATCAGCTAGTGAATGATTAAAGGAAATAATAACAGGGGATGATTTAACCATTACCCATTCCCACATGGAAATGAGAAACAATAACAATTGAGTGTTTCAAAAATCTTCTAAAGACATCGAGAGGAAAAAAAATCCCATATCGGTTATTATGGATTATCATATAATTATATCTCAATTTATTGTAATTTGAGAGGACTTCCAACTCGACCAACATGCATGGATATACATCAAATAGATTAAGAAGATGCATGGTATACCCCTATAGATTATATAAGATTGAGATCCATGATTTACATCCACGTTTTAGAAAAGTATCAACCATTCTCTAAAAAATAAGATGAAATTCAATACATCATATCATCCCCAAACTGATATCCATTTTGCGTATACTATTCAAACACCAGAGGACATGTTGAGGGTGGGATTAATTAACTTCAAAGGAGGATAAGATCATCATTTTCCATTGGTTGAGTAATGAAATAATAATAGTTCCCACTAAATAATCCAATGGGATCCCAATGAATCCATTTATGGGAATAGATGTCGAACACATACATATTGAGATGAAGTTGGGGAAAGAAAACTGTTATATCCTGGAATATTTGTGGAAATGGAGGAAAATGTTATGAATGTTTAACAACATATAAAGGATGATCAGAGTTAAGAAAAATGATATGCGGATAATCATCGATGAGACCTAGAGTTTTATGTTAGATAAATGGATGTTCTCTATATATATCTAATTAATAAAGTGATGAGATTTGGGAAAATGTTAAAGCTTAGTCCAAGATAGATTAGCTCATTTGAGATCCGTGATCATATTAGAACATTTTCCTATTGACTATAACTCCCACCTAACCAATCTCAGTTACATGAAGTATTCCATGTGTAACTATTGAGTAATAAAAAATAGACCCCTTATACATATTCAATCTATAGGTGGCACCATTAGTGAATGATATTTCCTATGATGTGAAGTTTGTTAAAATCATAGATCATTGAGACAAAGTTCTACAAAATATGATAATGAACATTTTTAACATTCATTGGAGAATTTTTTTTTTAATAAGTGACATGGGAACCAGAGGAGGTGATGAAGCAAAATTAGCCTTATCAATTTTAGTGTGGAAGATGAAAATTTCTAGGGTGAAATTTTTTAAGATGCGATGATTGTATCGACTAAAACTATTATAAGTAAAAATCTTCATCTATTTTCAATAAATTTATTATTATGAATTATTGTTATAGAAAACATAATAAGTCCTTTTTTTTATTATATATAATTTAAAACACCATTAATAAACATTAACATTGATAATATTTCTCTTATATAGTAATTATATGAATAGTATAAATATTTTTTTAACAAAAAAAATTTACTGATACAAAGGATTTAATTTCCTTAACCAGTTTGATCGTACCATATAAATAATATTTATTAGATCTTCCAAGGGGGATAGAATCAATGAGGTTTTCACTTGATCAATACCAAGAAGATATATAACATCTTAAGCCTAATAGAAACCTTTTATTGAAGAAATTCAAGGTAATCGATATCATGACAAAAACCTTGTTTGCGAAACCACCCCATGAAAGTATCACTATCGTACAACTTACCATTATTGTGTTTTATGGTTTATTAAATGGATATGTATTGATACCCTAAAAATATGATTATTTAAATTATTTAGTATAGAATAATTGATATATTTTTATCCTATTATTCTTACGTTATAAATGAAATTTATTTTAATACAAAAAAATAGATATAAAATTTCTATGCAATATTAAAATTTAAATAAATAATTTAATTTTTTAAATTAACAAATTTTTAAAATAAATAATTTTTTATTAGAATATTATTATTATATATTTTTAATTAAATATGAATGATCATATAATTTTTATGAATTCAAATGTAATATTTATAACTGTTCAGAAACTGTTATTATGAAAAAACCCAGCATTTCTCAATAAATATTGATTTCCATATTAAAAATAAAAATAAAAATAAAAATATAATTAATTCAATTAAATAAATATTATTTTTAAAATTGTAACATCTAAATTATCAAATGGTGAATTTTTCTAATTTTTTTTATAAAGTCAAATATCTGCTAAAAAATGAATATCGTAAAAATATAATGTCTGTATTATGACATCATAATGACTCAAAAGTGATGAAAAAAATACAATAAAATACATAAATGGAAAAATATATGATTTAAATTTCAAATAGTGTCATTTCATATTTCTTTTGCTAATTTTAGAAATCTATTATCAATCCTATGAAACCATTAATATATTTTATGGTTTTAAAAACCATTATTTAATTTTATGTCACAATTTCACACAAGAAGATTTATTATTTTAATATGTTCACCCATTTACATGATCATATAATAAAATCCACTCGCATTTGGTATAAAACATGGGTAAAAACCATGGGAATGTTTTTGGTTTTGTTTATGTTTTTATATAGAGTCCAAACCCTATGTTTGAGAAATATTAAACAATTCCACACTAATTTTATATATTAACCCACCAAAGATCCCATTTATCTTCAATAAAAATACTTTTATAATTTTATTACTCTTCTATACCCTCTCTATATTCATCTAAAGTCACCCCAAGCTCTCAATAATATCCTCCCAAGCATTTGGTGTCACACACTCAAGTAATCGATCACCACATTCTCTTTTTTATTCAAGTTTCATTATAATATTATTCCTTATATTTCCAATTAATAATGTTGGGATATGTATTTACATGTCCCTATTACTTCCCATTTTATTGAAAAATGATTATATATCCCTTTATCTCTCAAAACATATTTGGTGATCTTTTAAGTGACGTCATTATATTGCCGACATTTCACTAGAATTAATTAATACCAAAACAATCATCTAGTGAATACAATTCCTTTTTACTATAATGGGTGTTCACGTCTATACACTTATACTTCATTGACTTTTGACTTACATATATTTATTCCTCATTCATTTATCTGTGAAAAAATATTATAGTGAATGAAACCATTTTTATGATCTATTTGGTATGCATAAGTATGAGAATGAAATGAAAATGAGGAGTGCACTAGGAATTATATATCGCTACATTAAATTAGTTAATTTTTATCCTCATGAGACATCATGTTGGTAAGGCATTGGACCAAATTTATTTATGGAACTTTTTGATCATGATGTATTTGATGTTAGACTTGACCAATTTTTTTGATGTAGTGTTTTATGTTGTTTCCATGTTTCCCATTTTCCTTTATTATTATCATGCTATATCATGCATTAGTGTTCATGTTTTTTTATTATCAATAAATTTTTCCCATTAGTATGCCTATTTTATAACTTGTATTACCTTATTCCTGTTATGAAATGTTTTTTCACCTACGGGGCTTTATATCTCACACCTTTAAAATGTATGTCCCTAGGTTATCTTGAAGACCCATGGAACACCCTGAGAGGGGAGGGGTGAATCAGGGTGTCAAATTTTTCTTCTAAACAGATGGATCTTGTTCCCACGTTGGTAGGAACTTATTAAACCTATATGAAGAGGAATTTCAGGAAAAAAACAATCACATGAAACATAATGACACAACAATTTTACTTGGTCTACCACTAAGGGTTACATCCCAGTAGAATACTCCGAAAATGTGTAAGTCATACAAAAAACCACTAATCATTAAAAAAAATTTATTACAAGAGTTAATCAAAGTCACTCTATCCCAGATGGACACTCTTTACAAGGTTTTAGGGATATCACACAGCGTCCCACAAATCAATTCTGTTAACTACCCCTTGTTCCCTGTGTTGGAGGAAATTTCAATCTGTGTATTGACGTGAAGGTTTAATAAATGGGTTATCATTAAATCATGAATCCTAAACAATAAATGGATGCTCCTTTGATGTCTTGTAATCAAGAAAAAATGTTGTTTACTTTCCTGCAAAATGATAGGTTATGATGATTAATTTCACAGACTGATTTGGTTAATTTGTAGGCTTCCTTGTGTGTTTCATGTACAACTTCTCCTCCTCTACATAATGAGTAGTGGGTATGGTTTGTGAATCACCTCCTCTGTGTACCACCACTATTTATGTGTACCATATAGATCCTCCGCAAACAGCCCTGCTCCATGTACTGTCTTACTCCATGAACTGCTCCACTCCTCTATGTATAGTCCAGCTCTGTATACTGCCTTTCTCTGCTATGTAATACAAGATTTTCCTTGATGAACACCACTCTATTACATGGACTATTTTCTTTATACTGATGGTTCTCCCAGCATGACATCTTCTCCTCGGTGAACAAATTTAGTATTTACTGGATTACTTCCCAAAATATTAATCTATAATATAAATCATTAAGAATAGGGATTAATGATCCTTAAATAGGCTCATAACTCCAAACTTTTTGCTAATCCTATTTACCTAATGTTTAAATGCAGGTAAATCATCAACATATAATGAAATACATCCACATAAAATTATCTTACATTATATACCTATCCTATTTAATGAACTGAAACAATATCTCGAACATTCAGTATTCTACATACTGTATGCCTTCACCACAATCTGTTGCAGCACACTGTTTTTGGTTCTATGTACCGCTATGTGTACCACTCTCGCTACTAGGAACACTGCCACAAACCATTCTTGGAACATGGTACGTTGTCCATGTTCTATGGTATTTGGTTCCCTTTTTTTTCAATTTTCCTTTTTTTCATACAATTCTCTCCAATGTGAAAAGCCATTGTTTCAAAGAATCAAACTCTTTATTTTGAGTCCCACAATTTAGGCAGACACATAGAAAATGCACCACTATAAATATGGCTTAAACGTGAACTATATGATCCCATTCCATAAAATATTTCCAATCATCCATTAGAGGATTAATAATAAACACGTAACATACTCCATTTCAAGAAAAGTACAACCTTTTTTACAAAAACCTCCCCCTTTGGGGTGGTTAAAATCTTTAGATAAATTCCCTAGATTACCATCCACTATCAAAACCTGAGATATAGGAATCAACATAGCTAATACTCTAAGTCTAAATGAACCATTTTCATTGTATAAAACAAGAGGTAAGTTAAGAATCGAGTTATCTTGTGTTCGAATGAATGCTCTAATTTCTTCCTTATGACATAATTTTTTTACCTTCACATTCTTTCCATTGATGTTCTCCATTTTCCTACATCCCGCTAGCAACTATAACTTTTCATTTACAGCCTACACATTTTCGCATTGAATTTATAAATTTCTTCACCTTTGTCAATAAACATAATGACTGACATTAAAACATAGTAGAGATCAGAATATACTCCCCATAGATGCTATGTCTCCCAAAAACATTTATCTTTTCCAAAAATAGATTAACATAGTTTAAAAAATTGGGTTAAGGGGAATTTAATAATCTCTTTATGAACTTGGAGGTGGTTAACACAGAGGTTCCACCATTTTTCCTCAAACACATCCGCTGACAGTGTGTTGTTCATAACATCAGCCACATGCTCATTGGTTCCCATATAGTCCATTTTTATCACTCATTGTTCAAATTTTTCCTTGATGAAGTGATATCTGATTTCAATATGTTTCCAATGAGAATGATGTATAGGATTCTTCATAAGATCAATGGAGCTGTTTTTATCAAATTAAATCACCATTGGTTGTTTGATCTCATCAGCTGTGTCAGTTAATTGCCACTTCATCCAATGTAACCGAGGGAGTGCTTTGCCAGTAGAGATATATTCGACTTCAACTTTACTAAGAGAAGTACTTTTCTATTTCTTGCATAACCAGCCCGAACATTTCTTCACAGTATATAATTATCTATAAGTAGTGGAATATATTTCCACTACATCGGCAGCCCATTTAGTATCAGAAAATTAATGATAGTTCACTCTTTCTGACTTCAAAAAATTATAATTCATAATCATGAGTACCTTGAATGTGCCTCATGATTCTTTTCACTGCTGGAATATGTTCTTCTTTCAGATTACTAAGAAAGAGGGCCATAAGGAAAGATGAAAATGATATATATGTTTGTGTCAACATTATGTATAGAAGGTTTACAATGATTCTTATGTATGTGGTGGGATCCATAGAAGTATTTTCTGCATGCTTCCTAATCATTCTTCCAATCGAAATTAATGTCTACATTGGTTTTGAATAATTTATATTGAATTTTGTACGATCTCTCTTGCATACTTTTCCTGGTAAATGAATGTGTAATCCTTCTTATGAATCACCTAAAACACTACAAAGTATGTGATTTCACATAACATGGATATCTAAAATTATTATTTCATGTGATTGGAAGATTCATCCTCTCATCCCTACCTATTTCCACCAAAAATAATATCGTCCACATATACCAATACCATGAACTGATCCTTTTGATAATTCGTCACATAGAGATTGTGAAATACTATAGCTCTTTTAAACTAAATAATTATTAAATAAGAGTCCTACTGAGAGTACAACGTCTGTGGTGATAATTTTAGGCCATAGATAGATTTCTTTAATTTGAAAACCTCCAGTTCATCATTTCCAAGAACGAACACGAAGGGGTTTTCAATGTTGACTCCTTCTTTCAAGACTCCATTTAATAATACTATCTTTATATCCATTTGATAAAATTTATAACCTATTTGAATTTCAATAGAATGAAACAACATAATTGACTCGAGTCTTGTTACTGAATCCAATTTCTCCTTAACAACCACAACTTCGATTTGTGAATATCATTTATAGACCAAGTGTTCATTTTAATGATCACATTTCAATGCTCGTTAAATTTTTTCTTGAAAATACACTTTGTACCAATTACATTGTTACCTATGGGTCTTTTAACAGGATCCCATGTCTGATTTTGGTCAATATGATCGAACTCTTAATTCATTACATTCACCCATGACTCATCCTTCATAGCCTCTTCAAATGATGATGGTTCAAAAATTGATAAAAATATATATTTTTCATTATTCCTTAATCTCCTTGCCTATGTAGGTGCATTATGATCCCCGATAATATTAGTTTGATTAATATATTCTCTTCGATTTACCCTTTGGGGTTTGATCAAATTCACTCCAATTATGGATTACCCTTATAATTATTCTTCTAAGTCAACATCATGATGTGAGTCCTAAGATTTTTATAGACCTTCCTCTACCTCTGAATTAGCATTTTTTCCTTGTTCACATTCTTCCTCATCTTATATCAATTCCGAAAAAAAATTCCTTAAATCATTTTTCCCTTATAAATGACCTTAACAGATCTGATTTTTACAATTCTTCCCAATATCATATTAAAACACTTGTAGGATTTTGTATTCATTGAGTATCCCAGAAATAATCCTTCATCTGTATTTCCATCATACTTACTTTTATTTCCATAATTTTTTTGGATTAAAAATTTGTTTCTGAAAAAATTAAAATATTTCAAGGAGGGCTTCCTTCTATGCCAAAATTGATATGGTGCCTCTATCTCACCCATAAATAGAATTATATGGTTTTGAATATACACTATAGATTGAACTACCTTTACCCAGTAATGTTGAGTAAAATGACTCTCAATCTGTATAGTTCTGTCCATGCTTTTTCCCTGTCGATTTCTACACACAAAAAATCCATTTTTCTATGGATTTCTCACATCATCCAAATCATGTTGTATCCCATGATTTTCTGGGTAATTTTCAAATTCAATGGACGTGTACTACCATTTATTGTTAGACCCAAACACTATGATCTTCCATCCAATATCCTTCTATGTAATTAATCGATAGGTTTTTAGGCAATCAAGAACTTGTCACTTCTTATGTATAAATATCACACATTCTATTATACTATAATCAACATTGAAAAGAATGAATTACCTTTACCCACAAGTTCGTGAAATATTTATTGAGCCACATACGTCTGTATGGATATGATCAAGATGTTTTGATTCCATTTTCTTCTTTTGATGATTGGAACTACATACCATCTTCCCTCCTATTTAAGAAGAGTGTAGAGACACAAGCTTGACATACATGAAAGTTACATTTCTTTTTCGGAATAATTAATACCAGAAACAAAAAAATTACCAAATAATACATTATTTTAGTGTCTTGGGAAACTTCGAACCTAATCTCTAATCTTGGTGAAAGATCTTCAACATCTCCCACAAAGATCTTCCCCTTTTGTTTTCTAACCTAACATCTTTCTGTATATCCCAGGGAAACGAAAACATAGAAAGGGTGAGATCAAATGTTCATTAGGTGTAAATATAGAGAACATAAAACAAAACATAAACATTTGAACGTGAAAACGCGAACGTATAGATTAAAAATCAAAATCATGCGAAATGGCATAAATCTTAGCAGTACGTCTGGCAAGATCATAACGAAACATTAACAATGATAAAATAGAATTGCCATAAAAGCTATAATTTTTGAAACCTAATTATAACATATTATGATTTCCATAGTAGCTAAGGCATTGCTGCCAAGGCCATCATAGTGGACAACGTTCATTACTGATCATAGTTTACTTGCTATTCTAACCATGTATTACTGAATTGAATTTATCTATAGTTTCAGTCATGTCTATCTTTACCCAATGAATTGGAGGTAGATATAGGTCCCACCCATATCATAATGAAATCATTCTTACATGTGCCACAAAACACAAATCGTTTATAATAACATAACCCAAGAAATAAAACGGGTTTCTTAAATACCATTCCATCATAACATAATCCATTTAAAATACCATTCCATCATTAAAACAACAAAATCATATTAATAATTGGGATAGAAACATAACCCTATTAAAAATCTTCATATTAGATGGAAAATTATTTTTATAAAACACTTGAACATAGTTCTTGATAAAAATATCCGTTCTTCTTGAAACAAATTTTCGTTTCATGAAGTGCCTCTAAATTTTAAAAGAAAGGGATTTAGTTTTAAATAAACATGAAATATTTTAGTGGAGTACTTGTAGAAATAAAGAGTCATGAAACAATAAAAGTCGATTAATTCCATATAAGTTAAACAAAAACATTCCCCTCGTACTTTTTCTAGAAATTTCAAATGAAAACCTCGTATGGTAAACAAGATAAAGATTCCTTCAAAACCACATAGTAAAAGAAAAAAAGGGGTAAAATGAAATTACATATAAATAGTAGAATATTGAACAAATTACGTAAATTTTTTTATAAAACATGGACATATATAATATATATAACCCTATTAAATACTTACAATGAAACAATCTAAGATAAAAATGAGATTGGAAAATTTATCTCATACCATAGGTCCAATTTCTTCAGTTTTTGTATAAAACTCTTGTATAGTGGTTTTAAATGTATTATTAACTTGTAAGAGAATGAAAATAATATTTATGATATTATATATGATTGACTTACTACTTTATATTACTCGTTAATTTTTCAATTCCATGTTAAAGCAACGTTTAGGTAATAATTGTTTTATTTATCTTATGTGTTTGAACATGTTATTCCTGATATTATTACATTTATAATGATTTAAATATTTACATAATGTTAAAAATGATTTATATATCATATATATATATTCAGTATATAAATATATATAATATATTTGTAAATGGAATGGAATACATCGTCCATGGATATGGTAGGTCGTACGTATGCATGAACACTGTTTTTGTTTCCTTATTAAATTCAATGGAAGTAAATAAAAGGAATATATATATAAATAAATACACTATAATTATTATGCAATATATTTAATGATTATTTATTATATAAACTTTATAATCATTCTTGAATGGTTAACATAGATATGAAACCTCATCACGTCTTGGAGACGGTAAGCCGTACGTACGTACGAGCAACGATATCATTCCCATAACTGTTGAACTGCATTGAAGTGGATGGTATATAATATCTATAAATTATTATAATATCATAATAATTATATATAGTTAATTTTTCCATAATTATACCCATACATGTAAGGTGTGGTGAAAAAACAGATTACACCACGATGTGGAGACATTAATCTGTACGTACACATGTGCGGTGATTTTGTTTCTCATAGGATTGATAGAAGGTGAAATACGGTTGTTTAATATTTATAATAACATATCAATATATGAGAGATACTAATATTTTTTATTTATAATGAAACAACTCAAGAATAGTATGTATATTAAGAAATAAATTTGAATGAATCGATAGAAGAGATTACCTATTCCTCGATATGCCTTCTTTAAATTTCATCTTATGGAACTAGAGTTGGTCTATTAAAAAGAAAATAACCTCTTCGATGTAAATATGGAAGTTGATAAGAAAAATGGGAAGGTTTTGACCAATATTGAATGCTTAAAATGGAATTATGTTGAGAGGGAGAAATTCCCTTTTATAAGAGAGGAGAGGGGTACATTAGGAAAGTTCCTAAATATTATTATATAATTAATTCAATTTCGATTTAAAATGGTCAAAAAATTAATTAATTATAAGATAATATGATTTTGGATCGAATAAAAATCACAAAATAATGATTTTTAATTTTTAAATATTTTTTATCCTTATCATTTTGGTTTTACACTTATTTTAGTCTTATCGTGATATCAGGTTATTTACACATTCTAGGTTTATGTTTGTAGAATATCATGTAAAAAGACCCATAAAAAGTTATTTATGAAATATATGGATTTATATTAACAATTTTACTGAATATTAATTTTTTTTATTTTAATATCACTTAATAAACTATTTTAAGTTTTATGTTTTGAATTGTGTCAATTTTGGATACAATTCATACATGACTTTTTTTAAAATTCATAACAACCTGATTACATCAAAAATAATGAATTAACTCAAAGATAATATGACAATTTCACCCATAAAATATGTGGATGACATAAAAATAACGAAATTACATATGTTTTAAAATCTATAAATTAATTTATTTGAATCCTTCATTAATGAGTTAATCAGCACATAAGAATTTTTCATAAATAAATATATTTATCTAATGTATAAAAATTCTAAACAAAATACCATGATGTAGGAAATAATTTTAGATTTATAATTACTATTTATCGAAATATATATCAGTTATATAATCCTATAATAAAATAAATTTAGTAAAAGATATATGTTTAGGTTATAATTATCATTACATTAAATTTATTCTTTTGAAATGTCATTTTCATATCCATGTGAATCCATGGGGTCCCAAAATTGACCCAAGGATTCCCATGGTCTGAAATACCTCTGGAAATAGTATTAGGACATGTGTTAGGATAGTTTAACATTATTATAATTTTATTTTTACCCTTATTTACCATATTTACCCTTTAACCATGGTAAATAAAATAATTACTAAATATACTATTCATATTGTGAAAAAATTAAAGGCACCTATCTAAAAAATTTGAACCTTTTGATTTATAATATGGAATCTATTTTTCCAACTTCAAAACTCATAAGTTTCAGTATTTAAATTTAAATTAATTCATGTTTTTAAAACCAAAAAGAGGGTTTCTAGGAAATAATAACCATCAAAAGATTGACATGTGTTTGTGTCCAATTTAAAAGTGAAATTAATTCCAATGAACAAAATATTATTAAATGATAAATATATAACCCAATTAAACACTAAAAACAGTTAAAAATATAATAAATCTATATAAATAAATTATATTAAAAAGAAGTTTTGAATTAAAATGCATTATTTTTCACTATTCATTAAAATCTGAATTTAATCAGAAAAATAGTAAAATTTATAGAAAATTAATATTTTATGTACCAATTCAAAATAAGATGTCTCTTTTGTAAAATTTAACATATAAAAGTGTGAAAAACAATTTTAAAAATGGGTGCACCATTAAAAAGCTGTAAAACTGCATTTTTTAAAAAATACTTCTTTTTTCCGAAAAATTGATTTTTGATCTCTGAAAATGTTCTATAAAACAAGTAAGATTAATTCTAATGTTATATAAAATTAAAAAGGTGGTTAATAATATTCATAATGTCTTGTTTATATCCCATTAAATAATAATATTTTAAAAATATATTGTTGTTTAGTGGAACTCGGTATCACGCACAACACAAGCTATCGGGGAAGGTCACTCTTCCATGTAACACAAGGAAAGTCAATGTTGCGTGTAGTGTAACCTTCTTTTAGTGTTGTGTACAACATAATCCAAACATGATTTATTTATACATTGAAAAAAAATATCTACTCCATTTTGTGTGAAATTAATTCTATCAAAAGAACATAAAATTATGTGCAACACAAGAGAAGAATAATGTTTCATATACTACAAGATAATACAGCATTTCATATACTGAATGAAAAACTTGATGTAGCATAAAACACAAGACATCAGATAATCTATCTCATTAAATCTCTGGGTGTTACACAAAACAATTCTTTTCTCATTCATACTTCAGGTTGGGTATATCAATAACAATATTCAGCTTTGATTTCTTTTCAATGTCTTGATGATTGATGGGAACCAATATCCAATTCCACATGTGGTTTTCTTATTCAATGATCATGTTGAAAATTTTTTCATTGCTGTCGACCTGATACAAGTTTACCTCTATTATGCATCCTTTAATAAGAGAATTCCATATCTTTCTTCTTATAGTACAACCCTTCTGATTGAATGTCAAAATAAGGCTTGAGTCACATAGTTTATCACACGTAGAAGATTGTGACATAATCAATCCACCTAAATAACTTCAGTCTTCTTCAGCTCACCATTATCCAGTTAGATATTTATACTTCCTTTGATCTTAAGTGCACTATCATTACTAAACCTCACAATTCCATTTATTTTTTTGATATTCGTTAATAGGTCTGCAGTTCCCATCATATGGGATGAACATACACTATAATGAATCCCAGTGATGTTGTTCTTGGTAGCTTTGAGTGATACTTCTACAGAGTTATATTTCTTAATTTTATTCTTTTATTTCCATGAGATATTGGATTGATTGTAGGACATTGATGACCTTTCAATAATATATTACATGTACACATGTTCTTTGTATTTACAATCTTATTATGAAAGAGAAAACTGATTTGGATAAACAACACCATCAGGTTGATGAGTATTGATCTAGATCTGAGCATTATATGCATTTATCCTATCAAACCTATGCATGAAATATATAGATTTTTGAACAATGTTAGAATAGTAAAAAAAATATCCATATGAATTATTTTCTCTATAAGAAGTATGATATGGATATGTTCTCCTTTGTTGGATTCCTATCTCTTCTCTATTAATATAGATTCTTTCCTCTTCGCAATATGACATGTTATGGCCTAGATAGCCACAAAATTAATACTTCATAAGTGAAAATTTCTTCTTATTATGATTCCATCTGATGTCTCTTTCATTGGGCAAAAAGTTTGGATGCCTATCATTTCTGTACACCTAGATATAGTCTTTAGTTTTTCATTCATATTGAATTGAGGATTTATTTTTCAACTCTTCAGGTGAATTTTCAACGTGACCTACTTCTCACATGATTTTATTCAGGCCACCTTTTTTCAGCATTTTAAGTTTTGACATCACAATCGATTCCACTATTTTCCATGCATGTGGGTCTTTGTTCATTTAAAAATTATTGAACTCCATCAGAACCACACAAAGATCTTGATAGAAACTCACCTTCTGAGAATTTTACAAATGGTATTTTATTCTTTGAATCTTTTGAAATTGACTCTATTTTGAGTGTACTTCCTAGAGTAACAACATATTCCCCTAGACCCTCAACAATCTTGTATTTCTCTTCTAGTATGGAGGTATTTTCATTGATGACCTTTCTATGTTATAACATCCCGACCCGGATTACCATCAAACAAGTGGCTAGACCGGTGGGTCACATGGCCTCAAGCACATCTCGTCATACGCCAGAGGCTGCCGACTAGTAGCTAGCATCTCGCGAGGTGATAGTGGGGCGACTATACTGTCTAATTAGAGTAACACAGAGGTATTATCAGAGTAATCAACATTCAATAGCAAAAGTAGTAAACAATTGTAAGGTAGAAGAAAAAGACAGGTAATAACCATTTTATCAAAGGGGGAAAGTGCCAGTATACAATGCATGCATTTACATATGATGATACAGTTATGAAAGCAGGAAATCAATACAACATTCTTTACAAATAAAAAAAAATAAAAGACAGCAAATGATAACGGTGATCCCCTGAGCATCCCAAGCTCCCGCTTGGTCCTTTTCTCCTAACACCTCAGGTACAAACAACACAACACACATCCCAGGTCTTGTAAGCAAGAAGGTCTACTCAGGTACCCTAGTGAAATGGAATCCCAAGTAGGGTGTGAGATATATATCTTAGTAGGCCGGCACCACCAGTGTCCAACACAATCCAGACAGTGTATAATGATAAAACCGTGAGCAGGTATGGAGAAATAAGTAAGCAGAATTACATAAGTAAATAACACCCATCTAGGTTCCCAAGGGACACCTGACGGTTATACCATCATTGACTCATTGCCAGTAAAGTAACCTGATCATGTCACTATATATATATATGTATAAAAGAATGTAGATCATATATGGTGTGGGGTAAGAATGCCTCCCACCCATTATTAAGACTAGCACACACAAGGTAATAATGTCTCTCATCCCTAAAGGTCAACTGGCAATGGGTACGAATGCCTCCCTTCCATAAACATATAGAGAATAGCAGGCACTAGGTAAAAATTCCTATCATCCCTATAGGTCAACTGGAAAGCGGTAAGAATTCCTCCCTTACATCACATTCATTCAACTGGTATGGGGTATAATTGCTTCCCATTTGTCACATTCATAACACTGGAATGGGGTATAACTACCTCCCATCTAGACATGTAATCATCAATAGAAGTCTAGTTGAAAGGGGTAAGAAAGGATCCCTTCCAGACATGTACTATCACACTAGCATGGGGTATAACTTCCTCCCATCCAACCACGTATATGTCACTAGGTGTCCTCAGCATGCACTCACCTTTGTTATCTCTCATTATGTGGCATCAGCATGTGTACACTCACAATACAAACATGTCTATAATATACTGCTTATGGAATTTCCTCATAAGCATTCAAAGAATCATAGCACATACACATAATCGAACACAGTCACATTTATACTTAAGTAAACCAATATTAAGTATCTAAATCAATATATTCACATATTCATTTTACTAGAAAAAGTCGTGCTCATTACATTATCCCAATGTGTGGTCATACCACACTAGTCTATTCCTTCCTAGTCTCACCATTCCATCATAAATGATAGGTTTATCATTATTTAACCCTTTGATACCTTCTAGAGGTAACAATTCATTTAGTCTTAAGTTATCCCACAAAGGTTATCATCTTACTCAATTTACCTAAACATGGAAAATTTAACCAAACAGAAGAATCCTAGATATTTCATTCCCTTTGTCTCAACAAAGAAAGTTCACATACAAAGAATCAAAGAGGCACCACAACAATCCAGTAGTTAAGCATAAAAAGTCTATCACTACTTTTTATCATGAAGACAATGCACCTCTAATCGTGTTGTTTTATTATTAAATGGTTATTTTAGTGATCAAGCAACCCTTTTATCTTATCCTGCATTTTAGACTTTTCCAGGCAGCGTTTAATCAAAACAAGATTGCAGAATTAAAATACTAAGGCATTGTAGTATTAAATTGATTAATACATTAATTTAATTTAAAGGGAAAGGAAAGGGATCCTACCTCCAGGTGGATCCATCCATCCACCCCATCTATTGATGCTTTCTAACTAAGATCTGCTACTTCTCCACCACAAGGCATATGTGACTTCACATACAACCTATGCCTACAGAGGTGAGTCGCCATAAATTTTGAAACTCGAAACCACACCAAAAACTTCAACGCACTAACAGATAAATACAAGGAACCTTAAACCACATAAAGTGATCCTTATAGGTGCTGCGAAGCCAAAAGCGTAACAAAAACCTCACCTTGAACCAAAGATGACAACCAAAACCACTTGAATCCGCCTCGCCATTGGTGGTGGATGTTGAAACTCGAACCCAAGGGTCTCAAGACAACCTTACTACAAACCTAGAAGAAAGGAAAAAATAGAAATCAAGAAACCCCCAATACCTAGGGTTCGGCTGAATCCCTCGGTTCAATGGAGAGGACAAAATCTGGACGAAAAATAAGAGGAGAGGGAATGAGGGAACTTACCATGGAGGATTGGAGAAGAAACCAAGAGAAAATCCGAAGAAAATGGAGGAAGGATGAGGCGGTAGGAGGATGGTGTCGTGAAGCTCAAAGGGAGAGCCCCTCCCTGTGTGTCGTGTGGGTTGAGTGAGGGTACGGGAGAGTGACTAGATTTTAGGTTATTATTTTATTCTATTTTAAAAATAATCAAAAACTTTAAATAGACCAGACATTATGGGTTGATCCGCACAGTTTTCCAAACCGTGCACAAACCATGCGACACACTCTTCCAAAGGAAGATCCCTTGCACTGGCTAGGCACACAGTTTGGAAAACCGTGCACAACCCGTTCACAAGACACTACCTACTTAAATAAGTCCGCACAATTTTTCTGCATTGGGCCACACGGTTTAGTCAAACTATGTGCAACCCATGCTCCTTCCGCTACCTTTTAAAAACCAGACTCTCTCTCAGGATCGATGCTCCCGAGACCTGTGGAGACACTAGATAAACTTTGCAGGCCTTCCCCCAATCCAAAAAACAAAACAAAAATGCACGCCAACTCTCAGAATTCCGTTCCAAATCTTGTTTTTAATAATAACCCATTCAGTAGTTGAAAAAAGATGAAATTCCTTCAGGTTTTTGTCCGGTTCAAAATGTGGGTCATTACAACCTTCCCACCTAAGAACTTTTCGTCCCCGAGAAACCGTCGGGAACAACGTACAAATCACCCAACCTACAAGGGTTTTGAAGCTTCATTCAAATGATCACATCACATTCACAAATTTCCTACACACCCTCAAGAAACCATTAATCTCTAGGGCACTTAACCCACCTAAACTCGATCCAACGCTCGTTTCCCAATCAAAACACCAAGACGGCTCTCCCCGAGCCCATCTAACAAGAGACATGAATCCGTCGTCATCTCGCCAAGCATCCAACCACATGTACTTCCAATGATGGCCCAAGTAGGCTGTGCGATATAAATATCAGTAGGCCAGCACCATCCGTGTCAAACCCAATATAGACTGTGTATAATGATTAAATAGTGAGCAGTTATGGAGAAATAAGTAAGTAGAATTACATAAGTAAATAACACCCATCCAGGTTCCCAAGGGACACTTGACGGTTATACCAGCTTCGGCTCATTACCGGTAAAGTAACCTGATCATGTCACTATATATATATATATGTATAAAATCATTAAATCATAGATGGAATTGGGTAAGAATGCCTCCCACCCATTAGTATGACTATCGGGCGCGAGGTAAGAATGCCTCTCATCCCTAAAGGTCAACTGAGAAGGGGTAAGAATGCCTCCCTTCCATAAACTTTTAGAGAATAGAGGGCATGAGGTAAGAATGAATGTTTTCCTAATAGGTCAACTAGAAAGGGGATTGAATTCCTCCCTTCCATCACATTCACTCAACTGGTATGGGGTATAACTGCTTCCCATCTGTCACATTCATAATACTAGCATGGGGTATAACAGCCTCCCATCAGGACATGTAATCAACAACAGAAGTCAACTGGAAAGGGGTAAGAATGCCTCCCTTCCAGACATGTACTGTCACACTGGCACGAAGTATAACATCCTCCCATCCAACCACGTATCTATCACTAGGTTGCCTTAGTATGCACTCACCTTTGTCATCTCTCATTACGTGGCATCGACATGTGCGCACTCACAATACAAACATGTATGTAATATACTACATATGGAATTACATCATAACCATTAAAATAATCACACCACATACACATAAGCGAACACATTCACATTCATACATAAGGAAACCCATCTTAAGTATCTAAATCAAGATATTCACACATAAATTTTACTAACATAAGCTGTGCTCATTACGTTATCCCAAGGTGTGGTCATACCACCGTAGTCTGTTCCTTCCTAGTCTCACCATTCCATCTGAAAGGGTAAGTTTATCATTCTTTAACCAATTGATAACTTTTAGAGGTAACAATTCATTTAGTCTTAAGTCATCCCACTATGGTTATCATCTTACATAATTTTCCTAAACATGGAAAATTGACCCAAACACAAGAATCCCAGACATTTCATTCCCATTGTCTCAACAAAGCAAGTTCACATACAAAGCATCAAAGAGGAACCACAACAATCCACCAGGCAAGCATAAAAAGTCTATCAATACCTTTTATCTTGAAGATAGCGCACCTCTAATCGAGGGGTTTTATTATTAAATCGTTTGTTTTGTGATCAAGAAACCCTTTTATCTTATCCTACATTTCACACTCTTTCCAAGTAGTGTTTAATCAAAACCTGATTGCAGAATTAAAATTCTAAGACATTATAGTATTAAACTGATTAATATTTTAATTCAATTTCAAGGGCAAGGAGTGGGACCCAACCTTCTGGTGGATACATATATCCACTTCGGCTCTTGACACTTTCTAACTAAGATCTGCTGCTACTTCCCCACAAGGCATATGTAACTTCACATACAACCTAAGCCTACCCAGGTGAGTCGCCCTAACTTTGGAAACTCTAAACCATGCCAAAACATTCAACACACTAAGAGATAAATACGAGGAACCTTAAAACACTTAAATGAACCCTTCTAGGTGTTTCGAAACCAAAAGTGTAACAAAAACCCCACCTCGAACCAATGTTGGAAACCAAAACCGCCCAAAACCGCCTCTCCTTCAGTGGATGATGTCGAAACTCAAACCCAAGGATCCTGTGATAATATTACTACAACCCTAGAATGATGGAAAAACTTAAATCAAGAAACCCGCAATACCTAGGGTTCGTCCGAATCCCACGGGTCAACGGAGAGGCCAAAATCCGGTCGAAAAACAAGAGGAGAGGGAAGGAGGGAACATACCACGGAGGATCAGAGATGAAACCAAGATGAAATCCGAATAAAAAAAGAGGAATGAGGAGGTTGTAGGAGGAGGGCGTCGTGCACCTCAAAGGAGGATCCCATCCCTGTGTGTCGGGTGGTTTGAGTGTGGGTGAGGGAGTGTGTTTAGATTTTAGGTTTTTATTTTATTCTAATTTAAAATTAATCAAAAACTTTAAATAGACTGGACCACACTGTTTGATCCACATGGTTTTCCAAACTGTGCGCAAACCGTGTGGCACCCTCTGCCTAAGGGAGATCCCTCAAACGGGCTAGGCGCACGGTTTGGAAAACCGTGCGCAGCCCGTGAGCAAGGTACTGCCTCCTTAAATAAGGCCGCACAGTTATCCTGCAATGGGTTGCACAGTTTATTAAAACCATGCGGAACTTGTGCGCCTTCCTATGCCTTTTAAAAACCAGCCTCTCTCTTAGGACCGAATACCCCCGAGACCTATCGAGACACTAGGAAAACTACACGGGCCTTCTCCCAATCCCAAAACCAAAACAAGAAAGTGTTCCAACTCACAGAATTCCGTTCTAAAGCTCGGTTTTAAACACAACCCCTTCAGTAATCGAAAAAAGTTTAAATTCCTTCGGGTTTTAGTCCGGTTCAAAATGTGGGTCATTACACATGTTCCCTAATTCTGAGTTTTAGTTCCACAACATCTTTTATTTTTTGAAGGATTGATGACTTCACTTTCCAAAATTCCTCAATTCATTTAATATCATCTTCAATCTAATAAACATATTTTTATTAATCTTACACAATTCAATTCCACTCATTCCATATCTTACATTTATTCGTAGTCTTACCAAATGAATTTTTAAGTTGAAACTTTGGATTGGCATCAGTGGTCAACTAATTATCACCAACCATATCTTTTGGCAGTTCTGATTTTTCAATTTTAGCCATCATGGAAGCATGGTTCCAAGATTTGAATTCTAGTTCCTCTTCTTCAAAGAGAACATTATCATCATCATCTTCTTCACAGAAAGAAAAAAAATTCATTGAAACGTCTTTCGAGATTTGAAGTACCTCTTTTCGAAAAACATTTTATGTGTATTTTGAATTTCTCCATCATCTCTTTCTTCATCATTGAACTTTGTTGGGAAATAAGAGGCAATGTTCCCAACTCTTCCACATCCAAACCAAGGCATAGGTAGATTACCTTTAAATATCCATGTTCCCTTTTTTAGTTTCATGGAAATGAGATAAATAATTACTTTTTCCTCATCATATTCATCAACACTATCTCCTAAAATATTAAATCGGTTCATTTCTTTGAATTCCATTTCCCTTCATACATGAGTCATTGCATCATTTGGTTTGACACTCATCTCATATTCCACCAAGCTGCTCAGCTGATTAACCAGAGAATTTGTGGAATGATCCCTTTCATAAAGAGATGATACCTTTGAATTATAATGGGGTGGAATTCATCTCAATGTTTTCATTACAATATCAATTTATTTTATCTCTTCACTAATCCCTCATATTTCTCCTACAACATTAGTAATTTAATTGATTAAAGAATCTGTATTTTTATTATGGTGCATCTTTATATCATGAAACCTATATTGATAAACATGGAGGTTTTCCTCCTACACATTTAAATCACATTCATAAAAATTATCAATTTTCTCCCATATAGACATTGATAATGTAGAGTTTATCTCCTTTTGATATATTTTATCAGAAAGAGCTGTAGTTAGGGATTTTAGTTCTTTAGCATCAACATCCAGAATTTTCCTATCTATATTAGTCATAGATAAACAAGTTGGATCAGTGACCTATATTCCTTGTTCTATAGAAAAATCCCATCCATTCCCAGAGATCTTAGATGAGATATCATCATGTTCTTTCATATCTGAATGATACTTATATCAAATAAAGGAACTCCCTGGACATTAAATATATTCTCCATGTTGAACAAATAGGACATATTTAACACTAACAACCTTTATTATTTGATACCACATGAAGGAACACAGAATACCTTGAGAGAATATGGGTGAATTAGGGTGTCAAATTTTTCTTCTAATCATATGGATCTTGTTACCACATTGTTTGTAACCTGTTAAACCAGTATAAATATGATGTGAAAAAAACAAGGAATCACATGCAAAGTAATGTGGCATCAATTTTACTTGGTTCACCATTAAGGTCTATACTAAAGGGACATATTCTGATAGTGTGTTGGTTTTAGAAACCACTATTCTTAATAAGTTATGGATTACATGCATTTTTCATAGTCACTCTTTTTCTGACACAATTCATTTACAAGGTTTTAGGGATAACACACTACGTACCTCAGATAACTATTGTGGGATCCCATTGCTCACTATATTATAAGAATATTTACTCAATTTATCAACTCGAATGTTGTTTCTATGTTTTATCATTAAATCATGCATTCTCAACAATAAATGGATCCTCTGTTGATTTCCCATTATCAGCCACAAATTTAGTTTTCTTTACCGCACAATGATAGGATATGATAATTAATTTTTCTAACTAATTTGGTTAACTTCTAGGATTCATTTTGTGTTCCTTTTTCAACTTTATCTCCTGCCCGTGCTGAGTAACTGGTATAGTTTGTTTATCACCTCCTCCAAATACCCATGATATTTACCTATACCATTCTACTCATTTACAAGCTTTTCTATTATGTGGACTTCTTTACTCTGTGTACTGCTCCACACCTCTGTATAACGTTTTCCTCCATGTACTTCCTTACTCCACTTCATACTATGAGATCTTCCTCTATGAACCACACCTTCGTCTATAGACTGATTTTCCTTATGTGGATGGTTCTATCTATGTACCATCTTCTCCTCCACGAACCACTTCAGACATCACTGGATTTCTTCCTGAAATTTTAATCTCTAATCTCATTCTTTCATAAAGGGGATTATTTCTCCTTAAATAAGAACATAACTCTGCAAATTTCTCTAATATGATTTAACCAAATTTTCAAAGTGGGAAAATATTCACTATATACAGAACCTAATCAATGTATTGTTATACTCTACTGTGTACCACTCTTGTTTTTCAAACAGCACCAATGCCACGATCCTTCAACATTATGCATACCACATTCTTTCACTATGAACTTTCACTGCAAAAAGTTTTCAGTTATGTGAACCACTCCACATACCATTCTAACTGCCAGGTATGCGGTCACAAACCATTAAATGATCATGGTACATGGACCGTGTTCTGAGGAAATATATTCTCTTATATTTCTGATTTTGTTTATCTTTTAACATAATATTCAATCCCATGTGAAAATACATTGTTTGAATACATCAAACATTTTATTTTGAGGCCCAAAAATATGGAAGACACAGAGAAACTGGACCACCTTGAATACAAATTACAACTGGAACTGTAAGATCCCCTTCCTTACAATCTTCCCTATAATCCATTAAAGGATTTTCAACAAAAAAAATCCATAAAACATTTATAGGAAATAACATCCATCCTTCCAAAATTTCCCATGTATTTTTATGTGATATAATATTAAGGATGTTTTGAATAAAGATGTTGTATTTTATTGCTTTAAATCTTTTTATTGTACACAATTCCTTGAGAGACTATAATTATAAATATTCTAGGTTTTATTATGTGTAACCTTATGTAATAATCATTAATTAATGTTTAAAAAATAGAAGGTTTGTTATATAACCACTCTGATATGATGATAAGTGAGTGGGAACCACCACTTGGTAGAAGCAAAAAATGAAAGGGATGATGGGGGGCGGGTATTGTTGAAATAATGAATGTGGTTGGGGGATTTATGTTTTAATTAAAAAATTTAACTAATTAATTTGTTTAAATATCAAAGAAAAAATAATAATCCCAAGAAGAACCCTTCAACAATCTATTGGGTAATAGATGAACACTATATTCTTTATTCGTGATCAACGAACCCTTGGTGAAACATCTAGAGTTAATAACTTCCCTTCATGACTCCATCAGGTATGTGATTATATTCTAATGGCTCCCGAATAAAATTTATAAAAAATATAGAAGTACCAAAACCTAACCCGTTCTCTCGAAATGGACCGCAATCCCCCACCAACACCTCTAATGTTCATGAACAACCAAAATACCTAAGGTATAGTGTAAAATATATTGAAAATAAATTAAAAAATATGTAGGTTGTTACAACGTGTGAAGGGAATTCTAAAAAAATAATTCATCCATGAAAATAGAACCAAAAAGTAGTATTTAATGGCTTTTAAAGGTGTAATGATATAATATAGAATTATTATTAAACATAGGGGATAACATGGTGGTTTAAATCATAGATTATTCTATCGAGTTTTCTTCTATTCAATCAATGTTATCACTTATTTGAATTTTTTTATTATTAAAATATTATATGTTTTTCTTTTTAATATTGAATAAATGGAAGGAAAGAAAAAAAATAACATTTAATGAAATAAATAAATTATAAAAAATATATGATGTGAAGGTGGAAAGAGATGCGATGAATTATGTAAAATTTAACATGACCCAATATTGATTGTATGAAGACTCACTAAAAAGTTGACAAGTCCTTGTTCTATTAATGGAGATTTTTTTCATACAATACAACTCAATTGAATGGGTTATTTGTAATTTAAATTTACCCTCTTAATTATATAGAATGATGACACAAATTTTCTTTGAATTTTTTCCATCTTGGAGTGATATCTTTCAACAAGATTTTTAGAATCTCATGAATGTGTCCATGGGGAACTTCTCTACTTATTTAGTTCATATCCCACAACATCAAGCATGAATACTATTAAAGGGAAGGAAAGAAATTATTGAAGATGAAATAACTGATAGATGAAAATTCATTTGGTTTCACTATACTCTTTACTCCCTTTTTTACAAACTCATAGATTGAATTGATAAATAAATGACTAAATTTATAATTGAACTCAAACCCAAAAGGGGGCTGAATCATTAAAATGAATTGAAAATAAAAATAAAAATATATTGTATATACTTATAGAAAATATGAACTATGAATACTGTATAACCTTATTAAATATATTAAATAATAGAAAAAATGTACCCTACATTTTTTTTCTAGGCCATTGCCATAAACTTGAGGCTTCCTTCCCTTTTCATTAGCATTGGTGGAAGACTCTGGATTTCTGCAAAATGCATGAATAACCTCTATTGAAAAATGGATGTCCAATAATATTATTATATATAAAATGTTATTTTTCTTTATTCTCATTGAAAATAAAATAACCTCCAAAATATTCATCGATCTATGAATAGATTTATTCCCCTTTTTATAGTATAGTTACATAAGGAATTGGTGGATTCAGATGTCGGTTTAATGTTATGTTTTACATTAACTTTTGGAATAGGGGCATGGTTGGAGTGTCACATATTTTTATAAAATGATCCTAAAACCTGTATTAATGTTATTATACAATCATGAATGGTTTATGAACCTGTATTTGTTTATTTGAAAGGTTTTATTATGGACTTGGGTAAACTTATTTCATGGTTGTGGAATTTAGTTCAGTTACATGCAACCTGAAAAGTAAGTTTATGCCTTTAGCTTTTAAACGTTTTTTGCACTTAAATAATGGAATCATACAATAGAATTTTTTTTCATATCATGGGATGATTATTAATAATCTATGTTTTTTTAGTTTCATATCAAAATTATTCATATCCACACCACATATAATCATGTCACTTAATTGATTACATTATCCCTTATATTTAATCCCCTCGTCACCCAACCTATTTTTTTCTCAGAAAATGACAATGATTTCCCCACATAGGAATTTAAATTGTGTAGTATGTTTTCTAATAAACTCGGATGCATGATAAAAATATTAATGTTTTTATTTTCCAAATTTCCTAGGTGACTTATCTATATTTTTAATCTTCTTTACCCGTGTTTTTTGAGACCTCCCAACATTTATTGGATTGCTCTGGATACTATCCCATTCCATACATATTATATATATTCCACAATCAAGGGGTTTCTATTCATCCCCCCCTTGAGATACCCTCATTCCCTCATATACATATCATGGCTAGGTTTTCCATGGTATATTGCTAAACATTAAGGAGTTGATAAAATTTATCTCTTGGAAATTAAATCTTTTTTTATTAATTTTATAGAATAATGTTTTCAAGTATTGACCTTATTAATTAAAAAAATTATAATTAAGTATAAATATATAACGCTTCTAAAAATATTACCAATATAAGTAAATAAATAATGAATAAAAAGGAATGTAATTTTATAGTTAAATTAGTTTACACGATTGAAACAAAAAAATTATATTAATTCCCATTTGAATAAAACAATTGGGTATTGTAACAATTTAATATATAGAATAATTTATTAAAAAAATCATATCATTAAAAAGGTTCCCAAAAACTACATTAATTATATTTATTTTTCTTGAATTGGGTTTCTAAATCAAAAAAACCCAAATTTTTGATAGTTTAATGGTTTCATGGAGAATGTTCCAAATAGTGCACATTCCACTAGACTATTTTTTATAGGGCACCCAATCCACCAAAACAAGGCATTATTACTAAAAACATTCAATTTATTATAATTTTTATATATGAATTATAATTTCCAAAATTATCTCTTGAATACCCTCTAATAATATTCTAACAATTAAACCTAATTAATTACTATATGATCCATTATTTGAATCAATTAGATAGTAGATATTTTTTTTCATAGTGATAATTTTAATGTGTTAAGTTTAATACTAAACAAAATTATCAAAGTACATAACCAACAGACCAAATACCTATTTAAAAAATAAAAAACCATCAAATATTCTTGAAAAAAATAAACCCTATTTTCAATCTCTAAAAAGAACATGGATACAAAAACCGTTAATTGACATTAAAATACCAAATAATTCAAAATTAAAATTAATACAAGTTGGCTCTTGTTCATTTCTCTTTTGACTATTAACTATACCACAATTATTCCTCAATATAATGTCATCAAAAAATACAAAAAAATCATGCTCAATGGGAACCCTAATATTTTTAAGGAACTTAAACTACGCTATACAACCATTAAACCCAATTCATTACATAAATCTACTAAAAATGATTTAAATTCAAAATCCAATGTAATTACATCTTGAATACATATACTATTCCAAAACAATCAAATTGGGACCCTCAATAATAGCTCCCATTTAAAATAAAACCTTATAATTTCTTTCCATATGAAAACTGGACCACACCGGGAAAAAATTTACAATATAAATATTATTGATATCGACTCATACATAAATATAATAAAAAATAAAACTATCCAATATGAAATAACCAAAAATAAATATCTCATTCTCAAAAAAAATTCATATATGCATAAAAAAATAAACTCATAGACCCTATAGATAATAAATATGAACTTTTATAATAACCAAAAAAATACACAAATCCTTCTTTTTTAGTCCCTACTATCTAACCTCTACTACTCTATCCAATATAATTAGGATACATGATCAATAACTACAAACTAAATATAGGAATAATCTTCATGTGCACTAAATTTAACATACATAGGTGTGTATACCAACTTATTAACATTTCCATTAGGAATTTCCATATACCCCATTAATAAAAAACAATGTATATATAATGAATTTAATGAACAAAATGACAAACCCATGTAACTTAATTTAATAAAAATAAAACAACTCAATCATATTAAACATTAATACCATTTCATATAACCACAAACTGAACATTCCAAGTCATTTCTATGTCTATAACTGGAAACTCACACACTGATTTCCACCTCATCTCAAGGGATACCCAATCACATGCCTTAACCAATCTGATAAATTATACCCCATTTTCATCATTTTCATACCAACATTCCACCAAATTAATAGGTATTCCCAATCTATACCTATCTATCATGATGAGGCCCCTCACATATGGGAGATTCCAAAAAAAAATGACTAACATCAAAACCAAAAATCCATAAATAAAAATCCAAATTATTCAATATATATGAAATATTATAATTGAACATGAATGTTTCAGAAAGTAATTTTAAAAAAACACAATTATAATTTCCAAAAAATTGTATTTTAAAAAAAACATAAAAAAACATAAAAAACATATACACTCCTTGAAAATTTATACACATAAGAATCCCAGTTCCAAAATGTATTAATGAAAATTCCTCAATAATTTTAAATAAATTTTATGATTTATTATAAAATTAAATAACCAATCCAACAAAAATATTAACATAATAGAGAGTATAAAATTTCACATACCTCATATTATTTCTATTATATCCTTTTCATATATCATAAGCGTATTGTGACACACATGATATCATCAATAAAACACCCTAATTTTCATGAGAAAAAACTCTAAGAAAATCCACATATTTTAAAAAGTGTTGTATTTATCACAAATAGGTTTATCAATATCAATAAATTATAAAAAACGTTGAACAAAATTATACTTTTCATTACTTAGTATCTCTAGGAAAAACCAAAATTTTATTTTCCAAAACATCTAATTTTTTTAAAACCTCGCCCATTATCGCTTCCACCAATAAAAAATATTAGAAAATCTAAATTTTAAGAGATATAGAAGTGATATACCTTCAATATGGTTACCCAACCACATTCATATTGAAAAAAAGTTATTCAAAAGGAGAGAATCACCTAAAATTACCCCAAATTCTTATAGTTACAAGACACAAGTGGAAAAGGATTAATAAGTAAATTAAAGTTATTTTTTGATAGAAATAAAAATATATTCAGAGACTTTTTAGGTGACCACATTGTTTAGTCACACGGTTTCTTGGAATATTCACTAAATCTGGCTCCATGAAATAACCACTCCACAAATAATATATGATTGCCCGTATGGTTCACATGGATTTTTTACTTAACCACATTTCCTTCATTTCAATCCCATTTTCCTGTATTTTTCAGAACAAGTTTATCATTATTCAAAAAAATCATACTCACATCCCTGTATACCTTCACTTAGAATAAAAGAGACAATTTTCACCCAAAACTCCATCTTATAATAATTGAATCTAACTAATCTTGAATCCTTATATTTAATAAAAAAATTGGGCTATTATAATTTTTCCCCTCTTAAATATTTTTAACCCTAAGAAACATATTATAAGTGAAACTGTTGACCTACTACTGAAATTTCGACAACAAAATCTCTCCCCAGTTTTGCAGTTTTTTGTTTGGAAAATTTTTCATGCTTAGAGAGTTAAATATTATCTTCTATAAAGAACCATAACAATTTACATACATACAATTTTCATGATATATAAGTTTTTAATCAATAAAAAACCAATTATATAGATCCAAAAAATCTATTTGAATAAGTTTTATCACATTACTTAGATAACATACATGAAAATCATGATATAAGGACCCCTATAAAACACATACATAAAACACAATTATAGATATAAACTGATGAAGATTGTTTAATAACAATGTTAACAACTAGTTTAAATGATACACAGTTTCTATGAACCATGTATCATTTTCAATTTTCATGTTTTATGAGTAATATATATAATTATCTCCTAAAATTACACTAATTTTTACAAAATAAACCTAACTAAATAGGCTATGATCCAGGATTTGAATCAATACAAATAAGACTCTGTTAGATATAAAACTTGTGTATATCTTCCTAGGTAAAAACATATCAAATGCAACCAAGAATACAATCAAAAGAATAAAAATCCATTTACCCAATTACAAATGATTCATAAAGTGAAAAATCAATAAAAATATTAAATTCATAGTCAAAACTAATTTCAGGTACTAAAATTGGGAAATTTACCATTCACTTCCTTTGCATTAAAATCTTGAAGCTCAAAATTGAGCAAATGTTAATTGTTATTAAAACCAATAACTATAAACTAAAGATTACTATATAAAATTTTGTAAAACTATTCTCTCTAGGTATAACATATGTTAAAAAAAAATTATACCATATTACATTGATATAAAGTCGTTCATAATGAAAAAAAATACCATAATAGTTTTGATAAATCTTCATCTGATATTTACATTGAAATGTACTTAGATTATTTTTTCTATTAGAAGGTTTTAGAAGTTAACAACTATAATGAGAAACTCGATACACTTTGAAAATAATTTTAATTATTTTCCAAGGGTCTAAATATATTATACTGATGTGACCTATAGAATGTATTATTATTAGGGTGTTGGGGTATCATAAGCATTGTGATTTATTATCAGGAAGTTCACAATTTTTGACCTTGAGTAGAAGAGATCATGAATATTATGCCAATAATATGAAGAATACGTGTCTCAAGTATCATTATTGTTCTCATTTATAATCATTTGTACATGCCTCTAGACATGAGGGTGGTATAAATGTGTAGAATTTTACCAGATAATTTGATTGAAGATGAAAGCAATGACATTTTTTTGGGTGAGGAAACTTCTAGTGGGTGCATCATTAGTGGTATGATTGTAATTTATTTCCCAAGACATGAGGTATTGATTCTATAAATTAATAGATATCTAAGAATAGTTTACATGGATTATAGAACCATTACAAAATATATGGATTTGGTATAATAAGGTGTGTCCATATAGTAATGTTATAGATAAAAAAATAGTAAATGATAATGACACAATATGTGTTTCTCGCTTTATGAGATATTTCTTGATAATGAGAGGTCGTCATTTCTAGGTATAAACCCTATCTATTTATACCCATTGATGATTTTATATACAAAACTCAATGTCTTTGAGTACTATTTACTACTATCGAGATGAGATCCTAGAGGGATTCACAGAATGTTTGCTTAAAAGCTTGACCAATTCTAGTGAATCAAGGATTAGGAAACAGTGGGCCCCATGAAAGGGATATGTATTGTCTGAGTTTATATGAACACCTATAAAATACATAAACATCATATTAGTTTAGTTTAGTATTACAATGGTTTAATTTATGTTTATTATATTAGTAAGTTATTCAATGAATAAAATGAAAAATATTTTTTAATGTATATTTGATATTTAACATTCAAGGATTATTAAATATTCATTAGAGAGGTGAGTCTTATTAATGATTTATTTTATTTCACATAGAATATTTTTGACATTACAACTATGTGATAATATATTTATGATGTATTTTATGTGTTCACTATGTCAATCTGATCGAATCTGGTTAAATTTAAAAGGTTTAATTTATTAAATAGTCGAGGTAAGATTTTAATTAATAAAACATACACACACACACACACACACACACACACACACACACACACATATATATATATATATAATTAATCTATATTTGATTGGATGAATCATCCAATCAAAATAAACCCTCACCAGAACTGTATCATTTTTTGGAGAAAGAATATGAAGAATTTATCACCACAATTTGAGTTCTCCCTTTGAGATCTAAATGTAGTGATCGCATAATCAAATTGATTTCAAAAGGCCTTTGTTACCATAGAATGGAACCTAGAGTATGGTTATCGATGATCATGTATGCTTTTAGAGAAAATGTGGATGATCTAGGGGGTTTCGAGTTGATTTCCTCTATATGATGATTGGAAACAATGAGTGGAATCTACCATTGTTTGAAATCAAAGGATCTCCAGTTTCATTTTAAAATATTCAAGACTATTTAAATTATACAAGAAACTCGGGTGGCTACTGTGTTTTGGATTTTTTGGCGGCAACATCCCGAAGTTAGTGATAGTCTATAGAACTTAAATACTCCAATTTATAAAATTCCAATATGGTTCTTGTACCGAAAAGTTGTATTTTAAATAGCATTCATTTAATTAATACATATTAAAATTATTTCTATTTGAATTATAGTAAAGGGATAGTAAAAATTTCCAATTCCATGAATGGCACTTCAATCCTTGTTCAAGAAATAACCATTGAGAGTTAAAAATTAATATTTTGGTATTAAAAAATAATTATAATATATTTCATTCTAGTATGAGAAGGGAAAGAGGATGATGTCATGAGAATGTCAATCCACATATAGTGACATTGGGTTTCACCTATTGATGATGACATGGTAAGCCGGAGAAACAAAAAAACCATTCGGAGTAGTCTTGGAATGCTGGGAAAAGAAACAACAAATGGGGTGGACAACAATCAAAGAGGTATTAAAATATAGTTTTTGGGTGGTAAATCAAACATGATGAGCTCATTGACCTCCACTAAAGGGGGTTTGGGTGATATGAAATATACACCCTCAAATATGGGAGATCGAAATTAAAAATAATAAATCGCATTTTTCAACTGCCATGGTGTTTATAAACACTACCCCAAAGATTATCATGCCCACACAAGGAACCATCACCCATCATATCGGTAAAAAAGTTGGCCTTGGTCATGTTATACCTATCCATACCAACCCATCTGAGTTTCCATATGATATAGAACCCTTTGGGGGAGTTTTGGAATCATTAAGAATCTCAAAAGGTGTAAAAAAAGTTATAAAATATTTAATAGGTATTTGGGATTTATAAAAACTATTTCTAGGACCTTGAGGAAATTATTTTGAGAATGAAAATTAATTTAAAATATTTTAATTCAAAAAAATTACCCTTGTGTTGAATTATACAAAAAAATAATTTATTAACATGATTTTAATGAGTTCCAACTAATTATAATCCTTAGACTAAACTACACTTGTTTGGTTTCCTATTAATTAATTAATTAATTATTGAAATGTATTTATTTGTAAATAATATTTAATAAATGAAAATCATCATATCACATTTATCCCCATTATATGTATAAGGGTTTGTGAAACCATGATAAAAATAATTTATCTTTATTTCAAATTTATAAGATCCCCTTGAATCCTTTTATGTATTATTGATGTATATTGAAGAGGAAATATAATTCATATTTTGTCGATATATAGTGATGTACCAAATGATAGTTTGATACATTGGATGAGTGATCACTGCAACTGAAGTTAGGTGTTATGTGACTGAAATAGTAATCCCTAGGGACATGGTTGATATATTATTCACTGAATGGATCAAATATTAGAATCAACTAACGATCATGTTATTTTTATTAGTTTTATGTCTTTTTCATTTATATGTGATCACATAAAATAATAAAAAATCATAGATAGATAAAATATACATGCATGGTGAATGGTTTTTATTTTAGTAGGTATAAGTTATTATTTTCATCAAATAGCACAATAATAATGAATAGAAATGTATTTAATTCATCGTGAAAAAATTACAAGAAACCCTCAATGAAAATATTCATTCACTAATACCTTCCATCACATAAATTTAAAAAAGAATGTTTTTAAAATATTTCCTATCAGATATAATTGAGGGTGACACCTAATAATAAAGAATTATTAATAGAGTTGTTCATAAAATTAACTAAAATTAGCAAGAAAGAAATAGAAATTTCAATATTAATGAAAATTTAGAGACAAATAATTGATTAATGCAAGGTTAAACATTGAATGAAATGAGATTCGACACAACCTATCATGTTGTTATGAGTAGATGTTGCTAGATACCCAAAATCCTACCTTGATAGACTTTTAGTAGTGGTGTATCCATATCCTGAATGTTGAGGCAGGTTTTTAAAGATCCATTCCAATAGAATACTGAATCGACCGTGTGTTGAGAATATAATAGTTAAGGGCTAATAGGATATGATAAAATAGTTATTTACATTTAAGATTGAGAAATATATAATGTATAATATTTTATAAACAATATAAAATTTCTTATATAAAGAATTTTTATTTTTAGAAAAAATTATTAAAATATAAATAGTTCTCTATGATCAAATTTGAAAAAAGAACATGTCATTACTGACAAAAATTCCCAAGAGTAGTACACAAAAATTAATAAATTACTATGATATGAAAGAAAATACTATGGTCTAGAGTACCTAGTACTTATTGTTTCACTTTAAGAAGTGAGGATAAAAAGGAATATTGCATGAAACACATGGATTATGCATATGATGTATAAATTATAATTCTATAATCAGTGTATAATGAGCATTGAGAATAATATCAGTAAATGGAAGGGTTACACATGTTGTCTCATTGTTAAGAGGTTTTCTAGTGAAAATTGAAGTGGGAAAAAATTATAGTATGATGACACAAAATAAGTGTAAATTGAAATGTCTTTCCATAATGACCAATTATTATTCCATTAGTCTCATTGTCTCATCCTTATCATCTAGATACTATAGTTTTATTGATTATTAAAAATGAAAATTATATAGAAACCACTTAAAATTATTTTGGGTAGTATTCAACATATAGATATATACATAAATAATGGTTTTGAATTGAATAGAAAAAATAATCTTCACATGTGGAAAGAAAATATCAAATGAATTAAAACTAAAGTTAATTAAATAGGAAACTAGTCACTTGTAATTTAGATATATTCATCATTTAAAATTAATAGTTTTAATATAATTTTTGTGTATGTAATTCAATATGTATATCATATCTGTGTATTTAAATACAAAAACCAAGTGAGTATAGAAACAATCATTTAAATCATGGTGTGTTCACCGAGTATAAGAGAAAGGGTGACTCCTTTAGTAATGGTGAGAATCGAATGAATTTTTATTATGCGTTTTATTGACTATTGTGAAACTATACTTGTGTATTGAATGTTTCGAAAATATTTTTCTTTAATTATCATCATGAAACACTGATACATTGTTACTTCTATATTGAATATTTTTAATGGTGTTTCATACTCAATTAGCTATTTAATTTTTCATGTATCAAAGAAAATAAATGATCAATATACAATTTCAGACTCCAAAATCCAATTAGAGACAAGATAATTATTTGTTAAATAAATGCAAATGAGGTTTTCAAGTTATACTCTATTTTATGTTTAGTCTATTTGGATATAAAATCATTTACTGTTATTGAAATACAATCTTATAATGTTTTATATTAGGAATACATTATAAATAATAATCCTCAAAAAAATATTCTAGACATGTTTGGTTTGACCACACATACAATTATAAGAAGAAACTATAATTGAGCTTATATACTATATTAGATTTCTTGATGAAATTTTAAGAATGTAAATGTCATTTAATGATCATGAATAGTTAAAATACATGCATTACTTTGAGAACATGTTTTAAAGAATATATTAACTCGTCATTATTCAATTGGGAAAATATAGAGTGAAATTTTTCCTAAATTAACATTTCCTTATTTATTTCATAGTCTTGATATTAGTAAAATAATGATATATGATGAGACTTATATGATGAAACTTATCATTAAAATTTATAGTGTATTTATTCCTAAAATCAAAATTTGTTATACACATCAAATAATTGGTAAAAGTAGATTGAGGAATATAATGTCATGAAAAGTATTCCATTATCTTTTTGGGGAATGTTTCAAAAATAATGGTGTTGAACCATAATTGAATTCCAAATTTAATGATCCAGAGAATTGTAAAGTTAAAATAGGAATTATATCCATTATTCTATAATATCACACATTTAGATGAAAATATTAAGTTATGGAAAAACCAATACAAGAGCATCCATTAATAAAAAAGTGAATATAAGTTAACAAAACTAAGGTTTACATATGATATTATGTAAATCCATTTGATAAAAATGTTATTGTAAATTGATATACTATATTTCTATAAAATGGCGAAATTATCTAATAGAGATATTGGGATAAAGAATGTATTCAACGAATTCATGGATAATGATACATGAGTAATTTATAGAAGAAAATGATCTATAATAGCTCATGATAATGGAATGTTCTATAGACACGTACTATATTTGAATATATAAAACCAATATAAATTGTTTTATGATCACGAAGTTAGCGTGATATATTTTCCAATGATAATCATAAATCATTATTATATCAGAAAAAATATAATTGATATATTCTGAAATGACAAGTGAATAGGAATATATGATAATAGATTCCATATAAAAAATAATTTTTTCATTTATTTAGTTTCTCTTATTTATGTAAATACATTATAGGGTGTTTTAGAGAAACTATACATGTGTAGTATAAGCATGGTAACAATAGTGGAGGAATAGTATTTAAAAGTAATCTTTCTCAAATTTATTAGAATTATAAAAATTATAACTACTTTCTATGATCATTATATTGGGAATTGGATATCAAGGTCACCACTCAGAAAGGTTTCTATACGATGCAAACATAAAGGGTTGGTGATTCCATAAAATGTGAATAAATAATAAAATTTATAGAGATCAATTTTATGGGTTAATTCATGAATTATGATCAAAGAATATCGATTTGAAATGAAATTTTTTCATAATACAATAATCTTTTAGTTGGATGACCATGATTTTCAAGTAAAATATATTGATAAAAATAGAAAATATTTATTAGTCTTAATGGAAGTTAAGATTGGGTTGATAGAAACTCTCTAAATATGAAATTAAAGTTGGAACATATGTTTTTTTGGAACAAGATACACTAAGGTAGATGTAGTGTTTTTTACAAAATATAATTTTTCATATACTAACAAGGTATTGAATAATTCATGTTAGAAAAATTCAAGAGGGAATTGTTTCCTATTATACATGGAATAAATTTCTCAAAGAAAAATGAATGAGGAATAATATGATATTAAAATGGTGGTTATAATTCCATATTCTTTATAAATGGATCTATCAGATATTACATGTTATGTAATACATATTATATTTAAATAAATACATTATTGTAATAAAATATTAGGTAAATATGAGAGAACTGCCTGGTAAGAAGTCAGATCTATCAAATAGTACTAGATATTGAAAAATTTTATATAAAACTAGTACATAAAGAGGTAGGAAAAATAGTAATTATTGGGTAAACACTAGTCTTTATATAGATCAATTGATCAAATATTGTAGTTAGGCTAACAGAATGAGTTAGAGAAAACAATTCAATCTAGGTGTAGTTAAATCTATAAATACCGAGTATGTTTTAGATTCTAATGAATCTAAAAAAGTATGATATATTAAAATACTTGTTACTATTATTTTAATAATAGTAATGGTACTATACAAATGTCAAGATCATGATAGAGAAACAATGGGTATACTTAGGGATATCATTTCATCGGAATTTTTACTCAAGGACTTGAAGTCAATGATATGAGATTATCTGTCTTCATAAATGTGGTTAGCCAGAAAACTAAATCCATAAATTACCATAAGAATAATAATATTATTTAATAGAAAATAGGTTAATTATTAGAAATTTGGCTCTAGTGTAAGTGGGAGTATTGTAAAATTGGGTTCCCCAGACACAACTTAAGCATGAATTTTCAATTACCATATCATATATAAATGGATTATAAAATACTAAAACATACCATAATAATTTTAATACTTTTTCATATAATAATTAAATGGTAATGTAATTATCTTTTTTTCCATATAATTTTTTTAATATAATTTCTTTTCTATATGGAGAATATGGAGATATTGTCACAATAGTCTTAAATATAATTTTGATGTTCAATATACATCATAGGAATGGTACAAGTTTATTTGTAGGAATTGTGTGTTAGGGTATCATAAGTATTAAGATTTATTACCTAGAATTTCTCACTTGGTTTTATTGAGTAGTGTAGTTCTTGAGGACTGAAACACTAATAAGAATGCCATATGATTTAGGTGTAATTAGTTATTTCTATTTATGATCATGTGTATTAGACTTATAATAAGATATCATTATAAATATGTACAATTTTACTTCATACATTTATTTAAGATGAAAATCATGAAATTTATGTTGTAGCAAGGTTGCTTATTTTTTGTGAGTCATTGGTGTTATGACACTTATTCAATGGTAAAGAATGAAATTTTAACTTTTATATGAGAATTGATTTCTTATGAACAGTTAAACTGGAAGGTTGTAAATATAATATATCCAATGCCATGGTAGAAGAGAGTATGTCCTTATGTAAGTTGTCAAATTAATAAATAATGTAAGGATGATGACGCCAATAGTTCATCCTTCTTTTCATGTTTTCATAAGGAATAGATATTATATTACACAATGTTTGTTCATAAGTGGTTTTCTTTAATACAAATAAACTTTATCTCCTTAAATGCCTTTATGGGTTTCTATAATACACTCCTAGTATATTAGTATTATTCAATTTTTTTTATGATAAGGGTATAAAGATTCACTCACAATGGGTAGTAATAATCTAGGGCAATTCTAGTGAAATTGAGTTTAGAAAATGGTGTTACCTATGATGAGGTATGAGTAATATCTGATTTCATATGATTGGAAAGAAAATAAATAAATTCAAAATTAGTTTAGTTTAGAATAATAATTATTTATTTAATTTACTTTTTATATTCACAATTCATTAAATTAACGTAAAATAGAATATTTTTCAAACAATATTTAATATGTAATACTCAGAGATCAGTTAATATTTATGGGAGAGGTGAGTAGAGTTAATGACTCATATTTTATTAAATAATTATGTTTAGATTTTATAATCTTGTGAAGTTATGTTTTTGAATTTTTTGATACATTCACTACAACATACATGTTGAATTTGGTTTAGTATTGGAATATTTATTTATTAAAGTAAATATATTCAATTATAATAAATAATATATATATATATAATATTTATCTATATTAGAGTGGGTGAATCATCGACATGAATTTTCTATCCTCCTAATAACTCTTTCATGATCTAAAGAGATTAGAAGGAGATCCAATCACCCTGATCAATATTCTCCCATTCAGAATGTATATATGGGGATCATTTGATCACTTCGATTTCAAAATACCTTTGCATATTCACACTATAACCGAGATTGATGTTTGATGATTGATAAATCTTCTAGAGAAATTTTGAAATGTATATACTGTTTCAAATTTAGTTCCATCCAGAGACAACCAATGATGATTAGTGGAACACATCAACAATCAAAAACGAATGAGGTGTTATTTTGGTTTAAATTTTCTATGCTTATGTAAATTACATCAGATCCATAGGTGGTTAAAAAGTGATATCAACACTAGTGTAGACATTGTGATGTAAATAAAATATTATGTTTTTAAATTACTCATATTTTAATCTTCTACTATGTGCCCAATACCAACATATACTATAATAAAAAATGATTCATGCATAAAGGGTTTAAATTTTTTTTCAAAATATCTATACCATGATATATTACCAATGGATAAAAATCAGCCAACAACCACAACAACCAATAACTATGTTCAATATTTTTTGTAATTCTAAAATGAATTTTTTTTTCAATAACATTATTAAAAGACACATGGTATTAGTTCCCACATTAACAATTAATTTAGTAAATTTACCCATACATATATGAGAATTCAGTAAATTTCATAAATTCAATTGCATCAACAAACTCAAAACAACAAATTCATACTAAACTAAACAACAAATATAACTTGATTAGATAATTTAGGGTTGTTAACAAATACATTAAAAATATTAAAAATTGCTCCCAACCAATAAAAACAACCCACAATCAAAATATAGTTTATAAAATGAAAAATATATACATATATTTAATAAAAATACAAAATAACCCTAAAATATAGATAGAAACATATAAAATAACCTAGTGTATAATATTTTCAGATCATATACTAGTTCCCACTATCTATCCCTCAATAAACTATATAGTTCAATAACGCAACGTGATCCATAACCTATAATTCAAATCATACTTCATTTTCATGTACGCATTGATACATACACTGGGGGTGGGTATAAAACTTCATAGGATTTCTATGATGGATTATTACTGCAACCATTCATTAGTATACAAAGTATCTCATATGTGTTTTATAAATAAATTCCTAAATTATGTAAATTTATTAAGTCAAATTATATATATCAACCCTATATATCATCACAATATTTTCATAAAATTTCCAAAAAAAATATTCCATAATACAAAAAATCTCCAAATCTATCGACTCATTCACCCATTTCCACTGTATCCTTGTGGAACCAATTTCCTAGGACATAACTATTTAGATAACTCCTACCTACATTATTATCCTTATATTATTTAATACCCCCTATTAAATTTTGATTCCAAAAATATCCCTATCTGAGAAAATTTCCCCTCACAATTAAGTGAGATCCCAAACCATGAATATACAGAAAATGGAATATCCATAATTATATATCCAAAATATTCAATGAATAAAAAAACAATAAAACGCAACATGAAATTCCAATAAAATAAAGAAATCTATCAATGATGAAATGACATGTAAATATTCTAATTATCCTCATACAAACTCCCTTAATATGAGTAATTTATTGAATCCATTCCATCTAATGTTGTCAAATCCACACCAATTAGTGTTTTCACTATGAAAAAAAACAAGATAAACACAAAAAAGAGACATCTTGAAGGACCTAAATTTTATCTAGTACCCGAAAACAACATGAATGACGAAAAATGGGTTTTATAGTGAGAGAAAGATAAATTGACCAAATTTTTATTATAAATCATAAAAAGCTTGTGTATGTTGACAAAAGGGGTATGTTTTGGAGAATGTTCAAGGTTTTATGTCCCCTTTTATGGACTAAATTGTCTATCTACATGGGTTGTGGGTCTATATACTTGGCAACGATCCCTATACTATCCCCTTCACAAAAGATGCATAGTTAGCATCATGTGTCACCAAAAACATGATCCTGATATTGGATCATAAACTAGAATACAAATTTACCCCTTTCGAAAAAGATCCCAAAATTTTATAAAATAATTACTAAACTATTTTTTCTAAAATAGATCTTACATAACCAAAAATTAGTCTTGAAAAAATTAATTCCATGTTTAACAAAATATTTATCATTAATTTAAACAAATTATGTTCTATAATTAAACCATTTACAAATATTTTTCTTCATTGAAAATATATCTTTGAGATAATACTTTAACTAACCATAAAAAGGTTATGTATGCCACATATACTATGGGTCAATGAATCACGTAGTGTTTTACCATGTTCCTTTTGATTTTTATGTGATATGTAGATATTATTTTTTCATATTAATCATGAATTACTATTAATTAATTCATTTAGAGGTTCTTTTAACATAAATTTAGAGTGGTAGTTTCCCCTACCGGTATCCTTGAGGTCTCGAGTTCGATCCCTTATGATTTGTTATATAAAATTTTGTGTTGCCTAAATTTATTTATACTCTATTTTAATCCCCCTAAATCAATATAAATGTATATATTATTGTTTCATGTTAGCCATATATTTTTATTAGTCAAGTCATTAAGAGATTATTTATTTATAAATCCCATATAGTTCTAATTTGATTCGTGTTTATGGAACACTAATTGAAGTCACATATTAATCATCTTTACTTATTATTTTTTTATGTAGATAAATATTTTCAAGGAATAATTATTTTAATTTACTGAAATTTTATTTCTAATTTTCATTCAGATACATTTTTTTGTTATTAAATATGATAATGAATTACTTATGCATAAATTGTGGTGTTTTCAATTTTTTAATTGTAGATTAATGTTTTTTATAAACATATAGAACATTGGAAGTGATTAATGAAATTATGATAAAAAAATCATTGTATCTAGGAAACCACATCATAGTTTTTTTCACACATTTAAGCCTAAAGAAACCATCTAAAAACTATTGCCTGATTGATGTTAATCAACGGAGAAACAAAAACCCAAGAAACCATATAATGGTATAGATGAAGAATCAATTATTTATATAGAAAAATTGATCTTCCAGTGTTATACAAATAATTTGATAGAATAAATAATAAAAAATGGATAATAGAAAAGAATTATATATTTTAAAAATATTGTGTCCAAAATAAATGGATAAGATCTCAATATTTTATTTAAGTATTAAAAAAATATAGAATATTTTCTAACTAGATAAGAACACAACACCATTGTCATGACCCCTCCCTCGGGGCCCGTGCCATAACTACCCCAATCCTACCTTCCATAGACCTGGGGTTGGTGCCTAGCACCAGAAAGGCTTATACCTAAAATGGGAAGGAATTGCCTCAAAACCATAACACACACATAATAAGAATAAAATTAATTCCAACTACATTGTATAACTGTTGAAGGTAAAATTATGTACTAAAAGTAAAGGGTGAAGTATAAAAGCCCAACCAGAATGAAAGTACAACAAAAGGAAAAATAGCTCCACAGGTCGTCTTCCAAGGATCCTACATGAGGGATAGGTCCAGATCATCACTATGGCTAACCACACCACCAGTCACCTCTGTACACTATCTAGTTCTAGATCCCATGTATCAGTAAAAGGTGATATTCATCTACATAGGACACATTAATGTGCGGGTGAATCCCATGCAGGGTGGAGTATAACAATACTCAGTAGGGAATTAGAGACCCCCGATGGTCTCTCAGAATTCCATAAAGTAAAAAACAACAAGGAATGATCTCAATAACAATGTACAAATCAAAATACTCATCTCAAACTAGGTATATAACTCAAATAACATGGATAATTGTGATTAGTTGTAAAGATAAATAAACATAATTTCACTGAGAAGTTCTACTTTTGTTCCATGAAAAAGACATTCCATAGCTGATCCACACAGGGTCGCAAGTCACCGATCCTCATAGGGTCGTATGTCGCTGATCCAAAATGGGCCTCTCTAAGGATGGTCCTCATTAAGCTTTCCTAATACTGATAAACATAGGGTCATAAGTCTTCGATACACATAGGGTTTTATGCCATTGATTCACTAAGGGTGGTAAGTTGTGGATCTATGATGGGCCGCTCTAAGGATGGTCCTCATAGGTTCATGCTACTACTGATCCACACATTGTCGTAAGTCATCGATCCACACAAGGTCACAAGATACCAATCATCACGGGGTCAAAAGTCACTGACCAACGATGTACCTCTCTATGGTTGGTCCTCATTGGGTCCATCTATTGCAGTTCTACACATGGTTTTAGTCCACTGATGCTGCTCTACAAAGGGGTCCCTCTTCACTAGACATCCAGCCACAAGATTCCCACACTAGGTGCTTTTGACTCTGGTAGGATCTTCACCATAAGAAATTGTTCATACCTAAATTTAAAATAAGTCCCATGAATATGTAACTTGAAAAACTTCCATGTCATAAGGATTCCAATGCAATAGACAGTGCGTCAATCAGACTCCTGCCCCGTAAGTTATAGGCATTTTAGTGTCGAGGGCATGGTTGGATTCAGGTTCGATCCAAACCAATCATAATCAAAATTTCTCCAAAACTCAAGTGGATTATCTCAATAAGGACAACCTCATTCTAAGTGTTCCATCATTGATGATGGTTCGTCAAACAGATGTCATGTTTAGGAGATATGACCCTTTAAGTGAAACTGGGCCCTAATTGGTCTCAGTCCAGTATAAATTGGTCAGGCAGACCCGACCCAACCCTGTCTAGGTCAATCTGGGTCTAACATGGCCTAACCTAAACTGGATGAGTGTGGTCCGGTCCACCGGTTGGGCATGGCCCGCTGGTTGGGTGTTGCCCACCTACTAGACATGTACCCAACTTCCCACCGAAAGGACAAAGTGCATTAGATCTTCAATCGGCAGTGCCGGGCTTGTAGTGAACCTTCAGCTGACTGGTCTCATGGACTAGTTTGGGGTGGGACTTGTGGTCCTACTTTTCCTCTTCCATGGCCGGAGTCGTAGCATGCCGCGGTGGCATGCCGTCAGCCTTCAACGCGGCCGGAGTTGGCAGGCCGACCCTGTCCACCATAGGGCCTGCGAGCATCGCCACCTCCTCTTGGCCGGCGAGGGTCGTCTGCCACTATCAGTCACTAGAACTACCATGCCAGTGGTGTTTCCCTGTTGGAGATTTCGTGGGCCACCAGTGAAGCTTCAGTGGTCTGATTCTCTTTCTGTCAGTTCCTACGAGCATCCTAGGACTCCACCTTCACTACATAGCCCTCGGTTCCACATTGGTGACAACTTGACAATTTGTCCACAAACAACGCATCAAGAACAAGTTCAGCATAGGTTCCATGCCTTGGTCAGATTTGTCAGCGCCCTCTGCATTAGTGTTATAACATGTGGGTGAAACAATAATCATCAAAATATTTAATAAACCCCCAAAATTAATTCTCATGACAACCTCCCACAAAAACTAATGAGTCGTAGATCAACCCGTTACTTGGTTGATCCATGTTATTTCTATAAAAAAATAACAGAGTGGGAAAAATAAATCAAATGCTAAAAAAAATTAAACCCCCTACCACAAATACACTGGACTTGCTGAAGACGAAGGAGGAACATACATTGTTAGAAGGTGTCTGTCGGCGTTCACCACAACCCATCGATGTTCTATTCAAAACATTAACGGCATCATCAAATATCCATTCCTCATTGGAGGAAGACATCATCGGTGTTTTACTAGAGGTTCCTCTCATGTGTATCCAAAACACATGCCAAATATTTGTTTAAATATGGGGAAAGTAACCTACCTCATTTCATTTTGTTAATGTGGTTTATTAATGAACCACATTTAATGTTTTGATGAAACCTACGAGCATCGTGGTTATGCAACCAAAGGTCATGTCATTAAATGAGTCCCTTTAAAGCCTGGCGTTACACTACGGTCCTTCCACTGTCTCTCAATGGTTTAATGAAAATAAATTAATTTATATAGTTATTTTATTATATTCTTTTGTTATGTCCAAAAATTAACTTTTTTGTCGAACCCTTGTAGGTCGTAGTTCTGCTACACCTAAGAGACTCCTGACACTTCGAATTCAATAGTGCTCTCAAATTTTTAATCCAAGCACCGGTTCAAATTATTGAAATCCCTGCTCACACCTTTACTAAAGGAACCAAAAAAATTCAAAAATTATTAACAGTCACACTTGACCTATACTGGTTGAGGTTACACTCTTCCCAAGGGAAACATTCCCTCACGAACTCAACAAGATGCTTGTATTTCCAATCCAAGTGACTATTTAGTAGTTAAAGGATTTATCAATGAAATAATTGTTACATAATTATTTTATTTAAGAAAAAAAACTATATTACACTATTGTCCCACACTGGCCAATGTTAGGATGTGCCTAAGGAAATCCTACCCTTACGAGCTCAGTAGTGGTCTCTGATTTTTAATCTGATTCACTGTTCGTGAGTTCTAAGCATTTGGAAAATAAAATAATTTTATTTTTGGTTATTCCTTTTTTGGGTTTTCTCAATGGTGGCCTGCGTTGACTAATATTATGTCACACCTAGGGTAAATCCACCATCTTGAATGCAACATTCCCCTCATATTTTTTATTAGGGAAACCATTTAAGAGTTATTCTTTTTTTTTTTTCAGGAAAACTGCTCACATGCGCTATATAAAGAAAAAATTATATTGAAGGATCATTCTGGGAACTTCGGGCCTCATAATCATGTTCCTTAAATTTTATCAATCTTGAAATAATTTCATATAATTAAAAAATTTATACAAAAATTCCATGACTTTACATTTCCCCCACCCTAGGGATTTATATCCCCAAAATCCAATACAACGGAAAATCAGACAAGTGGGGAACTGATTATGAATCTAAGCCTCCCAATCCATTTTGATCTCCCATAAATTCCCATGATACCACCAAATGCACACCACATTAATCGACTATCCATGATGGAACATCTCTTATTGATATTCTATCTCCACTAGGAACTCCACAAACGTCATCGCATCATCAATGCCTTTCTTTCCACAGTCGAGGACATGCGATGGATCATGCACATGCCTCCTCAGCTGCGACTTGCGAAAAACATCATGCACCATGTTTATATATGGGTTATAATATAGGCGTTATGCCACCTTTCCAACTCCACTCAGAAATTTAAAAGGTCTGATGAACATCGAAGATAGCTTACCGCTCCGACAAAATCTCCACAATCATTGTTGGAGTGAGACATGAAAGAAAACATGGTGTCCCACCTTGACTCAATGGGGCATCATGTCCTATTTGCATAGAGGTGATCTACATGGCCACCCACACATGGCCTCAAATGGTGTCATGCGATCGGTGGAGTGGTAGATATTACTATACCCAAACTCCTATAGGGGTTGGTGGTCCTCCAAACTGTGAGCAAAACCCCTGAAACAAGCACAAGGAATATCCCCCAAGGTCTGTGTTGTCTGCATCATCTGACCATTAGTCTGGGGGGAAAATGTATGTGAAATGGTGTTGTAACATGATGCTCAGCTCTCATTTTATGACATATGAGGCATCGAGAAACAAACTCTTCCACCACATTCTTCATCCCTGGAAACCAATACTGACGTCGGAGGTTCTGGAACATCAACACCACACTCAGATGTAGTGCCAAAGGGGATGTATGGGATTCCCTCAACAACACAAACTCTAACATCAATGGTACAATGGATAATCTTCTAAAAATGATGACTTAGTCTCCTCCTTTGGAAAATCCATAAAAAGCATATCCTAAGTATATATGAGCACATTGGGATTTGCATTCAACATCCACATGGTGTTCCTCCCTAACTCGCTGAAGGAGTGGGGTAGTGACACTCATAGACTGTAGGTATGTTTCTTCATCCTCATCCACAATTAATATCAGCATTGCGGCTATCTACTCTGTCGCCTCACTCCACAGTTGTAAACCAGACCTTTTGCTGAGTACATATGGCACCATTCCCCCTTCCCAAGTGTATATACTGCTTCAAGGTCTTAGTCCTGGAAGAACTACAAACCACGCCTTTGTCTCAATTTCTGAAAATCCTATGGGCATCGTTCCATCTACTTGAAAGGATACCCCATTTAACTGATTGATGTTCCCATCAATCATTTGGTAGTGGGAACATGATATCCACAACCACATGGATAAGGTGCCTATTGTCCACACATATTCTCCAACACCAGGTCTTACTAAGACCTTCCTCTGCATGTCTTCCATCTATACCCCCAACTTTTGAAGCTCTATAAAGCCCTCTAATATACTGGAGATAATAACGGTGCCATATTGGGGTGAAGAAAGATACATAAGTCCCTCCCCATTCGGGGAGGTAATCCTTGAAGCATCTTTTGAAAGGATGGTACCACACTCCATGACTACCATTGGGAACAGAAAACTCAAAACATCCCCTACCATGAGGGTAAGGCATGATAACTCAAGAGTGATCGTATGCACCCTCTCATGCCTGAGTTTATCTCGCTATTCATAGGTTTCCCTTTTCATCGACTGAGGACACCCCATTTCAATTTAGTGGACATAACACATCATTGTTTTCCTATTAAAAGACAATCTGGGCTTGATTTGTGGATGACCATTCCATACCCAGACTAACATTGTATGAATTCGACGCTGCCACCCAAAGGTTCCAACTGAAACTCTCTCATCAAGGGTAAATCACATCATCAGCATAGGTGTGATTATCGAGTCACCTTAAATAGGTATATCTAGACGTAAGAATCAAGTCAATGGTTTTACTGGAAACTCTAGTTCTTGAACAAGATTTGTGACAAGAAGGAATGTTCATTAACTATTTTTATTTATATTGTAGCAAGTAGTAGAAATAGACCATTCCATGAGTCATTCCTAGATCCATTGGGTCACAATCCTTGAACACATGTAGGTACTCCCTTCCCCTATCCTCCAGCCCCCAGAGAAATGTGGAGACCATATTCGGGTGGTGGTTATAACATATTGAAATGTATACCACCTACTGCTACTTTGAATATTCATTTATCCCCATCAATTCCTCTTCATAAAACATTTTACACATCAAAGTATCTAAGACTGACATTGGTTTCCTACTTTACCACTGCTGACATCTATTGGTTGTATCTACTCCAGAAAAGAATTTTCAACCACAAAAGGATATCTCTAGAATAGTTGCATAATTAGGACTGCACAAAGGTATAGTTCTAGAACAGATGTCCCTAAACACAACTCTCTCAGTGGTCTGATCCCTGAAACACTGGTCGTATGGTATTCATTGAGTTCCTAGAATGGTCGGTATGCCTTGAAAAATACTCATCTACCAACATTCCATCCTGTCAAAGCTGTAGAAGCTCTTCGGGAAACATACCCCTTAGCATTTTATGGAAATGTACCCCTTCTATGGGAAAGGTTCTCAAGCTCTATCCTTGGAAAAGTCACATCATCATAAGGTATATGTAATCAAGATCCTTCCGTCACCCTACTGATCCATGTATAATTTTCAATACTAGGGCCTCCATCTGATCTAATGGTGCCCTGGCTAGATGGTAACTCGGTCACCCCCTCAGGCCAGTCATTAGAAGCAGGTGAGTCGAGATCGCCTCAAATATTAAGGGGTATCTGTCACTAAAACTCATGTAAGGAAGTGAGACAAAATGTTTCTCCTACCGGTAGCATGAGTAGTATGTGCTGACCAAAAGGCAATGGTATCCCTGGGACACTGCCTGAAGGTACAATATTGGGAAACAATTCTTTCACTGATGCCTCATCACTCTATGGATCATCCTCACGGTCACACATTGGAATCCTGGCGAGATATCAACATAGTTTCATATTTAAAGTGTATCAAGATGAACCACGATCATTAAATTATACATTGTGAGATGAATCAAAAGGGATCAGGAGAGCATAATATTCAAAACACCTGCAACTAGTGTTTTCAAGTACTTAGTCATAAAACAGAATTCATGGTCTTGGTGTATGGATATGTCTAAAGCGGCACCAACCCTGGACTCCCTGGTCTGAATTCCGAACTCATGTGACTTAACAGTACTACCCGCAATGAAAATACAGACTCTTATTTCATCTGGTAGAACCGACTGCCTTTGATACCACTTTGTCAGGACCCATTTTTCAGGTCCCATGACGTAACTACCCCAAGACCTCCTTCCATAGGCTAGGGGTTGGTGACTAGAACTAGAAAGGCTTATCCCTAAAATGGGAAGGCATTTCCTCAAAACATGTGCACACACAGACTAGGTATACAATGAAAGAAGACAACATAGAATAACTACTGAAGGTAAATATAAGTACTGAATGTAAAGGGGGCTAGTATACAAGCCCATATGGAATGAAAGTACAGAAAAAAGAAAAATAGCTACTAAGATTTTCTTCCAAGGAATCTACCTGAGGGGTAGGTACAAGTCATCTATGCAGCTCACCATGCCAACCAGCCACCTCCATACACCATCTAGTCCTGGCTCTCTTGTCTCGGTCAATGATTCATGTCGTCTGCACAAGAAAAAAACATGTGCGGGCGAATCCCATGTAGGGGTGTGTATAAAAATACTTATTAGGGACCCCAAGACCCCCAAAGGTCTCTCAGAATTGCACAAAGTAAAAACTGAAAGGAATGATCTTAATCACAAAATAAAAAGAAAAAGACTCAGATCAAAACAGGTATATAACATAAAGAATAATAATTATGTTGATCAGTCATAAAGCTAAATCAATATTAATCCATTGAGAAGTTCTACTGTTGAACCATAAAGAATTAATTACAAAGTCGATCCACAAAGGGTCATATGTCACTGATCCACATAGGGTCGTAAGTCGTTGATTGACGACAGACCACTATATGTCTGGTCTTCATCGGGTCACACTACTACTGATCCACATAGGGTCGTAAGTCATCAATTCACATAGGGTCATAAGTCCTCTTTCCCCATAGGGTCGCAATTAACTGATCCATGATGGGCCTCTCTAATGTTGGCCCTCGTTGGGTTGTGATACTGCTAATCCAAAGAGGGTTATAAGTCATCAATCCATACAGGTTCATAAGCCATCAATCCACACAATATTATAAGTCACTAATCAACAATTGGATTCTCTAAGGATGAACCTACTCAGGTCACGATACTGTTGATCCACACAGGGTCGTATGTCACTAATGCCAATCCACAGGTGGGTTGGTCTTCACTAGACACCCTTCCATAGTATTCCCGCAATAGGTGTGCTTGAGTTCGGGAGGATCTTCTCCTCAAGACATCGGTCATACATAAACCACAACAAAGTCTCATGAAGTAGTAACTCAAAAAACTACTATTACAGAAGGGTTTCAATGCGAAAGACGATGTTTCAATCAAACACGCAGTCAATATGTTATAGGCATTTTAGTGTTGAGGGCCCAGTTGTATTCATGTTTGATCAAACCCAGCCATAGTTCAATATTCTCCAAAACTGAATTGGAGTATCCCAAAAGATCCACAACATAATAAGGGTTCAGAACTGCAAACGGTTGGTCAATGGGATATCTTTTCTAGGAGATATTCCCCTTTTATCAAAACAAATCCCTAATGGGTTCGAACTGACCAGGTGGGTCCAACCCGAAACATCCTGACCCGGGTCTGACCCGGCCCGACCTGAAACAGTTAGGTGCGGTATGGTTTTTTGGTTGGGCGTGGCCCATTGATTGGTTTCAGAGCCATCTCCCCACCGAATGGAAAAAGTCTGTTCGGTCTACAACTGGCAGCGCTAGGTGGGTGTTTCCGCTTCAGTTGACCAGTCCGGTTGACCGGTCTATGTTGGGACTCGCAGTCAGAGATCGCCTCCGCTATGGCATGAGCCATGACATCTCTTCTGCAGCGCACCACCTTCCTTCAATGGGTCTGGCATCAGTCGACCACCCTTATCCGCCGCTACACCTGCTGACATTGCAACCTCTTCATGGCCAGTGATAGCGGGCCGCCTCTGCCATTCCCTGGCACTGCCGTGCCGGTGGTGCTTCCACGGGCCACCGGTGAAGCTTAAGTTTTCTAATTCTCTTTTTGTCTCTTCCTATAGGCCTCCTGGGATTCCACCTTAACTACGGTGCCCTCAGTTCTGCATTGCTGACATGTTGACCATTTTACCATGAAGAACGCATCAAGAACAAGTTCATAAGAGGTTTTGTGACTTGTTCAGATTGGCTTGTTCCCTCCACATTATAATTATAACTTTTGGGTGAATCAATAATCATCATAAGATTTAATGAAACCCCAAAATTAAATCCCGCAATAGCCTCCTACAAAAATGAACGGGTCGCAAATCAACCCATTAGTTGGTTGGTCTGCGTTCTTCATGTAAATCAATGATAGAGAGGGGAAAACATTTAAAATCTTTAACAAATTTAAATCCCCTACCTCGAATATAATGGATTCACTGAAGATGAAGGAGGGGAATCCATTGTTCAAAGTTGTGTTTTCTCCCTTCTCAATTTCTAGTCGATGTCTGGTTCGAAACCTTATTGGAATCTTCGAATCTCCATTCTTCATTAGAGGAAGGCATCACCGGAGTTTCGTCACAGGTTCCTCTTGTGGGTATCCAAACCCCATGCCGAGGCTTTGTTTTAATAATGGAAAAAGAAACAACTTCATTGTGTTTCATTAATGTGTTTCATTAATGAATCGAAATGAATGTTCCAATAAAACCTACGAGCATCGCAGATACTCAAACAAAGGCCTTGTCTTTAAATTATTACCACTAAATCCTGACGTTACACTACGGTCCCACCACCATTGCTCAACAGTTGAAAGAAAATAAAATAACTAATAGAGTTATTTTATTATTATTTTTAATTCCCAAAAATTAACATTTTCGTTCGACCCTTTCTGGTCAACGTTATGTTTTTTCTAAGAGAATCCCAATGATGAAAATTCAACAGTTCTCTTGAATATTCAATCCAAGCACCAGTTCAAAAGATATAAGTCTGTACTCATATGTTTACTAAATGTACCTTAAAAAAGGTCAAAATTTATTAAGAGTCACCCTTGATCCCTGTCAGTTGATGTTAGGCTCTGTCTAAGGGGAAAATTCCCTCACAAGATCAACGGTACTCTCAAATTTCCATTCCGAGTTACCCTTAATAAGTTAAAGGATTTAACAACAAAATAATGATACCTAATTATTTTATTTATTGCAAAATATAACTTCCATTGTTGGCCCACACCAGCATATTTTAGGACTTTCCTAAGGAAAGAATACCCTCAAAAGATCAGTGGTGGTCTCATATTTTTAATCTGAGTCACCATTTGGGAGTTATAATCATTTTAAAACTATAATAATTTTATTTAGTAATTATATTTACATTTATTCAATTTTCTGGTTTTTCTCATTAGAGGTCTACGCCAACAAAACTTATGTCACACCTACATTAAACCAACCATTTTGAATGAAATGGTGCCATAATATTTTTTTATCCGAGAACCTGTTTAAGGGTTATTATACTTTTTTAGGAAAACTTCTCATGCAATTTATTTAAAGCTTAACATTTTTTTCGACGAATCATTCATGACATTCCGGGCCTCAGAATCACGTGCCATCAATTATTGCAATAAAATATTAATTCCATATAATTAAAAAACATTATACGAAAATTAAGAGAGATTAAAATAATGTGCTATTACACAAAACCATGGTTATTCTTAATCTTTAAATAATTGTGTTTAAATATTGTTAAGGTGATACGTTAATATTTATGACACTCCTTCACTTTTCTGTTTTATAATACTTCTTTAATGATATAATTATTAATTTTTAGTGACAATTTATTAAATATATTCTTTTTTTCAAGATTTATAAATTTATATTAATGGTTTTAAAATTATTTATAATTTTTTTAGATGAATACTATATTAATGATTAAATATCATTTTATATTTCATGGTTAGTTTCTTAAGAATCAAGAATCCAAGAGTTGAACGATTTGTCACAAATTTATTTTATCAAATTAATTCCTAAAGTGGTTTGTTGAAAATAAGGAACCGACATGATATTTAATATCCATATGATTATTTAATAATTATTTTAAAAATATATTTTTTATCAAAGGATTTACATGAGAGTTGAGAGGATTAAATTATTATAAATTATTTGGATACATCTTTAATAATTATTGATGCACTCTAACAAACTTATTTTGATTTAATTATTTTATATATTATGACTGATTAAATTTATTATAATCAATGTATTTTACCATATTGAAATCAACTACAATTATATATACTTAAAACAAACTGATAATAAATTTTTGAATTAATGAGATAAAATATTTTTATACAATCCATCCATTGAAATTGATTTATTATTTACTCCCTTTTAATTTTTTTTATATTTTTTATTTTTCTTGTATGGGTAGTGTAGTAAGATTTTTATCCATAGTTGTGATTAAGGAAGAAAATTGGTGACAAAAAGTATCATTTTAAATATTATAGTTTTCTTAATGGGGTTTACCTTAGACTTTAAAAATACTATATATTAGTATTTTTTGTTATAAGTTTTGCATATTAATTTTTAAAAATTTTAACACCCACCAAAGTTGACGTTCGTAGTGAAATTTTCAATTTTCTTGACATATTATGAGAAAAATATGGTAGTAATTAAAGTGTTATAATTTCTAGTATATTAATGCACACATATTATTATCTCTTGTTAATTTTTATTTCTATTCCTTTTTACATGTTCATGTGTTCTTTGTTTTCCTCCATAGGTTCAGAGGTGTTTGAGTAAGATTACCATCACTCAATCTAAGAGTTTTGATTTCTGAGATTCTCTAGATTACTGTAATGATATCAAGAAACAAAATAGTCAGCAATAAAAAACTATATTTTCATTAAATTTTCTTTCCATAAAAGATATGCTTACACATTTTTTCTGTAGGGATTAACAAAATTGATTTCAAGGATTTCCATAGGCTTCAATTTTCATGGGCTAGGATTTAAAATTCATCAAATGGGATACACTGGGCATTATTTTACATCAAAACTATGTGAAAATTATTCAAATTAATCTAGTGATAATCCAAATTGTAGTAATACCTATATCAAATATTCTCTCAAATCAGTAGTTGTTTTTCTTACAAATTTAATTACTTGTTTATCAAATAGGACTACTGAGAAAGAGTTAGTGATATCTATCACCAGAAGATGCACTCTAAATCTGTTGATTTATAAATGTTATTAATAAGGGATTATAGATTAGTAAAATTAGTCATTACTATTAAAATATGAAATGACTAATTATCTTTTAAGGAAGAGAACAAATAAGAACATTGGAGTAGTGAAATTTTGAGAGATTATGCAACTGTTTCACCCAATATTTCCATCAACATTGTGATATTTTTTCATGCATGAATTGCATGATTCGTAGAACCAGTTGTGAGTGGTCTGATTTTTTTGTATTGTGACTGAAATTAAGCATTTTGTAGGATATGGAATAATGGGAATACAATATGTAATTACTTCTCACAATAGATTACTAGGTACCTACAATATAATAATGTTTATAATTTATTATATAATTTGACCATACACTACATACCTCTTCACAATTATTCACTTCAGAAATGGTTTTTTTATTTTCCCAATAAAGCATTGATGAAGAGGAAGAAGTTGGGTATGTTGGTGCTGGACTACAGTTCTCTAATTCCATTAGTAACCCACATCCGAATAATGATAAATAAAATACCACTGTGAAAGACAATCTAAAGATAAAAGATACAGTATACACTGGAAAACAGATATAAAATTCACCTTTCCATTATGTATTTCAAGAACCATTCTCTAAAATTTTCTACATCTTCAATATCATGTTTGAAAATTAATTTTTTCATGTTAATGGCAGTTGTTATTATAACAGATCCTGAAAGAAGTTTTCAAACCAATTCAGTTGGAGATCCTCTTTATAACTTAAATTTGTAATAAATAATCGAAATGGAAGTAACAAATTTTGTTAATTAAAAGTTTAATATTAAATTTGTTCAATATAAACAGTTGTGGTATTAAAATAGTCCATGACCCAACATTTTCTTCTAAGTAACATGTCATCTAATTTGCATAGTCACCCCATAAAATGCATTTATCTTCTAACCGACTTAATGAAAATAAGTAAAGAGTAGTGTTTAGTGTAAATAGACGCTCAGATATACTAAAAGGCAATAATTTCTAATCTTTCATTCTCTAAGACAATTTGCTTCATACAATTTGAATTACCCAATGTTTCCGGAGGATGTGACAAACATAAATTTCAAATTATTTATAAAACAGATAAGAAAGAATAAATTGTTATGTACTATACCATAATGTTAGATAATATTATTTCATTAAATTATGAAATGATCTATAGAGAAAATTTATAAAAATTTTAAAATCGTAACAAAAACCTCAATAAAGATATACCTATTAAATGTTGTTTTGGAACCCATCTCGATATTATGTCTTCAAAATAAGTAAATTGAAAACTAAAATGTTGCAGCGGTGCATCACAAGGCTGAACATGCATTGTTGATGTGAACAGTATTCAACAAGCATATCTAGTTACTATGTAACTACCTTGATTTGAAGCTATTTGGATGTTTTGTGTAAAATAGCACATTCCTTCACACAACAAATATTTGAACATAGAGATAATTTGACGGCCAGTAACAATACAATGTATCCTTATTCCCTATAGAATGAATTTTCTATGATTGTTAATAATTGGAAAATAAGCATATCTAGTTGAAAATGTTTGGTGTTGTTAAAATGAAAAGGAAAATACAATACAAGAAAGAAAAACATAGTAAATTTAAAAGTGAAGTGAACTATTGATCTCCAAGAGTCATATCAATGGAAACAACATCATTGGATTACCTGGATGGTATGTTGCACCACAAATTCCAAATATGCACTTGTATATTCAATGTCTCATCAGTATCTGGTGTGATCTCATTCAAAGGGGTAATAGATCACGACATGTTGGAAAATATGTAATTTTTGATTGTTTATACAGAGAGGCCATATTTAGAAAAATTGATATTCATGAAATCATAGATAAATAAGTAGAACCAACCCAACATTGACAACTTAACATTTAATTTTTAATATACCTAACACAAACTATAAAATATTTCATTGTAGAAAATATTTTGTGTCGATTCAGAGGTAGTGGGATTATTATCACCAATTACTGTTTTCAAACATACTGGTTATGTGACTCTAGATTCAACAACATATAGTTGACCATGAAAAAAGATAGGTTTTTGAATATACATCCCAAAACAAGTCAGTGATTATCGCTGAATTTTTTTAGTTTTCATATCATAAGAAACAATCAAAGGATACTATCTTCTTTGTAGTTTGAAAGTTTATCAAGAATCGGAGTGTTTCATATTTAATCTTCGAATGAATGCAAGATATCCAAATCTTTGACCACATAAAATTATTGCTCCAATGACATGGTCACCTAATTATGTAATATTCATGCGAGTCCCATTACATAATATAATAGATTAATCTATATTTCTAAGAAACATGAAGGGAACCCCAATTTTGAGGGTAATTTTATGGGTACACATCCATGAAACATTAGTACCATTTAACATATCAGATGTGTAAATGTTTTGTGGCTTGTCTGTATGAAAAATTGCATAACAAACTGAATCTGAGCTAAAATAGACTTTTACTTCAGAACATTTGAGAGAAATCATGTACTAATATACTTCTTCAACTATATCACGAGTTGGAGCTAATATGGAACAGTCTTTATGATAATTCACATCAGCATAGTTACCAATGAAATTGGGATAAGTTTGTTCAACAACTGCAGAAATAGGATCTGTAGTCCAAGAAAGAAGATATTTATATGGAATTGGAATTAAAACTTCACCATCATTCAGCTCTCCAATGCGACCTTAACCAAAATATAAATTCCATTTAGAAAATTCATGAACATCATCTGAAATCGTAGAAGAATTGGAATAAAATCTTATGTTTTTTGTTGGTGTTAGAACATGACAATGTTTGCACAAGTATGACGATGCTATACATGCAAACACTATTTCATTTATGTTACCACCTGGTACCACATGTATTATTTGCCTCAAATACCCACCCAAGACTACCGTTATACCAAAAAATGGTAAGTTTGAAGCATATTTACTTTTTACTAACATTATATCTTTTAATTTATAGTCAAGATGTTCAAAACAATACTTATGAATCATAGGTGCCTCATCCCAAATAATTATCTTTGTTAACAGTAGAATATCTGCGACAGAACTCCCTTTTTGAATATTGTAGATAGAGTTATCAGAAATAGATACCTGAATTGAAAATTTGGAATGTGTTGTCCTCCCACCAGGTAGCAATAAAGATGCAATTCCACTGGATGCAACAGCTAGAACGATATTACCTTTCGATCGTAGTAGAGATTTTAGAACATTACAAAGGAAGGTCATACCTATACCTCCATTCCCATGCAAGAAAAAGAATCCACCAACTCATGTAGTTAATGAAGACATAATGAATATCATCACATCTCTCTATTCATCAGCAAGCTTACTCTGCAAAGTCAGATACTCATTCCAAAGGTTTTCTCTATTATAATTATGTTCATCTTATACAACTGATTCAGTTGAGAATGAATTTCTGATTCTTGAACTATCATTGGTGGATAATAATGAAGAGATCTACCATTTCTCTGAATAATGTTTTCTATATCAAGAAAAGGATACATATTCTTTTGATCTTCATTGAGTGTCAAATCTAAATTAAATTCAAGAATAGTGTTATATAATTATTATATTGTTTTACTAATTCAATTATAGTTAACAAAATGTACAATTACATAGCTAAGAATATATAGAATCAATAGTTAGATTATATACCTTTAATTTTCAGCCTCTGTTGTTGCGCATAATGTATTTCTTCACTGCGGATCTTCCAGGTTTCATGCCACACTATGTTTGGTCGAGACATATTGTTTGAGAACAGAATGCTGGAAAAATGTCTATATATAGACTCTCTTATAGACCAAGTAGATACCTCTTTTATTGCTTTATTAAATTCAGTGTCATCAGCAAGTAGTCCCAATGGAGAACACTCCTCCTAAAAAGTCCCATGAGTAATATTGTTCACACTTTTAATACTATCAAAATAATTTACACCTCTGATCGTTGTGAGAATTAGTCGCAGGTAATATAGCTCTGCAGTTTTTGGCAACACGTTGTAATGTCTACCAATACTAAAGCCCTGCTTTCTTGGATACCATTATTTTCACTTTACTGGAATTCTAATCTTGTTGGAAATTCAGCATATGTGAGATATCAACCTTCCTGGTAAGTAAAAGTATCTTGAAACCACATCGTAAGCATTTATTTAGAAATGTTAACCTTACTCAATACATCCTCAATATGGTCGGTGTAATTGTACATAACACTATTTTATCCTGGTAAATGGGAATGTAGCCTTTCAACTGGAGGATATCTATAGTGAATATCATAAGAGAATATTCTCCAAGAAGCCTCACAAATAGAGATATATCGGCAATCATAATACATCTTAATCTCATCACCATTATTTCCTGAAAACTCATTATTATTGGTCTGATACATTGTTGTTGTAACATGATCATTACCTTTGATAATATACTTAAACAAAATTTTGATGGAATTTGATTGATTGAAAACATCAATATTCAGATGATCTTGATATTTCATTATCATGAAAGGATTATATGGTACAAAAAAATGATTATCCAAAGGTATGCCATTATTCATGATAGTGCTACCGTCATTTCTTTATTGGTATATAACATACCCATCATCATCAACTGTTGTACTGTCAACAAATTTTTTGGAAAAAATTTAAAACATTTTCCATTCTTCATATAAGGTGAGCTGCAATTTTCATAACCACAAGGTCCATGTATCATACATTTTCTAACAGCTTCATGTAGATTTGGTAAGTCACCGTGATTTGGAACGTCAGCAGAAACAATATTGTCAATGCATGCAGGAGTAATTATTATTTTCATGACATAAAAATAGTAAAATGTGTACATGAGGTAGTCCACGGTTTTGAAATTCCACTGCACGAACAACCACATAGAGAATCCCGATGTTAATGATGGTGTTCATTAATTGATACAATAAATAACAAAATTTATATATCGACAACTCATTTTTACGAAGAAATTTACCTGACCATGACTTCCCAAAGAAACACCCATCTTATAATTCTTTCATTTATTGATAAACCATAATATTGAAAATTTTGGATATAATGTGCGGACAGCCTGATGGATGAAGATTGTAATGTGAAACAAATATACTGATTTCTAGCCATATTTGATTACATGTTAATGTTAAAAATAAATCTTGATATCCTTCAAAATTGTATATTGAAATAGCATCTTGGTAATTTTGAATCATATACCTGGGACCACCAGTAAATATAGACGGTAAAATAATTTGCTTCCCGCATGCATACCCATCACGATCACCTAGAAGAAAAGAATATTGTAACCCATTGTACAACTCAACCCTCAAGAGTTTTTGATTGAAGTGAATAATGGAATGTCTTTGAGACTCTATCATTGTCAAACCATCAACAATAAATTTTTTTTAGTCTTCTTGAATGTTTTAATGTTGAAATATCATTGAAATGACACTACAAGTGATAGGAGAAGTATTCTCGCATTGTAACCTTCTGAAGCTTTGTACTTGTACTGAAAAATGTAGAATGATGTAATATGTTGTCAACATATTCATTCTAACCACCTGTGAAAATCAATGGATATTGTAGTGGAAGATATAAGGGATGAATCTCATCAAACCGCTGTAATTCACCAGTTTTAGTTTGAATGATAAGATCACTTTCATAGTCGATATCTTCAATGTCACCGACGATAGGCATAGATATATCAGAAGTAGTCGGCAAGTTGTATGTCACTGCATTTGTTGGTCTTCTCTAAAGTAGTCACAAATTTAAATTTGGAATTTTTTGAAGATCAAGAACATCCCTTGCACTTATGAAATTTAGAGCTAAATAATTTGTTTCATGAAGTGTATTTTGTAGGTTGAAAACAATATTAAAACCTACTACAGTGTTTGAATTCGCTCCATCATAACTGCATAGTAAATTAAATTGAAAAAGAAGTGAAAATATCACCATCATGTTAATCTGTTATCTTTCAACTATAAATATTACCTGATGTTATGAATCATGTTTTTAGACTCATTAGCAGTATCATACACATATAGTTGGGCAAACCATGCTGGCTGTCCCTCAGGAGGACACGAGCTACCTATGCGATGGTATTTTTTTCCATTCAATCTGAATATATTTGGAGACATACCATTATTAAGTAACCTGTCTACCTTCCTGTCCATGGATGTAAAAGCAAACATATAATTTTATATATGCATATTTTCCTGGAATTCTCTTGCCTCCGTGGAGTTGCAATTGAAAACTAAGTTTCTAAGGTACTGAGGACATGATAGGAGTTGTTCAAAAAAAATTTTACCAAGTGATAAGCATAGAGTGTATCATGGGTTCCCATTGGTACTGCTTTTTTTATTTCACTCATCATACCAAATGATAGACCCACAGTATTGACATACGTTAGAAGGATCTCTACTATACAAATAATCTGTATGTGAATAATGATTTAATTTAAGGTGTTAATAAAATAGTCACTATAAACTTCATATGGTGTCATGAATTGAATCATACCATACTGATAGGTAAAAATAATACAGTGACCTGCATTTTCTACCAGTTGTAGTAGTTGTGTTATTTCTACAATAGTATTTACTAATGTTAGTAAGATAATGCATCCGAAGTAAATGTATAGTTACAAATTAACGTGTAGTAACTCATACCTGAGAAGTCTCTTGCATGATTACTTTCAGCATGTATTTTAGTAGTTCTTGTTTCACCTCTTTCTGATGTAACATGAATCATGGTAGTAGACACCTCTAGTTATTGGGTACAATCTTAATTTAATCTACTATAGAATTTTGAATACATTAAGATATCTATTATACATTCAAATAAACAAGAATGATTCATTACAATTTACAACACACCTGTTTCGGGAAAATTTTATTCCATTCCAGTAGCTAAAGAATGGTAACATTAAATGTTGTAAATGGAGAATTAAACTCATTACTTTCTGTGAAAATTGAAAAGCATTTGAAGGAATAACATGTGATCACTCTGATAAAACAGGCAGGCGATGGGTAAGGGACAATTTTTGTCTCAGTCGTTAGACCTGGAATAAGTAATGAAGATTTAGTTATCTCTTTAATATAAGGTAGATGTAACCTGAGAGTTTTTCACAATAATAAAATTATAGAATCCTCGCTAATGGGGATATAATTCTCATCATTGGATTCAGATATATGCTTTCTCTTGCTACATCGCGCAGATTTTGTTGACGAAGTTGCGAAACCATGATGATCTATCAATGATATATAATATTTTAGTAACTAATAAAATTCACAACATAGTAAAAGTAATATCCTTATTCAATGTATTGTGAGTTTTGAATGGAAGTCACCATTCAAAGATACAGGTGTCAATGATATGTGTGCTCCTCCTTTGGTGGTGCAGATCCATTGTAGTGGTTCAGATGTTTTTGTACAAAAAATGTTAGTATATTCCATAGGTCAATAGCTAGTACATTTATAAAAATGTACAAAACAAAAAAAATGTATTTCAGAAATGAAAAGAAACAAAACTGATCTCATGTACATTTAATTTTCTACTGTCACCTTTTATATTGCTTGTTCTAACAAATATTGGTGATGAAGTTCCACATTCCTAAGGAAGTGTGAATTCAATAGTAGAATAAGTAAAGTAGTAAATGTCATTTTGAGTAAAAATATTGGGGGTATATGACAGTTTTGGAAAATTGAAATTGAAATCACAAGTGGTAGATAAAGGCGACAGTGGTATGCATGATCCTCTATTCAAATTGTAATTCAATTATACTACTTCATACATTCCAATAGGAAATATGTGATGGTGGTCTGTAGCTGTATTTCCTGAACATATATGAACTTATAAAAGACTGGCTAACATTATGGAATTATTGGAAGAAGTTATAGTAGTAACTAATCAATGTCAAGACACAGTAAAATTAATGTTCCTTTTCAATGTACTGTGAGTTTGGAATGGAAGTCACCATTGGAAGAAAAAACTGAATAGGTGGTACATTTACAAAATATTTAGGAATTAATGAAATGTATTTCAATAATGAAAATATGAAAAACAGATCTCAAGTATAATTAATATTTTACTGTCACATTCTATATTGTTTGTTCTAACAGATATTGGTGCAGAAGATCCACATTCTTGAGGCACAGCTATGTCTATAGTAGAATAATTAAATTAGTCAATGTTCTTTACAATAAACATATCGAATGTATTTCACAATTTTAGAAATTTAAAACTGAACTATCCACTGGTATATCAAGGTGATAGTGGTATGCATGATCCTCTGTTCAAATTAGAATTGAGTTGTACTGTGTCATAGGTTTCAGCAGGAAACAGGTGATGGTAGGCTGTAGATGAACTGCCTAGACAAATATGAACTTGTAAAATAGTAGCTAGCATTATGGACTTTTTGAAAGAAGTTACATCAATTATCTACCTTTTTTTCGTTCTCTCATACGTAGTCTCCTTTGAAACCTTGCATGTCTCGATGCTGATAGTGTTTTCATCTTTTTATCGGTCTTCTTTTTGTTGAATTGCCATATTTTGAAAGGTATCTATAGTGTGTTTGTGGGTAGCTATATTTAATTAAAAATACAATGGTAATGCAATTGTATATCTTGCATAAAAATATTCTAAAATATAGTTTTTTTATAGCAATTTCTATTAAGTAAGGAACAGTAGATAGTGAAGGCATAGTGTTATAAAATTTTATACTAAATCAATATGGGACATATTAACTACAGATGCATCGATAAAAGTGAGTAAATTTTTGTAAATGAAATAATTTTGTGATCTGTGTTGTTATAGAACTTGAGAATTGTTTTACCCAATAAATAATTTCGGATGGAATGGATTTTAGTACCATTGAAGTTCATTCTATATGTTGAACGTGTAGAACAGTTGCTCTGATGTCAAATAGGGTAGTATTCCAACTGAAATAGATAGCAGATTTATAATGTAGGGTTAGCAGTAGGATACACATAATAATATTTTATTTATCATTCGGTTTAAATACTACTAATAGTGGGTTTGCATTTTTTATGATGTGTCATATCTGAAATATGAACAAAATTCTTATTTAATAGACCATAATTATTTTTAAATGATGATATTGTAAATGGAATATGAATAAAATGGAGGTGGTGTTTTGTGGAAGTAAATGGTTACAGAGGTAGAAGTATTCCTACGATATACGGAAGTGTCCTGCTGTAGAAGCTGAAAACTAGTGTTGTATTCGATCGAGATACCTGGATAGCTTGTCTCTACGGCCGTCACATGGGATGAATAGTATGAAATTTTATGCACGCTTAGAAGAATCAGGCCACAATATTGGTGAAATGGTAGGTCCAGCAGGATCTGCGAGATTGTCGATATGTGGACATGTAGATGTGGAAAGAACGTTACTGAACGTGATACAGATTTCAAATGCTCCAATAACCAAAGATGAATGGAATAAAGGGACTATGAGGTGATCTGTGAGAAAAGAATTGGAAAAGATACTTGAATAAAAGAACAGTCGATCGCAAACCCTAACGAACCACAATTGATATTGTAGGCTTTCTCAAGTTATATATGATTCGTGGCGGAAACTGGAAGCTCATTGAGGGTCGGTAGGCAGTAGAGGGAGGAGACCAGAGGTATTTTGGTTGAGCGGTACTGAACGGGTGAAACCCTAAATTGGAGGGCATGTATGAGGTCTCACGTGGGGGAATGCGCTTTCAGTGGCGGGGGGACAAAATGGATTGGTGGGGTTTTTAATGGGAGGCGATGTGGAGAATTGGGAAGGTGACTCATATGCTTGGAGAAGCCTAGTATAGTATATATAATAGCTTTCGTTTGAATAAAATGAAGGAGATTTTTCATCTCATATTGATCACGCAATGATTCAGAAGGAAAATTCCTAACAATCATTGAGGAATTTATGAGATAAAGGCTAAAAATGATGGATGATTCGTGTGAAATTAAATATGAATATTTTCATAAAAAGGTGTCAGGTGATTAATGTTATCATTTCATATATCACAAAAATACATTAAATCAGGTCATCCAGATGATTAGAAGACACCCAGACATACTAGTGAGATCATACGATGACATCCAATTATATGAGTGAGATAATGTTCAGAAATAAATATATGTCAGAAAAACTATGAAAATACACCAATAAATATCAGACATATCTTGTGAAGACACATTTAAATCTTATATATATCTTGTAACATAAATTATACATGTAATCTTGGTTTATGTACAGTCCTTGGATGTGTCTGTCTGATCACGCGACAACCCTCTACCATGTAGCCTGGTTCATGTGATTAACATCATAAATTTCATCATCTTATTAAGTAAATACTCTTAAATGTTTGGTATACAACTTATACATGTAATACTTTTCATATGGACATCCTTAGATATTTCAATAAGACATCCTTAGATATGTCATCATTTTCATTTGGGAATACTTTAATATGTTCCTTCAATCCATGTGAACCCCCAACCAAGAGTATTGGAAAATAATTCCCCCATTATTATGATATTACCCATAATTGACAATATTTATTAACTCTAAAAACACAAATTTTATTGAAAGGGGTCCTCATTACATCCAAGTGTATCTAATAGAATACTTACAGTCTCTCACTTTGTCCACTAGTGGATAAAGATGGATATCTGACATGGTTATCCACCTTGGTATAAGTCCCTTGATATTTTATTTACTATATCCTATAGTAATGAAATTTTGAGCATCTAAAATCTTTCCCCTTCCATCATCAGAATGGGATCAAAACAATACAATGAGGACTCTGATTCTTGTTATAAACAAGATACGTCAGATGCCTCTCTATGTTTTGAGTTCTATATTAATCATGAATACCATTTCATTCCTTGTGGGATTATATCCATAACAAGGTTTATAATCACGTTCCATGCATGTTGCTTCACCATGTATGTAATGTATCTATGTTATGTGCATCTGATCTCTTTATATCTCTGTTTTATGCCACTAAGCATGAATCATGCGACCATAGAGATTTGTAATGATCGTTCCATTTTAATAAAATAATACTCCAATATGGGAAACCATGGATTGTAAGTCCAACTCAAACATTAGGTACTCCATCTTGGTATATGTACCAAGTATTCTTAAAATCTAGAGAAATAACCCTCACATGTGTTAATTACACTTCCATATACATCAGTTGGTTTGAGACTAATTGAAATATAAGAATTTGATTTCCATTATATTTATGAAACATAAGATACCTTCCTATGGAATAATATCCATACCCAATTATTAAATGATTTCATATATTTCCCTTCCACATGATGATAAACTACACAACCTGGTCCCATACGAACTATGTGGGTTTGGATTTAAGTTCTCATAGTATATATTTGATTTCTTTCGGAGGTTCAATACTAATTCCAAAATTAATATCACCATTCTAAGTAGTAGTAAAATCCATAGTGATTATTCATATGGATGTACCTCATTCTTAAGTAAAAATGGGAAACATATGGATATCCATTAATACTTACATATGGTTTCATTTTTAGAACACCAACCTGCATGAACAAGGATTCAACACCTGATCATTTTAACTGTTTAACCAGTCCATATCTAGATCTAGGAAATACTCATAAACATTTCCTAAATCTATATGGGACTCCAAGAGAATTAAATAATTGACCCAATAAGGGTGAGATGAGTCAGAGCACTCATTCCCTTGAAAAATGTGAGTTTCTATGTGTCCATGTGTTTGAAACCCCAATTGACAACATACAATTAGAAAGTGGGCTTGTGGATGTCAGAACAATTATGAGTTTCCGTGAGAGACAAAAAATGGTGATCCTAAGAAAAATCTCATTTAATATATGGACATGATAAACCATTTTGTTGGGAGAAAAAATGGTGAACCAATGTAGAGTATCATTAATACTTTGGTCAACAAGAATCATTTCATCCAAAAAAACTGAGAAACCAATGTGAATTATTAATTAATTAAGATGATGGGTTGTAAAAAAAATAATCCATTTTTGTTTGTGTATCATGTGAATAAAATTTAAGGTCATTTTAAATATTTTAAAAATTAAATATAAATAGGTTATTCATGCGAGGTCAACTCTATATATTCCATGCAAGAAGGTGAACAAAACAACAATGAATATAAATAAAAGGATTCACCATGAAAATCTAATTAAGAATGTGGATTACATGAAATGATGTACTAATTGGTATCCCTATTTATGAATGTACTGGTGATTATAGATATCATTCTCACATAATTCAAACTAACATGAAACCATGAAATCACATAGAAAATGTTCGAGAAAAACAATTCATGAAATTACTCATGATGATTGCGAAACAACATCACCCACCCGATGCCTTCTAAATCGAGTAGAGAACATGATGGTAATGGAATACCACTGACACAAAAAGTTCCTGACCCTAGAGGCTAATCTTAATGGTTTCTCATAAATGAATTTCACAAACCACCTCACTCAATGAAGGATGCAAAAGAACTGGTAACACATTTGACCACTTTTATCCAATTCGTAAGGTTATCCCCAAATTGAAATAATCAAAACCTTACATAATGTTTTAAGGTGTATCACAAAGATATATATAGATTCATCCTATTTGAGCTTCTTTCAAGGAGAGGTCTTATCAACCTCCATCACCAGTGCCATCCGGCAAGTCCCCCTTAGTTGCCTGCTGAGGGAACAAACCCACCAGTGGACGCCTTGGAAACCCATACCCAAGAATTGAGGAGATAATATAAAGATTAAAATGATACAGTTAATGGTGATAAGGATCATATATCTTCGTCCATCGATGAATCATGCAATCATATTTTGGTGACAATCAATGATAAGGCTAACATCACTGCTCGCTCGAACCAATTTGTCATGCTTATCCTGATAGTAAGAAAGGGGCCCACATATATCCACCCTATGAATGAATACCATAGACATATTATGATGTAATGAGTTGGATATGAGTGGTATAATTTACCAACTTCAATCGAATAAAAAATTTACTATATTTTTAATTATGAGAATATGTATGCTTAAATTTTTGGACATAACTTGTTGAAATTCCTCTATATTCTAACAATGAAATATGATATTATTTGGTATATTTTGACCCTAAGAGATATATAGAGGAAAAAAATATTCCAATCATATACCCCAAAGAAATATATCACTATGATCAACATGAACAAAATGATAATCCATAGTAATCACATACATGTGATCCTTTCTGAGAGTATAATCAATGTATTCCATTAAACGTCATAGAACATGACTGAGATCATATTTGAATTATGACTAGGGTTATTCAAAATTTATTGATTATCACCTCAGGAAAGGTTCAAATTTATGTGGAATAATGGTAGTGGAATATCACAAATATCAACTCAGGCCAGATCTATATCCTTTCTCCAGTCAAGGCATATCAACACAATTTGTAAATTATGACATGGAAATGTCATATCTATAGTAATAATGATATTTATCATATCCTATTGTCCTATAGGATCCAGGATACACCCTCTAGTTATAGAGTCAACCAACATTCCATAGAGTCTATAAAATAGTAGGAACATATAACATATCCAATTATAATGGTCCATAGATATATTATGATGGAAAAGTTTTATCTGAATTGGGATCATACGCTAAATTTTACTAGTGTTCGGTGGTATACTAGGTAAACCAACCAAAGGTAGGATCATATCCCCACCAATGAGAATTAAATTCACTAAAATACTTCAAAATATTATCCCTAGTTGGATTATATCCCTTAGAAATATATAGTCAATAACATATTCCAGAGACCCAATGTAGTGGGCTTATATTCCTGATCAAACCCAAAAGGTATATTATCATATTTTGACCATGATGTAGGATGGGGCTCACATTCATACTCTGAGAAATGATAATGTTCTATATGTTGTACAATGCATATCTATAGCACCAAAAGGGTACAATGACTATTAATTCAATGAATATAGTGATAATTAACATGATAGTCCTCCGTACAATAGTATAGATATGAATTAAAATTAATCCACCCCTAACATACACTGTGGAAAACCTCCCATGATAATATCTCTCCCAAAAAGGATATATGACCCTATCAAGAAACCTTTTATATTGATATTGTATTGAAACACTATGTTTAATCATATACAGTTCCACATCATCCATAATAAAACATCACCTCTATCAGTAGGACACCTAGAAAATCATATTTTATGGTCTGGCCTTGTTGCACAATATGATCTAGATAAATAAGTTGTCACACCCTATTTTTCATTTCATGGTTTTGATCTGGTGCATTGAAAATAATAACCCTTTTATTGGGTTTTGGGTGGGATTCATGTTGATTTTTGATGATCCAAATATTTCTAGTCATCCTACCTTGATTTCCACAAAATTTGATAGGGGGGTTTTGGAGAAAACTGTGATTACATAAGAATTGGTCCAAACGATGATCTCATTTACATATTTAAAGATAACTTGTATCTTTTATAAATCCTTTGATATTTAACAATTTTCACACATTACACTTCCCAATTAGCCTAAAATAACCTATTAAAACCACTATATCCATTTTGACCCCTTAGGAATTCATAATCATGGTGGATTAATGTTATTTATTTAGGTATTGGGATAGGCCATGAGCCCATTTACATTAAAAATAATATGTTGTTTCTTTTATATCTAATCCATTTTTTATATTATTTTGTCATTCCACCTCTCAAATGAGTCCAAACTTCCTAGGATCACCCCCATATTCAATGTTACCTTTTTGGTCCTCTTCTTCATTAGGGATTTGGGTGAACATTATCAAGGTTTCTCAAATATTTCATATTTGAAAGGCTATTTTTTAAAATTCATAAATCATTCATAATTTTCACTGTTCCCCCAAAATCATCTTTCCATGGTTTAAAAAAACCGAAGGATCTTCTACAATAATTTCCATGACATTAAATCTCATCTAAGGTTGTGTATATAAGAGAGGATAAAGATTTATATAGTTATCTTGGTGAGTTTCCTTATCCTTTATCCTCCTTTATCCTCCTCCATCCAATTTTTATGGGCTATATATTATCCCTTGGTCAAGAAATAACTAGTGTTATGTTATACCACAACTTGTTTTGAGTTTAATTTCCATTGGGGGAAGTAATTCATATGTTTAGTGTTTATAAATCCTAAGAAGGTGTTATCGGGTGTGTGTTTCCATTCTGCATTGGTTTTGAAGTAGGTTCTCCCATTAATTTATTATTATTATTTAAGATTCAACATTTTCATATATTTTTTACTTTTAATACATGTTTAGTAATTTTTTAAAACCATTGTATGATCTATTTGGTGTGAAAATTTTTTATATATTACTTGTTTTGTGTAAAATAGAGTTGATTCATATAAATGTGCACACCACTTGTTTAAATAAATGATAAACTAGATTTTGAATGTTGTTTGTGATGTATAGGACCTAGATTAACTAATTTAATAAGTATTTTTCATGATAATATTTCATTATACACATTTAATGTTAAATAAATCATATTTTAGTAAATGTTGCATGCCCCATTTTCGGGAAAGTGCCACATTGGTTCTTGTGTTGTCAAGGTGTTATAAAATGATTGGTTTGGCTTATGAACAACATTGGAAGCATGAAAATAAATGTTTTATTAGGTTATTTATGTAGGATAAAATCATGTTTTTGGTTTTATAATGAAACAACTATGACATTTTAATGTTCTTTTTCATGTGTTGCTAATAGAAGGCATGTTTGGAATCTTTATAGGAATGGGTGGGTTTTGAATGTGTAAACTGAAATTTTAATGGTTTTAAGTAATTGTTTTTCTTAAAATGGTTTTTTACAGCTATTTATGAATGGTTGAATTTATAATTTTGACCAATGTGGTTTTTTTGGGAAGAATACATAAAGGCTTGTTTGAAATTTTCTTATAAAGATGGGTTTCCTCTGTATTTGATATTGTATAATATTGGATCATTTTATGATTCATGAAATAGATATAATAGATGTATTTTAGGATGAAAAATAGGGGTTGATATGGTATTTGTGGGTGTTTGGTATAAAAAGTGAATTTTTGAATAGATTTTATTGGCAAAGCCACATTACAATCCTTGAAATTTTTTCATGAAAATATTAAGTTGTTTATTGATACATGGATGAAATGTGAAACATGTTTGTGGGATGTTCTTTTTGTGTATGATTTGGGAATGGTATTTCCATGTGAAATGTGCACTGATAACATTTGGAACTTTATTGAGACAAAGAGTACAACTCGGGAATCTTGGTGGTCGGATGTGTACTAGTATGCTAGGGACCTGGAGAAGTTTTTGTCCCTATTTCACTTACAATGTTTGAAATTGGAAACAATAAATGACTATAAAGGTGATGATTAGGGACCACTAGGTTATGGGTATTTTTCATACTAGTTTTTCATGCACAAGACCATATATTGTTATGGTTACATGCACACTGAGATACGATGTACATGGGGCTCACAACGAAATAGTTCCTAGGGGTGTGCCCATGGCTACTTCTTATTGGATATATTTTATTCAGCATCGGAATATGGTTTATTTTGATGGACACTTCTATGGAATTTGTGTTTTATTTAAAATTTTACTTTATTTAATGCATCCCTCTTGAAAATTGTTTTAAATTTGAATTTTCATATCTTTAGAAATTGTTCTAGCATTCATGTCAATAAAACATTCAAGATTTTGTCTGATAACTTCCATAATATGGAACCTTGTTTGAAAAAAATACATTTATATATTGTATTTCAAAAATTAAATTGAGGTTTCTTTTATTTTATGTGGAAGTGAATTGGAATAGAATATCAGGCTAACTTACTCAGTTTTAATACTCATGCATATATTTTTATTTTGTTTTTATCCCTTGTGTAGGTTTATGGTTGAGTTTTGGAGAGTGACCAGAGTTGTCACATTGAGTTAGTTGGTCATAATTTCTGGTCAGTTTAGTTGTACCCTTCATTTGTACTTTCAATTTTTTTGTATAAATGATTCCGGTTTAATTTTTATATAAACGGGTTTAGGGTTATCCATTCTTTCCACTTTTTTCCTTATTGTATATATTTTAGAGAAATAGTTCCCTTGTATAAACTATTATTTACCTTGGTTCTGGTCACCATTCTAGGAGGTTTGGGAATGCCTTTAATGACTTTTCGGGAAGCGACCCAAGTGGCCTTTTTAGGGTCAACGTAGGTTGGTTCATGAAAGAAGTTGTCGATATTGATATATGGAGGGAACTGACGAGAAAAAACCAATCAACTATGTTTTATCACATATACACAATTTATTATGAATTCTAGGATGAGATAAAAGGGGATTTCATGGTTTAATTTTTGGAAAAACATGTGGGAAAACATTTAGTGGTTAATGTCAAGATAGCTTCCTTATTTGGGATATGACGATCACTTTTAGAATGTAAACATGATCTATTTTTAAACATACCAGAGTTTAATCTCTATGTTTCAAATATCTATGTCCATAAAGGCACAATGAGATCCTATATCATGCTTTCATTTATAGAATATCCATTCACTATAAATTATTCATTGGAGCCCCGTCAACCATTTGTATCTAAGGATGGGGTGAGTTTGGGTAATTTAACATCACTCTATCTGAAAAATATAAAATATATTTGTATTCAAAATACTACAATGTCAAATACATAGGATGGATCATGGGTAAAATTCATGTGATGTCTAGTTTTTCAATAAAATTATGTTCATCCACATTGAGAATGAAGAGAATTCATAAATAATGAGAGAGAGGTCCTCTAGTGGGCTTCTATTTTGGGTCTCTCAATAAAATAGGAACACATATATACTTTGGAAGATGAAGTGAGTAACTACTCAAAATATCATTGTAGAATGTGACTATAATCAAAATTATCCATTTTACCTAGCCCATTTGTTAATGATATTTCCCCAAATATTATCGATCACCATGGAATATTCCATGGTATATATCTAAGAGAGAACACAACCCACATGGTTGTTGGATTTTCTATAGCCACCTCCACCCCATAGTTATCAAACCCCAGGAGGGTGCCAAATAAATTGGCGAGGGATCCTAACCAACCATAAGCTCTAGGGATGGGATTAATTAAATATAAATTTCCAACCTATGAATCGTCATATAATTATTAATAGGACTATAGAGTTCCAAATATGGCCCCAAATCTACCTAGTCCATCAGTATGGTGGATTTTTTTATCATTATCATCACCTCAATGGAAATGAGTCATTTTAAGGAAAATAGGTCAATACCAATTGGTGGATTCTGAGGTTTTATTCCCACCAAAACACATATCCCTTTCATTTAGGTCATGGTTTCAAAGTATGATATGAAACTCTCTCAAGATCACTATTAATAGGTCAAGATATTGGGAGTGTCTGGAAAAAATAATCAAACACAATAGGGGTCCTAGTACAAGATTACCCAAAAATATGAAGTTCTCGGGGGAAAACCCCCATAAAAATATCAAGGGTGAAATGAGTGGTATATAGCTTCCCTAAAATTTGTTCAATGGCAGGGTGAAAACTATAGCACAGTACGACTTAGAGAACATCATCTCAAAAATATAAAAAATGGTACATAACAAGATAAAAATGTATATGGGTACACTCTAAAGATGATGCCTCAAGAGTTTGGTGATATTGATACAAAAAACTATGGCTGAATATACTATGAATCAAATAAGTATATAGAATAAAATACCTCTAATATATTATAATTGACATCCCTAGTGGAATTATTCCAACGATAAAGAAAAATTATTGACTATATCCCAATAAAAACATTTAAGAGAATAAATAACCTCTTTTTAAGAATGACTAACATAGTATAATAAGGAGATACCAAAACTAAGATAGTTCACTGAATAATTACACTATTCAATATTCCCACATGGTATCACCTTTAAATAGTAACATATATCCCTTATCCCACCCATCAGAACAGAGTTAATATTCCTAAATGCATGAATCATGAGCATCATTTCATATCAATACATAAGAAACCAATTTATAGATATGGTGTAGTTGAGGATGATCATGATAGTATCCATTATGGATACTTCCTCCTTCTTGTCAAGGTAATCATCCATATATAGAATGGATTGAAAATTAGCTGGGTATTAATGATGGAAAAACACTTCAAGTCTTTCCCACTCCACATGAATAAGAGGTGTCAAGATAGTTGTTCCTTTATAACTCCTTAGTAACATAGATTCCACAGCTAATCAGATGAAATTCATGGAGGGACAGTGTACTCTAGTGTACCCAAGAAGAAGCCATGTCACAAATGGAATGATGACAATTTTCCTACACCGAATTTCCATAATCCTATATTTTTTACCATTGATGACACATGAAACCTAGAAAAACTTCTAAAACACTTATTATCTTTATGTATCCCTATGATGGTCCCTTGATACCTAAATGAGGCAGAAAAAATCTACGGTTATGTATATAAACTCTTGTGGGTCCAACATTTTTTTATAGAATCCTTCTAGCAGGATCTATCTTAGGCAAGGAGGACTTTCTCCATCTATTCCTTTATTAATTAAGGTCCAAGATTTGGAAAATGATAATTTTCAACCTCAATAATTGAAAATAGTGTGAAAATTATATTGTATCTAACATTATGACAAGGTAAAAGGTTCTGACATACATACTCATTATTCCACTCTCAAAATATTATTTGAGGGAGCTATGTACTAAAAACTATCAAGATGAGTTGAAAACACATTTAATTATAATGAAATACACATGAGTATTGTTAACATTTTAGAAACAAGAAAATTCATTGAATATAGATTTTGAGGCATGATATGGACTCAAATAAATAATAAGTTAATTTAAAATCATCATTTTAAAAAATTGTTTCGAATGAATTTTTTTTACTATGTATTAAGTCATTCATCCAACGTAGTGATTGATGCATTTATAGATAGAGGTTTCTTGAAGAATTTTTAAATTTCACATAAGTTCTCCTTGATGAAATAAATCTGTTGACACCTAGTAACAAGTATAATAAATCATGTTAAAATAAACAACCAATGAATAAGTATTATCTTACCATAATTTGGATGAAATAAAAATCCTTTCCAAATAGTGATTAAGAACCTGTGTCACATTAATCACTTGTCCTTAAGAAATAATTACTATCACATAACCCAATTGATTTCATATGGTGGGGTTATTTTCATCACCTAATATTTTCAATAATCAAATAATGCCTTAAAAAAATTCCTCATGATCATTCCATTCCCCACAAAAAAGTCTATAGGAAATCCCCTCAGATGATCTTTTCAAATAATATGGAAAGTTAGTGGAAAAATGTATGACACCCATCGAGGTATTGATGTGAAAAAAGATGAAAAATAGTGGATACATATGTGGAGTAGGTTATGTTGAAATTCATGTGAATGAATAACAAACTTCACATAGACAGTTCATGGTTTACAAGAAAACCATTCGACATGATGTCTCAATCATTAGAAAACCCTTTGACATGCCATCCTCGATCTTTGGAAGGCCCTAAAATATTTTCATGATCATGTGAAGAGACTTAAATATTATAGTTTGATAATATGAAATATCTATCACATATGGAACTAATATTGTGAAGGCCGTCTAACATTCATCCTAATCATGCAATGGATTTTGTACATGTCACCTTGGTCTTGCATTTCCTATCAGACATGTCAGCCAAATATCATGATGATTCTCAGACAAGTTGGTCTAATATTGTGAAGGATCACAGATATGTTTTTTGGTCATGTGGGATCCCATTTAAAGTAAACGGATTCAATAATAATGGTAATGATGGAATATTCATGTGATTATTTTTATGATTTGAAAAATAGACATCATCATTACATGAAACATGATCATGCGAAGGGCATGATTCAATATCAATATATGTGAATGTTAACTCCACTGACCCAGTTAAAGACATTAGACTCAAATTACATGGAAGTAGTCATATATATGGGTTGTATATATGAATAAAATCCACAATTTAAAAACAAAAAGAATACCCATGAAGGAAAGAGTTAACTTTTTTGGAAAACAGGACTTCATAATCCAAAGAATCATCTAACAAATAATAATAGTGAGTGATTTAAGGGATTATGGGGTAGGTTTATATGAAAAATATTATTAGATCATTGATCATTTGAATTATCTGAGAAATTTAATTTGAATCACTTGAAGGACCTTTTTCATGCCAGCTTCATAATGTAATGATTCAGAAAGAAAATGCCTAACATGAAATGAGGATTTTATGAAATAAAGGATAAAAATGGAGGAATATTCATGTGAATGTATATATGAATATTTTAATAAAAACGAGTCAGGTTATTAATGTTATATTTTGATATATCACACAAATACAATCAATCATGTCACCTAGATGATGAAAATACACCCTAACAAGCTACTGAGATCATGCAGAGACTCCAAAATATATCAGTGAGATCATGCTCAGAAACTAGTACATGTCCGAAAAACATTGCATGGAAACCAATAAATATCATACATATCATGTGAGGACACCTATACATATTAGTTAGATCACGAACCACCCTTCTTACATGTCATCTTGGTTCATGTGAAGTCCTTGGATGTGTCTTCCTGATCACATGGAAACCCTCAGACATGTAGCCTAGTTCATGTGATTACCATAATAAATTTCACCATTTTATGATGGAAATACTCATACATTTTAGGACTACATCGTAATACATGTCATCTTTTTTCATATGGGTGTCCTTAGACATTTCATGGAGACATCCTCAGATATTTCATCATTTAAAGGAATACATTATATGACTTGTCATCATTTTCATGTGGGAATACTTGGACATATACCCTCAATCCATGTGAACCCTAACCCAAGAGTATTAGAAATTAATTCACCCTTTATTACAATATTACCCTTAATAAAATAGAGTTATTAAATCATGAATCCCCCATGTTCTTGAAAGGGGTCACTAGACCATCAATGAATATCTAATAGAACATTTATGGTCCCTATCCTTGTCCACTAGTGGATAAAGATAAATATCTAACATGGTCATCCACCTTGGTGTGAGTACCACCATGTTTTATTTTTAATTGCCAATAGTACCAACCTCCTAAGAATCTTGCATATTTACTCATCCATTAGCAGACTGGGAACCAGACTATACAATAAGGAATCTGATTTTGGTTATAAACAGAGAACTTAGGATGCCTCCCTAAGGCCTGAGTTATATATCAAGCATGGATAACATTTCATTCCTTGTGGTATTATATCCATCACAAGGTTTCTAGTCAGGTTTCATGAGTGTTTCTTCACCATGTACATCCTGTATCTATATTAAGTGCATCCAACATCTTTCTATCTCTGTATTATCTCGTTGATCCTGAATCAGGAAAGCATAGGTATTTGTAATCATCATTCCATATAATTAATAAAAATATTCCAATAAGGGAAACCATATTGTGTAATCCCCACTCATATATTAGGTAATCATTCTTGGTATATGCCACTAACCTTCATAGACTCTAGAGAAGTAACCCTCTAATGTGTTAATTACACTTCCCCACCCATGGGTGGGTTTGAGACTAATCGAACAACAAGGACTCTAATTTCCATTATATATGTGATACATAAGATACCATATTGTTGAATAACATCCATAAAAAATTATTAAATTATTTCATTTATTTTCTTTACACATGATGATAAAATACACAACATGGTCCCATAAGAACTATGTGGGTTTTAATTATTATTCTCATAGGATATATATGATTTCTCTTAAATGTTCAATCCCAATCACAAAATATAAATGACCTTTCTATATAGTAGTAAAATTAATTGTGATAATTCATATGGAAGTACCTAATTCTTATGTAAAAATGGGAAACATATGTTGACAAATTGATACATATATATGGTTTCATTAGTTGAATAGACTCTCACATGAATAAGGATTCAACACCTAATAATTTTATTTGGGAAACTAGTCTTGTATCTAGGTTTGGAAAAGATTAAAAAACATTTTCTAAATCTATCTGGCACACCAAGAGTAGGAAACAATTCACCCTAGATGGGTGATATGTGTTGGACCTCCCATTCTCTTGACTAATGTGAGTTTCTTTGTGTTCATGGGTTTGAAACCCCAATATACTACTTACTAATAGAAAGTAGTCTTGTGGGAGTGAGAACTATTAGGAATTTATTTGGGAGTCAAAAGATGGAGGACCTAAGATGAATATCATTTAAACTATGGAAAACATGCATCATTTTGTTGATAGAAAAAAATGGTGAACCAAAGTAGAGTTCCACTAATTCTTTGGTAAACAAGAATAATTTTATCCCAAAAAATTGTTAATCCAATATGAATCATTCATTAATTATGATTATGGGATAACCACACATTAGGCCATTTTGTTTTTTGTCCCCTATGTAAAAAATTGTAAACTCATTGTGAATATTTTTAAAATTAAATATAATCAGGTTTCCAATGGGTGGTCTACTCTATATATTCGATTCAATAAAGTGGACAAAACAACAATGAATATATAAAAAAGGATTCACTATGAATATCCAATTATGAATGTGTATTAATTTAAATGATTTACTAATTACTATCGCAATTTGTGAATATCCTTGTGATTATAGGTATCATTATCACATTATACACCCTAAATTGAAACTGTGAAATCATATAGAAAATGTTTTGGAACCTCAGTTGTGGAAATTAAAACAGATGATTGCGAAACAACGTCACCCACTCGATGCCTTCTAGATCGAGTAGAGAACATGGTGGTCATGGAATACAACTGCCCCAAAATGATATTTCCCCTAGAGGCTACACATATTGGTTTTTTAGAACTAACAATCGCAGTCCCACCTCACACAATAAAGGCTACAAAATCACTCTTAGCACCTATGACCATGTTTAAAAACATCAAAAATTTATCCCCAAATTAAAATAGTCAACACGTTCCATAACTTTGTAAGGTAGATGAAGGATTCATATATATATTCATCCTGTTTCAACTTCTTTCTAGGAGAGCTCTTATCAACCTCCACCACCAGCGTCATCCCAAATGTTCCCCTTAGTCACCTGATGGGGGCACCAACCCACTGATGGTTTCCTTGGATACTCATACCCATGAATTGAAGAGATAATATAAAGAAAAAAAATCTCTAGATAAAGGTAATAAAGATCATATATATTCTTCCATAAATGAATCAAGAAATAAAATTTTGCTGACAGTCAGTGAGCAAGCTAGAATCATTGCTCACTCAAACCAATTTTTCATGCTTATCTTGATAGTAAGCAAGTGGACCACACATATCCCCCCTATTAATGAATACCATAGAAATATTATGTTGTAATGAGTTGGATATTAGTGGGATTAGTTCCCCACTTCTATCAAATACAACATCTAGAATATGTTCAATACTGAGAATGTGTATGCCTATATATCTATATATACTTTGTTGATGTTCCCCTATATTCTAACAATGGAATAAGTTATTTGTCAGTATATTTTGACCCTAATACAGATATAGAGGAAAAAAATTCATATCCCATCCCCCAGATAAATATAACACCATGATCAACATGAACATAAGTATAATCCATAGAAATCACATAATCTTTATCCCATCTGAGAGAATTGTTAGTGTATTCCATTAAAGGTCGAGGAACAATACCAAGATCACATTCACATTATGACTAGGGAGATTCAAATATCCTTGAATTTCACCTCAATATAAATTCAAAATTTCGTTCAGTAAGGAGAGTGTAATATCCTAAATATCATCTAGGATTAGATCCATATCCTTTCTCTAGTCAAGGCCTATCAACACAGTTTTGAAATAACCCCAAGGAATGGTCATATCCTTAATGATAATGATATTCATCATTTCTTGTTGTCTTATAGGATCCATGATACACCCTCTTAATAATGAATCCACCAACAATCCTTAGAGGCTATAAAACTATAGGGACATATAAAATCTACAATTATAATTGTCTATCGATATATTATGATGTAAAATTAATATCTGAATAGGTATCATATTCCAACTTCTACTAGTGTTCGATGATATATTATGAAAAGAACCCAACGGTAGGATTTTATCCCCACCAATGAAAATTAAATTCCCTAAAATACACTAAATTCTTATACCTAGGGGGATTATATCACCATAGAAAAACTTAGTCAATAACATATTCTAGAGATCTTAATGCAATATACTCACATTCTTGATCAAACCCAAAAGGTAGGTCAACATATATTGACCATGATGCAGGATGATGCTTCCATTCATACTCTACACCGTGATAATGTACTATAGGTTGTACAATGCGTATCTGCAACACCACAAGGGTCCTCTGATTATTCATTCAACGAATATAGTGATAATTACCACATATCCCTCCTTAGTATTGTATATATATGCATTATTGGTAATCTAACCATAATATACACTATGCAAAACCTCCCCTGATAATATATCGACCAAAAAAGGATATCCACCCATATTACGAACCCTTTATAAAGAAAGGCTATTGAAATAATACGGTTAATCATATATACTTCTACATAATCTACCAAAACACGTCACCTCCATCATTTATACATGAAGATAATCATCTTTTATGTTTTGTCCATGTGGAGGAATTTGATCTAGATGAAGAAGGTGGCACACCCTATTTTTCATTTCTTGGATTTGATCTGGTTCATTGTACATAATGATCCATTTCTTAGGTTTTTGGTGAGTTGAATATTGATTTTTTAAGTTAAATTGTTTTCTAATCATCCTAAAATGGTTTTCCCAGATCTTGTTTGGGGGTTTTTGGAGAAAATTTTGGTTACATCAAGATTTGGGCCAAACCATGAGCACATTTCCAAATTTAAAAACAAAATTTGTTTCTTTCATAAATAATTTTTTCATTAAAATTTTTTACCCATTAAACTTCCCAATTGGCCTCCCATGAACTATTAAAACCATTATTTCCATTTGTACCCCTTAGTAAATCATAATCATGGTGGATTTAGGTTATTTATTCGAGTATTGGTCCATCCTGTGTTCCCATTTCAAGTTTTAAGAAAAATATATTTTTTATTTTATATCTAAGTCATTTGTTAATATTTATCTATCATTGAACCTCTCACATGAATCCAAAATACATAGGATAATACTCATATTCCATTTTCGCTCATTGGACCTCATCTTAATTAGGGATTAGTGCGAACTTCATCCTGTTTTTTCAAATCATTTGTATTTGAAATGGTAATTTGTTTATTTCATAAATCATTTATTATCTACTTAATTTCACCCAAATATTATTTTAATAGTTCTTCAAGACCTAAGTATCCTCTAAAATGAGATCCAATCCATTCCCTATAATCTATGGGTGTGTATCTAAGGGATGATGAGGCATTCTCTAGTTATCAAGGTGAGTTTTTTATCCTTCCTCATCCTTTCTCCTCATCCTTCCATTTTTTCATGGCTCTATCTTCCCATCATGTCATGAAAAAACTAGGTTCATGTAATTCCATGACTTTTAATGGTTTTTTCTTCTTGGATGGGGCTGGTATTCATAGGATTGGTGTTTATAAACCCTAAAAAGGTGTTATCGGGTGTGTGTTTCCATTCATCCTTGGTTTTGTTGTATTTCCTTCCATGAACATTACATTTTTATTTATGTTTCATCTTTTTCATATTTTTCCCACGTTTTATACTTGTTTAGTATTTCTATACAACCTTTTTTTTATTTAGTTGGTGTAAAAAATGGTTATTTGTTCCTTATTTTTTTAAAATGGTGTTGTTTCGTATAAATGTGCACACTACATGTTTAAATAAATGTTCCACTAGTTTTTAGTATCATTTTTGATGTTTAGGAACTGTTTTCTCCAATTTAATAAGTTTTTGGAATGAAAATTTGTCTTTATACCCTTTTATTGTAAAATAGATCTAGTTTTAATGAATGTTGCATGCCTCATTTTCGAGAAAGTGCCACGTTGGATATTATGTTTTCAAGGTGTTATAAAATGATTGGTTTGGCTTATGAAAAATGTTGGAAGTATGTGAATCATTGTTTTCATGGGTTGCTTATGCAGGTTAAAATATGGTTTTGGGTTTTATATTTAAAAAACTATAGGTATTATAAGGTGCTTTGGCATGTGTTTCCAATAGAAGGCCTGTTTGGATTCTTTATAAAAATGGGTGGGTTATGAATGTGTAACATGAATTATTAAGGGTTTCAAGTAATTTTTTGTATCATAAAATGTTTTTTCACCTATTTTTTAATAGATTAATTTATCCTTTTTATAAATATTTTTTATGATGAATACATAAAGTCTTGTTTTGCATTTTCTTATAAATATGGGTTTCCTCTATTGATGAAGTATCATTTGGAGACATTTAATGATTAATTAAGATGATTTAATAAATAGGTTTAAAGATTAATAATATGGTTTGTAATGGTATTGGTGGGATTTTGTTATACAAATTTCATTTTTGAATGGATTTTATTGGCAAATCCTCATTACAATCCATGAAAATTTTACATGAAAATCATAATTTTTTATTGATTTGTGGATGAAATGTGAAAAACGATTGTGGGATGTTATTGATGTTTATGATTTGTGAATGGTATTTTAATGTGAAATGTGTATTAATAACACGTGGAACCTGATTTAGTGAAAAGGGGAAGATCCAAGTATCTAGGTGGTGAGACATGTACTAGTATGCTAGTGATATGGAGTGGTTTTGTCCCTATTTTTCTTAGAAAGTTTTAAATTTAAAACATTAGAAAAACTATAATTATGATGATTTAGGACCACTAGGTTATGGGAATGTTCCATACTAGAGGATCCTCAATGAGACCAGATATTGTTATGGATACTTTTCGCACTGAGATACAAGGTACATGGGGCTCAAGACGAACTAGTGCCTATGGGGGATCCCTTGAATGATGCTTGTTATATACATTGTATTCCCCATTTGAATATGGTGTATTTGGATAGAAACATCAGTGGAATGAGTGTTTTATTTAAAAATTTAATTTCATTAAATCGTCCCTCTGGAATTTATTTTTATTTTGAAGTTTCATATATTTGGAAATTATTCTAGGATTATTGTGTATAAAACAATCCATATTTTGTATGATAACTTCCATAGATTGGAACCATGTTTGGAAAACATATATTTATATATTTTAATTCAAAATTAAATTTATGTTTCTTTTCTTTTATGTGGAAGATAATTTGAATAGAATATCAGGTTAAACTACTAATTTTTAATACTCACACCTATAGTTTTCTTTTGTTTTTAGCCCTTGTGTAGGTTTCAGGTTGTGTTTGGTTCCCATTAGAGACATGGGATCATTGTGTTAGAGAGTGACCAGAGTGTTCAAATCGAGTTAGTTTTTCAATATTTTGGTTGTCTTAGATGTATCGTTTATTTGTACTTTCAGGTTTTTTGTATAAATGACGTTGGTTGAATTTTTATAAAAATCTATTTTGTGTGGTCAATTATTTTAACTTTTTTACTTATTGTTTATAATTGGGAGAAATAGTTTCCTTTTATACTATATTTATTCACATGGTGTAGGTCTCCATCCTGGGAGGATTGGGAAATACTTTTAGGATTTGTTGCGGAGCAACCCGAGTGACCGGTTCGGGGTCAACTCGGGGTGGTTTGTGAATGAAGGTTCTGGTATTAATATATAGTGGGAAAAGACTGAGAAAACCAATCAACTATGTTTTATCTCAAATCCACATATGATTATGAATCCAATGATGATCTAAAAGAGGATTTCATTTCTTAATTTTTGCAAAACATGTGGGAAAAATTCAATGATTAAAGGCTAGATAATTTCCTTATTAGGGAAATGAGAGTCAATTATAGTATGTAAACATGCTCTATTTTCATACAGAACTCGGTTTTATCTATTTTTTCTAATATCCAAGCCTAGAAAGGAATAATGATATCCTATATCATGATTTCTTTCATAGAATATCTATTCTATAGAAATTATTCATTGGATCCCCATCATACATTTGTATCCAAGGATGGGGCGAATTTGGTTAATTTCACATCACTCTATACAAAAAATATAAAATCTCATTGTATTCTACATCCTAAAATGTCAAATACATATGATCTATCATGGGTAAGACTAATTTGATGTCTAGTTATTCAATCAATCTACGTTCATCCCCTTTGAGAATGAAGAGACACCATAAATAATGATAGAGATGTCCTCTAGTAGGCTTCTATTTTGGGTATCGTGATAAAATGGGAACACGTCTGAAATTTGGAAGATGAAGTGACTAACTACTCGAAATATCATCGTAGAATGTGACTCTACTAAAAATTATACATTTTTACCAGTGCATTTGTTAATTATATTTCTCCAAACAAGTTAGATCATTGTTGAAGATTCCATGTTTTCCATCCAAGAGTAAACATAACCAACATGGTTGTTAGAATTTTTATAGCCACCTCCACCCTAGGGTCTTCGAACCTCGAGAAGGTGCCAAATAAATTAGAAAGGGATCCTAACCAACCATAAAATCTTGACATTGGAGTATTTAAATAAGAAATTTCAAACACATGAATTTTAATATCATCAGTAATAGGACCAGAGAGTTCAAAATATGGCCCCAAATTAACCCAACATGTCACGATGGTAGAATTTTTATCATTATCCTCACCATAATGGAAACCCTTACATTCTAGGAAATTAGATAAATACTAATTGCTAGATTCTGTAGTGTTCCTCACACGAATACACAAATCCATTTCATTTATGGCACAGTTGGAAGGCATGATCCGAAACTCCCTCAGGATCACTATTAATAGGTCAAGACATTGGGAATGTCTCGAAAAAATAATCAAACACCACTGGGGTCCTATAAAAAGATGCACTAACATAATCAAGTTCCAGTTAGAAGAACCCCATCAAAATATCATGGGTGAAACAAGTGGTGCATATCTTCCCTACAATTTAGTCAATGGAGGGGTGACTACTGTCGCACAGTACAACATAGTGAATATCTTGAAAAAAATATAAAAAATGGTACATACTAAGATGAAAATGTAGAGGGATTCACTCTAAAAATGAATCCTCAAGAGGTGGGTGATATTGATTCAAAAAATGAAGTTGGACATACAAAAATTCAAAGAAAGATCTAGAATACAACACCTCTAAATGATGCGTTTTGACATCCTTGGTGGAATCATTCCAAGGATAAAGGAAGTTTATTTACTATATCCCAATAAACACTTATAATAAAATAAATCACTTATTTTTAAGAATGGATAAAATATTATAATAATGAGATAGAAAATCTCATATAGTTTAATAGTTAATTACTCAGGTCAATATTCCTACATGGTATCACCTTTAGAAAAAAAACATATATCTTGTATCCCACCCATCAGAAGAGAGTTAATATTCCTAAATGTGTGGAACTTGATAATCATTCTATATCAAGTCCTAGGAAACTAGTTTATAAAAATGGTGATATTGAGGATTATCATGAAAATATTTATTATGGAGACGATCTTTTTTTTGTTGAGGTAATCATCCATCTCTAGAATGTATTGAAAATTAATAGGGAATGAATTATGGAAAACCAATTCAAGTATTTCCCACTCCAAATTCATAATAGGTGGTCTAGATTGTTGTACCTTCTGAACTCCTTATTACCATAGAGTCCATAGGTAATCAGATGATATCCTTGGAGGGACAATGTAATCTATTGTTCCAAAAAGGAAGACACATCTCTAATGGATTGATGACTATTTTCCTACAAAAAATTTCAATAATCCTATATTTTCTACCTTTTATTACACATGAAACCTAGAATTATGTCTAAACCACTTATTATCTTGATGCATATCTATGATGGTTCCTTGAAACCGATAAGAGGATAAAAAACAGTGTTTCTTTATTCAAACTCTTGTGGAGCCAATAATGTTTTTGAATAAAATCCTTCTAGTAGGCTCTGTCTTAGGCAGGGAGGTCTTTTTCCATATATTCCTTCATTAATTATGCTCTAAGATACAGAAAACGAGGATTTAAAATCTCAATAACTAAAAATAGTATGAAAATTATATTTTATCTTACATTATCATATGGTGAAATGGGCTTACCTAATCACTCATTGTTCGAGTCTCAATAGAGAATTTGTGGGAGCTCTGTACTGAAAGCCTTCAATATGATCTGAAAACACATTCAATTTTAATGGAATTCCCATTAGTATTTTTAATGTTTTAGAGAAAACACAATTCATAAAATATATATTTTGATGCATGAGATTGATTAAAAGTAATAATATGTTAATTTGAACCCCACGTATTAAAAATATGGTTTCAGATGAAAAATATTATTATTTTTTAAGTCATTCATCCAATGTAGATATTGAAAAATTTATAGATAGATGTTTCATGATGAAAATTTTAAATGTCACATAAGATGTACTTGCTGAAATAAATATATTTACACCTAGTAAATGATTATAAGTAAATAAAATTGAAATAATAACCCAAAGAACAAATATTATTTTCCCATAAAGTGGATGAAATAAGAATCATTTTCAAATAACATTCAATAACCTGCGTCACATGAATCATATGACCTTCAGAAAGTATCACTATCAAATAACCCAAGGGATATCATGTGGTGTGGTTATGTGTATCACATAATATTTTCACTAATCACATAAAACCTCAATAATAATGCCTCATGATAATTCTCTTTCCCAAAAAAATGTATTCTGGATCACGTGAAATTCCCTCAGAAGAGCCTTTTGGATCATGTGAAAAGTCTATGGAAAAATGTCTTACACCCGTTGAGGTATTTAGGAAATAAAAGATGAAAATGAGTGTATTTTATATACAGTAAGTTATATTGATATTCATGTGAATTAAAAATAAAATTCACATGACTAGTTCAAAGATCACAAAAAATCTATTAGACATGATGACTTTATCATGGGAAAACCCTTTGACACGCCAACCTCGATCTTCTGAAGGCCCTCAAATATTTTTCCTGGTCATGTGAAGAGACTTAAAAATTATTGTCTTGATCATAAGAAATAACTATGACATATTGAATTAATCTTGTGAAGTACCTCAAACATTAATTCCGATCGTGAAATTGATTTTGGACATGTCACCTTGGTCTCGCAAATCCCGTCAGACATGTCATCCTAATAACATGATAGATCTCAGATAAGTTGTCATAATCTTGAGAAGGATCAAAGACATGTTTTTTTGATCTCGTGGGATCCCATTTAATGTAAATGGATTCAATAATGATTTTAATTAGGTAATAATCATGTGATCACATTTTATCATGTGAATAATGGACGACATCATGACATGCAAGATGATCATGTGAAGCACATGATACATTATCAACATATGTGAACGTTGCCTCCACTGACTCAATTAATAAAATTATACATAATTTCAATGGAAATAGTCATTGATATGGGTTGTATATACATATTAAATAACCAATTGAAAAAAACATGGATGAAAGAGTGTACTTTTTTTGAATGCGGGACTACACACTCACAAGAATCTGCTATCAAATAATAATAGTGAGTGATTTGAGGGATTATGGGATAGGTTTGTATGATTCTTGTGAATAAATCATTGATCTTGTGATGTATATAAGGATTTTAATTTGAATTACATGAAGGAAATTTTTTAAGCCCTCTTGATCATGTAATTCTATAGAAGGAAAATGCCTAACATGAATTGAGGAATTTCTGTGGTGAATGACAAAAATGATGGTAACTTCATGTGTATGTATATATAAAGATTTTATGAAAAAAGGATTATTTTATTAATGTTATCTTTTATTATATCAAACAAATACATTCAATCTTGTTATATAGATGATGAGAAGACACCCTAACATGATAGCGAGATCATACGAAGACACCGAAATATATTAGTGAGATCATGTACCGAAACCTGTACATGTAGAAAAACTATGCAATGACACCAAGAAATATCATACATATCATGTGAAGAAACCATTACATCTTAGTTAGATCATAAAACACCCTTCATACATGTAATCTAGGTACATGTGAAGTCTATGGATGTGTCTTCCTGATCATGCAACAACCCTCAGACATGTAGCCGGGTTCGGGTGATTACCATCATAATTCTTATCATTTTATGAAGGAAATCTTCATAAATTTTTGGCATACTTCATAAAAAATTTCAGCCATTAAATATAAACATCCTTAGATATTTTAAGGGGACATCCTTATATATGTCATAATTTCAAGGAAGACAGTCTATGAATTTCTATCATTTAGATGTGGGAATACATTGATATGTACCCTAAATCAATGTGAACCCTCAACCAAGAGTATTTGAAAAGAATTACCCATTTAGTATGATATTATCCATAAAATAATAGGGTTATTAACTCATGAAACCCTCATGTTCTTGAAATGGGTCCCTATTCCATCCATGAATATCCAATATAACTATTATAGCCCCTCTCTTTGTCCCCAAGTGGATAAATATGGATACTTTACATGGTCATCCACCATGGTGTAAGTCCCTCCACGTTTTATTTACTATAGACTATTGTACTAACCTATTGGGCATCTTACATAATTCATCACCCATCGGCGAACTGGAAACCAAACTAAACAATGAATAATCTGATTCCTGTTATAAATGAGAGACATAGGATGCCTCCCTTATGACTGAGTTCTATATCAAGCATGAATTCCATTTCATTCCTTGTGGTATTATAACTATCACAAGATTAAAATCATGTTTCATGCATATTTATTCACCGTGTACGTCATGTATCTATATTAACTGAATCTAATCTCTATCTATCTCTTGTTTATCTCTTAATCATGAATCATGCGCTCTTAGGGATTTGTAATGATTGTAACATTTGAATAATAAAAATACTACAAAATGGAACCCATAATGTGTAATCCCCACCCAAATATTCGGTAATACATCTTAGCATATTTCCATGTCCTTCATAAACTTAAGAGATGTAACCATCACATGTGTTAATTGCACTTCTGTACCCATTGGTGTGTTTGAGACTAACCGAACTACAAGGAATCTGATTTTCATTATTTGTATGATACCTAAGATACCTTCTTGTGGAATAATATTCATGACCTATTCTTATCTGATTTCATATATTTAATTTCCTAGTGATTATAAACTACACAACATGGTCCCATACGAACTATGTGGGTTTTTATTCTTGTTCTCATAGGATATATACGATTTCTCTTAGAGGTTCAATCCCAATCCCAAAATTCAAACCACCTTTCTATGTAGAAGTAAAATATATTATGATTATTTATATGTATGTACCTCATTCTTGAATAAAAATGGGAAACATATGGAGATCCATTGATACATACCAATGGTTTCATTAGTAGAATAGACTATCACATGAACAAGGATTTAACACTTGATCGTATTATTAGGGTAACCATTCATGTATCGAGATTTGGGAATGATTCATAAATATTTTCTAAATATATCTGGTACATGAAGCGTATGAAATAATTACCCCTAGAATTTTGAGATGAGTTAGACTTTCCATTCAGTTGACTAATGTGATTTTCTAAGTTTCCTTGGGTTTGAAACCCCAAATGAATAATACCAATAGAAAGTAGTCTTGTGGATGTGGGAACTATTAGTAGTTTCCATGAGAGGTAAAAAAAGGAGAACCTAAGAAGAATATAAATTAAAATATGGAAAACATTCATCTTTTTTCAAAAGAAACAATGGCTACCCTATGTATAGTTTCATTAATTATTGTTCAAGAAGAATCATTTTATCTATAAAAATTGACAAACATATGAAAATCATTCATTAATTATGATGATGTTTTGAACAAACAATAGTCCATTTTGTTCGGTGTCTCATGTGAAAAACATTTTAAACACAATGTGAATATTTATATAATTAAATATAATTAGGTTTACCATGGGTTGTCTACTATATATATTCTATGCAATTAAGTTGACCAAAAAATAAATAAAAACAAAAGGATTCACTATGAATATCTAATTATGAATGAGTCTTAATTTAAATTATGTACTAATTAGTATACCAATTTATGAATATACTTGTGATTATAGATATCAATCTCACATTATTCACCCTAAATTGAAACCATGAAATCACATAGAAAATGTTCTAGAACCTCAGTTGTGGAAATTTCCCTCGATGATTGCAAAAAAACTTCACCCATCCAATGCCGTCTTGATCTAGTGGAGAACATGATGGTCAGGGGATAACACTGACATAAAATGATCCTTTTCCAAGAGGCTACACATAGTGGTTTCTCAGAACTGACATTCTCAATCCCACATCACTCAATGAAGGATACGAAAGAACTCGTAACACCTATCACCACATTTAACCACATCAGATGTTTATCCCCAAATTAAAATAGTCAACTAATATCTTAACATTTTAAGGTGTATCAAGGAGTCATATATATATATTAATCCCATTTCAACTTTTTTCAAGGAGATATCTTATCAACCTCTACCACCTGTGTCATGCCGCAAGTTCCCCTTAGTCTCTTGTGGAGGGAACCATCCCACTGGTGGTTTCCTTGGACAGTTAGACAAAAGAATTGAGGGGATCATATAATGAATTAAACACTACATATAATGGTGATATGTAAAATATATCTTCTTCCATCAACGAATCATGCAAACATAGTTTGGTGGCAGAAAATGAGAAGGCTAGAAACACTGCTCACTCAAACCAAATTTTCATGCTTATCCGGACAGAATTCACGGGGCCTACGCATATCCCACCCTGTGAACGAATACCATAGACATATTATGATGTAATGAGTTTGATATGAGTGGTATTATTTCCTCAATTCAATCAAATACAAAAGTATAATATCTTCAGTACCGAGAGTGTACATGCTAATATTCCCACACATACTTTTTTGATGTTAAACTATATTCAAAAAATGGCATAAGTTATTCATCAGTATATTTTGAACCTAATACATATATAGAGAAAACTATTCCTATGACAACCACAATATCAATATATCACCATGATCAACATGAATATAAAGATAATCTATATCAATCACATACTCTTGTTCCCTACTGTGAGGAATATCAGTGTATTCTATTAAAGGTCCTGGAACATTACTGAGATCTCATTGGAATTATCACTAGGGTTATTAAACATTTATTGATTTTAACCTCTAGATATGTTCAATTCGATTTGAATAATTCTAGTGGAATATCCTAAATATCAACAAGGATCAGTTCCATATTCTTATTCTAGTTGAGTCCTATCAAAACAATTTGGAAATTACCACAAGGTAATGTCATCTGAATGGATCCTAAAGAGAGCTCGATGTAGCTCTCAGGGAGATCTTCCCAGGTGGAAGGGTTTGAGCCACACATCTCTCCACCTCTCCTATCACTCTCTCTGGCTCCATTTCACATCTCCTCCCCCCTCACGCGTCACAACATTTGGAATGCTCCCTCTTGTTTTTTCGTCCTCCCTCACGACTCCCTAAGCCGCTATTCTTGACGATGAAGATACCTCTCCATTTCCCATTGCCTTTAGGTCTTTGGCATCAACTACTTGACCTTAATCTCCCCCACTGATTGTTTTCTATTCACTTTCATCGGTAAAAAAGGCATCTCGATCCACCCTTATGGTTCGTTGTGCCACACTCCCACCGACGGACTCATCTTTTAGGTAGTTCATATATGGACTTATGTGGAATTCGCATCCAGATCCGGGTGGAGGCATTAGATCTTGTTCTCACTAGCTCATCCCCTACCCCAAATGATTTCCCCTTGACTGAAGCGGCCTTGGATGGTTGTTGTGTCATTCTATTCTACTCACATCGGCTTATCACGACTTCTTAGGTGTCGAAATGATCAGAGTGGTCTTTGTGTTGTATTGCAGACTGGTTTGGTTTTGTTGGATTCATATTCTGGAAGGGTCACCATCGACTAACTAGGAATGTAAGAAGATGATGATTGTTATAACATGAATGCTTGGTGGCAGTGCTGTTCTTATCCAGGTCAAATTCATCCACAACTCTCCATGGGTTTGGTCTTTAGTGATTTTGTTGTTTCATTTTTCCTCGCCTATACTTCTCTTTGTTTCCTCTGCCATTTCATTGGCCTTATTCACACACCCCCCATCTTGGTTGGATTCAACTGATTCCACGATGTTTTGGATTGGGTTGGTGGATTTGGTGATGTAAGATATATTGGTGTGCTTGTGGTGGTGTTCTTTTCTTGTGGTTCTTCTTGTTTATGTTTTTAGTTCTCATTTAGCCTAAAAGTGTTTTCTTTTAGGTTCTCAGTCAGCTATATATTGTTTTATTTGAAAATAACAAAAAATTCAGGGTATGGAAATGTTATATCCCCACTGATAAAGATAATCAACATATCCTATGGTCATATAGAATCCATGATACACCCTCCTATTAAAGAATCCTCAAACATTACTTATAGGATATAAAATATTAGGAACATATAAAATCTCTAATTCTAATGGTCGAGTGATATATTATGATGGGAAATTCAAATCCTAATAGTGATGAAAATTCCATAATTAACTTGTGTTCGGTGACATATTTTGAAAACCACAAAATGGTAGGTTCATATCTCAACCAATGAGAATTAAATTCACTAAAATACTCCAATATTTTATCCCTAGTGGGATTATATCACCATTGAAACAGATAGTAAATGAAATATTATGGAGATCACAATGCAGTGGACTCATATTCTTGATCAATCCTAAATGGCACATCATAATATTTTGACCATGATGTAGGATGATGCTCACATTCATAATATGCTCAATGATATTGTTCTATAGGTTGTATGACGCGTATCTGCAACCCCACGAGGGTCCAACGACTATAAAATCACTGAATATTGTGAAAATTGAAAGGATATTCCTCCTTAGGATAGTATAGATAGGCATTATAGGTAATATACCCCTAACATACACTATGGAAAATATCCCCCTGATGATATCTTTCCCTAAAAAGGACATTCTACCCTATCAAGAATCCTTTATATGGTTTGGTTATTGAAATACTGAGGTTAATCATATATAGTTCCATATCATCTACCAGAATCACCTCACCTCAATTATTAGGACACCTATAGAATAATATTTTATGTTCTGCCCATGTGGAGGAATATGATCTAGATATAGAAGGTGTCACAATATTTTTTTCAAGTCTGTGTTTTGATCTGATTCATCTGAAATCATGATCATTTTCTTAGGTTTAGGGTGAGGTGAATTTTGAGTTTTGAAGTTCCATCTAGTTCTAATCATCCTTCCATGGATTCCCCATAGAAATCTTGGGTTTTTTTTTGGAGAAAAGATTTATTTAATCATGATTTGGGCCAAAATGTGAACCCATTTCCATATTTAAAGACAAAATTTGTTTTTTAATTAATCCTTTGTTTTTTTTACCAATTTTCACTTATTAAAAATCCCATTGGCCTCCCCTAACCTATAAAAATCACCATATAGATTTATAACCGTTAGGAATTCATAATCATGGTGGATTTCGTTATTTATTCAAGTATTAGGCCAACTCAGGAGCCCATTTCCAGTTTTAAGAAAAATATATTTTTTCATGTATATATAATTCATTTTTTAATAATTATCTGTCATTGAACCTTTCACTTGATTCCAAAATCCCTATCCACATCCCCATATTCCAACTTCATCATACTCCTTCATTTTATTGATAGCTCTATCTTCTCCCCATGTCAAGAATGAACTAGGGTTATGTTACTCTATGATTTTTTATCCGTGTTTTGCTCGTTTGGGGCTGGTATTCATATGAATAGTATTTATAACCCATAATAATGTATTATCAGGTATGTGTTTCCATTCCTCCTTGGTTTTGGGGTAGGTTATACCAAGAACATTCCATTATTATTTATGTATCATATTTTTCTCACCATTTATACATGTTTACTATTTTTTTACAACATTTTGATGATCTATTTTGGGTGAAAATGGTTATTTACTACTTATTTTGTATAGAATAGAGTTGTTTCATATAAACATAAAAAATAAACATTTAAATAAATTTTTTACTAGTTTTCACATAACATTTTTGATGTTTATGACCTGGTAAAACTACTTTAATATGTGTTTGGCACGAAAATTTGGCTTTATACCTTTTAATGTTATGTAGAACCTATATTATTAAATGTATTATACCACTTTTTCCAGAATGTGTTGTGTTTCTCTTGAGTGTTCAAAGTGTTATAAAATGATTGGTTTGGATTTTGAAAAATATTGGTATCAATTGAATAAATGTTTTATTGGGTTCCTTATGTGTTTTACAATATGGTTTTGGGTTTTATAATGAAACAAGTATGGGATTTTAAGGTGCTTTTGCATGTGTTGCCAAGACATGGACTATTTGCAATCTTTATATAAATGGGTGTGTTTTGAATATGTAACCTGAATTTTTAATGGTTTTAAGTAAATGTGTTGTATATTCAAATGGGTTTTCTATACCTTTTTGTGAATGGTTGAATTTATCCTTTTGATAAATTTTGTTTTTGTGAAGAATACTTAATGGCCAATTTGGGATTTTCTTATAAAGATGGGTTTCCACTGTATTTGGTGTTGTATTATTTGAATTCATTTTATGATTCATGAAATTAATTTATTAAAAGGTGTTGAGGATTAAATATATGGTTTGATATGTTATTAGTAGATTTTTGGTCTAAAAAGTTCATTTTAAATGTATTTTATTGGAAAAACCTTATTACAATCCTTGAAATTGTTTCATGAAAATATTAAGTGATTTATTTATCCACGAATGAAATGTGAAACATGTATACGGGATGTTATATTTGTGTATTATTTTGGAATTTTATTTTCATATGGAATGTGTGTTGATAAAATGTGGAACTTGATTGAGTGAAAAGTGGAAAACCCATGTATCTAGGTGGGCGGACGTGTACTAGTTTTCTAGTGATCCAGAGTGGTTTGTCCCTATTTTATTTAGCTTGTTTGACATTGAAAACACTAAAAAACTATAATGGTGATGAATAGAGACAACTAGGTTATAGATATTTTACCTACTAGTGGCTCATGCATGAGAACCAATATTTTTATGGCTAGATTAACACCAAGATACAAGGCACATGAGGCTTACAATGAACTAGTGCCAAGGGGTGTTTCTGGGACAAGTGCTTATTGGATATATTGTATTCACTATTGTAATATAGTGTATTTGGATTGAAATTCAGGGGAATGTTTGTATTATTTAATATTTCTCTTTCTTTAATAAATCCCTTATAGAAATTGCTTTCATTTTTAAGTTTCATATATTTGGAAATTGTTCTATCATTCCTGCGTAAAATTCATGAAAACTTTTGTCAAATAAATTCTATATCATAGAACCATGTTTGGACAAAAATACATTTATATGTTTAATTTCAAAAAATAAATTTATGTTTCTTCTATTTTATTTTTATGTGAATTTGTATAGAATATCAGGCTTACCTACTAAGTTTTAATACTCATGACAATAGTTTCCTTCTATTATTAGCCTTTTTATAGGTTTTAGATTGAGTTTGATCACCTTGAGAGACATGAGATCATTATGTTGAAGAGTGACTAGAGAGGTCACATGGAGTTAGTTGGTCTCCAGTTCTGGTCATTTTAATTGTATCGTTTTGTTTTAATTTTAGATTTTTTATATAAATGGGGTTGGTTCATTTCATATATAAATGTGTTTTGGGATATTAATTACTTCCACAATTTTCATTATTGTTTATATTTGGGAGAAATTGTTCTCTTTTATACTCTATTTATTCCCTAGGTGTTGGTCATCATCCTGAGAGGATTGGGAATGCCTTTCGGGACTTGCTGTGGAGTGACCTAAGTGGCCAGTTCTAGGTCAAGTCTGGTTTATTCGTGATAGAAGGTACCAATATATATATATATATATATATGTAGGTAACTGACTGAAAAAACCAATAAACTATGTTTAATCCCATATAAACTTATGATTATGAAGTCTAAGATGAGCTAAAATATGATTTTATGGATTAATTTTTTTCAATACATGTTGTAAGACATTTAATGGTTAAAGGCTATATATCTTCCTTATTAGGCATATGAGGGTCACTTCTAGGTTGTAAACATGCACTATTTTCAAATAGTGTAGAGTTTTATCACTAGGTTCTAATATCTATGTCTGGAAAGGCACCATGAAATCCTACATCATTATTTCCTCTATATAATACCCCTTTTCTAGAAATTATTAATTGGGGCCCCATATAACATTTGTATCTAAGGATGGGGTGAATTTGGGGAATTTCACATCACTCTATCCAAAAAATATAAAATCACCTTGTTTTCAACATCCTATAATGTAAAATACATAGGATGAATCATTGGGAAAATTACTGTGATGTCTATCTGTTCAATCAAACGATGTTCATCAACTTTGAGAATGAAGAGACACTAAAAATGATGAGAGGTAGAGGTCCTCCAATTGGATCCTATTCTCATTCTTTCGATAAAATGAGAATGCATCTCAAATTTGGTAGATGAAGTGACTAACTACTCAAAATATTCTCATAGATTTTGACTCTAGTAAAAATTATCCATTTTACCTAGACCATGTGTTTATGATATTTCCATAAACAAGTTATATCACTATGAATGATTTGACGGTATCCATCCAAGAGAGAACACAACCCACATGGTTGTTGGAATTTTTACTGCCACCCCCACCCTATGTTCATCGAACCCCATGAGGGTCCCAATGAAATTGGTGAGGGATCATAACCAACCATAAACTCTAAGGATGAGATTATTTCAATCTAAATTTCTGACACATGATTCGTCTTATAATTAGTTATAGGATTAGAGAGTTCTAAATATATCCCCAAATCAACCGAGCCCATTGGGATGCAAGAATTTTTATCATTATGATCACCTCAATAGAAACCAGTAATTTCTAGGAAATATTTGTCAATACAAATGACTGTATTTCGAGTTATTCCTTCCACTACAACACATAGCCTTTTCATTTAGTGCCTCCTTGGAATGAATGATAAAAAATCCCTCAGAATCCTGATTCATAGGTCAAGACATGGGGAATGTTTGGAAAAAATAATCTAACACCATAGGGGTCAAAAGACAAGATGACCGAACAAGATCAAGGAGAAGGGGAGAGAACCCCAACAAAATATCAAGGGTGAAACAAGTTGCACATAGCTTCCCTAGTATTTTTTCAATGATGGGGTGACTACTATCACACGGTACACCATAATGAACATTATCAAAACAAATAAAATAAATGTTAAATAGAAAGTTTAATCTATAGGGGGTACACTATAAAAATTACACCTCAAGGGGTGGGTGATATTGTTGTAAAAGCATCGACTAAACATACAAAGAATCAGAGAAGGATATATAATACAAAACTTATAAATGATGAGTTTTTACATCCCTAGGGGAATTATTCGAAGAATAAATGAATGTTATTGAATATATCCCAATCCCCACTTCTAAGAGAATAAGTTATCTTTGTTGAATAATGATTAACATATTATAATAATGACATACAAAAACTCATATAGTTCAATGAGAAATTAGTCAGGTTAATATTCCTACATGGTATCGCCTTTAAATAGAAACATATATCCCTTATCCCACCTATCATAAGAGATACAATATTCCTAATGGGGTGGAAATTGAGAATCATTTTATCTATAGAGCTAGGAAACAAGTTTATAAAAACAGTGAAGCTGAGGATTATCATGAATGTTTCCATTACAGAGACTACCACCTTCTTGTCGATGTAATCATCCATGTCTAGAATGGATTGAAAATTAGCAGAGTATGGATGATAGAAAACCACTTCAAGTATTTCCCACTCTATATGCATAATAGGTGGTATTGATAGTTATACATTTATAACTACTTAGTACCATAGAGTCCACAGCTAATAGGAAGAAAGACTAAGAGGGACGGTGTACTCTAGTATACCCAAAAGGAAACCACATCCCAAATGGATTGATGACAATTTTTCTGATCCCAATTTCAATAATAATATATATTAGACCTTTAATGACACATGAAACCTATAAAAACATCTAAAATACTTTTCATAGTGATGTGTCCCTATGATGGGCCTTGCGACCAATAACAGGCGACAAGACATATCTTATTTATATAAACTCTTGTCGGGAAACATTTGTTTGGATAACCGCCTTCTAGTAGTATCTGTTATTTGTAGGTAAGACTTTATTAATCTATTCCTATATTAATTGAGCTCAAATATAGGGAAAATTATTCTTATCAACCTCCCCAAATGAAAAGAGTGTGAAAATTATACTGTATCTAACATTATCACAAGGTGAATGGGTCTGAAATACTCCCTTAGTATTCTTGTTTCAAATGAGAAATTGTGGGAGTTTTTTACTAAAATCCTTCAAGATGATCTGTAAACACATTTAATTCCAATGAAATTCCCATTAGAAATATTAATTTTTTAGACACATAACATTTAGTAGAATATATCATTCAACAGAATTGGGAAGAATAGAATTACACACCCACAAAATATGGAAAATGTATTGGTATAGAATATAATTCTACAATTAATCTCAAATTAGTAGTAGTGACCACCAAATCATCCAAGAAGTCCCTAAATTTACCAGTTCCTCTCATTTAGTTGAAGTAGTATAAAAATCACCATTTACTTGAGGTGAAAAGAGATTAAATCTACCTCTAATTTTAGGAATATAGTAAGATTTTTATTCCTTCAAGAGTGAATATGGTCAGCGTGTATTTCTCATAAACATAGAAAATAACATCCTCCAGCTATCAGAGCCTAAAAAACCCAATGAGGATGGCCTCAATGACCACCGTGATTATTTTACCATTCATTTTATGATAGGTCACACCATCCATGACAACGTTGTATTCCAATACATCCTCCAGGTCATGGTTGATTGTAGAAAGTTGATATTTAGAAATTCCCTAGAACATGTTCTCTATGTGTCCACCACCCAACTAGAAGACATGGGTGACTAGAAAAAAGTTTCATTGAGGGATGAACATAAGTTATATAACATTATGATCCAACATAGTGTCAACCAAGACCACCCCACCCTAAGAGCATTACATCGTACAATAGTCATGTCTTCACCTCCCAAAGGTTGACATAATCATATGATATAATAAAAGTAATAGAAGAAGAGTCGAATCTTACTCACACAGGGACTGAGAATATTGCTAGATTCTTTCCTTGACCATTCATATAATGTACTACCCCAAGAAAAGAATCCTCATTTAATGAAGTGATGATTTTGGGATATGTTAATTTTATTCACTTGATAAACATTTCTCCAATGATGAATATGCTCATAAATACATGTACAATGTACATGAAAAGGGTTTTTGTGGATGAGGTTATAGAATAAGAGGGTATATCGGATGAAAATATTGTGTCCAGACCTAATATTATATTCACATCCCCGTAGAATCCATACACATAGTTGCGACTAGTGGGTGTGCTCTTCAGTAATCCCAACAAGAGAATATGGATTCCTCAGACCCCTTCAATGGTTTTTCAAACCAAATATTTTAAAATGTATCACTAGTGGGGGTGAAACTGTTTGACTATCCCAAATGAAGGAGTAAACCATAGCGACCCATTCCATTAGTAGTAGATAATTCATCAAAATTTATTAGAGAACTAGTAACATCAACCTCAAACAATATATCATTTAAGATTCATTATTAGAAGAAACCCCACCTCAGGAAGGGAAGACCTTTGGTTTAGAAATTTGAAATTCTATAATAGTTAGAAATTGTTTCATCAAGACTCTGAATGTTGGATTATCTCCACCATTGAAATTATTTTAAAATGAGGTATTTATAAATATTATTCCGAGTCCTCATTAGATTAGGGAATAAGTCATTGCATCCAATGATTATTTTCTAGAAACTACACCATTATAATGTCATACTACCTTCTATATAGTAGATAAATATTAGGAATAAGATATACAGGTACATATCATACCTTTGTATGTTTTCGGAAAGCTGGAAATTGTGAATATTTGAAGTGATATACTTGATAATATCTCCATTATTAACATCATCATGTTATAGAGTCTTATGTTAGGTATATACTGAATATGATTTGTCTCCAATGAAGATTAATATTAATGTGTATGTTTTTTTTGAAAACAACCCTTACAAGGATCAAGATTTAGGCTTAATTTGGAGTCTTCATGTATAATGATTAGTTAAAAGTTATGTTTTCAGATACAATATAAAATTTCTTACATGGATGACCTTAGCATTGTAGCAATGTGGTAGTTCCATCGAAATTTTACTAATGCTTAAAATTCTATATTAACAGAATGGTTAACATGATATATGGTGAAGATTACCCATTTTAATATTCTGAATACTTATACATTGAAGAAAAATGATACAATAGGGATATAAAATAACTAATGATATAGGGTGAAATCTTGGTCACTACTCCCAATGTATTGGGAACTACCCCTCCAAATCCATTCATTTTTCTAAGAAGTGATTGCGTGTAGCCTATAAACCTGATTGATTTGGAAGGCCCAGTCCATTTAGGAAATAAAAAATAAAAAATTCCTAATTCCATCAATTTTAATAATTATTTCACAAACAAATTTAGGTATTTAAAAAGGACCAAATTATTCTCCATACTAACCATAAACATTCCCTGATAATCAATAGAGGTTTAAAATTCACCCCAAGACATTTCCAAAAATGAAAAATGTCCAAATATTTATTTCTGATGGGGGAATCTATAAAGAATAATATAACCTCTAATATTCCCCCACAATAACCTTGAGGGTTCATAATGCCAATGTTTCTTCTCATAAACTCCCATCCATCATCAGTGATATTTATACCCTTGTGTTTTATACCATTTCAAATGATTCCCATATAAACCCAATGATAGAAGAGAAAGATGATGAACCTAGGAACACCCTGCCCTCATTTGAGGAAGGGGTATCTATCACTATTAAAGATATGGTGAAGTTAAACATGGGAATAGAAAAAGTCACACAACCAACATTGATTAGTTTTTCCACACCTCTTAAAGACCAAGACATGTATATTTTATTTTTAAGGTAATATAGATTTGAGTTGACATGAAACTAAATTAAGAATCCCCGGTTGAAGCCTAATGTGTGTAATCGTAATCCAAGTATTCTAAAAAACCACTGAGGTTTCATGTAGTCATCTATGACAATTAACACATCTCATTCTACTAAGGTAGAATATGATGTTTAAAATTTGATCAAAGGTAGCTTTATCTGAGATTTTTATCACCCAAAATGTATTTCCAACATCATCCCCATTAATAAAAAGAATAGATAAATAATATTCTATATTAAATTATAATAATATAATAAAAAATAATCGAATGATTATTTTAGGATACCAATCATGGAATTTTTAATCTTAGAAAATTTTACATTCTATTCCCTTTTCATTATGGATGGGCATTTAGAATTTAATTAGATCAAGATGGCCCCTAATGATGAGGAATCCATTGCCATCAAAGGAATTCAAGGGATATTTTTATACCTATTCATTCCCAAAGATTAATAAACACTGGTTTTACCTATTAAATTACAATGCATAATATCTTTAAACCCATCATTATATGAATTATAGAGTGATACGTCAATGACGTAGAGGTTAAATTTCAACAGCATTGCAATCACCTAACTGATCATCCAACAATTTTAAAATATTAAAAAATTTCATTTAATGTTTAGCCCTAGGAAGTGCACTTTTGGTGTACCAATATGGAAATTCATTGTGTGTATAGTATGAAACCATGGTAAAGTGGTTGATCTATAAAATACTATTGCAATCTTGGAAATACCATCTCTAAAGAATCATATACAATAAAGATAGATCTGTGGGAAATTTTCTTATATTAGGCTTACCATAGCCAACATTGATAGAAAATTCGACCAGTTTCACTAAATTAATGAATAAGGGAGTCACCTTTTAGTATAGAAGGGAATTTAAAGAATCTTTTAATAACCTTATATAGTATAGAATACTTTCACTAATCTTTATTATATCAATAGAAATAAATCAACTTATCCTGTATTTGGATACCATTGAAGGATATGTATATGACCATATGAAATAAAAAAATGAATCAATAATTGAATATATACTTTGGTATGTCATATGAACAATTATAGATACTAAGATTCGATATTCTTATATCAAGAATAACAACCTTGAACTCATCATTATAGTGTAAAATAATTGATATTACATGCAACATCAGGATGTACACCCAGTCTCTCGTATCAATCCAATAATTTATATTATTGGTTCCATATTTTAATCATATTCTTATCTAAAGGGCCAGTTATTTTGAAATTGTATGATAGTCAATTTGTGTTACAAAATTAAATCAAACTGCAGGCTATATGTGACTTCCTTATGGAACATCCTTCGCTGGAAAAAATTATACTAGACACCAAACTTATGGAAAATCGTGTTTTTTATGCCCATGAAACTCCCTAATCATGGGAGAAATATTTTGTTGGAGATCCATTGTGTCCAAGTGGAAAGGAAATGTTAAACTAGAATCTAAAAAAGGTTTTCCTATGAATTTTATTTGTTTCCCCAAACAAGAAAATTTTCACCCATTCTTTCTCATTACCTGAAGGAAACACTAATAATGAGGTAGAATACCATTCCCTTATCACAGACATAGAGGTATCCCTATAACTATAAATATCCTACCTAATTGTAAAAGGGGACTCAGAGTAGGAGATAAAATATAGAAATCATGAATATACCATCAAAAGGAAGATATTAGTCCTCTAATATGTTACATGAGGGGAAATATAGTTGAATTCCCTTTTGAACAAATAATAAATCACATACCTTGATCATAAAATGTGGTTGTAGATGCAATTCCTAATGAAGCAAAAAACCTAGTAGATCTAGATCGGGATGAGATATACATCAACATATCTCATTAAATAGATGTCTCACTAGTAATATTCTATAACATGGAGGAAATTAATCAGATTATTTTTTATTTGAAGCATGTTAATATGACATCCAAACCTCTATGGTTAGATCCCATAATAGATTATCTCTAAAAAGGGACTGTCCCGACAAATCAATCTAAAAGGGATCAAATTTTACTTCAAGAAGAAAATATTATTCTATAGGATAGTCCAAATAAGTAGAAACCAACCTATAAATGGGATTTTAATGAATTAATACTTGGATGAATTATATAAGGATATAATCCTACCATTTTAAAGTAAGCCTTGGTAGCCTCCAACAACACTCACTAATCTTGAAATAGGATCTTCCACCAAATTAAGATAGTTTGTTACTATTATAGTACTATGACACATGATTATTTATAATTCTACATGAAATTTCACACATGCAATATTCTTGAAAAAATAATCCACAAACCTCCATAAATTAAAAAAATAGATAAGTATTATTTTCCATTTTCCATATGAGGAGAAAATATTTTGGGGCCATATCCCCTAGCTATAGATAAAAATTTCTGTAAATTCTTACAACTAACAACTTCTTTTCCAAATGTGATATGGAGAGACCCTCAGGGAATTCAAGACAAAGAGTATAATAATATTTTTTAATTCTAATATTATCACTATATTCATTGTCTCTCACTTGATATTGATGGATAATGGGGTCAAATTCTATTTTTCAAAGTTGTAAAGGATATGTCAGGGGTATAACATGAGTCCAATAATTCATCTCACTATCACATAGAAATAAATTCACAGATCATGAAATTTAATAACAATCTATCAAATATAATCTATAAAATGATGGAAACATACAATAGGTCTTAGTAGTACAAGATCCTTCTAGATTTATGGGCCTATCTTACTACAACACACATTGACCCAAAAGAGAACCCATATTCCTTGGATTATGGAATAGAGAAAGTGTAACCCATATAACTCAAGTTTCCAATACTCTTCAAAGTTATCTATGAAAAAATATGAAATGAAAAAAATGGGAGAAGTTGTTGCATGGATTAGAATGAATCAATGAGATATGGTTTCATGCACTTCACAACGTTTAAGTCCATTAGAATCACATTACATGAGAAATTAACAAAAATGTTCACCCTCCCTCATTACTACAAGGTTAATTGGAATTAGTTATCATAACAACAATGATAATAATGAAGAAACCAAAAAAACCATAACCCAAATGGGAAAGGACATACCTTATACATATGGTTGATTTCAAAAGATCTTACACATTATCAAGGATGGATGAGGAAAGAATTAAACCACCAACCTATGTGGGGTTTCTAAAGAAAAACAATGCATTACTACCAATATGAAATCAATGTATTGAATGTAATACTTTAACAATATATAATTATATGTCAGGGTGTAAATAATTTAAATGGAATAACATTCTAAGCCCCTATGACAGGACATTAAACTAAACAACATTTTAAATCCTTATGTCATTAATTTAAACCGAACAATATTCTACATCTTGGTAGAAAGAATATAAATTCCATATCATACCTCTTCATAACCAAATAAAATTAAATTGTATAGAAGTCATCATTAATGTATGATGTTATTTTGTTAGAAAATTTCCCTATATCATGACATTAAACTAAATGAAATGGGGTCACCATTTTGGACATATCTCCTCTATCCAAGGATGATCTAGATCTGTGTAACATGAATCTAGAGTAATGCATCTACCATCTCACATCCTAATTTCTCCATCATTGTTACAACAGAAAAAATAGTCTTGTTTTATTCTTTCTTCAAAAAATCATTCCTGATTGTTTTTCTTATTTCCAAATCAGGGACATCACATCATTAAAAATTCACTATAAATGATCCGGATCTATTCTTATGTATAAATTAATTATCCTAATAACCATGTGATAATTAGATACACATAAAGAATAATATATAATTACTTAATATGGTTTGATTTATATTACCAAAAGATATATAGTGATGCCTTGATCTCAAATACAAAGTCCAACAATTACAAATAAAAGAAAAAAATACCATATCTCTGTGTATGGATCAGATAGTTACATCAGATTGTCATATATATAAGAACTACATGCGGATTGTTTCATGTTACTACAGGATGCATAATGACCCTTGAATCTCAAATCCTGGGTCCAATCGCATAACCGAAAAGAGAAATAATTACCCCCTCCATATTTATGGGTTATAACTGCAAAGATATTTTATATATAAATGAATTACGTAAGGCTTGATTACCATATTACATGATATGTAGTGATTCATGGATAATCAATTTTTTGTCCATCCACAAGTAGGAATCACTCCCAACCATGCCCCTTCATGAATGTCAGATCTCTGTACAAGTTCCAGTGAAGATTAAAATTTTAATATCCTTATATATTTCATGTCATGCAGTCTAGAATGACTAAATAAAATTTCCAGTTGTTCCATGTTTCTCATGCTGACAATGAATCATGTGAGCATAGAAGTCCTAGAATGTCACCCTAGACAACGTGGTTAAGAATTATTTTAACTCTAGACAATGAACTGTATCTTCACCACATGACATTAATCTTCATAGAAGATATCATAACCACATTATATTAAACTACATTGAGCACATCCCATCAAAATAATGTAAAACTAAAAAATCATTGAAATCCAAGACATTAAAACCTAACATATAGTATTTCCATATTCTTTAATTTAGAACAACATTTCCTCTATCTCTATGGGGGGTTCAGATCCGAATAAAGGATTATAAATGAGAACAACATGTATCATGATTCTTGCTACCATAGTATATGTAGTGATAACTAGATCTTAAATCATGGTCCCAGTCATAATAAAAAGGCCCTTCCCTTGCATATGGGTTAGTCCATCATATGGTATTTTCATTCAAGAAATACATATGTCTTGGTTCCCATAATATGAGATATGTAGTGAAACACATAACTTTTATTTCCAGACCTATAAGGAGTTATCATCACTCCCGAAAAAATTCCTCGATCTAAATTTTTTTTCATGGGAATCTACACTCATTTAATAAGGGAAATTACCCCCAAAAATCCATTTCATGCACATGAAAAAGACTCAATCACCTGTCAATGTTTCTTTTTCTTCTCATAAATACCATGACTCATGTGTTCTCAGAGAACATAAAAATCCTCCTTGATCAGTATGATTGAAGTGTGTTCTAGAAGGTGATCTACTTCATAGTATAGTGATATTATACTACATTAAAATTTCTATGTTACTTGATGTTAAACTACACAACATTATGTATTCATGCTGAAAAAATCATCATCTTAATAACTATGTAGTTAAGAATAATAGGTTTTAACCCCCATTAACAAATATTTGTTCAATTAACATTAGCATAACCATTCTAGTGCACAAACCCTTCATGAATATTACATTATCTGTGATCCAACTTCATGTATCTAATATCAATGTTGATACAAACCATCTCCTTGAGTTGATACAATTATATTGGAACTCCATGGACTATTGGATGATGTGATCTTAGTTCCTCCCTAAATAAAATTAGTAAAAGGGACTAGCTCATTCAATGTGACCCAGAGAGGATTTGTAGGTGAAGATAAAAATTCATTAGAGCAATTTTGTAGTATATGTTTTGGTTGTACAGGATATCCCCCATTAAATCTATGAGATATTTTCTTAAATGTGTGGGAAATGGGATTTCTCTATTATTAGTGGTTGACCAGTACCCACATGTCTTTATTTCCCTTTGAAAAAAATATTCTTGGGTTAAGATTCACATATCTCAGATCCGAACTATTCATGTTTTTTAAGAGACCCATGATGTTACTAATTTTTTTATTTAAAACATTTTAAAATCAAGATTGTAACATTGCATCCATTTACTCATTAATTTCATGGTGTATATCTATTATGAAGAAAAAACATCCATTATTTTCTAAATCTTATAGAAAACCACCTTTTCTTCCAAAAAAGATTAATGTGTCAATTTGATGTAAAAATCTCCAAATGACATGTGTTTATATTCTCATATTATTTCAAAAAGATCAGAAATCCTCTTGGATATCTTTTGCGGAATATTGGTAATGGGGACTAACTAGTTCAAAAGGAAACCTATATAATTTACTTAGGAAAAACACAATGCCTCAAAGTTTTATCATAGGGGATGTTTTTGTCCCTAATGGGACCCTGTAAGATTCCATTGGTGAAGATTACGATATCTCAAAACTTGGTCATAGCTGATATTTTGGTTCGAGATGAAATTTTCCCCTTAACCGCATGAGATATGTATCTAATGGTGTAACGTTAATCCCAAAATTTGTCAAACAATGCCCCTTGGTGTATAAATTTTAATACCTGACATACTTCATCCATTATCATACATCCAAGAAGGATCAATAAGGAATCAAGGATTTATTTTTTTATACACACTTCATATTTGTAAGAATTTAAACATCATAAAATCTCTCTTTTAAAACAGTAAGACTTTAAAATACATAGTATCTCCACATCCTTAAGACAAAAAATTTATATTCATGAATCACATCCTTTCTACATGATTTTTAACTACATGGTACATACCCCTCTTTCCCAAACCATGATACTTATTTAATAGAAACATAATGTTCATGAGCTGGATTTACATAGAAGATAAGATGAACCTATTACTATGTGATTGTTAGATCATTATAATGGATGATACATAAGATCTATTTTTGTACTTATTATTATTACTACAAGGTACATAATGTTGCTCAGATCTCAAATCACGATTCCAAAACAAATATAAAGTGAAAAGTTCACTCAGGGTGTTTGGTTCAAGATTTTTTGGGGGATTATCCAAATAATAACTATATGGGTATAAATTCATATTAACATAAGATAAATAGTGACCCATATATCTCAAATACTAGGAAGAGAGAGAGAATAAAAACCCCATCCCTATATATGGGTTAGATATGGGTATAGGGCATTATTTATATGAACTACATGTTGCTTGATACATATGGTCACATGATATGTAGTGATTCATGGACCTAATATTTCAAGACTATATATAAATTATTCATTATTAGAAAACTACTCTAGACCAATGGTTCAGTGAATTATAGGAATTCCAGGCATCTATATAGGGCTATTCCAATAGTTTCCTTTGAAACCATTTGTATAGTTCTCTATAAAACTTGAAAACCCAGATCTTGTTTATACCATGGGTGTACATCTATAATAATAGTTTATGGAGCCATGGGTATATAATTCTAACTGGTAATGATAAATAGAAAAAATTATAGAATTTTTGGTATAACATATTATCTCCAATGTACAATAGTACAATCCATCACCTCTGCCAGAACCTATAAATAAATTACAATCCATAGAAAAAAATTTAATTTTGAAAATATATCATATATTTAGAATTTAATGATCTAGTTATAAATAGTTTTCTAATCACATATAAAATTATAACATATATATATAGAGTGTCTATATAGTCAATCTTTTTAAGTCAATAAATATCATCCACACATATGTCTTCACATTCAACTCAATATTGGAGGGGATACACATCTCTCTCATCACCACTAGTGACATCATCATCATTGTCACCAAAATCTATATTAGCATCACCACTAAGAGAAGAAACATCGACATCATCAGAATCATCATCATCGTCATCACTAGGAGTATCATAACCTAAATCACCATAAGGAACCTTGTTAATATCACTTGATGTATCATAAAAAGAGTTCATTGTTTTCTTAAATGAATAAAAAACATCTGTATCTTATGATGAATTTTATGTACATTCAACTATCATAGATTTTAGGAACTATTTCACGATGAGTTTACATTTTTCACGCTCATGTATAGCTATTGTTTGGACACAAATTCTTCTACAGGGTCATTTTGCAGCTTGATGGTGTGAGAGACTATATAGGGGCTCGATGAGGTCCAATACCTAGTGTGGATGACTCTTTTTCTAGGTTGACAACAGACTCTCCACTAGGGCTCCTCATCTAATAATTGTATCAAATGATCATTATGCCAAAAATTTTTTCTTATTTCTTATCTAGATCAACAGGGAACACTATTGTCAATATAAATAAAATATTTTAATATGAATTAAAAAGAAAAATTGGATATATTAATACAAATACTTATAATTATTTCTTGTGTCTTTTCATTTACAACACTTCCATAACTTTCCATCCAACTCATGGAAAATAAATTTTATTGAGTTACAAGGGCTTTGATTTCGAATGTCACTTTCAACAAATGAAATTTACTATGTTATCCATAAATTATTTAAAAATATCAAATAAATAAACAAAAAAATAAATAATAATTATAAAGACATGTGAGATTAACCATATACTCACATCTCGCTAAAACATTCCCAAATAGGGTTAAATTATAGTGGAAAGTCACTATGTGGTATTAACATCTATTCTCACATTATTTTAGGCTACAAGGGAATGAATCTACATGTGAATATGTGAATTTAAATCTCAAATGGGAATCATGGTTAATGGGGAATCTAGGTTAGATTAATAATATAGTGAGCATCTTTTTTTATGTAACGAGTTTAAGCTAAATTGAAGTTCAGTAGAACCTTGAATAAATTATTATTTTTCATTCAAGAAATACATAATATAAAGAACCATATAACTAAATTAAATTCAATAATTCATAAATGAAAACCATATCAGTAAACTACATGTTTGTAAGAACCCGTGTTTTCATAGACAACTATTTTGAACAGAAATTTGAATTTTTTCTACTAAATGCATGTAAGGAGGAAAAAATTACTTTTCCCCAAGATGATGATCTCAAATATATTTTCTAACCACTTTTTTGGTTCTTTTATGGGGTTCTTAACCAAGAAAATGAGTTTTTTAGAAAACCTAGAGGTTCTAATTTAAAAGAATAAATTATATTTAATATTTAATGAATTAAATATTAATTTATTTTTACATGATCATTCTAACATAACTTTTTAATGGAGTATCGTATTGAGATTTTGTCTTCTCTATTGAGTTTAGAACTTCTAGTTTATCGTAGGTGAGGTATAAACATGAGTTAGGCACCAAGGCCAGCGTGAGCCCCTTTTTTCTTCTTTTTTCTTTTCCTTATGATCTCTTTTTGTTTCATTCCTCATTCTCATCATGAATGCGTCATGAGGCACTTCTCCAACACCACTCTACAGAGAGCGAAATAGGATAGGGAGAAAGTTAGTGATAGATTTATCAGAATAGATGTACTATTGCAGAGACATCGATGCACCAGATCGAAGTGAAGCATTAGTGGATCGTCAAATCGATCCAAGATTTAGTGGTTTCCACCCAAAGGTATATATGTTTTTATAATTCCCAAAAACCCCTTTTAAATTTGTTGTCTCAAGTTGTTATAGACCTATAATTCTTTTTTGTAGTCCCTAGTAGCCTAATCTACTATTTAGGGGGTTTAAATGGGGGGTTTTGGGAAATATGAGGGTTTTCCATTCGGAAAAACTAGGCTACACAGTGTGAAGTATAGGGGGAAATTTCATGTGTTCATCCCATTCTAGAAAGATGATTTTTATTTGAGTAAATTTTGTGTGCGGACTATACACACTGTGTAATAGTACATGGCCCTGTGGCCAAGTACCCTGGCATGGCTACCTATGTATGGTTAAGCTGTCATGTAGAGTACACGAACAGACACCATAAGGGTAGATTTCCAGGTAAAGGTACATGGATTGGCCATATAAATGACTAAGATGGTTGAAGGACACAATTATGTAATCCATTTTTGGTACACAAAGTGTACCCATTTCACATGTCGTGTTCCTGGGGATTTAACATTCCCAGGTTAGCAGGAGTACACACCTATGTGCTGTGGCAGTAGAATACACCGTGTACTGATGGTGACATGCTGTATACTGCCCCATTTCCACCATTTGATGTTTTTACATCATTTTTTATGTAGTCAGAATTGGATCTAAGAGTAGTTTATCTGGAGGAGTTTTTAGTATATATCATAATGGTGGAACCTGTAAAGAATTTTAAGGACTCTTAATGGGAGTTTTATGGCTTTTATATGAATAGAGGGGTTCTTCCTCCAATTATAAAATCTAATTATCTCCTATTTTGAAGGCATGTCATGAATGATAGGATGTGTGTTCAGAATAAAAAAGTTGACATATTGATCTGAGAAGGGCTATGAGATATCTCCGATGACATCTTTCTTTGAGTATCTTCCCCTTATGATGTTAGTCCTTATTTTCTATGGGTCTAGGAGACCTGATGCTTGTAAGGATCCCTTGAGGTATGCCTATGCTTATATGCATATCTAGGGAGTCCCATATTTGATCCCTTTTATTGTGTATCGTTTCATTGATCAACATTATAGAATATCTTAGTATTTTTGATTATTTTAAGGATCCACATTATAGGATTACTTAGTTCCTTACTGTTAGAGGATCCCACGTTGGATTCCTCATTTACTGTTTCAACTAAGGATCCTGAGTAGGATTACTTCACTGATGATTTTCCCATAAGGATCAAAATTAGTATGCATATTAGTTATTGGTTTGGGGGACCCAGTGGGTGCTCTTATTTTGACTGACCCTAAGATGTACATTCAGTTTGGGTTGAGTTGGAGTTATGGTGTCACCTAGAGCCCCTACCGAACTGATGTTGTAGTGGGGACATGGTTGGAGTGTTATATTGGGAATTCATGACACCCAAATTTGGTTGTTTCTATCTGACATGGTTTTTCGGATGCATAAATGTTTACCAGAGGTTCTTCTTGGTTGGTTGATGTTGATCCTAACAAGAGGCATCCCTATTACTTGTTTTGATACCCAGATGTGCTCTCCAAGGATCCCCCTTCTGAATCATTCTATTCAGGTGCTTTTCTGGTGCCCAGAGGTAGTTTTTGATACCTGGTAGTCAGGACTTTCTTTTTGTTTTGTATTCCTTGAGTGATACATGGATTCCCCAATATTGGAATGCCTCGGGCAAACTCTTAGGAATTTGATATGTGGTGAGCATGATTACGCTCTCCTCGACTTTTGAATACTGTGTGGGTGTACTGACATATTATGATGGAATGGTTTACATGAGTGGGTATAATCATTTTTAATGAATGAATGGTATGATTTATTTAAGGGTTTTACATATTCCATGGACCACTCTCCATGGATATGGAGTGTGCTAGTGGATGCCTTGGGTTGACTGTACACCTTGGGTCTTGAATTCGTTATTTGCATTAGGCCTTGCTTCCATGTGGATCCAACATGATTGGGCTCATGTGTGACATATAAGGTAGATATGATCTTAAGACTCCAACAAGTTCCTATACCAAGTATCCATCGAGACACCCATGGGACTATATGTTGATTCTTTGGACGATTTCCTTGCATCTAGAACTATGTGATCTAGAATTATTATATATATTCCTTGGACGAGTTCCTTGGATATATCCCTTCACGGCCTGCATATGATTATATGGTGTGGATGTGGTGGATGTTATACATGTTTACTCAGCATAGGCTTTTGTGGGTGAAAATGATCTTTATATGATTGACCATCCGTATACAATATCCTTATATATATGATTGACCATCGGTATACCGTATCCTTGTTAGTGATTCGAATTTAGTGCAAGTGATCCTAGGTAGGTTGAGTATCCCTTGTGGTGATGTATCATGCTCATAGACCTTTTCAGCATTGGCCGAAGAAGGTATACATCGATTGGGATTACAAACCTAGGGTTCGACTACTGATGTGGTTTCTTGTTACTGATTCACATACTAATGAATATTTATATTTCTATATATGTGTATAGGTATGTTACTATACATGTATACATATATAGATATGAGTATCCATGGTGTCAATTTCCATGTTGATAGGTGTTACAAACCATGGGATTGACTGTGGGCTCATATTTGGTTTTACTACCTTTTAGTTGGACTTCATCTTGGTTGAGCATGTTGCCTTTTCGTAAACATTTATCAACACCATTATAGTTATCTTTTGGGGGTGGCCTACTGAGATTTTTTCTCACACATTCATGTGCACCTCAGTTTACATGTTGAACCGATGTATTCTATATAGGTTTAGAATGAGTTTCATGATGGATAGGGATGAGACCCAGTGTTGCATGATGGAGTGGAGCTGCACAAGTGGGTTCTTCAGATTGGGCTAGTGCAGTTCGAAAGGGTCTCAAGACCATATACATGGTCTAGCTGGGATTTAGTAGTAGGGCCCTGCAATTTTATTGAATGATTATTTTATACTTTTTAACTACATGGTCGGACCAGTGGGTGACCTATGTTGTATTGTATTACATCACTGTTTGATATTTTACATCTCTTCATTAATTATAATATCATGTTTTATTTTAGTTGTACACTAATTCCATAATAGTTCTATTTTATTCTATGTATTATACTTATATATTTTACTTTGTATTATTACTCTAATATAAGGTAATAGTATCCCCACTATCACACCCTAGTCCCTTGCTTCTAGTTGGAAGCATCGATATACACGGTGGACCTCCTGAGGCATCTTAACCCACCGAATCATAGCACTAGATTAGTGGCATATAGGTATTGTCTTTAAAAAGTGGTATCAAAGCTATTATATTCCTTGTATTCACTATTTTGTTTATAGTAAACATGATTATTAGGAATGTGTCGGAACCTATGACGAATATCAGACTGGTGCGTCGAGAAATCTTTTTCCAGTACGATGTCTTGGTGGTCAGGGTTTGGGATTGTTGTTCTGATCTATAATGTTATAGTTGTATATGATTTTTTCCTTAAGGGATGCACATGTTATTGGATGTTATGATTTACTATGGATGTCCGGATTTTTCTATTTGGTATGTGGTAAGGGATTGTTTTTTAATCTTGGTCAGCAAAGTGAAAAGTCATCAAATGCTTCATAGTTGGCATGCAGGTTTCAAATCATATAGGTCTTTTAGTGTGGGATTTTACTAAATATAGATGCCTATTCAGTTGGTTAACCTTACTTATATATTTCCTTTTCATGGAAGTTTATTTTAATCTATGTTGTGAGGTTTCATTGTGAGGATGAAGACTCAGTACTCATGCATTGGAGGTTCACTAACCCTAGTTGGTCAATATGGAATCTTCTTTCATTTTTTTGTTACCCTTTTGAGTGTTGTTCCACATTTATGTAGTTAACTAGTCATATTTCTATCTACGATTCTGATAAATACCAATAATTTTTTTAGTAAATCTACCTATATGCATGTTTCCATGTTTGGATTCCTTGTGAGTGTTCTTTCAATTTCTATTATACTTCAGTTTCGTGAAATCTAGGGAGAATTTCCTTTTGAGGTTGTATATAGAGGTTCAGATCCCTCGTAGACCATGTTTTTGGCTTCAAACGCAATTGGTTGTTGTGATTTTACATAATTTTGATAGTTTTTTATATTTTATGAGAGGTGTTTGGACCTTGTTTCACTGTTCAAAGCATGTTCTATATGGAATAGTGGGAGACCTATGGTCCCTTAGTTTAATCTTAGACCCAGGTAGGTTGATGTCTCTTTTATTAGGGTAGCCTACTTGAGATGTTTTTCCGTGTTTTCAGATTCCTTTTTAGGCAGTGAGCTTTGTATTACGCTTGTTTTGAGATCGCGGCATGGTAGGTTCTCGCAGTTTGGTTTTAGGAATGTTGATGCCCCATTTTTGATGAAACTCCTAGGGTGATTATTATTTGAGACTATCTTCGATGTGAATTACTTTTTGGGTTCCTGGGCTAGTCGAACTATATTTTTTTCTGTTACTAATATATTCTGGGTTCAGGAAGACACTAGTAACTAGAACGACATTTTTTGTTGGGTATTCATAGAATAAATCATGAAATATGTATGATGGTCAATTTTTTAGAAGATTTCCATGGGGGTATATGGGTTAATTAAACTAACATGTCATGTAGAATGGCCATCTTAGCTTTGTGATGGATAAATTGCTGGAGTGCGAGTCATGGGATAATATACATGTTGGATTCATGGGGTATATTTTGTATCATAAATCTGTTAGTAGCCGAGTGAGATCAAATGACTGATGTTTTTCAGACATTCCATGGGCTTGGATCCTAGATGTTGTGATTAACTATCCCATCATGGTAGAGGTGGCATCGTGAAATTATGAGGTGCTATGAGATGTTTGAACCATGGATGAATCCTTCCTAGGTTTTGATAGGATGGTGATCATGGTTCTGAAATAGATATATACACCATTGGAGGAAACTCTATTAACTCCTATTAGAGATGACCATTCTATATCACGATTCATTTAGATTATGCTAAGAGATCATCATGCCTACACCAATATCCTTATAAATCTAAATTTTCTCCCCCATTTTAGAAGGAACTCATTGAGGTTACGCTGCAGGAGTGGTGTAATGTAAGTAATGTGGTGTGGAGTGGAACATTGGCCATTTGGTGGTGGTGAACCTCGTTTTCAGTTGAACTTTATACTTTTTGCATGTGATTTAGATCTTGGATTTTTGTTTTGAGATGAAGATAAGTGTATTACTACAGTGGGTAGCACCAGATCAAGTGTAGTAATATTTCATTAAGGTATAAGGTAGTATTTAATGTTATGAGGATGGTCATTGGACAATCAAGATATCATGGTTCTATAGATACTCAGGTTGAGAACATGGATAATTGTCCATTCACTAGGATTCTGATGGACAAGAATGTTTATGGTGGGTGGTTTTTAAAACATTCCCCTTTTGAGACTTTCCTTTACTGCCTATGAGGTTATGACTTCTGATGCTTCTAAGGATTCCATGAGAGATTGTTGTTCTTATATGTTTCTCTAGGGAGTCCCTTATAAGATCCCATTTCTTAGGTATTATTTTGGGGATCCTTGTTGTAGAATTCCTCAATATTTTTATTCGTTTCAAGGATAGCCATTATAAGATTCCTCAGTTTCATGTTGTTAGCGGATGCCGAGTTGGGACCCCCTTTACTATTACAGATAAGGATCCTGAGTAGGATTCATTCACTTATATGTTTTTCCATGAAGATCCCGAGTAGTATGCCTCTCAGCACATGGTTTGAGGGACCCGACGGGTGCCCGTTGTTTGACCAACCCTTATTTGCATGTAGGTTTTGGGTAGAGATAATGTTATATTGTTTTCAAGAACCCATGCCAAACTGATGCACCTATGGGGCAAGGGACGAAGTGTTTGGTTGGATGTTTGGGCCACCCTCACTTGTTTGTTTGTATCTGAGGTGGTTTTTCTAATGAATAAGTGTTTACCAAAGGTGATTTTTTGTTGGTGGATTTTGAGCCTGAAGTGAGGAATCATTAATTCTTGATGGGATGCCCAGATGTGCTCTCCATGTATTTGGTTCTAATCCATTCTTTTATTATGTCTTAATTGTACCTAGATGTAGTATCTGAGACTTGGCTGTTAACCCTTTCTATTTGTTTTGAACACCTAGAGTGATACATGGATTCCCTGATGTGGAAATTCCCTGGACAGACTCTTGGGATTTCGATATGTGGTTGAGATTATTACGCTCTCCTTGACCTTGGATGACTAGGTGGGTATACCCATGTCTTATAATGGAATTGATTACATTATTGGGTATACAGAGTTTAATGAATTAATGGTATGTTATATTGAATAATTTTATAGATTCAATGGATCGCCCTCCATGGATTTGGAATGCGGTAGTGTATGTCTTGTGTTGAGTATGCTCACGGAATTTTGTTCTTTGGGATGCCTTGATCCATGATACCTAGTGGATTATACTTTATTGGGTTTTCATAGGACATGTGTTGTTAACATGCTACTAGGAAACCAACTAGTGCCTGGATCTAATTTCCACTGGAACTCACATGGGACTCGAGGTGGATTACTTGGATGAGTTCCTTGGATCCAGCACTTCATTGTATAGATTTATTATATTGATTCCTTGGACAGGTTCCTTGGATATATCCCTTCATGGTATACAATTGATTATATGTCATGGACGTGATAGATGTTATACATGCATACTCTGCGTAGGTCAATGTGGGTTACAATGATTATTATAGGATTTACCATAGGTATATGGTGTCCTTCTCTACTGGATTGACTATTTCTATATGGTATCCCTGTTGGTAATTGTAGGCGAGTACGAGTGAGCCTAGGTAGGATGTGTATCCCCTGTCATTAGGTGTATTTCTCAGAGACTTTTTTGGAATTCTCTAAATTATGTATACATCAATAGAGATTAGATAAACAAGGATTGACTACTGATGGGGATTCATGTTATTGATTAACATTTTAATGAATATTCATTTTTATGTATATGTTTACAGTTATAGTACTATAAATGTATAAGTAAATTGATATGGACATCCATGGTGGATGTTTCCCTATTGATAGGTATTACAGACACTATGATTGACTGTGGGATCACGTTTGGTTTTTTCTACCGTAAAATTTTGTTTCGGGTAGGCTTAGTACATTGCTTTTTCATACACTTTTAGTACCGAAATTGCATTTTTCATGTGGGGGGGGGCATATTATGATTCTTTCTCAACACTGCACATGAAGCTCAGTGTATGCGTATACCTATGTCTTTATTTCAGGTTGTGCATGAGTTTCATGGTGGATAGTGATGAGGAAAAATGTTTCATGTTCGAGTGGATATTCTCGAGTGGGTCCTACCGATCGAGTTTGTGGAGTTTGATAGGGTCAGGAGACTGGGTGCGTGGTCAGGCACAAAGTTTGTATCAGATCCCTATAATGTTAATTTCAGTTTATTTTTTACATTGTATGTGTATGGTAATCCTAATGGGTGACAAGTTTTGTATAGTATTGCACATATATTTGGGATTTACAATATTTCATTTATTATTATAACATTTTCTATTTATGTTGTTTACTGCTTATGGAATATGTTTACTTTCATCTATATATGGTACATTTCTATTTTCCAGTGTTTTATTACTTTTATATGTATGAATTAACTCCCCACTATCACACACAAATCCCTTGCTACTAATCAACAACCTCCTTCATGTGGAGAGGCACACTTGAGGCCTTGTAACCCACCATCTCGGAGCACCGGTTTACTGACATCCAGGCCAGGATGCTACAATGGTCTCAATCTCTAAGTTGTTTCCAATTATTAACTGAATAGATCATATAATATAATTCATAAATGAAAACCATGTTAGCTAACAACATGGTCTTTATCCATCAATTGACACGATAGTGTGAAAATATAAACGATTACAGATGAACAACAAAATTTTTATTACTTCGAGTGATTTTTCAGAATTTTCAATGCATTTTTTAATAGTTTCATATATAAATGATATAATACCATGATAATGGGAAGATTAATTTTTTTACATTCCCATTTGTTAGATGACACATTATAATATAAGATGCATATGTTATTTCAATCCTCTATTTTTAGGATTAGTAGATGTTCTGCTTGATATATTATTTAGGTTTGGTGATTGTTGAGGCTCTTTTTAGAGTCTTGATACATAGTAATTTGTTGTTGGATATAGAGTAGATTTATTTAATTGGTTGATTAATGGTTCTGGTAACGGTTTGAGAAGAAAAACCAGTTTTCTATTAAAATTCATGAGAGGTGTTGAAGAACAGTCATAGTGTGGATTATTCATAGTGAATTGGACATTAGAATCGCTAGGTGTATCTTCTTTTCTCTTTATGGAGATGAATTATGCGTCCAAGATCTAGAATGATGGAAATTTCAATTGGGATCCATTTTTTATACATGATAGGTCTATCTTCTTAAAAAATATTTGGATGGGAGTTATTTATTTCAAGGGAACGTTTCTTGTAGTTTTTTAATAGGGGATTCATACCAATACTCTCTTAGTATAAAAAAGATGATGTAGGTCAATCTAAAAATTACGATGATTTGTGAACTAAATAATGTATTGTTTGGAATAATAAATTTATAAGATATGAATCACCATAAAAAATATTGTTAATCATATTTGAGATAAATATAAAATATATTTTTAGTATATATGTAATGGTGATAAACTCTTGAATGTAATTGAGAAATTGTAGATAACCTAATGCATGATGGTTTCAACTATATCTCCTAGGAATATATAATTTTCTATGGAGAGAGTGATGAAAATATAAGTCAAAGTAATGTATAGTGAGAGTTATATTTTCATCATCCATAGGTATCTTCTTGTACTCCATGATACATAAATGAGAATCAATTACCTATTTAGTTGATGTTGTGAGTTTTTTCTTGTGAAATCTAGTGAAATAGAACTAGAAATGAATGAAGTGTTTTATCCAGTATCATAATGGTTTGAAATATATTCCTCTTTACTTTTGGATGCATAATATAGTGAAATGTTACATTTATAATGTCTTTGTTGGAGACATATGTATCCTAAAGAGTACCATAGGCTTTTTCTACACCTATAGAGTAATGATAGATAAAAATATATTAATTTTCTATCTAGTAGTTACACTATCTATCAAGAACACTGTTAACATGTCTATAAATCATTATAAAATATAATTAGTTGGTTGATTATTCTATTTGAAGATGTTGAATTGATTTAAGGTAGAGGAGTGATGTTTTATGGCAATTAGAATGAGACACATTTCTCGTAGAAAATTTTAACACCACTGTGGATGAATTATATCATCTTATAATACAACATCATACATATATTTTTTGAGGGATGAGTAAATGATTTCAAAAATAATGTTTTAAAACAAAATCCATCTCACATTTTCTCTACGGTGATGGAATAAGAATGTATAAGGACACATTAAGCCCAAGTGGGACTTAGGTTAACAAAATAGAGTGGAGACACCATGTGTTTTTTGTAATTTTATTTTTTATCTTGTGTTCAATATTTATATGATTATATAGTCTCCATGAATATGTCTTCTTGAATGAAAATATTTGGAATGTGAATTATTCATATTTTGAGTAATTTGACCAAAAGGGGAGGCTTCAGAATATATCCTTGATTTTTATATACGAAGTAGATACTGAAATATCCAGAAGAGTTGTGAATATTCAAAGATATTTTTTTTAGAAGTGTATGGTGTAACGATTAGTAGTCTAGATGTTATGAATAGATGATATGATATTTTAGATATAAGGTATTTTTGGTGATATGGTATGTTTTATGCTCATTGTATGGATAACTCTTTTTGGAATGTAAGATTCATTCGTAGAAATATAAGAGTGGAATATTTAATTCATTAAAAGTGAAAGGATATTTATGGACATTCTATAGGGGTTATAAAGTTCCCATGATTAATTGGGATACTTTCATGATATTTTTGAAGTCAATGAAAATTGATGATCAACCGATACTCACTATAAGAATGTGGGACAATGTTAAGACATGTGATAATGTAATAAATTTTTTACATATAATTAGTGATCCAATTACAGGTCATCCTGTAAGTGATTTTAATTCTTATGATTTTCCAATTTATTGAAAAAGGCATAATTTTATAACATGGATATAGAATATAGTTTATGGACAATAAAAATTTTGTGTTCTTTATATTTTTGTTATTTTTCTTTAATGAGTTTTATGAATTATTTTTGGAGTATTTGTGGGGCTCATCACAATGTGATGACATAGATATAGGGAACACAGTATGATATGGTATACCAAGCATCGAGGGGGTAAATTTTAAGCATGGATGTTATAGAGTTCATTAATCATTTGTTTCTCATAGAAGGCGTATTGTCTGATGGATATGTGGTGTTCCCCCACCCCCTAATTGAATGCTCCCCCAATTTTTAGAAATAATTTCATTCAAATACGATTAATGTGATTAATTCCATGTAAAACTCACTTCACTATAAAATTAACTATCACATCTCATGTTGTAATATTGCAGTGTGCCTAAAGTGTGCATAGACATCATCACATCCTTATTTTTATTTTATTTTTTGAGACACATTATGAACGAAATTTCCAAAAAATTAATAAGAAATAATTTTGTAAATAAGAAATTAATTATTAAGATTACCTTAAACTCATTACTCTTAAAATAAACAATGATATATAGTTATTGTGTTATTGTAAAATCAAAAAATATTGGTACACCCCCTAAACCAGATCTATCTATCATCTTATAACCAACATCTAACTTTTTCATATATGATCACCATTAATCCATAACATCCATCAACCGTGTGACCAAAGAAGCTTCAACATTAGTAATGTTAAACTAAAAATGAAATGAACATATTAATTCATACAAATACAACATTAATATAGATATTAATTTAACAAAATTCCTTACTAATATATCTACACTTTATTTCTCTATTATTTAATTACTAATATTCCGCCATGATATTGGTTTCAAGTGGATGTTATCATTGTACATGGATATTATTTCCATAAAACTTCTACAATGTCTCAAATTTTTTACAAATAATTAGATTATATTCATTAAAATATATTAATTTTTGTGTTTTTAGATTATAGGATTCACACATACGGGTGTTCCCACATCACCAATTACAATATCATTCTGAATAAGTTTAAATAAAAAAAATTCAATTCATTTACAGTAGAACAGAAAAATTTTGTGATATAATTTGAAACATTGATTAAAAACTAGGTCAAGATTGATTAGTAGGCTAAGATGGATCCATTGGATGTCCTGAACTAGTAGTCTCACAAGTGACCTCCTATTTCAATAAATTCACTATGTAAAATGGAAAAATAAGCTTAAAACCGTGAGACAAACTATTAAAAAAACCCAACATTTGACGTTATTTATTTTTATGTGGTAAATTTGACCATATCCATCTAAAATTATAACATATGAAATTTTTGGGCCATTTCCCCATGATAATTATATTTATATTTTTTAAGAAAAATAAAATTCCAAAATACCACTATTTAGACATTAATATCTCTATCATTTTAATATAACTATAAAAAGATGATAATTTTAGTTGTGATTTTTTTTTTAAATTTTTTATCATTATAATTTATTTTATGTTTTGTTTGATGGATTAATTACATATAATTTTGACACAAGGTTGATAGAGTTCCTTCACAAGTAATAATAAAAACCTGTAAATAATTTTAAAAACTATATAATTAATATTCTATAGTGATGATTAGTTATCCATGAATTTTATAGATGAAAAAACTACATTATTTTTGTTTGAAATATTTATATTCTAATTAAATTACTATATTTACTAATTTAATGTCAAATTAAGTGAATATTTTTAAAATTATATTTACTATATTTTATGAAAAATAATATTTTATTAAATTATTCAAAAAATAATAAAATTATTGAATGCATGAAAATATGATAAGAATGGTAAACAAATTTATACATTAGACATTTATAATCCAATTTTTATCCTATTAGTACAATTAAATGATTTAAAATTGAAAAATTAATTAATGTAGTTAAGGTTATTATTTGTTAATAAGTAGGTTAAACAAAAAATATATGATTTATATTGAGACAGTACTAAAAATATGGATTTTATCAGTGCTAAAAATGGCCATTAACAGTTCTAGAAAAAGCGATGATAATACTGGTGAAGAAAGGGGGGGGGTCCCCTTTATCAACGCTTTAAAAAGCGCTGATATAGACCCCTTTTGTCAGTGCTAAAAAAGCGCTGATAAAAGGGGTATTTTATCAGCTCTAAAACGAAGCGCTGATAAAAGGGATCTGAAGAAATCCTACTAAAGAAATTTACTAACCCATCATACTAAAGAAGAGATATTTGACTAACCCAACCTCTTTATAATTAGTTTTTCTTATACCTCCTTTTAATATTTTTTATTTTTCATAAAATAATATATTAGGAAACAAAAAATTAATTAAATGTTTCTATAAATATGAAATAACTATTATCGACCCTCTATTAAATAAAATTGGATGTAGAAGCATATTTTGTGAGTATATGTGGACAATCAACTCCACATATAGATACAATCAATTTTATGTCACCATCTTTCATGGATTTTTATTACGATGGTTTAATGTTCATATTTGGTATTTGTGAAATAATTATGGTTTTTAATTATAAAATCATATCTACCTTATTAACATCCCATTAATTGGAAAAAGATAACACAACTCTTGTGTATGCCGGACTACCACCTCCATAATGTGATACAATATGTTTTTTCATTTCAACTTTACATGGATAGTTGTAATGATTGAATAAGAATAGAGGGATGATATCAAACTCTATAAGGAAGCTAGGAGTATTATTAAATTAAACCATTACTGAGATGGAATGATATGGATTATGAATCAAGTATCTCTTTCATCAACCCCAGACAAGATAAAATAGCTTTTGGATTAATCTCATAGTTTTTCATTCAATATTCATCTTGGACGTATAATGATGTATATAGAATTGAAAGTGTATTTTTTTTGAAACTTGAAAATTAATTTTAGAGAGTATATATGTTTATTCATGGTATTTTTTTAATTAAAGGATATGAGATAGAGTTTTAAGCTCATTTTATAACCATTATACATAAGTCAATGAAAATGGGAAACCTTAACATAGATTATATAGTCAAAATATACAGTGACCCAAGATTCTAAAATAGGTATTTTACATCTTTTTATATGAATATTAAATATATTACATAAAAAATGACATGCGGATCATGACATTTTATTGCCAAGGGAAACATGGAACACAATATTATTATTTTATAAAGGCTCATAAATATTTCCCTTAAAGATCACCCCCTTTAGTATTCATTCTTAAAACTATTTTCATGACCAGGGAAAAGGAAAAATAATAAAGGGTGATATAAGATGCTCAGTGAGGATAATCAAGGGAGATACATAATCATAATATGAGAATAAGTGTATAAGAACATGATCATAAATTTAAAAACCATACACTGGAAATCAAAGATAATAATAGAGAGTCATGGAATAAATATTGGAATAAGACATAGAATTTACATATACACATAATAATAGAATAACATTTCATTAGTAGTCAAGGATAATTTCCAAAACTTATAAGGGAATTCTATTGGATATTGCACCTCCTACGAGGGAGGAAACACTATCCTCTATGGTAGCCCTTTCCTTAGTGTGAAATGGTTTCACTCCAAAAACCATTAAAGTAGTCATGGTTCACTCATAAGTCTATCATAGTTGACAAAGTCCCTTACTGAATTATGTTCACTCATAGTTCCAATCTTATTTATCTCATTATATATAAATATTTACATAAATCATTGGAGGGAGATATAGGACTCATGAATATTTGGTTATAACATGATCACCATCCTTTGTTATAATAATACCATCATCCTTTATTATATCAATACTACTATCACATTAAGAAAAACATACATATGTGTGACACAATTTCATTAAGAATTCATAATATCATAACCCATGAAATGAAATAGGTTATATATATATTTAATCATATCTCAAACCATGGAAAAGTGAACTATTTTATAATCATTTCATCATTTCTTCAAATCCTAAATGATATAAAATATTGTGGTTAGATAATAATTTTATAAAGGTACAATCCATAGATGATAAGTGGGTTATATAAAAATATTCTCAATAAAAACCACACAGATAATGAATAATAAAGATATCCATGGTCCATATACCAATAAAAAATAAGTTAAATCAAAGAATATTGTATTAGATGGAGAAGGATTTTGATATATCACAAGGAACATTTATTTCGAAAGATAACATTCCTTTTAAAAACACTTTTTGAATTATATTTTTTTCAAATTAATTTCATTTTATATATAATTTAATACCTATAATAGAATATTTAAAAATCATTTCAATCATTTATTAAGGAAAATATACATTACTCTTTGAGAAAAAATTAAAAAACATTAGCAAATTATTTTTTTTTGAAAAAACATGAATATTATAAATTAAGACATAATGAAAATAATGTTCATGATGATTGGATTTTTCATACTTTCTTTGCATATTAAAAGAAATATCCATTTCAAATTTATTCAAAAAAACATGCATTCTTTGTAAATGATAAGTAGAAAATATAAGAAACATTTTTTAATAGTAAAAGATTGGGTAAAATGTATTTTAAAAATAATGGGAGTATAATAACATATTTTTCAATGTTTTTTTAGATAACATGGTTTTGGAATAAAACTCATTTCCAAACGAAGATAGAAATAGAGAATTATTTTCTCAAAAATATTTTCACAATGATTTTAATAACCAAAGTGTGTAAAAATGATACCATTAATTGAAAATACCATAAATAACTAGAGGAGTGTAAAATTACGGAGCGTATTAATAGATATATCATATATATTTTATCATTGGAAGTATAATCATAAAACATCCAAATAAATAATAAGATTTTAACAAAATGTCAATGCAACATCAATAACATAGAATTGTAATACCCATGAAGGGATAACATAAAATGGAACATAAAATATAATGAGGACAATTAAATTCTTAATATTATATTTCAAAAGGGATATATATATACCTCAAGGAATATTATGGATTCATAACATAACCTATGTTTCAAATAAAAAAATTGAGATAAAAATCCCTTACCTCTTTTGTAACTTATGTATTATAAACCTAGAGAAAGATAGATACTAAAATGGATACATAAATTCCAATTTTTATAATATTCATAATAAAATATATTCATGGGTATTATATACCCCATATAAATGAAACATGTGTTGAATATGAAATTTGTCTCATTCAAATTAAATGTGAGATGGAAACACATTACATTTTATTTTGAATTCAATATTACATGTTCAAAAATCCTATATAATAAATATAAATTTATTGTAAAAATATTATTAAACCATATTAATATATATAATACTATATATTATTTTAAAATGAAATTTTATTACCCATTTATTAACAAATCCACGTTAATTTTACATTTTAGGTAATAACAACGTTGTCTTTTCCCATATGTTATGTTTTTTAATTTTTGTACCTATTTATTTTATCATGATTTCATCATATCTATAATTTTAAACCTAATATTAATATAATAAATTTTATTTTTTATGTATTTATAGTAACCATTATAATATAGAGACATAAAATAAAATGCACTGTTGATAGAGACGATATGATGTGTCTATTAATGATCGTTCTTTCCATTTACTGGACATATTGAAATAAATAATGGTAAATGATATATGATTACAAAAAAATAATTTTAGGAAATAAATATCAAATATTTTCATTAAACCCAACCTTATTACCATCCATAAAAAGTGTGAAGGAATCAAATCACTCTATGAGATGATAGTCCACCGTACACATGTGGGATGCTATCGATTTCCCAAAAAATGGAAAGAATGAATTTAAGTGTGATATAATAATTAAATACGAATTAAAATATTTAAATAATATATATGAACAATAAATACATCATTATATCAAACTGTGGTGGTGGTAATAAAAAAGGAATGATATCTATTCTCATGGTGGTAGTCTACTGTACCCAAAAACGATGATTTCATAACTCATTTGATGGAAGAAGAGATGATAATAGGTAAATAAATTGAAATAACAAATTCGTAGTAAATTTAGGATACTTATTATCCTGTACAAGAATGGTATAGTTATAATTTAAGAGGTTGAGGGAAGAAATAAAACAAAAAATCTCATTGATGAATGTTAGCTCTTCTTCGGTAGTCTACATTGGTTTGCAACAAAATCTATCAAAAGAGGTATTTATGCGAAACATAAGGCTTATAAAATCCTAATAGGGTATTTTGGTAGCTATTTGGGTAGATAATTATAGAAAGTTCTTTTGATGTCTGAGGAATTGATGAGAGGGGATAACCTTTAATAAATGAGGTGATGGGAACAATTGAATTTTTTTTGAAAATAATAAATCAAAACAGCATTTTTTACATGTCACAATAGTAAAATAATTGAAAATTAAAATAATAGACGAGATAATGTCTATATATATCCATCCAATGGGTTTTTAAATCTGTTGTGTTATTTTTATGACTTTTTTAGTTTACCACTGATAAAACCATTTTTATCATAAAGTATGTATATTTATTTTTAATATTTTTACTAGTCATTTAGGTCAAAAATTATTATTAAATTAATAGATAATATATATTATGATTATTCCAAAAATGGATACATTTTACCAAAGTAAATTTAATGTATTTTAATAATTTAATTTAAAAGTAATTCTACAGATGCGATGAAAAAGTGATTTTTTCAAAGAGAATATGCTCAAAAGATTTCAAAGTTTTTATATCCAATTTAAATAATAAATTTATTCCACTAACCAATACTGGATTAATATATTTATAATTCTTCAAATTTTACATTAAATTTTATTTTAAATATAATTTTACTTTTAAAATAGTTTAAATGAAATGACATCATTCAAATAAAAATCTATACTCCTCGCTATTCATCAAAAAAATTAATCATTTCATAAAATTCATATAAATTCACCCTAATATAACTTCTAAATTATTATTTCAGAGAAGAATTTTATTTTTCAAAATTAATTTTATTAATTTGGATAAAATTAAATTTAAAATAAAACCCAGAGACACCATGTAAAATATGTCATTCAAACAATGTATTTTTTTCAAGCACAAGATTATTTTATATTTAATTTATATAAAATAATAATTACAATTATATGGAACTAAAATAAAATTTATTGAGATATAATCTATAAATTTAATTTAATATACTCCCCAATGTGAATTATTTTAAATAATTAAAATGGTGAAACATTATGTAATTAAAAACTTTCTTCAGAAAAGAAAACCATTTTTTGAACCCAAAATAACATTTTTATAAAATGAAATATTATATAAATTAAAATATAAATATTATTATTTAATAAAACTAAATAATAATTATGTTAATTTAAAAAATAAATTTTCACTTAAATGACATTATTTTTTAAAAGAGATGATACTTTTACAAAATAATTAATATTCACTATTTATTAGAAAATAAATATTTTCCAAAAAAATCAAACAATTAAAAATAATTTAATCTAGACATTATTATTGAAAAAAATTAGGTTCGTTTTATCAAATAAATTTTCCAAAAAACTCAATACTTTAATTATAATAGTTTTTCATCAAAATTAATAAAAAACATATTTGTGGAAATAATATGTCTGAGGAATGTAATTACGTTACTAAAAACTGATTGATTATTTAATAAGAATTTATAATTAGATTTTTAATGAAGAAGTCATTTATATGTATTTTTTATAAATTAGTTAATACTATTAATACCTTCATACTCAATGTCTTGGTTATAATAATGTTATTTCATATTTTACTAAAACTCGTTGTCGCTTATCATGCAAGATATTAAAGACAATCATTATTTAATGTAATTAAAGATAAACTCGTTTTTCATTACAAGTCAAGACATCAAATAAATTAAATTAATTTGAAAACAATTCATAAAATCTCAAAATGTGACAAAACCCTTTAAATAACGAATGAGTGCATTGTTATTTGGGCTATATATTCAATCTTTTTATAAATTTAGCTCATTGTATTTCCATTAGAGAATATTTCTCTCTTGATTAGATTTCTATAATATAATTTAATAATGTGGTAAGGTTTTATAGAGTACCACATTATATTTTATATGACCAATATTTTTTTAACTAGAAGATATGGATAAGTATTTAGTAGGATTTGTATACGGAGTAAAGTTTCATTTTTGAAATTCATCCTCAAAAAGATAGCCAGTATTAGTGTACTATTCATTACCCTATAATATATGCTCAGATATTTTTGTATATATTTCAAAGGAAGTTGTGATCAATTCATTCCTTTTGTGGAATTTTCACACAAAAATACCTTTTATTCAAGCATTAATATGACTTCTGAGGATTTCCTCTACTATAGGAAGTGAAAAAATATAACATTATGGGTTAATGTTTTTTAAAGAAAGATATTGGTACATGATTTATATAATTAAATTTTAGGACATGTTATATACATTCAAGATCATATATTAAAATATGAGATTTGACAAGAATGTTTTACATAAAATTTTAATAGAGATATTGAGTTTGAAGTTATTTAAAAGGTATCCCAATGAATATCACATTGGAATAATGTTATAAGATATATAAATAAGTGAAACATGATACTAAAATATATAAGTCCCTTTTTGTATTATTTATGACATAAGGATGATAACTCATAAATATTACGGTCCAATGAATATCTCTTAAGTTCGCAATGTATTCCCTGTATCTCTCACAAGAATTTACATACCTGGTCTTTCTAATGTTCTAAACTCATTGGTCATTATGATGGAGAAATTTATCTTTTATAACAAAAATCTTACGTATTTTTTCAATAATAAATAGAATGTGATATGAAATAGAACAAGTCACATGGTGAGAGTATTGTTGAAAAAACAAAAATTTTATATTTTATGTTGGAATATAAATATGTGATGAATCATATATATCTAATTTTTTATGTTAATGTGATTAAATTTTGAGGATGAAATTATGTTAAGGGGTATAAAGTAACACCCTAATATTTTATGACATATTCCTATTTAAATAAATACAATTTCTTTGATACCTTACTATACAATCAACCTCAATATTAAAATAAATATAATATAGTATATATTTATAAACTATAAATTAAATAAGTATAATTAATAGGAATGACCACAATAAAGGAAATTTAAAATTGTTTTATATGAAGTGAATATATCTATATTCCTGTAATTATATTCTATAAAAAATCTTTTTCTCGCAATAATTTTGTTTTATTACATTTTGGATGGAAATAAAATAATTTATTTATTTCTCTTTTAGAGAATTTATTTCAAAAAAAGAATTTAATTTTTTTAAATCTTCATATAAAAAATATGTTTTAACTATTTTTTGATAATTTCATAAAATTTTATTTTTATAGGAATAGTGAAAAATAATGATTTTTTTTGAAAACTATCAATTCATTCCATGAAATTACATAGTTATATTTGTTTTAAAATTATTTAAAAAGTAATAAATGATTAATTTATATTATAAATAATATAAATAATGTAAATGGAAGTACTTTTTTTAATATTTCTATATAATGTCCTTTTATACCTTAGAAAACATTTTTCCTTGAAAACTGTTTTACATCACAATTTTCTATATTAATAATAAATTAATTTCAATTAATTATTTGAATAGTATTTTGAAAAATGGATTAAATATTGTGAATTATATTTTTCAAATTTTGCAAATAGGTCTATTTTTTGATAATTATGAGTACATAAATTTGGTAAATATTTGACACCTCCAGACAAGTAAAATGGGTAAAATAAGGTTAAATACTTACACAACATTGAAACTGTTGTTACATAATCAGATGAAAAATCAGGTAAATAATTTTAGTAAATTTAAAATTAATATTTTATGGGTGATTATATCTCCTCAACAAATTCATAGATGAATTAAACATATTATGAATGTTTAATAGTTTTAAATTCGAATTACATTACTATCTTGATGTCTTTAAATTCATATTAAGTGATAAGTGTCAAAAAATTGCACCAAATATATCTTATTAGAAATAATTTTGTTTTGATTTATTGAAAAATCACTAAAAAATTAAAATAGTAAATTTATGGTGAAAAATTATCTAAAATGTTTTCCCTTTTCTATTAATGATGTGATTTTTATCATATAGATAAAATTATAAACCTTTATGATATAAAATGTCATTACATTAGTTAATTTTAAATTTTTTTAAGTAAGTAGTTAAACCAAATGGAAATGTTTCAAATTACTTCAAACTATTTCCACATTTTAATTTAATATAATATATTAACAATTTCAAACTATTTATTTAAATTCATGTCCATTTTGAATCGATATAACTAAGAAATACATTAATTATATTTAAATTATGTAATTTCAATTGTATCATTTCCCTATTATATAAAACGTCACAAATTCTCTATATTATTTATACCGCTATAAGGAATCTATATCAACCAATCCCTAACCATTTTTATTCTCAACTACCTTATAAAGAAATTACTATTTTTTGGTCTTCTTAAAATACCATTACAAGGGTCCTTATACAGGGCTTTGAAGGAGCCCCACCAAAGAATAATTAATCATCTTACCAACCCTATTTTAAATTAATTATTATTATAACCTATTCAAATATTTTTTTTCATAAAAAAATATTATATTATTATCATAAATATAGGGAAAATTAATTATTAGTATTATTATTGTTTATTCACTGTTATCAAAACTATATTCCATCAAATGGGATGTGATTGTGTCTCTCAAGCGTACGTGTAGACTACCACCTCTACTAAGTGTCAAAATTCATTTTTCATTAACATAATTCATTTATGGTTAATAAGATGTGTTTTATTTTAATATATTATATTTATGATACAATTATTCATTTATAATAACTATATCATATATACCTTCTTACATTTTCATGTGTTGGAATATGATAACATCGATCATGCATATGTGTGGGAAACCACCACCATAAGGCAATGTGATTTGTTTTTCTTTTAAAAATTACACGAATAAAAATAAGGATAGATTTAATGATTTTATATATGATATATAAGATATAATAATGAATATTTATGTTTTATGTTTTAATTTATCTCTTATTCATTCTATTCATCGAAATGTTAAAATTTTGTTCATGTGTTGGTACAACCTTTCATCTCCATGAATGATGTAATTTATTTTTTTATCTCTATAATTTATTGATCATTATAAATATATGTGTTTATATATTTTATATATATGATATTTATATAATTATTAACATTACATAGATGATTGAAGTATAAACAATTACAAATACTTGAACTATAGAACTGAAACCTCTATAAAAAACAACTAAGTTATAACATGTAACAATTATTTTAATAAAACTATTAATACATGGGTGATAAAATATTATACATAAATACCCAATGGTAAGATATATATGAGCATATTTCAATAATATATTCATAATAACTCTATAATTATTATATATGTGGTTCTAAAGTGTTTAAAGAAGGACGTCACTTGAGCTATGGGATTTATGTTTTAATCCCAATTTAATATCAATTCTTTATACATTAATTTCAAATAAAGAAATAATATAATTATTATCTAATTAATATAAATATTTTTTATTATCTGCTGGTTATTTAAAAGATATACATTTTTTCCTTTAATTTTACTTAACTAATGTAACCAAGAGACTGAAATAATTTTTTTAAGGAAGACCCACTATATTTTACTGTTCAGATAACAATATTTTTTACATGAAAATGTTTTCTTTACAATGATTTCGATATTTTTTTCAACATTACCAAATGATTTATTAAATTCATTTTTATTTATTTATTAATTTTTATAAAATTATTTTAAAGGAATCATATTTTCATTCTCAAAATTAGATTTTTTTTATTATTAACAGAAATATAAATGGAATATTTATTTTTACATAAATGGAATGAATGTATTTTCCCACCTACATTACCTCTTAGTGATTTTAATTTTATTTAAATATTTCCCTATTTTTTTAATATAAAATATTTTATTACTATTTAAATTATTAAATATGTTATCTCTATATGAAAATATTAATCTCCTCATGATATATTCTAGTGATATTTTAAAGGAATTTTTAGTTATGACATCCTCTTTTATGTTACATATGAATTATCGGGGGGTGTGATCCAATGATACCATTTTAATTCTTCCATTATAATTTTAATGATAATGATGTTGAGATATTTTTGAAACTAATTTATTTTTCATGGGTTATGCAATGATTAATTTGTTAAATGTTTATAAAATCCATTTTCATTTCTTGGGTTATAATACAGAGATATAATGAATGTTTTATTATTATGTGACACACACTTATTTTTTTCATTATTTAAATGGTTTTAATAGAATTATATAGTCCGCCAAATCATTGGATAAAATTTTATATTCCATAAGATAATTATTGGATTTTAATCGATGTACTCGATCCACTAGGGATACATATAGGTATTCCTAATCCACTATGGGATAAGAGTTGTGATTCCTGATCTATTACGATAAAGAAATCATATTTTGATCCTCTATCCACTATTATTTGATAGTATTTTAGTTAAAAATAACATATAAAATGGATTCTATTCTAATGTGCATGAGACACTATTATTAGATGTTTTTATACATAGGATTTGACTCATGAGTTATGATTGATTGGTGATGATTTCTCAATAGTATGATTCAATTTTTTAAAATTACAGTGTTTTATTCCATTACTAATTATTATGATCCTTGATAGATTTGGTATTAAATTTGTGTGTTATAATATTTAACTCATACTCTTTTGCTTATTTATTCTTATATTTCATTATTGATTGATATATTCAATGTTTACAATTACTAAGAATATGGGATCACCCATTCTTATATTTCCTTCCACAAGGTCTTTAATAATGGTTTTAATTAGGGAAATTAAAATAAGAATAATATGTGGGATGATATTTACGGGATATATTGATGATATTTCAAAATATAAGAAGATTATGAATCTTGTCTCTAAGGACACTAATCTGTTATGTATCTAGCATGGATCATTATGTTTTCTATTGGATATATAGCTAAAAAATATAATATTTATATATGAAATTTTCATGTCACTTTAGTATTAGGGAATATTTATTCTATTTGACCCATCTAGTTGATGATAATATTAAATTTAAATTCAATTAATAGCATGGTTGTTCTTTAATATAATAGAATTATCTACCATAGTTTAAAGAATAAGATAATTCACAATATTATCCCTATTGAATTAGATGTTATATATTCAACTATTGTAGGGTTTCCATCAATTGGAATGGAAAAAAATTTCATTTACTAATAAAATAAATATGGCGATTTATAGAAAATATTGGAATTAAATTATAATGTCATATTTAGAAGAGCTTCAAATTTATTCTATCACAATTTGGTTTTGTAAGAAAATATTGGTTAAATTATAATGAAAAAATTAATGTATTGTGAATGAAAAGGAAGTAAAATTATAGTTACATTAAATGATATTAAGTTATAAAAATAGTTGAAAAAGAAAACATTGATGACTAATTTACAAGGAAAAAATAAATTATCCGAAATTTTCATGGTTTGGGTAAAAATATGGATGACTAAACTATTATCAAGAAGGTTAAGAGGAATTTTAAAGAGATATTTTAACTTAAAATTGTATATCATTAAATAGAGAATTTATTTACCCTGATTGATTACATAAAATTCATATCAGATATGAATTTATTAAAAAAGAATCCTTCAATAAGAAATTTACATGTTGAAATAAATGTTCGGTCCATAGGGAAGATGGAGATTAAATAATTTATTGATGTGAATCCATTTATATTAGTGGATTAAGAATATCAAACAATAATTTCTCTTATTTTAATGATGATCAAGAATAGAAATAGTAAAATTTAAATATTATTTCAATTAATTTGTTATAAATTAAAATGAATTAGACATTTTTCAAAAAAATTTCTAATGAATAATGTAATTGTTTTTGAATAAAATGAATAAGATGTTGAAATTACAAGAAATAAATTTTCTAGAAGTTTGAAAGAGGTATCAAAATTTAAATGAATCAATCATAAATTATCAAAAAACAAGGGATGAAATATGATGATCAAAGTGAAAACATATGACCTCCCTTCTAGTAGTAAATTATATTGCGAATCTAGTGATAAATTTACTAGTTTCATGGATCATGTAAAAATCCATTGATACCTCAACCTAAGGAAGGATGAATCAAAACCATATTAAATGAAACAAATGTTGATAGATGAATTAGAATTTTTTATGGAGAAGAATAGTAAGGTCAAGAAATTAAAGAGATATGTCATAAAATAAAATAAGAATTTGATTGAATAAACGAGTGACTATATTAAGAATGAAAATAAAATAATTTCTTAAATTCTTAAATATAAAATTAAATATGATAAATGTGGAAAACATTGAAGGATATTGAATACACACCTTATTTAAAAGAAGAAAATGCTATAAAAGACAAATTCTAAATGTCTTGATACTGAGAACTGGCAGAAGAAATTCAATGTTAATATCAATTATTTTGAGGATGTAAAGGTTGAATCCCATAATTTAGTAGAAGGAACATACATAAGAAATAATGTTAAATATGTACCCGACAAAACTATATTTAATTATGTTTAAATTAAAAAAAATGTTCAAACTAAAAAATGGCCAATTTTAGTCCCAGAAAAATAAATAGAAACATTTACCCATATCAATAGATGAATGAAATATATGAATAATTTCATCTACTACCAATGAAAAGCAAGTTTTTATGTAATAATAACAACAATAACATAAATTCAGACAATATGTTTTTTATGAAATTATTTTCTGTACCTAGAAGATTATTATTTCAAGTTTATATATTGGATTTAATGTTTTTATTCATAAGGAATATATATGTTGATTCAAAATATCATTAATATAAAATATTAATGAATTCATGGGGATTTATTTAGAAAAAATGAAATAATATTTCTAAAGAATTTTTTTTGAAAATAAATGTCTATAATCTACCTATAAAAAATTGTGTTCAGTGCCTTGAATAAAATTATGGAAGCTATGATTAGCTGGGGCACTTTGTAGAAATGAACACGAAAAACTGTACATGGATAGATTTACTATGGAGAGAATGGGAAGGGATTTAAAAACTCATGAATAAAAAACATGTCTTTCTAAGGATCTGTTAAAATACAGAAAAATAACGAAATTATGGATTGATTATAGATTTTTTTCATCTCAAATTTCTGGTGACACCAATATTCAAAATAACATTGAGATGTATTAATGAGGATCAATCAATATTTCATATAGTTATTCATTAAAAAAACTGTAATGGATAGATCAAAGAAATAAGCTCAAAATTAAAAATTAATTTATTTTTTCCTATGAAAGGAAAAAATAATTATCAATTAGTTGTGATCCAACATTTTTGTGATGTGCATGAGGTTATATTCAATAAATGTTTTTGAGTCACTAAAATTAAAATTTATAGATGGATCATCAATCAAGGAAAATGAAAAATTGATATATATTTCAATTAGTATGTCTATAAAATTCGGGTTACATAAGGTAAAATGATTAAATCATGCTATATCAATGAATTATTGGTTAGAATGGCCAATGAATTATAAGAAAAATTTTGAAGTATAATGTTCCTTATAATCAACCCAGACTGAAGGAGAAAGAAATTGTAATGACTCATAACTATATAAATTAAATTTTCATTCTTATAATTATTTAATTTAGAATAAATAAAGAAATTATATAGATAAAATAAAGAAAACATTATAATTGATGAATGAATTAAATAAAAATAATTTCTAAAAATTAAGAAACCTAAATAAAGGGAATAATAACATGACATTTTGAATAGTTATATGACCCTTATTAAGAGTAAACCTACCAATAGAATAATAACCTCAGCTATGAAAATATAATGTAAATTTTACCATCTTAGAAAAGATAATGTTATATAATTATACTATATTATATGTAATTAATTGTTTTTAAAATGATAAATTAATTGTCGATATTTTTTATAAAACATAATTGTTTATTTACAATTTTATAATTAATATAATTTTTTAAAATGATTTTTATTTCATAAATTGATTCATAAATTGATAAATTTTTATCATATTATTATGAAATTATTTTGTGAGACCATAATTAATATTTAGATGTTTTTTAAAATCTGTCACAATATTAAAATGGTTATATTTTAAATAAATGCATATATTAGGTAAGTATAACATTTCTCATATTTAGAACATTATTTTTAGAATATGGATTTAGTTTTTTAATTCTATATTCCAAAATATGGTGAGGGTTAATTTTTCATATTTTTCTATAATTGATGAATTTTTGATGAATAGTGAAATATAAGAGTTTACAGTATAATCTAAATGTAAGAACTATAGAGTCCTAGATGATATATTGATGCTGTAAAAACCATTGGTTCTAACTAAAAATAACTATTCTATATATTTAGTAACAATAATCAATTATATTTTTAGTCTTGAGCCAAAATAATAACAAATTAATGAAATAATTAAAAAACACCCCTCTTGTCCACTTTAAATACGACCCCTCACCACCTCTTCTCCTCATAACTCAAAAGGATCTAATCTTATCCAAATTATCCCCAATACTCTTACCCTGTTTCTACCCACATCTAGGATCCATTTTTTCCTATAAAATACAAAAATCATGTTCCTCAATGAGGTTCTCAGGAAGATGAATTCAAGTGGTAAAACCCTAGTTCTTTTTCTTTTAATATCATTTTAATTTATTTTATTCTCTTTGACCCTCCTCGCCCCCTTATCCAATACACATGAAAATTCCATTATATTTTATATAGTTTAATTTTGTATTTTTAATGTAATAACCCATCATCAATCCGATTCCACTACCTTATTTTTTAAAAAATGAAAACATATTCTACGATGAATTAATTTATTGCTTCCAAGAATGATGATTTTTCATTTTTCATTACTAATATAAAGGATAGTAATAAAAATATTTATGGTTAAACCTGAATATGATATACATATTACAAAATTTCTAATTCTTTAAAGCAAGTATATATTCTAAAAATTAACTAATAAAACAAATCATGTTTAGGATGATTGATAAAAACACAAAAATAATATAAATAGTTATCATTAACATTTTATATAACGAATAATCCTCAAATTTGAAAAAAATGATATATAAAACCATTTTTAATTATTTATGTTCATTAATAGCATAGAATTTTTATTATGGACAACTATTCTCATTTTATATGATAATTTAAATATATATACAAGTTAACTGATTATGAAACCCAAGGAAACAAATGCTCCCAGAATTATGTAGTTGTATATTATAACACCTCAAAAAGAAAATAAATGATCTTTAAAATTTTTAATAAATAAAATAAATTATAAAAAATCATTATTTAATTAAATGTTTTAATTTTATTATCTAGGACAATAATTTCAAATTCTGAACACTTTTTGACATAAGGTTAGGGATTCATTCTGAACAACCATTTTTTTCCTTCTTGTTTTAGTTTTCTCTCTAGACATCAATGTAATTATAAAATATTTTGATATAATATTTATACATGATTTTTATATGTTCCATTATTATATATCTAGATCATTTAATATTTATTTTTATGGGAAATACATTATTTTAAAATGGATCTCTTCTCAATTATTCATCACAAGCAATCCTGATTAAAGGGAAATTCCCAGTTTTTTACCCATGTTTAAGTGAACTCAATAATTTAGTTTATTCAACAATTATTTTTCTAAAATAACCCCTTTCATAATGAAAACATATACTGGTTATATGTATTTTTCATATTTAAATTCTCTTTAATATTTTCTTTATAGTATCCTAAAATGTTTTTTGTCTCTTAATCATTTATTTTACATGTATTCACTACAGTTTAACATTTATTTTCATGATTTATACCTATATTACATTAGTAATGTCCATGTAAGATTTAAATCCATTTTTATAGAAACCATTATGATATTACCATTTTTTCCTTATTACATAATTATGATACCCAATTCTTCCAATAGGAAATCCTCATGCTTGATTCTTCATGTGACACACATATGCCTGAACTAGTTATGATGGGTGCACCAAGACACACTCCAATAATACAGGTATTGTTTAGTCTCAATATATGTTCTAGTGGGATATGAGGTCAACCCAATTACATTATGGTGTGTTGACCTCCATGAGTAGTGGTCCTGGCTGTTAGCCCTGACTCATGACTATGTCATGATGTTTTGTTATTGCCACATTTCTATGTTATCATGATTACATTATCTAAAGATATTCATGCAATGATTCCTTATTTTTATACATTTTCAAATTTTTTTATATCATTATGGTATGTCTTATAACCGATTTGTTATTATTTATTCCTATTTTTATACTCTTACTTGGACTTTTTGCTAATCCCATTTAATCATGTATTCCCCTGGTATTCATATGTAAATGTTGAATCTTAATGGAAGTTAGTGGCTATTTAGGGAATATTAAAATAAATATGTTTTATTCTATTTCAATGTTTTCAGTTTTATGTACCTAATCAACCAATTAAATTATGTATTACCCTCGTTATCTTGTAATTTGACCATTTATTATGCATAAAATCGGGTAAGAAAATGAGTAAATGGATAGAGTCTCAATAGTTGGTATCAGAAAGTGGTTTAGTTATTTTTGTTTATTATTACTAGAGCAATTTAGTGAGAACCTTATGTGTAATTATATCACCATGGATAACCAAGATTTTATCTTATGGTATTAAAGGTTAAGATATACTTTCCATGTTTTTCCTTCTATGTTCGATGTCTTTTTTTCAAATTCTTGTTAGATAAGTATTAAAGCCACAATAATTGTAATGTTTTTTGTTAGATAATGGCTAGAAATAGGATACATGTTCAAAAAATTAATGTGATATGAAATCTTACAATTGGCCTAAAGATATTCCAAATATAATGGGAACAGGTGCTCAAAATATCATGGTATTAATTGATTACCTGGATCATGTTATTAATGATAAGATGAATCATGTGGAATTTCCTCATCTTAAGAGAGAGAATGATATAGTGAAATCCTTCATGCATCAAAGTCCTAATATATTTAGTGAATATCTTAATCCCATCGTTTCATAATAATGGATTAATTTCATTGTGTATATATTCTCTATCCTATATTAATCAAAAGAATAGAATATTGTACTAGCGTTATACGGTTTTGATGGGGAAGATGAACAGAAGTGGACACTAACCAAGAACACTAATTCCATGGATGAAATTGGATCCATTTAATATGAATATTTCTAGAAAATATTTTTCAATAAATATTTCCCACATACACTCCACCTTATGTTGGAATGAGAGTTCAGTTAACAAAAGAAAAAGGAAAACGAGTCTGTTGGAGTGTTTGAGGATATCTTCATAAGGCTTGAAAAATACCCCTATTGATTTTTTCTAAACACTGAATAAAATGTGTATCACTTCTTTAGTGGACTAAATACATGTCTATGAAATGTGTTAGATATTCGAGACTTTGATAGTTATGAGGATATTTTCTTTTGTGCTCTTAATATTGAAATGGAGATCAGAGACTATCAGTCTTCTCATAAGCCCATTAAAAAAATAGGAAAACAAAGTTTAATATTTAAGGATCAATTGAAAACCCCTTTGATGGAAATAAGACCCAATATCCCATGTGTCAAAAGTGTGGGAAAAAGCATCCTCGAAATTGATTATAGGGAATACAGAGATGCTTAAAATGTTAAAGAGTATGGAATATAGATAATAACTGTAAAGGGTGTATGAAGAATACTACAAATGTAGAAGAAGAAAAGAAGGTTTAGATGAAAATTCAACCTAAAATTTAGTGTTTTAACTTATAGGATCATTGGGATTATGAAATCCATTACCCTAATCCAAGGGTTGTTGGAGGAAATCAACCACAAAAAAATCATCCAATGTAACAAGGAAGGGAATATGCTATCACTAATGTTATCGTGGAACACAAAATGATATAGGGACATCTATGCGGGTTATTCATCCAATAATAGAAAACATAATATTAGATTATAGTTCTAAAGATTATTTATGATATTGCATGTTTAGTAGAACCAGTCAAACACCACCTCCAAATAGAGAGGTTGAGTTGTTTTTATGTATAGAAAATGGATCAATTATTGAATCCAAAGAATATATATCCTCCCTTGTTAATGTTTAAGGACTTAACCTCCTATAATATATTGTCTTACTTCATTTGGTGAAGTTTGATACTATATTAGGAATGGATTTTATATCTCTATATAAATCAGACATCAACTGTTAGGAAAGAGAGATCACTCTTCACATCTTGAGGAATCATCTAATTAAGAACAATTATAAGGATGAGGAAGAATATAAATCCAAATCATTATACCAATTGGGGATTTTATTTAATTATGAGAAATAATATATGCCTAATTTTTTAAAAAAAATTATAGGATCATTCATTAATAAATTTTTATTGTGAGTGACTACAATAATATGTTACACGAAGAGTTCCCTGTCTTCATCCTAACTGATAATTTGAGTTCTCAATTGAATGAATTATTGGATCCTCTCCTATATCAATGTCACCCTATATAATGGATACCTTTGTGTAGAAATAAATAAGGAAGTGGTTATAGTAGAATCTAGAAAATGGTTTTATACAATAGATTGATTCAGAATGTGGTCCACCCATACTCTTCATAAAAAATATTGATGGATCAAATAAACTCTATACTGATTATCCTGATCTAAAAAAAATAATGATAAAGAACTAGTATCCATTTCCATATATCGATAAATTTTTTGATCAACTATGTTGGGAAATTTATTTCTCTATGGTCGACATTTACTTGGGATGTCAAAAATTAAATCCGATGAAGGAAGATACTACGAATGATAACTTTTGAACATTGTATAGACAATATAAGTTCATAAAAATTCCATTCAAACTCACTAATGCACCAAAAAAATTCATGGATTTAATGAATAGTGTCTTTAGAAATTACCTTGACTCATTTGTGGTAGTATTTATTTATGATATTATGTTACACATAAATGTAAAGGATGAACATGATGACCATTTAAATAATAAGATAAATATTTTGAGAAGGTAGAAACATTATGCCAGTTATAGTAAATGTTAGATCTGGATGGAAGAAAAATCATTCTTGGGGAATGTTATCACCATCAAAGGAATATATAGAGACCCTTATGAGACGAAAACAATTGAGGAGAAACCCAAGAAAATATCTATAATGGATATCCATTGTTGGCTTCATCTAGCTGGGTGTTACCAATGATTTTAAGAGAACTCTTCACAATTTTCAAAATAATTATCAAATATTTTTTTGAAAGGGATTGATGTTTCATTATACCAGAGAATGTGAAAACATATTCAAAGAGTAGAAAAGAGGCTTTTAACCATACTAAAACTCACACATTTGACAAGTGGGGTACACCTTTTAGAATAAAATGATTCTTAAATGAAGAGATTAGGATGTGTACTGATTATAAATGATAAATAGAAATCTTGCTCCACAAATAAGTGAATGATTCATTAGAAAAACTATCCCACACATGATCTGGATTAGGTAGTTATGATCTTCACATTGTAAATATAGTCGAATTATCTCTATAGGGAGACATGTGAAATATATGCTAATCATTAGAGATTAAAATATATATTTAGATAGAATTAGATTTATATAAACTAGAGAAGATGGCTAGATCTCAATAAGGATTATGATTGTTCAATCAACAACCATACGATTATATAAAATTATGCACCAGGCACTCTAACTATTATGAATACTAAAACATTATCAATAATGATAATTGAAAAAGATCCAATATTCTTAGATTATCAAAGGATAGACATGGAAATAATTTTGGTGGAAAAACATCAATAATTTCTAAAATGATTTCTCAACTATCCATCATAGAGAAAATAATGTATTCCAAAATAAATGATGTGGAAATTAAAAAAAAGTGGCAGTTGATAGAAAAGTGAAATACATGGAGTTCAAAATTGATAAATAATGGGTCAGGAGATTTATGTCACAACTATTTTACCACCCAATCTATAGATAAATAAAAATATTATGAATGAAAAATAATTCTTAAGAATCTCGATTCATCCTGGGAGGACAAAGATGTCTCGAGATATCTGAGATCACTATTGGTAGGACAATAGGAAGTAATAGATTACTGAATATATATAAAAGTTAATTGTTTGTCAACATGTTATGGATAAATGGAAAACATCAAAGGGTATTATTCCACCACTACCCATACCAACATGGAAATGGGAAAAAATCACCATGGCATTATCACTGGACATCCAAATACATCCCTATGAGACAATTCAATATGGGTTATTACAGATCATCAGACAAAGACAACTCACTTTATCTCAATTTGAGTGGAATTATCACTGGATCAACTAATATAGATATACATCAATGTAGTGGTAAGGATTCATGGATTACCACTATCAATTATATCCTATCAAGATATGAGATTCTCCTTGAAGTTATTGAAAATCCACAAACATAAACGAAACACTATGTCGAACCTTAGTAGAACTTATCATCCTCTAAAAAATGGAAAATCTAAAAAGAAGATTCAAAAACTATAAGATATATTGGGAGCATGTCCTATGTACTTCAAAAGATGATGAGACTGGCATCTACCTATGATCGAGCTCTCTTACAAAAACAATTTCCACTCAAGAATCCAAATTTCTCTATATAGAGCCCATTATAAGAAATGTTTTATAACACCTTAAGTTTGTGATAAACATATTGAATATATACATCTAGGACCTGAAATGGTAAATGAAATGTTAGAAAATGCAAAAAAATTATTTAGTATCATATCTGGAAATCCTAAATCCTACAAAAGATATATGAAGAAAAATATCAACGAGACCAAGATTGTATGGTTAGAGACATGGTATTCCTCTGCATATCTCCACAGAAGAGGGCCGTGATATTTTGTATGAATGGAAAGATTAGTCCCACATACATCATCCCCTTTGTGATTCAGTATCATGTCAAAGTTGTGTCATATCGACTAGATCTTCCTTCTACCACACCTCAAGTACCCAATGTATTCCATGTATCACTCTTGAGTAAGTACATACTAGATCTCTTTATTGTGTATAATTTATGGGTTAAACAATTGGAAAATGATCTCTATTACAGGGAGAAATAAGTGAAGATCTTAGTCCATAGAGATAAGATCTAGGCAATGAGAAAAATCACCTTGTCAAATTAATATAGAAGAAACGTAAATTCAATAAGGAAACATGAGAAATTGAGGAAGAATTAAACTAGGAGTACCCTCACATGTTTTCCCCTTAGTTTTTAAAACATCATTTTGTGGGTGAATTTTCATAAGGGAGAAGAATCAAACTTCCTAGAATTTTATCAATGAAATTTCACTTCTTATAATAATTTCATGTAGTATAAATCACATAAAATCATATAGATAACATAATAATAATTTTACAAATGAAGAACAAATAAAATAAAAAGTATTTATTGAAATAAATAACCCTAAACCATTGGAATAGTAACTTGACCGTTGGAATTATAATATGACCCTTATCAATAATAAAATGACCAATAGAATATTAACCTCACGAATGAAACTAGAAATAAATTTTATCAATATTATAAATGAAAATATGATATAATTATATCTTATTATATTTAATTAAATATTTTTAAAATTATAAAATAAGTGTTAGTATTTTTCTAAAAAAAATAAATTTGTACGTAAAATTTTAAAAATTAATATAAATATTTAGAAGAAAATTATTTTCATAAAATAGATTCAAAATTTAATAATTTTCTGTCTAGTTATTGTAATAAAATATTAGAAGAAAAAAAATTACTTTTCCATTTTGTTATAAAATAGGTTACAATTTTAAAATTGGTATTTTTAGAATAAATGTTAATTTTAAATAAAAAATAAAATTTTCATATTTCAAAAAATATTTTCATAAAATGGAGTTATGTTTTGAATTATTCATGTCTTAAAATAGTTAGGGTGAATTTTTAGGAATTTTTAAAAATAGTACAATTTTTAGGGGATAATGAAGTTGAATAATTTACTATATAAGATAACTATATGAACAAATGAGTCATGGTTGATATAAGGAATTTGTAAGGACCATTAGTTTGAAATAAAACAAAACATTTACTGTATTTATTCATAGGAATCAAAATTATTCATATCCTTGATCGAAAATAAAAACCAAATGAATAAAATAAGAGACAAACATCCCTCTCCCCCACTATAAATACCACCCAACACCACCTCTTTTTCTTACAACTAAGAAATCCATTAATATTTCCCAAATTCTTCATAATACTCCTACCAAGTATATCCTCCATGTCCAGGATCCTATGGTATTAATATAAAACCATACTCAAGTTCCACAATGAGGTTCTCAAGAAGAACAATTCATTATGTAAAAATGTATTTAATTCTCTATTTTTTTTAAATTTACATTATTAACTTTTCATATCCACACCCACTTACCCAAGTCACATGATAAATCTAGTTTCTTTTATGCATTGGAATTATTTTTGTAAATAGAATAAACCATTATCATTTCACTTCCCCTCGAATTTTTTTAAAAATGAACACATCTTTTGTGATTTGTTAATTATTTGATTTAAGGAATAATAGTTCTCAATTTCCATTACCTCCTACCAGGCTAATTGAATAATTATTTTTATGGTAAAAAAATTATGATACATTTATTAAATATTGTTTATTTTTATGGAATATATATATATACACACAAAATATGAACTACTAATATAAAACTAGTCTACGATGATCGAAAAAATCCAAAACAATATAAATGGTTATCGTTATGATTTTCTCTATTAAATCATCATCACATATATAAAAAATGATATATAAGATAAATTAATATTATTTATATTCATTAATAAAAAATATTTTTAATTATGGAATACTATTCTCATTTTTCATGATCTTTCACGCATGTATACAAGTAAACCAATCCTGAAAAGTATGGAAATAAATGCTCCAAAAATGATGAAATTTTATTTTTTAGCTTAACAAAAATTCAGTAAATACTATTAATAAAATTATCATATATAAAATAAATATATAAATGGTTATTTATTAATTAATTAATGAATTTACTTTTCTTAATCCAGAAATTAAGATTTAGTGAATAAAAATTTTAGAGATAAGGTAAGGGATTTTATGAAACTCCATTTTTTCTGTTGGGTTACACTTTCTATATATTTTTAAAAATATAATTGTTATATATTTTTATATATTTCTTATAAATTTTGTGTATATGTTCCAAAATAATGTATCTAGATCAGTTTATCTTTATTTTATATTGAAATTCATGTTTAAAAAAGTTTTCTTCTCAATTATTCTTGATAAATATGTTTGATTAATGGGAACATACAGACTTGTTACCCATTATTAAGTGAGATCCATAATCTATTTTAATCCAAAATTATATTTCTAAAATATCTGATTTCATCATGAAAAAATATCATAGTCTATTTCTTATTTTATGAAAAAAATTTCCTTTTCCTTTTTACCTGCTCTTTAATATTTTCTTTAAATCCAACTAAAAGGTTTCATTTCTAATGTCTCTTAAACACTATTTTTAATTTTTTTCACTTATTTTTTACATCACTTTTTTGTGATTTATTCCTATTATAGATTATTAATATCCATGTATTAATTTAATCGGTTCTTTCATTAACACTATTATAATATTCACTTTGTTCCCCCTTATGACATGATTATGATACCCAATTTTATCAAAGGGTAACCCTTTTGATTGATTCTTTATTTGGAACACATATTCATGAATATATTTTGATAGGTGAACTTTGGTAGCACTCTAATGAAATGGGTAATATTTAGTCTCATGAGACATCATGTTGGGATATAGAGTGAACCTGATTCCTTTAAGGGATATTGTTCACCATGTGTAATAATCATGGTAGTTAGCCATTACTCATGATTTTGTCATGTTTTGTGTTATTTTCCACATTCATATGATACAATTATTACATGATAATTTTTTATAAAAGTTATTCTTCATTTTTTTTATTCACGTTCCATGCCTTTTTTATGTCATCAAGTTATGTCTTCTAACCAATGTGTTATGCTTTATTCTAAAGTTTATTCCCTTACTCGGATTTTTAGCTCATCCTATATGTTAATGTATTTACAAGGATATCCAATGAATATATATGATCTCAATGGATGTTATGATATCATTATGGATGTTTAAAATAATTTTTTTTATTATATTTCCATGTTTTCAGTTTTACATACCTAGTCATATAAAGACACTTGAGTTTAAGATCCATGGATTTTAATTTTATGGTTATTTATGATTAAAATCATTTAATAATATATGTGAAATGATGGGGTCAACATAGACATGGTGATTGATTGACATTCTAGAAAAAAAATATATATTAATGAGCACATGAAATGGTATATATTTTTTCTGCATTATTATTAGAGCTCATTTAGACTAATTTATTTAGTCCTATGTGACAAGAGTCTACCATATCTGATTATTTATTTCAAAAAATTTAGTTATGTTTACACTCTAATGTCGAATTCAATGTTTTAATGATTTTGTTTTTGGATTTTTAAAGTATTTATGAGATATTTACAAAACTATTTGGGACTCTACATCAAAAAACAATGATTTGTCAATGGAAATGAATATACAAGTGATGTATTTGAAATTGAAATTTATTAACATGGAATAAAGAATCATTTTATCACACCATATACTACCTAGTGTAAATGTGTTACTAAAGGAGAAAAGGGAGGTATAGTTGAGATGGGTTTGAAAATGCTAGCTAAAAACAAGATCTGAAAAATTATTTCCAGAGAGAGGTTGTGTTTACTACTAAACACTTCATGAACTGTTATATGTTGAGAGGAAAAAATCATTATCCCAAATGAATGTTTTTTTAAAAAGAAGAAAATAATAAATACATAAAATTATTTGGTAGAAAATGATTTATAAATAAATAAATTGAAATATTTGAAACATTGAGGATTCAAAATATTGGAATTATAATAGTATACTTACTAAATGGTAGTTATTATAGATATTTTTACTAGTGTTTGAACAATATTTATTGACATTGTGTGCATATAAGACCATGTTTATGAAATTGATATCGATAATGATTCTACATATAAGTGAAATGATGAAAAAAATATTTATATACATGTTATAAATGAGCATAATTCTATTAAAAATGACTCATACTAGATTTTTGTTGGAGAGGACACTAGAAATCATAGATACATGATCTATATGATGATAAAACAATTTTACAATGATAAAATTATTGATTATAAATTAGAACTAATAAAAACGTGAACAATAATGTTAATGGAGAAGAAAATATCTCTTATCTAATTATTTAGACATAAAATAAAAGTTATAGTTGTTAAACATGAAGAGTGGATACATTATTTGAATGATACATTGGATAAAATTTAAAAATCTATACATGGAGGTAAGTTTTAATACCATGTTATAAAAATTTTACCGTAGACATTTGGGTCATTAGAAACTAGATTAATAAGATATGTGAAGTTATAAGAAACAAAATTGAATGGTGTGCAAGAAAAACTATCAATTGGATGGCATATATTTTGAAGAAATCCTTTCACCAGTGTCAAAGTTGTAAAACATAAAAATGATTTTGGTAGATGGTAGAAACAATGACAATAAATTATATAAATGGATGTAATGTTAGGATATCTATATAGTGACCTTGAGAAATAAGTGTTCATTGAACTTATTGAGGGGTTCCTTCATGATTTTGATGGGAACGTTATTTATATACACAAAAATAATTTTTAGGCTTAAAAAAGCTCATAGATCTTGGAATTCAAAAATACAATGTGGATAAAATTGTTTTTGAAAAATTTCTATCTGTATGTTCATTTATTATTATATTAAATATTGATGAAATAATATTTTCTAATAATTAATAATTTTTTTTCGGGTTTTCTGTGAAGATGAAAAAAACATTCAAATATCCATTATAGGTGAAATGATATTATATTTGGGACAAAAAAATTAATAAATTAATGGACACATATTTTTATCCCCAAATAAACATTTCATATAAATATTTGATAATTTGGCATGTATGGGTTACGATAAGTATCAAAACTCATTTCAGTTGGAATTTGTTTACAAAGATGGGTAATGAATCAAGATTGATAAAAAGAATCTTAGTAGTGTTATTATAACCACACTATATTGAATAGATTCATCGAATAATTTAGTATACCATGTGACTTTACATTCTATATTTTAGAGTGATCTAAGGTATTCAAATGCGGTATATGTTAAATGATTCTAAGATATGTGGAAGGTACAGAGAACCATGTTTTTTTGTAAATAACTCGAAAATGTTTTAGCATTCAAGGATTAATATATGTAGATTATGATGGTGATTTAAATTATTGATGATTGAATTCAGGTATATAATTCTATCATAGTGGGGGTTGTGTGAGATAGTATAGTAAAAAATAAAATCTTGGCAAAACTTGTCTTTCTTGAGGATGAGTTTGCGGTTTCTAAAATTGTATGTTCATAAGATTTGTGGATTCAATTTTAGGTAGTATATTATAATATTGTCATTGAGAGTACACTAATAATACAATATTATGATAAAAGTTTAATATATTTATTTAATAATCTTATCAAACACTCATGGTCAATGTATATAGACATTATATATCCTTTTATTAAATAAAGGAAGTCAGATGGAGATATAAAATTGGATTATTTTTCTACCAGGAATAATTGTGCACATATCTTAACTAATGATACTATGAGAGATATGTTTGATGATTTTTGGAAGACCGTATGTTCATCCCTCCCATTTGAATTAAATTTCTATTGAAATTTACCCCCTTAATGATTTGGATTATGATGAATGGGGGGAGAATGTAGTTTAATAAAAGTACTAAATAATTATTTATCGAAGGGGGAATGTGATCCTTATGTAATGGTTTGATTTGAAAATATTGATAATACATAATATTGGTGAGTTTTAGAAGATAGAAGTTAATTTATGAATGTTTGGGTATATAGTCTATGTCATGTGTCCAAATAACTATTAATTGACGTATTACATTATATAGAAAAATATTACCTTATCTAGTAGTGTGTTTCAAGACACTTCTCATTTTATAAAGGTTATTATGTGGTGATTCTTGTGAAATTTATTATAATCTATAACAATCTTTGTTAATTTAGAATTATAGAAATATGTTTCCAATAATTACACGAACAATAAATTGATGTGAAATTATAGTTATATTTGTTTTTATTGGGTTTAAATTATTCTTTCTAATAATTAAAGGATATTGAGATTATAATAAAACTACATGGAAAATATTTTTATAAGAACTAAGAGACAATAAATCATTTTAATGAGTTTTTATACATGCTTTTTTTAATATATATCTTATGAATTTCCTAATTTTTGAACACTAAATAGATCATATAGTAAAATACAATCTTTAATGTGTACATGTTTATTAGTGTAAAAATATCACAAAATACATTTATAGGGTTCCCAAAAAACTACATATGGTACAACCATTTCAGAATCAATGATCATTAAAAGGTATAAGTTACATTATACGCTATAATAAACACTATCTGGTACCATCATTAGTCCTATGTAATGAAAAATATTTAGATTATAAGAAACATATTTTTGCAATATAAGGATGATTCTGAGTTTAAAAAAATTTGGTTATGTAATCATGATTCCTAAATTGTGTAAGGATTAGAACTTTTTAAGATGAAAATTTCTGATTTTTGGAATTATATATTCTGAATAAATTCAAACCTAATGATGATAGAATTGATCTTCAATGTATAAAACCTCACATTTAATATTTTATTCAAGATTATTAACATGAGGACTCCAAATGGTAGATCAATGTTCTATCCTTGTGAATATTCAAGTTATTTTTAACTGTTTAATGAATTTTGATTTTTAAAAAATAAATTTTGAGGTGTAATATCTAGGAAATATTACAGTAATGTTAGTGTGGTAATTATTTTAAAATAATAAGTTCAAATAAGTAATTTTTAACAATTTATTAATGACTCTAGTATGAATTTCAATCTGTGTTATCTTTTTTTGTTGTGCTATAATTGTGTTATTCATTCTATGAGTAGATTTATGATAAAGCGACATGAAGTCCAGTTAGTTGTATGAGAAGTATTATTATTAACTATTTATTTATAAAAATAAAAAATACTGTTATTTATGAATTATTTTATGATGATTCAAGACACAATGTTTTTTTACAGTAATTTTTATTCAATGGTTAAAATGAGAGAAAATAAAAAAGTTGAGATTTCATCAAAATTCACCAGATTATTGTTGATAATTTAGATAATAAATAATTAGTGATCTTGATGTATTTTTTAAGCCTAAAACAATCATGAATTTTGTTGGACAATGTTGTATGATTCTATTTAATGAAGTCTCCAGAATGATGTGTGGGAAATATATTATTGAATTAAAATTAATTTGATAACTATATTTCTGAGAATATGTGTTGTAGTTTTCAAGTACGATATAGATGTGTATGAATGATTTTTGGAGTATCTAAATATTGATATGGAAAACAATTATGGATCATAACACATAAAACATTAGAAAATATTCTACATCATCAGTATATAGATTGATAAGAAGGGTGATAAGTTGATCAAACCCATATTCTACATGATGTGAGGAGAATGTATTGGATATCTTAAAGGATCAAATAGAATGATATATATCAACCATTAATGGAGAAGTATAGAAACTAATGGGATTTTTATAATTTATTTCGTATCATTGTATCTAAAATGGGATGTTGTGAAGTTCTATATTACAAGGGATATGTGTATTGTGATGCTATGCACATGTGAGAATCATTTTTATCACTTATCCATATATATAAAAATCCATGGATATAGTGGATAAAAAATATAGCATGGATTTATAATTATATGAAGGTTCTGGACCTTGTAAATATGTTTTTTCTTTTTTGTTCTATTCTATGAATGTGTGAGTGAGTATGTGATTTTTTATCTGATCAGATCAAATACTAATAGGTCATTGAAGTTAATTTTATTGTGAAATAAATAATATAAATTTTCCCCTTCTAATTCAATATATAAATCTAACTGGATAAAAACTTTTTAGGTTTATCATTATGAATTATCTCCATTGTCTATGTAGAAAAATCTCCACTATTTATTATGTTCTCTGAACTGTTATCCCCATTTAGCATGTTTCATAAAAAACGTCATTAACTGTTAAGTTGGGGTATTTCTCTTACAATATCATTATGTGATATTTTTATAATATTTATTTGACCATGGTTTCCCAGTCTCAAATTCCATACATTATGAACATATTTGGAACATAAGTAAAAATAATTTTTTGTATTACCGACTTTTAAAATATTCCAAATTATTCACTAAAATTTTGTGATGAATCTTCTATCAATTAAACTTTAGATGATTTTTGAAACACACCCCAAAATACTCATTCACATAATAACATGTTAGGATTAAAATGAATATATTATATTTAATCTTGAGTATATAAATAATATCATTACATTTCAATATTTTATGTTATACATTATAACATGGAAATCATATAATTTTTAAGGACATATCATTCTTCATATCAATTATTATCCATCATGTTATTCATGTTCTTGAATAATCTTCTATTAAAAACACATGTATGGAATAAAGACTATCTTGAATCTACATGTATTGTTTTTGACAATCATTCAATACAATTTCAATATTAATATACTTTTACGATTTATTCAACTTCGGAATTTCATAAACTTTTTCATTATATTAATGTTTTCTAGGAAGGTTCTTAATTCATTCCAATACATATTGAACTTGTTGTTTATATTATCCATTTATTTGATTCAATAATTAATTTTTTTTGTTAATATAGTTGATTATTTCTTGATAAATTTTTAAATCTTTTGTAATTTTTTCTTATCTTCTCAAACATACCTCCCTTGATTCATTTATATTATAACTACCTATCCTGAAGAAATGCACCTAAACTAGAGTTCCACACTACCATATGAATTGCAACCCATGTAAAAGAGGATACTAAATAATAGTGAGGATATTTTATAAAAGGTAGGGAGATTACACCAATATTATCATGCAATATCAATGAAAATGCATAAATAGAATATAAAAAATAGTTATAGTATTATGTAGAAACTAAATGATGGAATACATTTCATTCAAATATTAGATTACAGGTACCCAAGGTGGTATTAAAATCTATATATAAATGTGAAATATGTAAATAAATAATTAATCTATAGTATATCATGGATTCTGTCCTTGTGCTTCCATTAGATCCTTTCTCTACTACCCAAACATCAGCTAAAAGACCCCTTCCCTCACTCAAATCCATATACCCGAAGTCATGACATGCATCAGGAGGCTTGTTTAGGGTGTGAGTAATAAAACCAAGTATATTACCATCAATAAATCCTTAAAAAGTGTACACATTTATAACATGTGTGTTCCATGTTAATATTAAATTAAAATTAATGCATAAAAACATAGAATTACATATGAAGTTGTTGTGCATTAACCAATCATCCAAAGATACCAAGACATTCCTAATACCACTATATGCTAGAATGATGATCCAAGATGTTGGAAATGATTACAACTATACTCAAATACATCATAATGTCACATGTAATCCATAATTCATCTTGTAAACATGCAAATCAAAATTTTCAAGACATTGAGCCAACGAGCTACTCAGAATGCATAAGTCATTATATCTCGGAATCTTCTAAAGAATCATCAATGAATCAAGTTATATATAGGACACAAGGATATCAGGAACTTCCATCATCATCATCACACATCATGACCACTTCCCCTTTAAGGGGTAATCATATCACTCAGTCACTTTTAAGTCATACCAATAACCAAACCCCCCAATTCATGATAATACAAAACTAGGTAAAACATGACAAGTACACATAACATGGAATCCAGTGAAATATTGTAACATCACAAATATCATGTGCATAAAACATGTAAAATGGAAATAAGAAAATATAATAGTAGTCATGGATCAAGGATTGTATATGGGTAACATGACAATACAGACACCATAAGAAATCACCATAAATAGAGAACAGAATCCATGATAAAAAATAATTAAATCATGAAAATAAATTTACACAAGATCCCTAAATGGATAGAGATATCCTCAATCAAGGTTGTTGATTTCAATGTTAGGGTCCGATAATGAATTGTCACTCAAAACACATTGATGTGTTCATTGGCTAAAACCACTCAACAAGGATTCCTAGAAATGATTATATTATGTTATTTCAAAATGAAATAATATACCAAATGAGATAAAACCTTCTCTCTCCTAGATAATTATAAATTATCATTTTATGTTATAGAATGATTTTACCTTTCATCCTTATTGAAAATAATAATTTGTATATAATAATTATTTTATCTCTCTAGTATAATCCTAGATAGACATGAGATAATAATTTCTTATAATCATTTGATAATTTCTATATTATTATTACTTAATAAATCTTAATCCTTAATTATATAAGATAATAACAGACCAAATATACAATTTTTACAAAAATGATACCTTGAAAAATATCACCATGATAAATGGAGCTTTGGGTAATATAGAGTGATAGAGAGTAGAGATGTGCTCTGATAATAAATATTAGAACATGGTTTAATCAATTAGACTTCACAATTATATTATAATGAAATATTAGTGCTAATCATGACTAAACAAATATTAAGAATAAAGGAAAGAGAAGGATAATGTATTTTTAAGAAGGATTTAGACAAACAAATCTAGAGCATTAATACCTAAAAATTAATTTAACAATATAATTTTTCATTTAACAGTTAATTTATTATATAGAAATTAAATTATTCTATAACATGATTCCGGAAACATAAATGATTAAAAAAATGTACATCCCAAATTTTATTCTTTATAAATAATCTAAAACTAGTTAATCGATTATGTTGTAGAAGAATAAGAAAATATTGATGTTATCAAATATTTTTTCCAAAAAATCTAATGAAATAAGTGTAACCGAGTCATACCCTTACATAATTATTAGGTGTCACATATGTTTACGGGGTTTTTTATATGAATCCTTTTAAATGTATGCATTAAACTGATGTAGCTTAACATACATTTATGCTACAGCTACTGAACCCTTATGTAGAATTTGGAAAAGCATAATTACCTTTACACAGTTCCATGGAAGTACCATTACATGAGATATATTATATTTATGTGATATTTTAATTCAAATTTTTACTATTATGAATCAATTGGTGTTACTTTTATATAGAACTTTATATTAGTGTATTTACCATACATATCACCTAGGAAGCAATACATAGGCCATGATTTACTTTTACAAAATATATATATATAAGCTTTCCTACCCTTATGAAAATCTTCTACTCTCTCACAATGAATATAAAAATTTCTTACCCTTATAAGGAATAAAAATTAACTTTAAAAACCACATATAAATAAGGGACAACCCTTGAAGAACTACCAAAAAGCTCCCTTACAGAAGGTAGATTCCTTATTACCTTTACATAGGACCATGTCCATAGTTTTGTGTAAAAAAATATTTTCATTTTTTTAATTTTTCATATTAAGACTTATAATTTATAAAAAAGGGAGGATTTAAGAACCTATAAAGGTTATATATATGTTACAACATACCCCCTTCAATGAATTATAATCCTCGTGGAATGTCTCAAGTGGACTTAGTAAAATAAATCAGGTTGTTGGTATATAACATATGACACCCATGCCCATATCTCTTCCTAGATTTTTATATAATACAACTGGATCCAGAAAATTGGCACCACCTTTAACAACAATAATTTCTCACTTCAGCCTATAATTTGGAATGGGTGCTCCATGTATCATACATAGATATCTAGATCAATATACTATTAGATAAAGTCATGAACATGATTGAATATGTTCCTCTATAAATGAGATTCAGGAAATAAATTATGCATACCTCAGAAATGAGTATAATGATCTAGATATCATACTACTATTAAAAACAGAATGACGATATCGAATGTTCCAACATAATACAGGACTAGGTCACCTTCTATTATCAGATGTCGATGGCCTAACCGAAGAGTAACCATCATTAAACCCCAATAAACTGTAATGTATTCTAATGGTCTCCTAATATAGTATATATAGGACCTATTCCTATTTTGAGTGGTAATCAATAACTTCTGAATCAATCACACTCCCTTGAAGGCATCCTAAACCGAATTTGTCCCTATAACCGATGCCTCACCTACATCATGCTAAAAGAGTCGTATACGACATCGCCTCATGTGAAGGTACTTATCAATTTAGTTATAAATTGAATCTAGGTAACTTTTGATTTATTTTATCTCAACAAAGGACAATTAATCATCCCAATATCCACTGATATCTATAATGCATTCTTGAATCGTATTCTCTAGTATGGGAAATTTTCACTCCCATCCTTCTTATGTCTAAGGGTGTTATATTATAATCAAAATGAACATAGTCCATAATACAATCTGTAATTACATTCGAAATCCCATCATTAATCATGAAACCATTTAAGAAAAAAATTCCTTAGGTAACTCCATGTAAATATACTATCTAAAAGACATAAAAAATATAAAATCATCCACAAATTGAGTATCATAAAAATGAAATAACTGAGAAATATTTATCATCCAGTTGATAGTAACCGAAGTAGCATTACTACTCCTCAGGGTCCTAGGTATCCCTATCACAAATTTACAAATTGATATCATACGACTTATACAAGGGAACTAGAATTTTTTAGAGAAAACCACAATGATGATGGTACCAGAACATTACATTATGGAAGGTGACGCAACAAGAAACGGAGCCGGAGATGTTACATTTCATCATAAGACCTCGTAACTATCATATGAATTCATGGTACATATCTATCACACCAACATGTACCTTCCATCCAGAATTATGTAAGTTACTCATCAAATTCACTCAAAGGAGTGTAAGGAATAAATCTCTCCCATGCACAAGGATCACATCATCTTCCCCTAATGAAAACTTGGGTATTGGGTCACCTCCATCTTATTTCAATAGTATAAAAAATCTATAGGTTAGTTTATTTTACACATATTAAATAATATACTAGAGAATATGTGACCACCAAGGGAGCATAATTCTGCAACACCTAATCATCAGAATCATTATGTTCCACTATTCCTCTGAAGGATTCTCACTAAACTCAAAATAAACCTATATATTATGGGTATGATAATATACAATTAAATTCTATTTCTCTAGTGTATAATCCATATAACTATCATATTTATAATCATACTATACCCAGCACCTCTGAATCATGTTTTGGTCCTATTGTGTGATGATGTAATAGTGTCTCTTTTGGATGGTGGGGATAATAAACCTCCACACAATAGATAGCTTCATCGAGACATTAGAGTACTGTACATAGTTTCAAACTACGTAGTATGAGAGGGGTAATTAAACTCAAAAGTCCAAAACTACATGGACCCATAATCCAATACATACCCTCTTTACATTAGAACCTCTTAACTGCCAAAAAATTTATGTATCATAGTATACTCTTTATCCTATCACAAACATGGAATGTATCAATACTAGACATATAAAAACCTTCTCATCAGTTCTAGTAACACTTTTTCATAATATTCCAACCACTTGAGAATTACTACATTTTTAATCAATGCAATCATAGGTGCTGATAGATTGGATAATTCCTAGATAACATGTCCGTAGTATCTTACTATACCTATGAGGCTCATCATATTAAATACATTCTAGGAACACATCAAGGACATCACTAATTCCAATTTCTTAAGGTTGAAAAATATTCTTAAGTGAAACAATACATAACCTAAGAACAGAACCTCATGATTCTAGAAGTTACAGTTATATATCATAGTATAAATATGATGTTCCTAATGAATATTCAAGACTATGTTGAGGTTTCTATCATAGTGCTCTAGTGTCGGTGAATATATATGGATATAATAAACAAACACCATGAAAATAAAGTCCAGAAAGGGGAGTAGGATCCTTTTTCATAAGTCCAATAGACACTAAATGATCATTCATTAATCAAAACCAAATCACCATGTACTCATTAAACCCATAAATTTTTCAAAACACCATCTTCATGATTTCCCCTTCTTTACCCAGCAGCTTATGATATCATGGCCTAGGATTGATCGTAGAGATCCATTGGGCTACCATTGAAAAATTAAATGATTATGAAACTTCGAAAAATGATTCTATTCACCACTATCACCTAGATTAACATATAATAATCAATATTGAGTTTAAATATTGTGTTCAACATCTCAAAGAATAGAACATGTTCACCCCATGATGAATTAATTGATTGGATAATGTTATTTTTTTTCCTTGTCATCTAGCTAAACTTTTAAATCATTCATCATGGATAAATCAACCCAATGTGCGGGTATTGAAATGGGTTATGAAACTAACATGATATCTTTTTCAATGTAAACTCATCTATAAGGGGGACCTCCTAAGAAGTGACATAGAAAGACATCCTAATTGTGATCCATTATTCGTGGAAAATAGGAGGGGTAGTCCATTGATCCTACTGAAAGAGACAAGACCTATATTTTCACTATTGTCATCATGACATGTCTGAAGTATTGACCTATTATAAATAATCTTAGTTCCCATTATCATATCATCATGAACGTATCTCCCCTAACTGAAGTGAAAAATGCACTTATATAATAAAAATAATTGTGAAATTAGAAGATAGTAATCTATTTCATGTTGAAAACCACATCAAAGAATTTCATCTCTAGAATCACAAATCCCCATATATTTCCATAACTAGAAATTACTATTGGAGACTATATGAACTATTAAAGACTGTATACTTTTATTCCAAATGATGTTTTATAGTAAAGTATATTAGAGGATAACTTGAACTAAAAATAAAGTCCCACAAAAAATTCTTTCGATATAAAGGAATTGGAAGTACCAACACCAAATAAAGTATTAGGTAATGAAAATGAGATAAAGATTTTACATCAGAAATTAGATGTTCCATTATCTCTATCTATTTGAATATGATCTAATACAATGAACTGGTTTATCATAGCTCCATGAACTGGTCCCAAATATATATGACCAGTTTGATTCATCACAGTAGTTTGCTACTATGGGTATGACTAGAACCTTTTGTCAAACATCATGTATGTACACCACCTCTAGGTATATATGGACTCTAAACCCTGGATAAAAACTATAGATATCTCAGTATAACTCATTATTGATACATTTTTCAGGTGTCATATAGTACATATGGTACTGTCTGAACTTTTAACAGTTGATGCACTATATAAATCCTTATGATGTGGATGATGAATTAATACTTTACATAGAACAAATTCATGTGGCCTATTTCATGTACTTATCCTTCCTCTTCTAGAAACCATTAGTGACAATCATCAATGAAGTGCAAGGTCTAATATTTTTTTTCTATGATGGGTAAAAGAAAACTAGTTTCTTTATCCTCTTATATAACCATCTTTGTTCACACGACCTTTAAGAGAACATATATATTCGTTTATAGATCAAATTTCCTATCCTAGAATCTCAACTCCGGTCAAAGATGAATATTTTTCTTCCCAGCTTTATGTTCCACATTTCCAACCATGACTGGAGAAAACCATATCACCTCTATGAAGAATACCGAGTAAGTAGGTATATTAATTTCCCCTAACTAAGATCTATGAACTAATATTCTCAGTCAAATTTCATCATTCCATGATTGATATATATAATGAATATTTCCTTGAATTTCATCAATAGGAGACCCTATCACCTTTTATCCAAGAGTATAATATCCCACCATCATCTAGTAATACCCTATAGAATATATGTCACAAGATTCAACTTCTAACCCTCAGTTGTATCTACTATGTCATTGATCCTCTCAAAAATCATAATATAGTCTTCCATATCACGAGGGATTATATGTCCCTATAAATATAGAAGAAGTTTTATTTGAAATACTTCATCAAATATTGACATAGTCATAGTGACTCCCTCACCTTGGATGTTTATAAGACAGACTACTCTAAGTAGAAATGACACTTCCTCCTAGACTGCTAGAGTATACATAGGAGTTTGTTCTTCAACCACCTTATGCATAGTTGGTGGTCCCAATAATAATCAATTCGGAATATGTTATTTTAAATGAATGTAATAATAAATTTATAAGTCATTGTTCCCAAATATTAATGTTCACAAGACATACTAATCATAAAATAAATTTTCCTTCCACCTAAACTAAAAGAGAAAGTGCAGGAGTGTTCTCTTCATCACACTCATCCACAATATATGGTCCCTCTAATCAACATTTTTTTGTAACATATATAACATGAATATAAGAAAAAAGGCAAATGTCTTTACATCCCAACTTTCAAAAGGGATTACAAAAATATTTCACTAGTAGTGTACCCTTAACTCATGGTATTACCCATATAGAACTAACTGATGTTATCTATTTTTTCATTTTTGTCATAGTTATATATATATAAACAAAAAAACATTATTAGTTAAACAAATAAATTAAAACTATGATATATTACAATAGAACTATAAATAGATAAATTACACTATCAGAAATAGAAGTATATCTTGAACAGATGACATACATCAGGTAATTACATTTAAAAAAAATATGTACCACAACAATATGTATATCTATGGTAGGTGAAACAACATGCCTAATCATGGTGGGATAGTTCACTTGATGTATCCTAAAAATAGTAACAACAATCCCATCAATGGTGGCTTAGAGTTCAGTTACTAATGTGATAGACTAACACATGGAAACCCCCTTACCATATTTCCACTTATATATCAGCTTTCCCATATATCAGTTTAGTTAAAAAATAAAAGAAGAGAAACAGATTCCATTTTTTTTAATGCTTGGCTAGAACCACCAGGTCTGAAAGGGAGTTTCAAATGACCTCAAGTGTGCCTCCTTGTATGGAAGAGGCTTCCAACTCATAAAGAGGGTTTAATAAAATAATTTTGGGGAGTATACAGTCAGTATCATGTTATAAAATAAATAATAAACAAATATATAATATAATAAATAATTAAAGTAACATGAAACTGAGAGGTTATTTACATGGATTAAAAAAAGATATCAAGATCCCTACATTTTAAGCCAATATAGTGAATAAAATACTAGAATTTAAATAAAAAATAAAAAAAGTGTCTCCAAAATTCGATCCTCGTCCTTTTATCAACTCCATGCTAAACTGCTTAGCTATCAACTATTGGCCCCTTTCCCATACTCAGAGACTTATAAATGACATATGAAAGTGCATTGTGTTGTGTGTTTAGAGTGTGAGTAATACAACCCGTGCAGACACCACCAACAAGTCCCTAATAAATATTCATAGGTATAGCAAGTGTATTATATTATAATAATAAATGAAAAGGTAATTATAACATCATATAATAAAATAATTTGTAATTAGATTCTAACACCCCCCTCAATACATACTATTTTATATTCTAGTATGATGAAAAAAGATGATATATATAATCGGAGGTAGTCTCACAGTTATCATAATTTAACTCCAGATAATTATAGAATCATTTGGGAATGATACATAGAATCCACAAGCATCGCATTGAAAAGATACATGGAATACACAAGGCATCAAAAGTTGGAATGTTCCTTGGTATCCCCAAGGAACTATGTTATGTTCGAGCCACTAGGATATGATGATCCACTAACATCATCATGACAAATCATTCACACATCCATTTAAACTGAAATCATACCATGATAGTCATCTATCATACCTTCCACGAACCAAACCTCTAATGGAATGATAACATTCAATAATATATATCCTGGAAAATATACATAACATGGGATCATGAGAAATACGGTAGCATAAAGAACATCATGCTAGTCAATCATATAAATTTAAAATAATCTACTCTAATGTAAGTCCACAATCTTAATTATAACTATAATAATAATTTTTTGGGTATTTTAAATTTTATTCTTTTGAAAAGTGGTGTTATTTAAAACACATAAAATGTTAATTAACAATTTATTTAAAAACTGAAATATTACTTTAATACAAGATGCTACAATTACTCGATAAAACACATATAAAGATCCAATAGAATAAACAAATGACCTCCTAGTATCATGATGAGACTGAGTGTGTAGACAACATCAAATTAATCCTCATAATAACAAAAGAAATAGTTCAATGAATATAAAAAATAATCAGGGTCAAAGGGTTATTGATCACCATAAATCTGAAGAAAGAAATTATTTTTGATATTTTTTTTAATTTGAATGGGTATTTATATGGATTAATGTGACTATTATGAATATTTGTTGGGTTTCATGGTGACCGTTAATTTTTATAAATTGTTGGGAATTTTTTTAAAATGTTTATCATTTTAAAAAATAGTTATAGTTAACTGATTTTATGGTTTTTAATTGGGAATTATTTTCCAATTAAAACATAGGAATTTAAAAAAACATTATTTTGATGATAGAGTGTATTAAAATTTTAAAATTAATTTAAATTTATTTATATCTGATGTTTTTATAACCAAAGAGAATAAATATAATGAAAAACAGATGTTTTATATATACACATAAAAATATACATAATTTATTTTGTATATTAAACCTATAATTATATGTATATGTTTTGTTTTGAACAATTTTTAGAAAATAGTTATCTAAACACCAACAGCCAAGTGCTTCCTTATAATCCATGCCCTCAAGACCCAGTATGTGCTTAGCACAGGTGCATTTGAGAAGCACAAGGAGCAAACCCATGAAGGAATTTGGTGATCCAGATCTTACAAAAAACCACATTTAGGTCCTTGTTCAAGTGCGTGTAGAGTTTGGAATAAGTCATGTGGGTGGGGTCTTATGTATAAGGACACCTTACTGTATGTTTGTGTCATCGATGATATTCCATCCATGCATATCCTTATATTGAAGTACCGAAAATCTTGAGTTTTTTATGGGGGGACACTGTTTTACTAGGGGTGTTTTCTATGCCACACGATCTCACACTGGGAGATCCTGGACATCCACAACAGTTCACAGTCGAACCCCAATGGCATGGTTTTTCACTGCACATTTTTTGTGCACTATCTGATCTGGCTACACCTGATCATGACTGTCGAACTATTTTAAAAGTGTACAATCACCCTCAGTTTTCTCATCCTACCTGATCTAATCATAGTCGTCAATCCATTTTAAATCACGCTGCTCATCCTAGTCCATTCAATCATCCCTTCTGCCTCATATGGTTAGTTCATTCCCAATCCACACAACTAACTATATTATATTTTTTAGCGTTATTTCAAACCATTGGATCAGATCATGTTTGATCTAATCCATCCAACCCTTTTCCTCCTTCTTCCTCATCGAGTTGCACCAGTCCAAGGTATGCCACATTGTTTCTTCCCATTTCTCTATTCCTCAACAAAAAATGATCTTCCATCTCTATTTTTTCCCCATTATCATCTCTTTTCCAGAGTATCACCAAATACTCGGTTATTTTAAAACCAATTCACAGACCCAACAACCCGATTTCCTCTAAAAGCTTAATTTTTTAAATATGTATATATATATATATAATTATATAGAATTAATTATGTTCCATGTTGATTAAAAATTTTATAATTCATTTATGGTAAATTTAGATATCTCTAGTTACTGGAACTTGATTTATTGTTTTTTTATTTATAAACCCCTCTTTCCACACCAAAATGCAACCTGAAAATTCTATTTTTCATGCCCTCTCTCTCAGTTCTAGAAACCCTCATCTCTCTTCAGATCTGAATCAAGTATGGGATTTTATTATTTTCTTTTATGAACACATATATACATATATATATATATATATATATATTTGAAACTATTTCATTTAATCCCTGTTACATATATGATAATTCTTCTTGTTTTAATTGACTTTTCCTCTAAAATCATATAGTCATAAGGGAATGATTTTGATTATCATGTAATGATCATTAAACAAATAATTACATTTGTGTATATACATACATATATACACATACATAGAATAATATTTTCAGTATATATATATATATCTGTGTGTGTGTGTGTGTGTGATTAAGGGTTACTTTTGTTTTAAACCAAATTTCAAAAACTTTTATGAAAATAGGAGAGTCTTTGTTTTCAAGATGATAGTAAAAGGCTGCTGCATATTTGAATATATATTTATTTATAAAAATTAGTATATAAATATGAATATACACACATATATATAAATGCATTTTGGTTTATGCACATACATAAGTGTTTTTTTTCAAAGCTTAGCTTCTAAAACATTTCAAATGTAAGCTTTTTATGTTTTCAAACCACATTATATATGTGTGTGTGTGTGTATATATACATATATATAAAAACATATATATGCATATAAATATGAACAAATTAAGTATATTTTTTCTTTATCATTTATTTATATGTTATAAATGCTATTTAACACCAATGAAACTCGTGTTTGTGATCTATATAAGTTTGAAGTCTATTATTCACCATGTTTACACATTTTCATTTGAAAAATCTTATCATTTTAGGTGCATAATTTGACATTTCATTTGAGAAAATTCATTCACCCCTTATGGTATGTAATGCATAGTTATTTTTGGCCAACACCTTATTTATAAATGAAATTCCATGGATTTTTTAGAGCATGTATGCATTTATTTCACTATATTTCTTATTTGAGCATTAAAAAAGAGAGAAAATTGTTGGAAGTATTGTATTAATCTTGTTATGTTATTATATTTATTAAAAATTAAACTTTTCAAAGTGGTATGTGATACTTTAGATTCGTTAAGAATTATGTACCTCAAGAATTAATCCATGAATTTATTTTCATATATGATTAAGATTAAAATAAGACAAAGTGGTATGGGATATTTTCATTTAAAGACATATTTTTATTATACATATGAGCAACACATTGGATTTTTTATGTGACGGGTGAGGCCAGCTATATCCCCTCGATGCATCGTTAGGTCTCAAGAGACAAAGTAGAGTCTTAGAACGAGGCCTTGACAGTATGATTTTTTACGGTCTTGGCATGAGGCCATGATGTTTTAGTTATAGAGTCTAACATTATTAATTCACTCATTATGAGATTAGTATTTCAACCCCCATGTGATTATTAGACTAGTAAAATATCCATGGCTATGATTCATTATCTTATAAACATGTGTATGGATGTAATTCACCAAATGAACATGGTTTAATAATTTATATTTAAATATATACATATATAGAAAATAATTTATTAGGAAGGATTAATAATTTGTTTCCATTCCATTAGTAAAGGTCAGATACTCATCTATCATTTCATAGTTTTAATTTATGTCTTAAATAATAATTTATATCATTTTGGGTGAAAATTCTATGATATAATATTTCATGTGCATATTTATATCCACACACATGGTATGTAATGGATAATTATGTGTTGTCATTGTATGACTTATAAATGGAATTCAATGCATTTTTGTTTAAGTACGTTCATCTTTTATAATTAATTTTATTTGTACCTCTTAAATATGTTTAGATATTTTGAGCATGTGATTTCCCTAAAATTTATTTTAGAATCTCTTAATAAAATAACGAGGTAAAGGTTTTGAGAAATTTTAATTTCTTTTTCAGAAAATGATTTAAAACAGTTATTATAATGAAATGTTTTAACATTATTTCTATTTTTTTTTTTTAAACCCCTTACTAGAAACATTATGCTCACCCTATGAATTATAGTCGGTTAAACAGGATTACCAATCTTAATGTGTTGAAACTATGTTGTGGAAGCATTACACTGTAGAATTATAGATTTAAATTTTTGTATTTTTTTGAAATGTATGTTGTGTATATAATTTTACAGAACCTAGACTGATAAAAGGTCCTATAATTTAATAAATATTTCTGTATCTATTCAGAATTAATTTATTAAAAATGAAAAAACATTTATATGGGCTGAGTCCAGTTGTTTGGACATGGGTCATCGTAGTTAGTATCTGGAGAACAACATTGTTCTTTTTAGAAAATTAGAAAAAATTTACCAATTTAAGTATGTTTTCAAAAATAAAATTATTTTCTATAAATTCTCAATGGGAAGGTGAGGGTTCACCAATGAATATATTATCTCTTCATATTGAGCTACATGAGACCATAATTTTCAAATCATGTTTAAAAGATTATGATTCTTTGGAAAACCAACATATATCCTATAAACACCTATAATAGATGTAAAAAACCAAAATGTACTATTATTATACCATGGAATAAATAATATCTATCACTTTATGGAATATGAACAACATTCATATAATAGGAATAAAGAAATTACTATGAAGGTCCCCTATTATGTTTCACCCGATTTGATAATTCCCTAGACTTTGTAAAGTTTCAAGAAGTTCTATAGGAAGGTGACCTCTATGTAGCATATTTGTTTCATGTTCGGAGCTTTAGAAGACACAAGAGACTCTAGGATATCAGACCTTTTAAAAATTAAATATTATGATAGGTCGATAAGGACTTAGTTCAATATAATATTTCTATGCTCTACACCAACCATTCGTCTCTCTAGAGACCCACATGTTTTATGTATGAGTTTGATCCTAACTACTCACGGTGTATTTGAGATAAATAAGTTGACTAACATAATACTACACTTGGAATTAAATTGAGGACATGAGAAGAATATTAATGGTGGTGGACCTGGTGAAGGTAGAAATTAATTTACTTTTAAAATTTTTTAATTAATGATAATTAATATTTTTTGTATAACATCAAGGAGGATATCATATGGCCTTTTCTAGTGGGTTTTTTTGAGTAAGTTAATTGCAAGGGAAAAATTCCATTAAGGAGGGGATAATATAATACCCTAAACATAATTAGAACTGTAATAAAAATATTTTTAGATGTTTTTATTTTTTTTATAAGAAAATTGGGGTTATATAATACATAGAAGACAACGAGGAACATATTATTAAAACACTACTGTATTAAATTAATACCAGAGGTAAAAAACCCTAAAGAAAACTCTTATCAATACCATATAAAATAAATGGAGGAACTCACAACATCACGTAGAGAGTGATTTTGTAGCCTTCATCCATTGAATCCATAATAATAATAAAATATATAGTGATAAGAAAACAAAAATACTCATGGATAAAAAGATGAAGAGAACAATTATTTTAAATAATAAAATAATCATTGATCTTTTTAATAACATTAATGGGTATTTATATAGCTTAATTTGATGTTTAATAATATCCATTGAGTTTCACGGTGACATTTGATGTTTTTAAAAAGGTTGGTAATTTATTTTTTTTAAATGTTTTAAACGATTTAAATGTTATTTCAATTTAAATAGAATTATTGTTTTCAAATAGGAATTAGTTTGAAATTAAAACAATGTTATTTAAAGAAAATGTGTTTTAATGGTAGATAGTTTTAAAATATTAAATTGAATTTAAATTTATTATAATATAAAGTATTTATAAGGAAATATAATAATCAAATTGGGGAAAAAATTAATATATACATACAAGAATATAAATAATTTATTTTTTATATTAAACCTACATGTATTTGTATATATTGTGTTTTGATAAATTTTGGTCAAATTTTTTTCTAAACATCCCCAGATGAGGGAATCCTTATATACCAATCCCTCAAGGCCCGTTGGGTTCTTTGCACAGGAGCATTTGAGCAGCAATTTGAGAGAACACAAGAAGAAATAGGGTGAGCCATGTCATGAGAAAACCCGTGTTTAGGCACCCAGGCATGCGCATGCAGAGTTTGGGATAAGGCCCTTGAGATTGGTCATTTGTATGAGGACCCCTTGGTGGGTGTTTTTGTCATGAAAGATATGCCAAAAAAATGATCCTTATAGGGAAGCACAAATACTCTAGTGTTTTGAATGTGGGACATAGTTTTAACAGGGCATGCAATTATAGCTACACAATATTGCTACGTAAGATCCTGGACATCCATTTTAGTTCAAATCTCGAACACCATCACAAGGGTCTATCACTGTTTGTTTTCAATAACCGTACGATCCTTCTTCACATGATCTAGAGCATCAAACCCTAATAAAATGGTGTGATCACCCAAATCCATCTGATATTTATTGATAAAATATTAATTGTACATCCATTTTAAATCACTCATCCTATCCTAGGACATTTGATCAACCCCACAGGTGCATCTAGGCTGTCCATTCTTTATCTACATAGCTGCCTTCCTGAAAATGTTTTAGGGTAATTTTTAACCCCTGGATCAGATCATGTTTGATCCATGTCATCGATCCCTTTTTTCCTTTATCCTCATGGAGTCACACAAGTCAAAGGTAGGCCACCATGTCTCTTCCCCCTTTTTATTCCACATCAATCTTTGTTCCTTCATGTCCACCCTTGGCCTTATGCTAATCTATTATCTATAATAGAAACTAAGATTGTGTTATTATAAAATTCAATAAACAACCAAAAAGCCTGATTTCCTCTATATGATTCATTTTTAAATGTATATATATATATATAATTATCTCAAATTATTTATGTCGTATATAGATTAACATTATTGTTTTATTATTTTTCTGGTCACTTTATGAATATCTTCTTAGCACAAATTTATTTTTCTATCTTTTGGTTTTATAAACCCCTCTTTCCACACCCCAAATGATACCATAAAATTATTTATGTCAAAACATCTTTCCAAGTTACAGAATCACATAGCTCACTTATGATATGAATCAAGTAAGGTATTTTATTATTTTAATTTATGAACATATATATACATGTATTTATATATATGAATGTGTATGTATAACCATATCTATTAATACAAGTTTCCTATATTATAAGTCTTCTTGTTTTAAATGATCTTTCCCCTAAAGTCATATAGTCTCAAGGGTATGATTTTGGTTATCAATTAATGATATTTAAATAATGAATTACTTATGTGTATATCTATGTGTATATAAACATACATAGCATAATATTTTCAATATATATATATGATTAAGGGGTTCTTTTGTATTTAACCTTATTTCTAAAACTTTTGTGAAAATGGGAGTCTTTTTTTCAATATGATGATATAAGGTTGATGTATACATATATATATAAGGTTATACACATATATATATCAAGGAATTTCATTATAGGCACATAAAATAGGGCTTTTGGTTTCAAAGATTAGATTTTAATACCTTTCAGATGCAAGAGTTTCATGTTTTCAAACCACATAGATATATTTGTTTATATATATACATACACACACATATATACAGACACATAGACACACATATTTATAAACAAATATATATATATGTGTGTGTGTTTCTAAATTTTAACACCTTTAGTAGAGTTTTTCATTCTCATTTATTTATAAGTTATAAATTGTATTACACCCCCATTAAACTTGTTTTTATGATACAAGTAAGTTTAAACCCATTTAATACCCATGTTTTTACATTTTAATGTGATAAATCTTATCATTTTATGTGCACAACCTATCATTTAATGTGAAATACCACATTCTCCCCTCATGGTATGTCATGCATAGTTAGTTATGGAAAATGTCTAATTTAAAAATGGCATTCCCTTAATTTTAGAGAGAATTTATGTATTTATTTAATTATACTTCTTATTTGCGCATTACAAATAGAGAAAATTATTTAATGTATTGGTTTAATATATTTATGAAACTATATAGATTAATAAATAATAATTTCAAAGTGGTATGAAACACATTGGATTGTTTAAAGATTTTGTACATAAAGAATTTATCATTGAATATATTTTAATCTATAAATATGATTCAAATAAATTAAATTTATATGAGAAAATATTATTTAAATTCATATTTTTATTAGACATATGATGAATGTATTAAACTTTTTTTGGTAATGGGTGAGGCCCGTTATAGCCTCTCGACACATCGGTAGGTCTGATGGGAGAATATAGAATCTTGGCATGAGGCCTTGACATTATGAATATATATAGTATTAGAATGAAGCCTGAACATTTTAGATATGATATTTGACATTAATCATTCCTCAATTATGATATTAGTATTTTACCCTCTATAATATTATTTGACTAGTACAATATCTATGGTTAATAATAATTCTCTTTTTAACATGTGTATGAATTTAATTAATCAAATTCACATGGTATTATGTTTATATTTAAGAATATACTTATATAGAAAAATATTTATAAATAAATATTAATAATATGTTTCCAATCCATAAAAAGGTCATAAACTCAACTATAATTTCATGGGATCCATTTTTTGTGTTAAAGGATATATGATATCATTTTAAGAGAAAATTCTAAACAAGTAATATTATATTTTCAAATTTGTATTCACACACCTGGTATGTCATGGATAATTATGTGTGGTAATTGGTTGACTTATGAATGGTATTCCATTAATTTTGGTTAATATAAGAACATATTTTATAATACATTTTATTTATAACCCTTAAATAAGTCTAAAAATTTTGTGGTTTAGATTATCCTAAAGGATATTTCATAATCTCTATAGAGAAAGATGATGAAGTTTTATGATAAATGATAATTTATATTTAAGAAATTTAATGAATTTATTTTAAAGAAATGTTATAAAAAAATATTACAAGTTATCTTGTTTGAAACACCTTTCTAAGATTTTATTCTTTCCATACGAATTATCATCACTTTTAATGGTTTAGCAAACATTAAATGTTGAAACTCTCTTGTAGAAGAAATACACTGATGAATAATAGTTTCTCATTTGTGTATTTTGTTCAAATGTAAGTCATATATATAATTTTCAAGGTCATAGTCTGGTAGAAGGGATCCTATTGTAATAAATTATGTGTATCTATTCAGAAATTTTTTTAAAAACCATAGAATTTATAAGCGATGATTCTAGTTTCTCAGTATCATTTTATTATGTCTAATAATAATCGTGGATTAGGGATCATATATGAGTCACATGAAAACACCCATACCCACATGCAATTATCCTCAATAGAGATAAGAAACCATGTTAACATAGGAATCAAATACCCAAAATGTGGGTATAAGATCCCAAAAAAATGGTAAGGAACTCATTATATCAAAGATGTTCATGTTAATTCCATGGTCCATCAATGAATCATTAAAAGAAAAACATCCATGTTTTTTTCCACTCAAACTACTCACTTTGTATTCCTATATCAAGTTCTATTATTTAATTTCAAAATGAAATAAATTACCAAATTCTAGAATAATGTCACCATTCTATATAATATTTAATTAGAATTTAATACATTGCATGATAAAACAATTATTACTTAGATAAAATGTTAATTTACATATGAAAATAATTTAATATCTCTAGAATAATCCCAGATAAACTTTAGATAACAATTCCTAGTCATTTTTTTGTAAATTTACCGATTCTTATAAATTAATAAGTATTTGAACTTGATTTTAGAAGCATAATAATAATAATATTTACTATTATATGAAAAAGGATACAAAAAAACATCCACTTCTGAAATGATACAATTGTGAATAGATTATGGAGTGAGTTTAAGTAAATATAGAAAATCAGAAGAAGAACTTGGTTCAATCATCATGACATCACAGATCTTACATAAAAGAATATATTGATTTACTAGGACTAAATAAACATATACAACAATGTATTAAGATGTATTGTCAATTATAAATATGTAATTCAACAAAAAGAGTCATAATATTAAAATCCCAAATGTAAAATGAATATTTAATTTCACTTTTAGATATTTATTAATTACATAGAATTGATACTCATCAAAAATATAAGTCAAATGACATAAATGAGTAAAAGAATTTATTTACTTGATTTTAAGCTTTTAAAATGATTAAAAACATGTTACATGGTCATAATGGTGAATAAGAAGCGGAAAATGGGGGTTTAATATATTTTCCCCAAAGGGCATTGTTTAAGTGTAACTTAGATTTAACCTTATACATCTTTAGGTGCAACTTAAGTATTAATGGTTAACCATACATGTCCATTTAAATTGAAGGAATAAACATAGAAAACTCATTATACACTTATATGATAGCCAGTGTACCCTTATTTAGGCTTTCTAAAAGCAATGTTACATATCGAAAACACTTGGGAAGTACCCTTACACGAGATAGATTACCATTATGGGAGATCAGGATGTCAGTTGTTACCTTTACACAACTACGGAGGTACATTTACAATATTCTTTATATCAAAGTCTTACAACTATGAAATTCATATGTTTTTTATATAGGTCATGATTTACCTAGACATAATATATAGAAGCACATGATTTTCCTTATGCATGACACCTATGCTAACACAACATATAAAAACAAACATTACCCTTATTCAATGGTCAATGATCCCTTAAAACTCATATAAATAATGGTATTACATTAAAGAAATCCTCAATAACAATATACATTATTGTATAGGCCTTTTAACATTTTCATATCCCCTAGTCCATACATAAGGGTAAAATATAGACATTTTTTAAATTTTCAATGAAAATAATTATAAATAATAATAAAAATAGGGTTTTTTGAAAATTCAAAGAATTATATTGTTATGAATTCTCTCTTATAGAGTAATATTATACCTTGATGAATAATATTTATGAAAAAAAGTCCATGAAACTTTACATATCCACTAAATCTGGTACATCAATTATAAATGAAATTCATCATATATTTTGTTATTATTAGACACCATTAAATCAGGATTTATTTTTTCATGTGGATAATATTCCTCTTGCAACACATGTTCTTATCTTGTATGTGGAAGAGTTTTTCTCACCCATTTTTATAGCCTATGTTTTTTTCATATTTATTGATTAAACATGCACAATTAGTTATAAATCAAATTACATTTGTACTTTTTTAGGTATAGATTTAACTACATCCTGTCATCTCACATTCTTAGCTTCTATAGATTTATCACATATATATTCCAACTTACTTATTAATGTCATATATGACCCACAAAAATTTATTTTTTACTTCAATAAATTTTTATTATTATTTTCCAATCACATTGTCAGTCAAAATTAATTTATCCTAAAATTAATTCACCATATTTTCCAAGCTTAATAGCATTCATTATGTGGTTTTTGATTTGATCAATGTGTACATCTTATATATTGAAAATCATTCCAATAAATTCATTTTCAATTCTATCTAATATGATTAAAATCCATATTTAATGGTTGGGTTTATAATTCTGATCAATACCCACTTCTTTTTTATTTATGTATTTAGTATGTAATATCCTATTTTTATTACTCAATACATAGATTTTCTTCTTGTTTAATAATTCCAGCCACGAAAATTTTGAATTTATTAATAGATTCTACAATAAATCGGATATATAAAGACATTTCATCCACCTCTTATTTTCTCATTAGACATGATCATTTTCCATTGGGATGTTTATTATTTATCATAATAGAGTTTTAATATTCTTTTGATGTTTACTCAATTTCATATTTTGAGGATTATCGTGTAGTTCACCAATATCAAATTCATAATGTTTTTTCATTGGATATTTTTTTTGAGAATTTATATAATTAACCAACATTTCAAACTCTTAATTGGTAATTTATTTTGAATTTTTTCTTACATAATCTGATGTTCATTGAGTTAAGAGAAATAATTCTCTTATAATCATCATCATTTTCTCCTTTACTCAAAAAATCGCTTAACTCACCAACATATTCAAATTTTATTTTAAATATTCTCATGTGCTCAAAATATATTTCTTATTTATCTTTATTTTATATTACCATTCAATTTCACATTTCAAATGTAATGAGAATATCCTAAAATTACACAAGGGTAATATCATATCTTTATATGAATATGCAAATTTTTCGATCAAAGTTATTCATAAATATTGTCATCACCTTCTTAATGATGGTGAAATCATTTCTATTTTCTCTATAAACTATGATGTTGCTCAAAATTTCATTAACTCTTGTAAAGAAGGAATATAAATTTTATTCTTCTTCTATTTTGATATCATTCATACTTTTCCAACAAATATTTCACTTGGATTCTATAACTTTAACATTTCCCTCCTAACTGATTTCTTGGTTGTCCTATATCTCATTAGCAGTTTGATGTCTCATTATCATGGTATATACTTTTTTTGATAACAAAATTAAAAAAAACCCATTCATTCCATAAAATTATATATATATCAAATAAATATAATAAATTTTTAAAATTTTACTAGTATATTTCAATCAAATGTTTTTGTATCAATCAATTCTAGGATAACAACCCAAATGGAGGGTAACGTCCAACTATTTTAGAAAATATTTTCTCCCATAAAATCTATATTCCATAATTCTATTCACTAGGCTTATATTTTATGTGTCTAGTAACTCTGTGATATAACTGTGGGTACTTAGATTTTTAAATTCAAATTTTTGTTTCCTAATAATGGGTGAAAACTCGATATAACGAATGATGGTGAATCAGTAGTGAAAATATGTTTTATTTTATTTCACTTAAAATAAACCTATAGAAATAGTTTGGATTCAATCAAATCAAATATATAATATAACCTCACCTGAAAAATATATAATTTTAAATGGATAAGCCACACACAAAAGTTTATAATATTTGATCCCAATGTTGGTATATACATCTTTTGGAATATGAATGACATCCCAATCAATAGATTTTCAACAAAAAATGAATTACTGATTAAAGGTTATTTGTGTGGGATCATCCTCAACCTTAGTGTGATTCCAAATACTAAGATACATCTCAATGTTATAATACTAATATGATAAAGTTTAAATTTATTACCCATCCATTTATTTGTTCTACTATAAATTTCATACATTAATTAAGATACCTTTGTATTTAATCTGATTTAAATTATCAAAACATGTTTTAATTAATTAAAGTTATCTTATAATTTTTTTTAAAATAAGTTATTTATTTTTAAATTATGTTTTATTATTTTAGTTATATTATTAGAATTATATTTCTATTCAATTTCTAATATTTATTTCTAATAATAGTAATAATAATTCTTTATAATCATTGTTACTTTAATATTTAGAAAACATATTTTTATAGCGATATAAATCAACCCATATGTATTTTTTTATCTTGGTTTTTATCCTCACACATGTACCATTATATATCATATATAATCCTTCCACCCTTACATATTAATACTAGTTTCATTTAAAAGGGATATAAGAAATTTTCATTAACTTACATAAGTTCTATATTAATATTACGTGAGATTTAATTGCATTTATAAAACCTATAAAACATATAATATACATTTATATATTTTTTAATATTTATATTTTACATTTATACAAGAATGGATGTAAAACTTATATAGTTTTTAAAATTAGGAAATATTTATTTTTGTTATTTTCATGATTATCATGTTATTATAATTTTCATCATTTTTTTATAAAAAAAATAAATGGTTATAATTATTTTTATAATCCATATTTATTATATTAAACATATGAAAAGTATTTTTACATTTTTATAAATTCAAATGATAATCAATATATTCAATAATCTCGTATTTCTTATATATTATCTTTTGTATTTCTATCTTTTGGATTTAATTAATTAGAAGAAATAAAAAACACAAGCATACTGAATATTCAAATGATTTTTAGTCGTTATATGTTTTTTTTTAAAATGTAGGCCAATGTAAATTTGGTTATATGAGTGAGAAATTGTGACACAATTATGTTAATATTCCATTTCAACAATTTACAAAAGAGTTTATGGATTCCAAAAAATTCTTTTTTACTCAATTATTAAAGGACCCAAGCTCAGTGTTCCACTCCAGCATCTCCGTAAACATTGTCTGATGTTTAGTTAGTTTTATTAATTTGGAGGAAGTGACTTCTTTTCATTATTTTCACACACAAGTTTTACCTACTTTAAAAGGTAGTGTCCTGTTATATTTACCTTTTCTAAAGTAAGTCACATATTATTATCCATTTCTACAAATTAAAATTTATTCTTCCTGGTCCAAAAAAATTTAGGTTAGGTTATGGATGCTCCATTAAAATTATTGGTTCTTCATATTCCAACAAAAGGTAGGATAGGTTTGATCAGACATATATTTGACTATGATTTAATATTCACCTATAAAATTCTTACATTATCTCTATTTGGTGAGCAATAATCCACATACTATGTTATTGGGCATTGCAGAGTATATTTGGTTTATGTATAGTGAACTAAAATACGATAAAAATTATGAACTTCTTTTTCTATATTTCAATTCCCTTACCTTCTATTATTTAACACAACTCTCACGATCATTTATATATGAATAGTTATAAATTTTAATCAGGAAAATTTATAATTATGTTTTGTTTTTTCTAAATATAATATTCAACACCTTTTGTGTATATTTATATCAATAAACATTACTTATCTGAGATAATAGTTTGATCAGAAATTAGGCAACTAATTCTTTTGGAATATGATTTCAATCCCGATCAATTGATTTACTCTAATAAAGAACAAATGATTATAAGTTCCTAGGTAGGGATCATCTATATGATTATTGTTATCAAACACCACACAACATCACGATGGTATAATACTTAATCCCTCCATAGATAATGTGATCAGGAATAGTTGAGTATGAACACAACAAAATATATGTTTCATATCAAACTAAAATTAATATTTTCGATGAGACTTCAAGATTATCAAAATATTATATTGTCACATATTCAAGGTCAATAATTTATTATATTATATGATAAACATAGAGCAGTCTAGATTCTCAAATTAGGAATAATTAGTTTATTATCAGCTTCAAATTCTAGAATCTCTAAATATATGGTCTCTTAATAATTTCTGCTCTTCCTAAGACTCCCAAATTTTGGATATGTATTTCTAAAATTATTCAATAATCTATAATAAAACTAATTTCATGAAAAAACATCACGTAATTTTGAATTCACAATATTTTACAAGTTATTTATTTCCTAAAATAATTTTAGTAAAATAATTCGAGAGATTTATCGTAAATGAGTTGTACCATGACATCTTCTATGTGGTTCCTCAATAAAATGACCATTTTGTTATGATCTAATGATCACTAAATATTATATTCATCATAAAACTGTTGTCACTATTGAAATTTCATAAACATGATTCTATAATCATAGATGATGCAATAAAACTCTTAGGTAATTATTCAACAATGATCCCCAATCTAATTAAATAAAAACTAAGTGCATTTCTGAATTTCAGAATGTTCTTATAATGAACTCCTCTCTTAAATACATTGGATTATATTTGGTATAAAATTTCATCAAATTTATTCGTATATTGAATCAACTCTTCATGGTGTAAATCACACAGTAGAACAAAAACCTTTTTTACATTGTTTTTTCTTTTTAACGTCAGTTTTTAGGCGACGTTATTGCGAACGATGCTAAAAATATTAATTTTCTGTCATTTATTTAATAACCAATGTAAAAAATGGGATTTTATGGTTTTTAAATCGGTTTTTAAAACACTGATGTAAAATAAATTATGAAAATGGAGTTAAGAAGCCATTTTTTACGTCGGTTTTTGAAAAAACTGATGCTAAAACCCCATTTTATTATGTTCGTTATTTATGAAACGACGTTAAAAGTTATTTTTAACGTCGTTTATTAAATAATAAACATATAATTATTTTACCATATTTTAGATTATTATCTAATCTTTCATTTGATAGGTCATAGAACTCAAACGGAGTTACGGATCAAAAGTTACGACCATTAGAAGTTTGATATTTTTTTCGAGGAAATATTGAATTATCTAATTGTAGCTTCATCTTAGAAGGAATTTTTTAATTCATATGGGGATTTTTAGTTTTACCAAGGTATAAAGAATCATCCATCATTATAATAAATTAATAATCATGAAATGGTATATCAATTAATAAAATTACCCCTAGAAATTATAAATATTGGGAAAATAATTACAAATACCCTTACGAGGTCACAAAATTAAAAAATCATTGATTCAAGTGGAAGATCAAAGAAGTTGATTCAGTGGAAAGATGATAGTTGAATGAAATGATTGTAAAATGGTATATCAATTATGAAAAAAATCATAAAAACCCTCAATCATGGATATATGATTAAACATACCTTGACAAGATCGCGGAAAAAAGAAATAATTGATTCACGTTGAAGATCAAAAGAGTCGATTTGGGGGAACGGTAATGGTTGAAATAAATGATCGTTGAATAATTATATGTTTATAATGAAAACATATAATTTATATGAAAATAGAAAATGTAGTATTAAAAATTTTAGGAGGCAATTCAAAATTTCGATGTCATGGTGTCAAAAAATTAAACTTTCTTTTTCGCGGTATATTAAAATTATCTTTCACATCAGTTTTATGATAACCGGTATGAAAATATATTAAAATTTTCATATATTTTTCACATCGGTTATTATAAAACTGACATGAAATATCAATCTTCATCACTTTTTCACGTCGGTTATTATAAAACTGACGTGAAAAAACGATTTTCATGACTTTTTGAAGTTGGTTATTTAATAACCGATGTTAAAAGTTATTTTTCATGTTGGTTATTTATTAAACAATGTGAAAAAAGTTTATAAATATTTTTCTGTTTCCCAACCTTTAATTTTACAGGTCATGAAGCTCATACGGAGTTACAGATTAAAATTTATGGCCTTCAGATGTTGATCATCTCTAACTGATGTATTACGAAAAGCCAACTTCGGAAGGCCATAATGTTTAATCCATAACTCTGTTAGAGCTCCGTGACCTGTTAAATTAAATATTGTGAAATGAAATACATTTTTGTAAACTTTTTTCACGTCTGTTATTAAATAACCAACGTGAAAAATACCTTTTATCGTCAGTTAATAAATAACCAACATGAAAAAGTCATGAAAATCGATTTTTCACGTCAGTTTTAAAATAACCGCTGTGAAAAATAAGAGAAAATTTTAATATATTTTCATGGAAATGGATTTTTCACACCGTTTATTAAATAAATGACTTGTAAATGTGATGTACATTGATTTTTCACGTCAGTTATATAATAAATGATGTGAAAAATCTGATAAAATGGTTATTTTACATCGGTTCTTATAAACCAGATGTGTAAAATCACCGAAAATGTATTTTTACGTCGTTAATATAATAACCAACATGAAACATAAATTTTCAGATATTTTCACTTCAGTTCTAAAAAACCGACATGAAAAAGGTTGATGTAAAAAAGGTTTTTGTACTAGTGACATGATAACTCAGACACTAGATAACTCACCAAGAATCATAACATAAATACATTCAAGAGATTCATGAACTGAAATTTATGACAACATTTTATTTTTTATTTTTCAATAATATTCATATTCAATTACCATAATAAAATTTAATATAAATTTATTAGAAATATTCAAACCATTTAGATGTTAATAACCTTTTAAAATTAACACAAAATTATTCTTGAATAAAAAATATATAATGTATTTTTTATGTTTAAATTAATAAGGCAGATCACATAAATAGACTAATTAAATTTATTGAACTATATTTGAGCATGTAAGATTATAAAAATTTCATATTTTTTCAATACTATTAAGTTCCCTTTTCAACTATGTTGAACCTCACAATCTCACCAACCTTACCAAATATCAAACTATAGAACATTGGTCCACATGTTTTTTCATAAAGAATCGAACCTTATGAAGTACTTGTGTCAACCATAAAATTGAATGGAATAACCATACAATGATCTCTATGATGAACCATATGATGGATTAAAAAGTTCAGTTCTTTTTCAATTTTCAGAGTAATATTCTGCGATTCAATCATATAAATATTTGGTAAATCCTAGAAATTCTAAGAATTTTCCATTTTTCACATCTATATCAAGGTTATGAAATCTTCACGATCATTATTATAAACATGAAAACTAATTTTTTACACCTCAATGTTGATTATAAAATCTCAAAAAAATCAAACCAATTTAATAAAGATATAATCAACCATTACTTATTCCCCAATAAGTTTGAAAACAAAATAAAGTCCTTTAATAATTCCATCGGGTGATTCATATTTGACCCCCTATAACCAATCCATCATATAAATAGGATGTTTATCATTATGGATAATATATGTAATAATATTCATAAAACATTTTATAATGTCTAAGTTCAAACAAGGTTCTAGATCCACCATTATATTCAATTTATGGGTGATATCAACCATCAAAGGGTTATACCTAGACAAAAAGAAAAAAACACTCTAGGAATTATCCACATTGATGGTTATTCCTCTTTCGATAAAGAAATTTCTAGGTGGAATACATTAAGAAACATAAAACATGTACCCAAACAACTCATGTATCATAATGAAATAAAAAAATCACAATATTTTAAATGGAACAACCCAAATGACACAAATTCACCAATTATAGAGACACTATATGTGATTCCATTAATTTGAATCCATTATAATTTGATGAAACATCTCAAAAATAATTTCTGAAGTAGCATTCTCACATTAAAAAAACACATTATTTAGATTAAGTTTGAAAATTCATTTAACCATTATATCAAGAGTTTAAATTAAGCTTAATTTTTATGGAATTCAAAACATTTAAACCTATATTTAAATGAGTAACATTATATGAAAAAACCCCACAAGAACTTCATAAAATTATCTTTTATTTAAAAATAGTTATTTATTTTAACTATAAAATAGATAAATTTTAAAATTTATTTCATGAAAATAAAAATAATTTCCAAATAAAAAAAACAAATAGTATTAAAAACTAAAACATCCCATTAAATTCTTTTTTCAAAATGACCCCAAAACATTTCATGAAATTCTGTTTCAGATAAAAATAGATTTTGAAACACCCACATAAGCAACACCCACATATAATATAATCCTCTATAATTCCAATCCAATAAATTATAATCACATTATGATAAATCATGACATAAAATATGACAAAATAAAAATATATAGAGGTATTAAAAACTATCCATAGTTTAGACACATGGATTTTACAACTATGTGATAATCATGGAACAACAAAGGTGAGATCCTAAAAACTATGAACATAGGATATCCATATAATTATAAATAATGTAATATGACCATGAATATAATGTTATTATATAATATCACCCAAAAAATAAAATAATCCCTTTATGTATTCGATATAACTCAATATATATCATTGTAGAAAAAATGTAAAAAAGAAATCAAATTCAAGACTCAAATTATGAATACCCAAGGAAACTATTTTTTTACATGAATTGTAGTGATAATAAACCTAATAATTACTTACCTCTTGAGTTATTACATACTTACCTCCATAATACCATGATTCATTGAAATAATAAGAGGGCCCTCTAATAAAATTTTGTAATGAATTGATCTGGGACAACCTTTTTTGTCTTATTTTTCTGCCTGCCGCAATGCAGGGTGAATGTTTCTTTTCCCCATGTATTGGGGAAAATAACTTGGGAATCACACTATATACAAGTGTTAATCGTTTAATAATAATAATAATAAATATAAATTAATGGTAATCAAAATTATAATAAGGAATAATGTGTCCATACATGGACTTCCATACTTATTAAAAAAATAGTTTGGAATAAAAAAACTAACCAACTGAGGCATACCAAATATGAATTAACCAACTCAATATTAAAATAATTACAAAGTAATATATAATATATGCTAGTTCTAATATAATGTATATCCAAAATAAATATAGGGGATATCTAAATTGGATGATACAATAAAATATTCTAAAGAAAATAATAGCCTGATTAACAAATAAATAATCTCTATGTGACCCATGGATATTTTTCACATCCACAATGTTTATAATGAAACTAGATGAAAAATATCTGAGTCGATATCACATCCTAGCGACCTATTTTAAAACATTAGAGCTATATAAAAGATAAATGTGTGTACATAGGTTGTGAGATAAATAGGTCTTGTAGTATTTTACTTGAGTATATATAAAACATTTTATAAAAAATTATAAATTATATTTTATTCCTCATTTATAAAGTACTTTTCCAAATTGTTATTTATAAATAAAATAAGTATCATCTGTTTAACATTTTTCAAACAAAAATGGAAAATAAATTTGGGAATACAAAAAACTATGTGGATAAACAACCATGATTTCAATCAAATTTTGATAAAACAAACATTCAATTAAAATATTTATTTTATATCATGATTTTTTTCTCATCCAAGGGGTGGAATACAAGATGAAAATTTGAAATAATCTTGAAACATAAAAAATATGGGATTCAAAGATTATTTAAAAAAAATTTCAACTTCATTAAATATTTATTAAAAAACTTCACTTTCGAAATAAGATTAAAAATTAAACTCACACATAAATAAACGAATTCATATTGATAAAACATGAACTCTCATATAAGTGAATATTTATAAATGTAAATAATAATAAACTAATGTTTCCAAAAATCAAAGATGATAAAAAGGGGATAAAAATAAAATACATTGAAGGAATAGAAGATTTAATACCATTATCAATGAGTAATAGTAATAGGAAACTCCCAATGTCCTAACATGAGATGATAATAGACATATTCTAAATGAATCTACTTCTAGAATATTTTTTCATCTAAAATGATAAAAATAGATGAATAACCCTTATTGATAACTCACCCCTATGTAGTGAAGAATATAATTGGTTAAATAGTTATAGAAAAATCGAAACCTGTAGGCATAAACTGGAACTCATACATTGTTATCTCGAGTTTCCAAAACATATCCAAATTGGATGTGAGTAATAAACAAGAATATTCACATAATATAAATCAAAAACATGAAATAAAATATAAATATCATCTAATTAAAAAAATTCTCATGAAATATCCCCATTTAACATATATATATTGATCACTTAAAAAAAATCAATTCACATAGCATAAAGGAGAAAAATTGTCTTCATGAAATAATACTAATGGAATTACCACTAGGGTGGTAGAACTATCAAGTGGAATAACATTATAAATTTAAAAATTAACATTTATAACTGACATGGAAATGTTGAGTCAAAAGTCCTCTTTTGACTTTTATATATTGTTTTGAAAATCACAAATGTCCACTTTCATGTTTATCGTATCGTACTGACCATGTTGATCGTACTGATCATGCTGATCGTACTGACCATGCTGATCGTACTAATCATGCTGATCATACTGACCATGCTGATCGTACTGATCATGCTGATCGTACTGACCATGAAAATCGTACAATGCTGATCGTAATGACCATGAAAATCGTACAATGCTGATCGTACTGACCATGACAATCGTACAATGTTGATCATACTGACCATGCTAATTGTACAATGCTGATCGTACTGAATATAGAAATTGCATTGACTCTGCTACTCATATCATTCTTTACATACTTGTTTTGGTAATTAGTCAAAAAACATGTTTCATATAAATCGTACTCATGATTATCTAGTTCGTATATCTTGTTTTAACCAATAAGATGTTGTTGAGTTAGTTACAAACTAATCAAAACGATGTCATGATTTCTGTATCAATATGACCGTTATGATGCCAGGTGTCCAAGTCCCTCCTAGTTTTTCGGAGAAATATGTCCTTTTTTGGCAACATGACCATTGGAACCCGAGGCCTATAAATAGGAGGTCATTTGAAGCATAAAGAGAGAGACTTTTGGAACAAATGTGATACTCTACTTCTATCAAGTTCTAGAGAGAGACAATGTGACTTCTCTCATCTGCTTTGTGCGTCCGATCATCGTATCGAGGGATTTCAAGTAATTGAAAGACATAGGTGTTGATTACCTACAAAATTGAGGGCTTCCAGGGATAGGTAGACGGACGGTCCGATCATCATATCAAGGGCTGCCGGGGATAGGCAGACAGACGTACCGATCATCGTATCGAGGGCTGCTGGGGATAGGTAGACAGACGTTCCGATCATCGTATCGAGGGCTTACCAAGGTGTTGGTGAGATATACCTTTTTTCATAGGTGAAAGGATAACCCTTCTCTTTGGGTCAAAAGAATTGTAATACTTTTACTTTTCTGCTACGTCTTGTATTAGAAAGGAATTTATATTGTTTCCTTTCTTCTTTACATATTCAATTGTAATTGTTTCAATTACAATCAGTCCACTACATATTGTATTGATTGATTCTATACGCTTTAAGGTAGAATCATTCATCTCTATATTACTATGATTATTTTGTTCATCTCGTATACAATTGTTTTAATTTTCATTAGTATTACATTACTTCATACCATTTAGTCTCAATACAATTGTGGGTGTTTGTAATTGTATTAGTTTAAGATCTTTTAAACTAATATCTTTATGTGTTTAAACATTATGTTTTTAAACCTACAATTCAGCCCCTATTGTATTGTTCCATCTAATATACATATACATCTACATATTTGATCCAACAATTGGTATCAGAGGAGGTTTCAACAAATTTCTATTTCTTTTTCTATTTTTACTTACTACACTAACGCGTGGAGTGGAAAAGGTTTTTGTTTTATTAGATGATAGGAATGAATATTGGGTCAATAGACGATCTAAATCCTTCTAGACCACCCATCTTTTATGGGAATGATTATGAGTACTGGAGAGATCGTATGAATAATTTTGTGATCAATATTGGCGTAGACAATTTCATTATGCTTACTAGAGGTTACAAAATTCCTGACAAAGAGGTCAATACTTGTACTAACCAAGAGCAGAAAGAATATCAACTGAATTACAAGGTACACAATACTTTATTATGATCTATGACCAGGAATATATATAGTCAGATATCTTCATGTGAAGCAGCCAACTGTATTTTGATGAAATTAGAAGTCACTCATTTTGGTACATCCAAGGTTATAGAAACAAGAAGAGGAATGGTTCGAGCAGAGTATCATGGATTTTTTTTCCTTATAGAGAGCCAGTATGTAAAGTGCAACAATGATTTTTAAAAATTGTCAACAGTCTAAAATCCATGGGTGAAAAGGGTCTTAATGATGAAGCTCTAGTAGATAAGATTATAGATATAATTCCAAATTAATGGGAGTCAAAAAGGACAGCTATTGATGAAAATAGAAAAGTTTCCCAGATTAATATTGATGAACTCTTTGGAAGTCTTCTACAGCACGAGACAAGAATGAAGAGAGATGTTGATTTCAACAAGAAGAAGAATGGTAATGGAAGTTTAGCCTTTACATCTAAAGATAAAACACCTGGAAGGCTTACAAGATCCAAAGCTGAGAAAGTTGTTATATCTGATTCAAGGGATTGTGATCTTTTAGATAATGAGCTAGCCAATATTTCTCGAAGGATGAACAAGATTGTGGGAATGAAAGACTTCCAATATAGATTAAAAAACAATGATAGTAAGGATAAGAAAGATTCAGAGGTAACTTATTATGAATGTAAGAAAGTAGGACATATAATGCTTGATTGTCCTTTACTGAAGAGGAAATATTGAAAGGAGAAACACTCTGAAAGAAATAAGAAAAGGTTTTATAAGACAAAGAAAAAGAAATTCTTGAAGGCAAATGATACTTGGAGTGCAAGTGGTAGTGATTCTTCATATGATTCTTCAAAATATGAGTCCTCAGGACGAAAGAATATTGGACTTATAGCCAGATTACCAATTGAAGATCATTGTATCATGGCTAATGTACATAATGCTGAAGCTATTACAAATGTCTCTTTAAATGCAAATCATACTGATAATAGATATTATGAATCTTTAAATTATGAATCTTCATCATCAGAAGATGATACATTACCTTCTTTTGAAGAAGTATCTAGTTTTACTAAATTACTTGAAAATGAAAATTTAAAACTCAAGAAGAAGCTTGAGAAAGAAAATTCTATAATAACAATTTTAATAAATAAATGTCAGATATTTCTAATGATCTTGATGTGAAAACTTCTGATTTTGATATTATTTAAAAAACCCTTGAGAAATTCAAATCTGATAAGGATAAACTTTCTAAGGATCATGAAAATGTGTTCTCAAAGAAAACTGTTTTGGAGCCTAACTCTAGTTCAAAATAAAATGTTTTGGAAAATAAAAATTTAGTCTTAAAACTAAAGTCAGAAATTTTCTCTTTAAAGAAATGTCTGTCAAACTTTACTTATGTAAAAGAAAACATTGACAAGATGTATTCTCAAATTTTACCTTTGAGAAATTGTTCTGGTCTTGGTTATACTCATTCCAAACCTGTTTTTAGTAATAATTATTTTGTTACTCAAAAAACCTCTTTTTGTTCTAAGTGACAATGTGGAGGACACTGGAGAAGAGATTGTTCCCTTAATAGAACTCAATATTTAGGATTTTATAATGCTCATTTTGCAAAACAAATGTGGATTCCTAAAATTCTTTTATCTAATCCTTATGGATCCAAACAAGTTTGGATTCCGAAAAACTAATTGTTTCTTTTTCAGGAAAATGACAAGTGTACCAATAGGAGTATTTGGTACATGGATAGTGGTTTTTCTTGACCCATGACCGGAAACAATGATCTATTTGAAAATGTTATCAAAACAAAAGGTGGAAAAGTTACCTTTGGAGATAATTCTCAAGGAATGATTGTTGGTATAGGTAATATCATTTTTCTTGGAAAAGTTCTTATTTCAAATGTTTTGTTTGTTAAAGGTCTTAGGCACAACCTCATCATCATAAGTCAATTATGTGATGAAGGTTACCTTGTGAATTTTAGAAATGATAAGTGTCTAGTTCACAATTCCAAGGATGTGTTCATTCTATCTTCTCATTGTCAAGAGAATGTTTACACTATTAACTTTGATGACCTTAGGAGCCAAATCTTACCCTGCTTAAGTGCAATAGAAGACAAGTCATGGTTATGGAATAGAATAATAGGACACTGTAATATCAGAAACCATAGTTAACTTTCATAAAAAAGACTTGTGAAAGGACTACCGGACATTAGATATGATTATTCAAAAGTCTGCGATCCTTTTCAATTTGGAAAGAAACATAAAACTAGATTTAAATCATTTAGAGAAGTTTCAACTTCGAATGCATTGCAGCTAGTGCACATGGATCTTTTTGGTCTCACACAAACTGGAAGCATTGGAGGCAAATACTATGTATTTGTTTTAGTTGATGACTTTTCAAGATTCACATGGGTCTATTTTCTCACAAGGAAATCTGAAGCCTTTTCCTATTTCAAAACTTTTAGAGCCCAAGTTAAAAATTAGAAAAACCTACCATTGATAACTATTCATAGTGATCATGGTGGTGAATTTCAAAATTCAGAATTTGAAACTTTTTGTAGTAAGAAAGGTATTACTCACAATTTCTAAGCTACAAGATCTCCTCAGCAAAATTGTGTTGTTGAAAGAAGAAATCGTATTCTTCAGGAAATGACTAGAACCATGTTGAGTGAATACTCAATTTCTATCCACTTCTGGGCTGAAGCTATTAGTACTGCCTGTTTTACTATAAATCGTGTTTTAACTAGACCATTTCTTAACAAAACCTCTTATGAGTTATGGACTGGCCGAAAACCTAAAGTTTCTTACTTCACAGTTTTTTGGGTGAAACGTATTCATTCTGAATACAAAAGATAATCTATACAAATTCGCACCAAAATCTGATGAAGGAATATTTCTAGGTTACTCCACAACTTCAAAGGTTTATAGTGTTTTTAATAAAAAAACTTGTACTGTTGAGGAAACAGTACATGTGAAATTTGATGAAACTGATTCTTTTGTTTTTAAATCATCCCAACCAATATCCTCATATGTGTTTTCAAAAACTGATTATCAATCTTTGATAGTAGATCCTTATGATAAGGAAAATATTCAAGAAGATACTTCTGAAACATTTACCAGAGAAGGTTTTCTACCATATGTTGATGAACAAGCATTACAAAACCCAAATGAATTGTTTCTTAGGAATCATCCTAGTAATAACATCATTGGTGACACAAATCAACCTGTAAGGACCAGAAATTCCTTACGAAATGAAATAGAACATCTTGCTTTTATTTCCCAATTTGAACCTAAAAGTCCAAGTGAGGGCTTAGGTGATTATGATTGGATCAAAGCAATGCAAAATGAACTAAATGAATTTGAGAGGAATCAAGTCTGGACTTTTGTTGAAAGACCTAAAGAAACAACTGTAATTGGTGTAAAATTGGTTTTTAGAAACAAATGTGATGAAAACGGAATAATTGTCTGAAATAAAGAAAGACTTGTTGCTAAGGTCTATAATCAAAAAGAGGGAATAAACTATAAAGAAACATATGATCCTGTAGCTAGGATTGAATCTATTCGTATTTTATTCACCTTTGCAGCATACATTAATTTCAAACTATTTCAAATGGATGTAAAATGTATTTTTTTAAATTGTTTTGTTCAAGAAGAAGATTTTTTCGAACAACTTCCTCGATTTCAAAACTCAAAACATCCTGATCACGTTTTTAAACTTACCAAGGCTCTATATGGTCTTAAAGAAGCCCCTATAGCATGGTATGATAGGCTTACAAGATTTCTTTTACAAAACAATTATACAAAATGTACAACAGATCCAACCCTTTTTATAAAAATAGAAAACAAAAATGTTTTAATTGTTCAAATCTATGTTTATGAAATCATTTTTGGATCAAATCAGAAATCTTTAACTGTTTATTTTGAAAATTTAATGAAATATGAGTTTGAAATGAGAATGATGGGTGAGTTAACATTCTTTTTAGGTTCTCAAATTTCTCAAAAGCCAGAAGGAACATATATATCTCAACATAAGTATATATAAAATTTACTCAAAAAGTATTTTTATGACAAAACTAAGAGTATTATCACTCCAATTGGTACCTAAAATAAACTTTATCTTGATGAAACTGGGAAACCAGTGGATTAAACAATCTTTAGAGGTATGATACGAAGTTTTCTATAATTGACAGCTAGTCGACCCGACTTAATGTTTTCTATATGCTTATGTGCGAGATAACAATCTAATCCAATGGAGTCTCATTTAAAAGCTGTAAAGAGAATCTTTTGGTATTTAAAAGGAACTATAGATCTAGGTCTCTTTTATTCTTCGGGAGAGGATTTTGTTTTAAAAAGTTTTTCAGATGATGACTTTCGTGGTTGTAGAATGGATAGAAAAAGTACATCTAGAACATATCATTTCTTAGGAGGTTCTCTGGTTTCGTGGTCCTGTAAGAAACAACACTCAGTAGCACTATCCACTGCTGAAGCTGAAAATGTAGCAGCTGGAAGTTTCTGTGCTCAAGTGTTGTGGATGCAACACACACTCACTGACTATGGATTGAGTTTCTCCAAAACTCAAATTCTATGTGATAATACTAGAGCCATAGCTCTTAGTAAGAACCCAGCACATCACTCTCATGCAAAACACAAAGATGTTAGGAATCACTTTCTTAGGGATCACACACAAATAAGAGATATTGTTTTACAAATCATCAGAACGCAAGAACACCTTGCTGGCATTTTTACAAAACCATTACCTTTCGATAGATTTGAGTTTATAAAACAGAAGCTAGGAATGATTACATTAAAATAATCATTCATATAGACTTCATGTTTTACAATTCTCCTAACATTAATTAACTCCCTTTGAAAGGGGGAGGGGATTTCTTACTATGTTTTTTTACTATGTTTCTCTTTATCTTGTGATATTTAATTATTTACTCTCCTGGTATGTGTTTTTTTATCGTATTGACAGTTTTATCATATCATTTTTTTTTCTGTTTATCGTATTGACAGTCTTATCGTATCATTTGTTTTTTTTGTTTATCGTATTGATAGTTTTATCATATCATTTATTTTTCTGTTTATCGTATTGATAGTCTTATCGTATCATTTATTTTTCTGTTTATCATATTGATAGTGTTATCGTATCATTTGTTTTTTTGTTTATCGTATTGACAGTTTTATTGTATTATATACTTCATCGTATCGAATGATCATGGTAATGAATTTCTTTTCCATCATATTGACCGATTATGGTAATGAATTTATTTTCCATAGTATGGACCGATCATGGTAATGAATTTCTTTTCTATCTTATCGATCGATCATGGTAACGAATTTCTTTTCCATCGTATCGACCGATCATGGTAATGAATTTCTTTTCCATCATATCGACCGATCATGGTAATGAATTTCATTTCCATCGTATTGATCGTTCATGGTAATGAGATTTTTTCTGTCGGCTTGTTATTTCATGGTAACGAGATTGTTTTCCATCGGCTTGTCAGTTCATGGTAACGAGATTGTTTTCCATCAGCTTGTCAGTTCATAGTAACGAGATTGTTTTCCATCAGCTTGTCAATTCATGGTAACAAGATTGTTTTCCATTATCTTTTCAGTTCATGGTAACGAGATTGTTTTCCATCGGCTTGTCAGTTCATGGTAACAAGATTGTTTTCCATCAGCTTGTCAGTTCATGGTAACAAGATTTTTCTCCATCGGCTTTTCAGTTCATGGTAACAAGATTTTTTTCTATCGGCATGTCAGTTAATGGTAACGACTTTGTTTTCCATCGGTATGATGATTGATAGTTTTTTTTCTCTTTGTACATCTGTGTTTTCATTTGATCTTTACTAAAACCAACAATAACGTTACGTTCTCCGGTAGGTACTTTCCAATTTTTTTTAAATTGTTTTCATTTTAATCCTAGCCATTGACCATTTTTCCTCTAAACTTGATCGTAGAAGATCAATGGTCACCCCTATATCGCTTATAAATATCCCCCATCCCCAATCCCACATTGTTTTTTCAGGTTTTGAGGCAAAGCTCTGCTCAAATGTTTTTAAATCATCGTAAAATCTTTCATCGACATCACCTATATGTCTCAGTCCTCTGCTAATAATCCCGCCGAAATGTCTTCAAATAATATTTCAGAGAAAGGCTTTTTCAGATAAAGGTTAGTTTCTTGGGGCTTTTTTGATTCGTATGATTCCACAATCAAAATAATAATTTTGTTTCAAGGATGGGAGCATTTATGTGTTGAAGGAACTATTTCCAAGATCCGGTTCTCTTTTATGAAGTCAGTTAGTTCAATAAAACTGTATCTTTCGACAAATACATGACTATAAATTTTGTTGTGTATGATAGAAAGTTTTCTATGTCTGTGAAACAAGAATCTCTTTTTCTGAATGTCCCAATAGAAGGGGATTCTTTCTGTCCATCTCATAAACTACCAGAGGAAGTTGGTACATTTAATAGAGAAAGTGATGAGAAGTCTTTGTTTGTTATAAATGAAGAGAAGAGAAAAGTGGCACATCTTTCTCCGGACAGTCGGTTTGTGACTTTATGGATGCAAGGTTTTCTTATCCCAAGGAAAGGGGATAAAGAAACTCTCAATGTTTCTGATATTTTTATGCTTGACTATCATGTAAATATGAGAAAAGTAAATCTCATGGGATATTTTTTTGAAACTATCAAGAATGTCAAGACAGGAGGAATTATGTCACAAATGATTATGTATCCAGCCATCCATACAAAGTTTATTCTTGAGATCACGAAGTTTTGCAACATTCCTTCGAAAGGGAGCCTGATAGATCTGAAGCCATCTTGGATTAGTAAGAGTACGATGAAAAAGCTGAATGTTTGTTTTGATCCAAATTCAAAACTTTTTGTTAAGGATGTAGAATTTGAATCTCCTCAGAATCAATCAGCACCTATACCAGCAAGAAGACTTTCAATCTACTCGTATTACTCAAAAGTCTGATCCGCAAACCAGATCAAAGCCTATGAAGAAGCCAAAGTACAGTAAAGAAGTTGTAGCCAAATTGAGAAAGGATAAGGAACAAATAATGGAAGGTGATCCAAAGTTTGTACATGATCCAGCCGAAGTGTTTGCTGAAAGAATTAGGGTAGAAGAAACCCTTAAAGCTGAAAAGATAAAGAAAACTATTTTGAAAGGAAAGGCTCAATACTTTGATATATCTAAAGTCTTGAAAATGGTTGAGGATGCAAGTGCTCAACTAACGGAATAAGTGCATCAAGATCCCATCGTACATAGCCTTCCTGAGAAATAAAAAGGAAAACAAATTATGGAAGAGATAGAAGAAGTGGAAGAGGAGGAAGGATATTTTCTTTTAGAATTCCTTCAGAGTTCAAAGAAGAGTAGGGAGGAATCGGTTCAAAAGCAGAGTGAAGGTGTTCAACAAGTTCCTCATTACGATCAAGCACGATTTCAATCTTCAGAAACTCCAGATAGAATTTTGTCTCAAGTAAATCAAGGTACTCAATCTTCTCATACTGAAAAAGTTATTATCATAAGTGAAAAAGTAGAAGATGAAAGAAAAGATAAAGAAAAGGAAAAAGGAAAACAGCCTGTTGTTGACTCAAGCTGATCAAATGAATTTCCTTCGTACGATGAGGATACTGATTCAGAACATACAATCTCTCTAAAGAAGAGTGATTAATTGTTCATGTTTTACGAAGGGTTGAAAAGACCATTCTCTACATTTCCTGGATGGAAGAGAAAATTGATTTCATTACTAACAATCAGAAAAAGATGTTTGGTTCTATAAAAGAGTTGAGAAAGAAAGTGTTGTCAGCTGAAGCCGATTTGAAAGTTCATTCCGAATCCTCGGTTGCTCATAAGAAAGCTTCCAACAGGATGACTAAGTGGTCATACAAAACAGAGAGCTCAGTCAATGATCATGAGATAGAAATTGAAGATATAATAAGGTTGTCAAATGATCTTGCAATTACTTTCAATAAGATTAACAAAGAAACGGTTGAAAGGGTGAATCTTTTGTCTTCCCAATGAGTCGATGTTCCTTTAGTAAAATACTTGCAGTAGAGAATGAATTCCTTTCGGGCTGAGTTTTCAAAGGTTTCATCATTCAAAGATCAAATAGTTCTCTTGCAGAAACAGAACACTGGGTTATCCAAAGATAACAAGAATTTTCATAACAGAATTGATACTCTTGAAGAAGTATTCAGAGTTAAGGAAGAGACAATCAGAAATCAAGATCAACTATTTTCCGATCAACAAGACCTACTCAGATCTTAGGGTGATGCTATTTCCGATGAAAATAAAGAGAACAAAAAGATGAAGGCAGTTCTTCATGATTTGATCAAAAAGGAGAAGGAAAGAGAAAACAAGTTACTTGTGTTTGTTTTCAAATTTGGTCTTGATTGTTATCGTAATGAAATTTATTTTATCCATTGTCTTGTATTTATTCTCTAACTCTTTCAGAAAATTCAAGTTTACTCCTTTATTTTCATAAATCACAAAGGGGGAGGATGTTTATAAGGGGGAGAATGTTTTATAAAGGGGGAGAATACTTCACAACAATTAAAAGGAAAATCTAAAAATACAATCCTTAGAAAAGTCCATACCTAAGGGGGAGTTAGTTGTATTCAATTTCTTATTCAGAAGAGTTTCCAATAACTCAGGGGGAGATAAGTATTTCTTTTAGATTTTTATTTTTTTGATTTGTGATTTCGTAAAAGGGGGAGACTGTTGAGTCAAAATTCCTCTTTGGACTTTTATATCTTGTTTTGAAAATCACAAATGTCTTCTTTCCTGTTTATCGTATCGTACTGACCATGCTGATCATACTGACCATGCTGATCGTACTGATCATGCTGATTGTACTGACCATGTTGATCGTACTGATCATGCTGATTGTACTGACCATGACAATCGTACAATGCTGATCTTACTGACCATGACAATCGTAAAATGCTGATCATACTGACCATGACAATCGTACAATGATGATCGTACTGACCATGCCAATCGTACAATGCTGATCGTAATAAATATGGAAATTTCATTGACTCTGCTACTCATATCTTTCATTACATACTTGTTCTGGAACTTAGTCAAAAACACATGTATCATTTAAATCGAACTCATGATTATATTGTTCATATATATTTTTTTAACCAATACGATGTCATTAAGTTGGTTGCAATCTAATCAAAATGATGTCGTGATTTCTGTTTCAATATGACCGTTATGATGCCAGGTGTCCAAGTCCCTCCGAGGTTTTCGGAGAAATATGACCAATGGAGGAAACATGACCGCTGGAACCCGAGGCCTATAAATAGGAGGTCGTTTGAAGCTAAAAGAGAGAGACTTTTGGAACAACTGCGATACTCTACTTCTATCAAGTTATAGAGACAGACATTGGGACATCTCTCATATGCTTTGTGCGTCAGATCATCGTATCGAGGGCTTTCAAGTAATTGAAAGACAGAGGTACCGATTACCTACAAAATCGAGGGCTGCCGGGGATAGGCAGATGGATAGTCTGATCATCGTATCGAGGGCTTCCGAGGATAGGTAGACAGACGTACCGATCATCGTATCGAGGGCTACCGGGGATAGTCAGACGGACGTTCCGATCATCGTATCGAGGGCTTACCAAGGTGTTGGTGAGACAGACCTCTTATCCTAGGTGAAAGGATAACCCTTCTCTTTGGGTCAAAAGAATTGTAATACTTTTACTTTTCCATGGCTGCTTGTATTAGAAAGGAATTTATATTGTTTCCTTTCTTCTTTACATATTCAATTGCAATTGTTTCAATTACAATCATTCTATTACATATTGTATTGATTGATTCTATACACTTTAAGGTAGAATCATTCATCTTTATATTACTCTGATTATTGTGTTCATCTCGAATACAATTGTTTTACTTTTCATTAGTATTACATTACTTCATACCATTTAGTATCAATACAATTGTGGGTGTTTGTATTTGTATTAGTTTATGATCTTTTAAACTAATCTGTTTATGTGTTTAAACTCTAAGTTTGTAAACATACAATTCACCCCCCTCTTGTATTGTTCTATCTAATATATATATATACATCTACATATTCGATCCAACAGGAAAACCATATTATACGAATCATTTTAAATCCAATGAAGATTAATCTCTTAAAATCATTGGTTTCCTCCCATACAACAGAACTGTAAATAAAACACCTTCTTTATATAATCATATCCTCAAAATATTAGTTACATACTATAGAAATAAAAACTATCCCTCAACCCTCTTATTAATCCTCAAATTACATTGTATTAGAGACTTCAAGGTTTGTACAAAAGTATTGCACATTTTAACATGGTTTTAGAAATAAAAAACATTATATATATATAATTTAATGTGTTGAAATCATTTAGTTTATTTTATAATCCCATATATAATATCAAATTTCAAAAATAATTTAATTGTAAATGAATTAATAAAAATCAATCATTTCACGATACTTCATATAATGGTATTTTAAAAAGAATATAACACATCCAATTAGAAGTAATTCAACATCAATGGTAGAAGCATAGCATTTCATGGAAATTACATCTACAAGCATTATAAATAAAACTTCCAAAAGTTAGATCAACTCCAACCAAATATTAAACCATAATAAACTTTAGGATTAAGTGAAGAATATAAGATTTTGGGTTATGTTTATTTGGGACAAGAGGATAGGAATATAAATGTAAAAATTAGTGATTTACATTTGAACATGTCTTGAAATCAATAGAGAAAAGAATTAGATGCTGAGGAAGAAGTGGAGAGGGTATATCTTAAGATCTCATAAGGTTTAGACATATATGAGGGGATGTAAAAGCTAAAAAAGATTAAATAATAAGGGAAAATAGTAAAATAAAAATTTCAATAATATGGGCATCTTTCACAGTTTGAGCACATGAATTACTATAAAATTTTCCGTCCTTGTATCACATAGAATAATAAAACATCAAATCCACATGGTTTGTACACATGGTTTACATAAAAATCCTCCAAATAAGAATAATCCACATTAATAATTCTACAATATTCCACATGTTTCTCCCACATGGTTCTCTAATCAAGGCACAATTAAGTCAAAAAATAACTATATGTATAACCGATCATCATGGTTTTCTCTAAAACCTTCCTGATCTATATTAAACAACTTTTTAACTATGAAACAGTGGAATAAAATTAAAAAATAATCATTCTAAATCCAAATTTGAAATTCATAATAACTCATAATTATAAAATATTTAGTACTATAATGAAATTAGGGTATCAATATTCTATTGATAATTCCACACCCCCAATGTTATTGGAGAGAGTAGAAGGAAATGATAATGAAAACACTGTACTAAATTTAGTAAGAAAATATAGTTAGTGGATATAAATGATATATCTTACAATGGAATGTTATATCCATTTTAGACATACCAATTCATAAAATAACTATAATCATACATTTACACCCATTATATCTTGATATAATTAGTGGAGGATTTGGAAAAAATTAAGTGGTCTAGTGGGATAAGGATACGCAAAAAAAAAGGCTTTAAAAAATTAATATAACCAGTCCTAAGAATCATTAAATATCTCCATGTGTAATCCCGATCAATGTCACAAAACATTAATTCCAAAAATCATATAGACATTTAATAAGCCATCTAGATAATTAAAATTCACCTTGAATGGTGAGAATAGAGATAAAAACTCTAATGATATGGGTACCAACAAAGAAAAAATGTTTCCTTAAATCAGTATGAGATAAAATAATTCTCTATAAACCATAAACAACACCTCATAAAACCAGCTTATAAAATCATGTATCCTTTATCTTGAAATAATCTATGGGTTTTGGGGGCTAGCCGATGTGAGAAGGTGAAACTACACCACCATTGAGTATGAGCAGCATAATCATTATGAAAACATGATTGGTTAGTTTGTTGAGAAATAAATTTAGTTGATAGTTTCAGTCGAAAAAAAAAATAAAACAGATCTTCTTCTTTGTAGAAAAATGAATTCAAGAAATGAAAACATTTAAGAAATCCTCTTTGTATATGATCTTAAAAACATATAGAAAAAAATATTGTTGTAGTGATGATGTTAATATATTCAATCAATAAAAGATAAAAACAAGATTGAATGCAACGTGAAGATCTTTGGAATATCAATGACATTATTTCACTGAAAAATCTCTTTTTTCACAAGGAATTTAGAAAATATAGATTGTTATAGGAAAACCATATTTTTTTATTGTTAAAAAGATCTAGAAATATCTTCAGATAAATCCTAATAATAAATTTTAAGGATTCAAATTTTGATTTTGAACATCAGGATAAAATTTTAATTCCTAGATAAATAAGAATAGTTTTATCTATTGAATGAGGGACTTTGAATCAGTTTTTGACAATATTTTATGAGATACTTAATTATGACTATACCTTTTTATATACTTTTTAATATCTAGAACATTAATTTGATAATCTATAGTGTCAAACATAGGATTTATTTCAAATGTATGATTTACAATATATGGTTGACATAAAAATGATTGTTAATGAACCATAAGATTGTACTTAAATGATATGGTTGATTCCAAAATTATATTTCCTAGTCCATTGTTTTACCATAACATAGGTTACCTAATCCACATGTTCGGTATAAATATAGGTTCCAAATGTTATCTTCCTTAGTAAATATAGTTTTCAAAACACATATGATCTAATAATTAACAAATGGTATAAAACATGTTTAAAAACTTATTTAAAACACATATTGAACTCATTAAATAAAATATTAACCTGAAAATAACATTATAATTTGATATCTTTCTAATGAAATATAATCCTATAAAAATATGAAGTAGTTTAATTAGTAAAACAATTGAGGGAAATTATGAGAATACAACTCAATGAGAAATCAAAGATTATTATTGGAAGAACACATGAAAAAATATTTCACATTTTTAATGATAAAGAACCCATATAACATAATTTATTGAAATTACAATAAATTAAAAAAAAGAATAATATTTTGGGAGATATGTGGGAAATTATATTTCTCATTTTAATGTTACACTTCAAAAAATAAAAAAAGTTTATTATTCTAAAATATTAGAATAATAAAATTTATAAAATTCTTTTATTCTCCACCTTTAATATATAATTTTCAAAATAATATTGTTTTCCAAAATTTCCCCCACTTATTTTGATATTAAAAATAAATAATTAAAAATGGAATATAAAAGAAGTAATATTTCATAATACTGGTAGGGAATGTTTTGTTAATCTAATTGAAATTGTTTTCTATATAGTTAATTGGTTTAGATATATAAATAGGAAATAACAAAATATAATATGATGACATTTATTCATGAAAAATCATCAACGATTAAAAGAATATTTTACAAAAGGGATAAGATATAGGATTGGATGGGGATGAAGACTATGGTTCATATTAGTCATATAATGAAAAAGAATAAAAAATATTCTAATGAAAAACCTTGAGATCATCCAGTATAATCCCAAAATAATAATTCAATATCCAAACACTTTCTTTCATCAACAACTATAAATCATTGACCATTCTTAAATTTTCAAAGAAATTCACATTCATAAAATCATAGAATGTATCAACTAGCTGTATAATGTTCTATATCACATTATCTAACTAATTGAGATGTTTTTGAATACATATATCATTAGATGTAAATATTTCAAAATGATATTTTTATTTTCCAATGGAGAGTGAATTTGAATATTATCACACATTTTGTTGTGAATCTGAATATTTATTTTACTCAAAATAGATTCAATAGATTCTAACCTCATTATCAAGTCTAGATATATTAGATTAATTGATGTAGAATATCCTTCATGATATACAATACTTAGGTAAGATTCAAATTTATATCATAGATACATTATTTATTCTCCAAAATTAGACATGGAAATTGACTCTCCTTTGAGTTTCCCATTTTTCACATCTATTTATCTCTGAAAAAACATAAAAATAGCTTGTATAAATTTAACTTTCTCTCAGAATATGATGTTGAGACTAGAATGAATCTAATATTACTCTAGGAAAATATGATCTTTTCAAATATTCCAAATATTTTATAGAAAATTCCAACTTAGTTTGAAAATTAGTATTACATTCATCCATCCAAATAAATTTACAAACAAAATAAAAAATCTTAGAATTAATTGAACCAAAATATTCCTATTTAGAAATTAAGGAGGATTCACCTATGTCAACCATGGAAAGAAACTATCCTTAAATATCATCACTAGATTGGTATGATAAATTATTAAACATATATTTTCTCCGTGTTTTACTAAAAAGATTCTCTATGGACTCTTCAGTAAAAGAAACTCTCTAATTTTCAGTTAAATATATTGTTTTAGTTAAAGTTGGGTAAACATGCTCACATTCTTGATAATTCATATCAACTTTCTCTTCTCCATGATCCATTTTCTCATATTGGTTTTAGTTAGTCTTTATACATGAGTAACCAAATAAAAAATAAAAACTATTTTTCAACTTCTACATCTTTATCTTATTGATCCTAACCAACATGATCTTCTATTATTAAAATTATTGTAACAAGGGATTTACTACTAGATTCACCTAGGGTTATTTAAGATATTGAGGGGCACCTATATCAGCAGGTGGATCACCGACATCAACTCCAAGTCTCATTCCAGTTTCGACAGAATCTTACTTTCATCCTGATTCAATAATTTCTATAGTATGAAACCACACTAATCTAGTATAATACTGGATTATGTAATCCCCCTTAGTATGAACAGAATATTATTACTGATCATAAACAAATTTTTTAATCCAAATTCCCCTTATAGTGAACCAATATAAACCAAACATTTTCAAGGTTCTAGTATAAATAATATAGTTTTGGTGAAATATGATAGTTTGTTGAATGTTACAAATCTTATTATTTTTATATTTAGGTAGAGAAACATGCATTTTGTATGGAAATATTTACATTATAGAATATATCTGAGAATAATGATGCATATAAATTAAAATATAACTATGAAAATTCAACAGAATTTTACTTAAAATAAAAAAATGATATACATGTTAAGATTTTTTTAATCAAGATCAGAAGTCTTAGGCATTACTGAAGATTGAATATTAATGACCAACACCTTCTACTATGTTTAATTACATTTCAAAATAATCTATTTTATTAGGGTAAATCTGAATACAAAATGTATTATATCATAAGACTTATTGTTTTAATCCCAATCATTCTATGATTAATGTAAAAAGTCCATTCACTAGTAATATAAAAAATCTGGTAAATTTATATATAAGAAACTAAAAACATTATAATGTTTACCATTGTGGAGAATAAATACTAAGTGATGAAAAAGTTAAACTAGGAATGTTCATAAACCTATTTCTCAACAATATGAAAATGTATTGAGTATTTATACTGATAAAAATATGTCTTAATCCTTGAAAAACCAATGCATTTCTTAACATTACATTGGTCTATGAAAAACACTATATATAGATGAAAATTACATGAAGGAATTTCCTTTCACACCCAGAATAATACTGGTAATTAGAATCACTCATAACTTTATATTTGGTTCTCTATATCCTTTCCATTATAATAATACAAAAGGATTACGATTTACAATCTTCAGTTCATAGAGAAATAATAATATATGAATGTCGAATGGGTGAGAAATTATGTTTGTGAGAGAGAGAGACAAAATTTATTACATTATTATTGAACTGATTTCAGAATAAGAAGAAAAAATATTCAATTAAAAAAATTGGACATTATTTTTTAAAAGAAATTTTTTAAAGACTAATAAATACCAAATATATTAAATAACAAAGTATTAATGAATAAATAAATCATAAAAATTATTTAAGACATAGAATTTATAATAAATAGAATAAATAAAGATATAAATGTAACGTTTAAAATAAAAATAAATATTAAGTATAATTAATGAAAATTAATTTTTTATTTTAAATAAAATATTCCAAACTCTCCTAAATAAATTCAAAAATAGCAGTGCTAAGTGGATTAGGGAATATATTATTATGTTTATAATCAATATGGAAACATTGTAATAATATATCTCCATTACCTATATGACTGCTTAGAAATGTTTTTCTTATATCAATATTCTTAGTCATTGTATGACTCATATAATGTTTTGAAATTAAAATTTAACTCGTATTGTCAAGAAAAATAAGAACATTATTAAAAATTAGTCAAAAGTCCACAGGTGTGTGCTTTAACCACAATACTTGTGTATAACAACTTCCAACAGAAATATATTCTTCCTAGTATACTCAAAATGAAAATAAATATTGTTTCATACATGATCATGAATATTTAGAAATTCCCATTAATTGACGAGTACCTAAGGTATTGTTTCTATCTATCATATAGTATCTAAAATTAGTATATGAATATATTGTTAAATTATAATTAGTAGTTTTTTCATAATGAAAATATAGAAAAATAGTTCCATCTAAAAATGTTATAACTTCTTTAACATTAGTAGTGTGATATGTTTTATGATTTAATAGAAATATCCCAGAAAGAAAAAAAAGAAATAATAATATGTATTATTATAGTAGGTAGATGTAGAAAAATACCAATCATACTTCCATATATCGTATTAAAAGGTTTTCTAATTTTATTAATATCATTTTTTATACTAGTATGTTATATAATTGTATAACTTTGATTATTTCAAGGTCCATTTAAAAAAATACACAATATATTTAGTTTTATTGAAATAAATCCTAAGTTCTTTTTAAAATATTTCAAATCAAGGAAATTTTCTCCCCATAATAATCATTTCAAATACCATTTTGATTTATTTAGGGAAATAAATGAAAATGTTTTTATTTAATGAAAAAATAACATTATTGATATAAATTTTTTCCCATAAAATATCTGAACATTATATTTTATTAAATAGAGTACAATCCAACATCCCAATAAGAAATGAAATTTTCAGTAGAAAATAACTTTATATTTCATACAATATTATTAGTTCTTGTTCGAAATGATTAAAATAATTAGTATGTTTGAAATTGAATTTGTTATCTGAGGATTTTTAAAACTAAGATGTTGTTTAACATAGAGTTATTGCACTAATTATGCTTTTATAAAAATAGATTTTACATCCATATGAGGTAAACTAAAATTAATATATAAAAAATAAGATAAATAAATTCATATGAATTATAATATTGAGATATTGTAAAATTATTCATCAAAATCTATTTTCATACACCCTCTTCATCAAAACTCCAATATCTGTATCTCTAATTACGATTTTTAAAGTATATCACTTTAAGTTTCTCAGTTTTCAGGGAAAGACACTTTTAAATTTTTTTTAGTTTCAAGTCCTACTGAAATAAATTAAATTTTAACATATTCTAATTAGTTTTTAAATTCATCTTTTTGAGATTCAGGTCTCATGTTTTCTAATGAACTAGTAACTTAATCAATTTTATTTTTATAATGATCAAAAGTGTAACCTTATTTAAACATCAAATGAAGTGATTGTTTAACTATAATTTATTTTTTATTATACACATATTAAGATTTAAATGTAGAAAATTATCATTGAACGATTCATATATTAGCCATTAGACCAAATTTACCATGTTTTTTAGTATTAGAGATATATACCTTTCTTCCCAAAAAAATTAATGTATCCAACAATATTTTTTCTATTATTTCATAACACATATGGTTTTATTTTAAAAATATTTTAATTAAAAATGTATTCACGATAGGGAATAATATGTTTACATATTCTTAAAAAAATAGTTTCTAAGACTATATTAATTTAATGCATCAAATTATATTTTTGGAATATTAATATTTAATATTTATACAAATACATTTTTTTGAGTTGTTATTGGAGTAGAGAAGGTATGTTTAATTTTCAAATTTGTGAAAAAAGAATTAAATTTTTTATTCTAAATCTCTTCAACATGATACTATTTCAATGAATTTATTTTAAAATATATTTCATTTTGAACAATTTTAAAAAATATTACAAACCCAAAAAAACCACACATTTAAATTATAAAAAATAAAATCATATAGATCTATAAAAATAATCAATAGAAAAAAAAAGATAAGATTTGGAAGACAAAATTGATACTCTGAATGGTCCAAAAAAATCCACATTTTTATCTTCTAGTGGTTTATATTTAATAATTTATTTAATAAATTTAATGGATTGATTATACTTATTTTATATTTATAATGAATTATAAAATCATTCATTATATAACATAATACGAGGAAAATTAGAATCAAATCATTTTTCAAATAGTTTTCATAGAGAAAATACATTATAATTTCATTATATACTATGAAAATTCTAGGCTAAATTGGTCTTAGAAGTTAAAAAATACCATCTTTTTCACATAAGGAATTAAGATCCAATGTATAGACATTCTCAGTTATTTGTTCTGTAAAAAAGTGTATTATTTATAAAAATGGAAAAAAATGATTAAAAAAATTAATATAAAATCTATTATCACAATATTTAGAGATATTTATTATATTGTTTTTTAACCCTTGAATAGATGTGATTTTTTTGTTAAAATTGGTTTTCTATCCCTAACAAATCTAACTCCATATATTCTTTCTTTTATATTATCACCAAATGTAACTAAACCTCCATATAATGTTTCCAATTTATAATAATCGAAGACTCCCAAATCATGTTCTATGAGATTCCTTGATCCATATATTATACCACATTTTTGTTCTGGTGGCCTTTTCCTACATAAAAATTAAATAGATATTGTTTTGGTATCCAAATTATCTTGGGTACAGTGGTGTCAGTAAGAATGGTTCTGGGTAACTAGATCATCATAATTTTATTGAAAATTATAAAAATTGATTTATAAACATTTCCATAAATATAATCAATTTTATTCGTACTTATATGAGGAATACTAAAAAAAATTAATTTTATAATGGCCATAAATTCCAAAAAAATCTGTTTGTAGACATGTCTCTACTATTCAACATTGTATAAAATAGTTTCTCTAATTTTTTAGTTTTCTCGATAGATCCATATACAATATTTGTCATTCTAATAGAAATATTTAATAAGAATATAGTTTAGATCTTGTTCCACCTTAGTTAATATACCAATATCACTATTGAAGGAATTTTCTTTAACCTGTGAGTCTTTAATTCTACATTCATGAATAATACAGTTTCATGTAGTTTTTCTAAACATTTATTTTAATTCAATTTTTCATCATATAATATTTTCCACTTAACATACAATTATGAATACAATTTAGTGATTTTTTTTATATTAGAGATTCATACATTTCTTTATGCATTGAGAAGTTTTAAAATAATTTACTATTAGATAAAAATTATATGTTAAGGTATATGAATACTAATATTTAAACTAATAATACTCTATCCATCAAGAAAAAATTTTATTTTATATTATATCGTCCATTTTTTAAAATAGATTTGATGTTCATGATAGAGTATTCATAAAAATTCAAATAATCCTTCACAAAATTTTTACCTTGGGAACCATAGTTAGTATTCATATGAAACATTAATTCATTATTTTACATCTTCATTTTCACATATTTTATCAATTGGAATTTATGATTGATATTCCCCATTTTCATAGCTTCTTTTCATCTGAAATATTTAAGACCATGACCCTATTTTTTGATATTATTTAAATAATTTTTGAATCCTTCCATCATATTATAAACTATAATGAATCATCATGGTCGATGTGAAAGGTACATTTTAGAATATGATTATTAATAATCATTTAATGATGCAACTTCTTCTTTTTATTTATTTCCATATTTTTCGAGTAGTAACATAATGGGGGAAATTTTCCATATTTATCAACCTTTGATCATCAAATGAATCATTCATTTCTGCTTCAAACATCATTAGATTTCAAATAAACTCATTCATTGTAAATTTTTAGACATGAGGGGATTTCATAATTGTATAAGATATTACATTCCATTTAGAGGGAATTAATTTTATTAAATTTTATAGTTTATCAAGGTGAGTATTTAGATCTTTTAATCTAGTAACACCATTGTATATTTCCATAAATTTCCTATTAATAATAGCTATGATTTCACAATCATGTATTATAAAGTGTTGAATTTAAATTGTGTATTATAAAATATTGTTTTCTTGATTTTTTTAGTTGCTTCATTTGAAACTGTAATAGTTCTCCAAATATTATATGGAGTAAAAAATTAGGAAAAATAATTGAATTCACATGGGCTATGTCCCCAAATTATAGAATTGATGGATATTGTATTGACAGAAAACATGAATTCCTTTTTGGAATCCCAATTTTAGAGTTATCTAGTTATTTTAAAAGGTTTGATAACATTTATATCGACTATACAACAAATATTAATTAAATATACAATTATTCTAGAATTCTAACAACCAATATTTTCTCTTCTAATGTATGTGGCTGAAATCATGTACATTACAAATTTTTATAATTATGTTGAAATATTCCTTCAAAATAACATTTGATTCAATATTTATAGGGAATACTAATATTATTAAAAAATTACTCCTTTGATATAGATTTTCTGGATAGAATAATAAAAAGATATATGTGAGGCCATGGTTAGGGTGGGGGTAAATTCTATCATTTTAATGACATTGAAATCATCAATTTTTTTCTATTTCTAATATTGTAATTATTTAAAATGTTCTATTTGTTACAAAAATTATGTAGTAGAAAAATAGAGAAAAATTGTAAGAATGTTTTATAGTGGATTGTTGATAATGATCCGATAATCCACTCCACCAATTCTCTCTTAGTGAGATCCGTAATTTTTACTGAAAATGTCTTCTTATCATAAAACCCTCACAATAGTGTGTATATTGTTAAAACCATAAACCCAAATACTTTCATTCATAGGGAAAATCTTAATCCATTTATTTTTTTGATAAGTTGACCTTCCACCATGAATAAGGATATGAAGTTTAAGCTCTATGAAAAATGGAATGTTATATAATTCTAGAAATTGATTCATCTAATAAGTTCATCAACAAGAGACATATAATAGATCTTGTTATTCATAGTTTAAAGTATTCATGAAATAACATCTTAAATGGGATCCTAATTGCATATAATATTCAAATAAATATATTTATAGAAATATTCTAGCCACAAAAGTGTATGATAGTTAAAAAAGAAAATATTAAAACATGTATATCCCTAAATTTAATATAATTAACATAATAAAGATATCATTTAACATAAAAATAAAATCTGAAATTTAAAATATAAATTTTTTTTTGTTTTACATGAATCATTGATTTTATTTCGGCCATACATATACAAAAATATCTGTTGATAAAACAATATAATAAAATCACTTATCAATATTTGAATTTGAATTCGAATTCCCATTTAAAATAAGAACACCCTTTATAAATATGAATGTTTTATTCATTTGAATAGCAGACTTTGAATCTATGTCTAACAATAATTATGGATATACTTAATTCCAGTTTTAATATTGAAAAATACATTTATAATTTTGTTAATTTAAACTCTATAGTTGATTATGTGAAACATAGGGTTGATTTTGAAAGTACATCTCAAAATCAATGGTAGAAATCAAAAAATTAGGTCACCAACCCATTCATTTGTTTCATTAAAAAAAATTTGTTGATTCTAAAAGAAAGATTCATAATCCATACTTTTCAAATATCATTGGGTGTCTGATCCATATGTTCTCTCCAAGTGTTGAGTAAAAAAATATGCCTCCTTACTGAAATTAGCATTTAATGACCACACATTCCACTAAAAATATAAGGAACAAATAGTGTTTCTAGACATCTTAAAAAAATCTAAAAAGATTTATATAAAACATTATTCCTAAATTAAAATTAGAACATGATCAATTTATAAAATAAACATTCCTGAAAAATAATGAATATAGTTTCATTAGTAAAAAATAATGGTATTTTAGAGGAAAAAAGTCTACGGTAATTTAATGAATATTGTTTAAACAACTTATTCGAAAAAATAATATCCCATATAATGTTGTATAATATAACACTATGTGTTTAATTGACTAACTTCCATGTATATAAATTTGTTTATTTATTAAAACCCACAAATTTACCAAATTAATTCAAAATAAATATATCTACCAAAAATAAATTTCAATTATATTAAATAATAGTAGTTTAAAAATAGTTTTATTATGATCACTAAATTATAAAATCATTTCTAATGCCATGATTATATATTTATATCAACCCCCAAATTTTAATGAAATAATTAAAGAAACCATTCCCCAGTTCAATATAAATAAATACATAATTTTTTCTATTTAAAAATACCATTTTTGAAGAATCCATATTTTAATGCAATTTTAATGGAATCACACTCTTTACTAAAAAATGATACTAGGTATTTTAGGTCCCCCATATTACACTAGAAAATTACTTATTCTAATAAACTCACTAAATCTGATATACTATAGAGAGAAATAAAACTAGTTCAATGAAATTCTAGCTAGATACTACATAGTTTAAATTTTTTCCCACCTAGAAGGAAATGAGTCTTCAATTTAGTGGTTTTTTTTTGTAATTCATGATTGCATCCTTAATAAAAAAAATTATTTAGGAACATATATTATGATATTTATCACTATCAAAATTACCTTATCAACTCCAAAAAGGTACTCAAATTGTGTTTCATGGGACACACATAATGTGATCAGAAGTTTGAGTACTAATATCAATTTAAATAGTTACATCTATCTGATTTTTCCATGAATCATGCCACATATAGATTATAATTATTTATTAAAAAAACAATATTATCAAGAATCATAAGTGGATAAAAAATAAATGTTCTTAATCAAAATAATTAACAACTACTTTAAGGATTGAGTGTAGAATATGTGTTTCAATAAGATTTAACTCTTAAATTAATTCATCACCCCCACTAAAGTATCACCAGTGTTAACCATGGGTTATTATATATTTAAGAAGGTATTTTATTACATTTCCTTAAATAACATTTGGAATTCATTTGTATTGTGGTGAAAAGTTGCAATAAGGTATTTAAAATAAAAAATGCATGTCATATTCTAGAGAAAAACACTATAATTATTTATCAACTAAATGAAATAAAAAATCTCAATTAATTATAATCTATAAATGAATATAACATCACTAAATTAAAATAAAATTTTGTATTTAAATTATTAATCTATAAATCATGAATTAATATTTTTTACATATTTATAATTTGAATATTATGATGACCTATAATAGAGGAGAAAATTTATAATCAAATTAATATCAATTCAACTAAATTATATAAAAACATCCAAAGAATAAAATAGTTTTTATAAATTAGAAAACATGAAATTAGATTCAAGAAACTACATAAGAATTTTAGATAATTAAATATACACTAATAATTTTTTATGATCTAAAAATATAAAAGAATAATTTCATAAAATGAATTATAAAATGAGATAAAACTAATGGAATTCAGAACTAAAATTACTACTTCTTGTTTACAAAAATCTGAAATAATGAAAGTGAAATATAGTTAATGATTTAATTCTCTAAACTAATGATAAACTATAGGAATATAGGAGAAGAATTTATCAAAAGAGAATATATTATATCTATCTACAACCAATGTAAATTTTAAAGAAGAAGACGAAGTAGAATGAAATTCTATTCTACTCCTTCTCAATCTATAAAATATCAAAACTAATCCATCTTGATTATAATGTCCACCCCCCCGATATCATATATATCCTCTTTCATTATTCAATTCCTCTTACACTACTGACTACAAAACTAAAACCAAAATATTTTATTTTTCCCACTCTATTTAAAATATTCAGCTTCCTCTTCAACAATTTGATCACCCACATACAAAAACATCAACATCTAGTTATTCATTACATCAATTTAGAGCTCAAACTTCTAAAATTGATTCAAAATTCCAACATTAATCTCTAATATCCATTGTTTGAGGTACTTTAATCATTACTAAATAATTTAATAGCTTCATATTTTTATATAGAATTTGTTGTATATGATTTTTCAATTAATTAAACCTGAATTTATTTATTATTTTAAAAAATTATATATCTTTGTAACTTTATTTATGATTAATGTTGGTTTTATGAGTTTATTTTTTTTACATTATAACTTGATGTTTTATTCTCATAAATTCCCCTAATTGATTTTGATAAAAGTAAAAAAATTCTATGTAATATTCTTTAGCTCAATTTTTCCCATTTTATTTTCATTAAAGGCAATCTATTTTATTCTCGTGTGAGGAATTGTAGGGAATTTAGTCACACATATACAAAGAAAATTCAATTTTAATATTACTCAGTGGCTAAATCCACCAATGTGAATGCACAAAATAAAATCTTACATAAGATTAATCTATAATCTGTTAGGTCATATAGAAATTAATTCTAAAAAACTAAATAATTCCATACTAAAATATAACACAACCCATTTAAGATATAATGATAAAAATAAATTTGATGAAAGAAAAACTATTATATAAAAATTTTACTTTTCTTTAAAAGATACTATAAAATAAAAACAAATACTCAAAACAAAATTTACTAATAATACTATTAATAATAAATATATTAAATTAAAATAAATACAAATTTATAACAAAACACATAAAAATACTTATTAATTATAAAATCAGAAATAAATCTATAATTTATATATTTTTCAATAATAAATATAAGAAAAAAGAAGATAAAATATTAGTGATCAAAAATAAAAATAACATATATAAGCGTATTTTGAACTCTCTATAGTTATTTTTTTTAATTCCTTATGAAAAGAAAAAGACATACTCATTTAATGTGGCAATTTAACTAAAAAATTTGATAATTGATATAAAAATATAAATCAGCTTCAAATATATTTTTCTACTATGAAATATAATTAGTAAAAATATAGTACCACATTCTAAAAAATATAAGAATTTTGGTAGAATTTGAGATCCCAATTTTAGTAAGTTATACTAAATTTTAATTTATTTAATTTGATTTAAATACCTACAACCATAATTTCAAATATTCCTCGAATCATATATTTTACTTAATTATCAAACACAATTAACACATTTATTGACCATAAATTAAAACTCTACATAGTTTAGACACAATAAAATACTTTATGGATGAATATGTTCTAAAAATACATATCAACTCAACCTAATTTAAAAAATTAACCCATGAACTATAAAAACTAACACAACCTTACCATGGATTATTATTTCATTTTTAGACTATTTGAATATGGAATTTAACAGTTTAATTCCCAAAAATAATGCTATATATAATTAAAAAGAAAAATAAATTAAAAAATCATTTGAAAATTGTTTTTGTAAGATAGAAATACAATATTTAAGTTGAAAAATTAAATCCATTCTGAGAAATTATTTTTTTTACCAATTCAAAGGAAGAATAAAAATTATCCTCAATTTTGAGAAAAAACCATATATCTGAACATGGAGAAAAATAGTTTAAGCAGAAACAAACATAAAACAAATAATTTTATTAAAATTTTATAAATACATAAATAAACTCATATGAAAAAATACTCGTCTACACTAAAATCAAAATTTACCATAATATTGGGTTTTCATGTTCATGAAAAATAATAATTGTATACGAAATAAGAAAAATAAAAACTATAATCATTGTAAATATACAAAAAGTTTAGAAGAAAAATATTTTGGAGTAAAAAACTCAAAATACTAAAAAATTAAAAAATTAAAAAAATTATATATATGTAATAAGAAAAAAACTATGCAAAAAATATAAATTATCAAAATTTAAAAAATAACCTTTTTGAATAATTTTATAAAATTAAAATTCTAATATATCATATATTTTTCACATGAAATAAAATTAACAAAATTAAACTGAAATGATAAAATAATTAAATGATTATGATTTGTTATATTGGTTGACAAACATTCTTGATAAAAAATTTAAATACTTGAATATCAGCTCCCACTTCCAATAAGGGGACAAAAATATTCTATAAATAAACAATTAATACAAATATGATAAATACAAAATAATATAGAACGATTAATGTAAATATTAATATAGAAACATATTAATATAAAAACTATTTTTAGAGTATTTAAATTTTATATATACTATGTATTTTAATAGGTTTATTTTTTCTCATTTTTCTATTTCGGATTTTATGTTTTTTTAAATATAAATTTTCCAAACATATGTTTTTGTTTATTTTCATTTTTGATTTTCTATTTTCCAAATTTTTCAACTTTTATGAAGTTTTTTCATTTTTTTAAATAAGAATCAAATATTAGTAAAAATAATTTATAATTAAAATTTTATTGTTTTTATAATATTTATAATTTGTTATTATTTCAACCATAATTATGTTTTTATAATAAAACGTACTAAAAAATATAAATTAATATTTTTTATGTGGTTAGAAAACTAACTATAAATGTTTCTACACAAAAGAACTGATCAAGTATCTAGTGTTTGATTCAAAAATTTAATATAACCTTTTATATTTTATCTTGATATTATGTCACCATAAAACACTTTACTACACCAAAATAATTTATTAAAATAATAATTTTAAAATTTTAATTGAATTGAAGGAAAATAATGATGTGTAGTAATATAAATTTAATCACTTAACTTATATGGAAAAAGGAATCCTTTTGGAAATTCAGTATAGTAAAATTAGTAATATATTTATTTTTTTTAAAATAATTATGATTTATTCATAATACTCATTACTGGTATTTATTCAAATTGAGGGAAAAGGGAAAATTACTATGTTATATGATTATAAATCAAAAGATACACTTTCAAAACAATCAAAATATCCATTAATAAATTAAAAACATTATTAAATTTCAATGAAATTTATAGTTTCACAAGAATAATTTTTGAATCACTCAATTTTAGTTTGAAACATAAGTAATATGGTTTTTGAAAATAATTTTTTTAATATAAAACTTTACAGAAAAATATAACTATAGAATCCAAAGTGTAAATTTTAATCTTTAAATAATTTTTCATAACTCATGCGTGATAAATCCTCAATTGAGTCCTTTCAAACTATAATCTCAAAATATTTTTCAATAAAGTTATATAAATCAAACACAACACCATGATCAATAATTTACCACACTTTAATAAATATATATTTATTATAATCAGCCAAGAATGAAATTTTAACAATTTTAACATGAGTTTTAATAATTCCAATGTCACTAAAATCAATTTATCTATCTGTTAAATTCTAAAAATGAATCATTTACAATTAGATTAGTTTCAATATGTAATTTTATGAACGGAGTTAATTTACCAACAACATCATACACTTAAAAATAAATTTCATTTAAAGAATAAAAAATAGAGACTCTAAAATTATTTGCAACAACAATAAATTTTATTCTATTTAAGAAAATATAGAATTTCATTTTAAATAATTAATTTTGGGTTTATGTGGTGTATTAACATTAAGAAACTCAACATCTGGTTTCAAATCAACATAATATTGTCAAATTCCCTATTTATTTTCCTTATACAAATCATAAAAATGATATTTCAAAAAAAAATTCTCTTCCAACATGAAATTTTTATTTACCATTATTGAGGAAATTTATTCCATTGAAAATCATTTCATCCTAATGAGAGTTATGAATTTATGAAACATGTTTTAATGTTTCTAGCATGTCTCATTAACAAAAAAGTGATATATAGAATATTATAACAGTGGAAAAGCTATAGAAAAATTGAAATCAGTGTGATGTTCATCTAAAATATATTCACAATGAACATAAAATGATTTTAATTAATTGTGAAATTGATCTTTACCTTGATCAATATTTACTCATTTTATGATGAATCAAGTAATTTTTATTAAATTTAATTATATTAATATTATTCATTTGAGTAAACTATTCCAATACAAAACCACGTTCAAAAATTACATTCTCAAAACGAAGTGAAAAAATAATTCGAATCACTAGAAGTTTTAATATATGAATTAACATGGTTTTGAGTGAATTTTTTATTTTTTGGATCCCTTTTTTTAATCAAATACAAAATCCCACCAATTTTATTGAAGATACATGAAAATTTTTCATTTAGATTTTTTTAATAGGGAATATAAATTTATTGGTCCTTACAAACTCCACATGTAAGAAGGAAAGGATTCCACGAGTTTGTTTCAAGGAAAATTTTATATAAATAAGAGTTTGAAGAAAATTTTCTAAACAAGATAATTATACAAAATAAGGTTATGTTCTATTTATTAAAAAAATTTATATGTTCATCTACTTATCATCGTGTTCCATCACTTCATGAAGCACCTCATCATCAAAATATTTCAACAGATGAGATTGTACCACTGATAACCTCAAAAAAACCATGTCTTTTGTGGGGAAGGATGGTGACTTCTACACCTAACAATTAATGTCCCCTATGAACAAATATTTTTGTGGGATGAGACGGAACCATTGACACATATGCAGGAAACTACCATTGTTTATGGGGACATATGATGATTTCCTCCCATGAAATGACTACACCCAGGAATGATATCATTCATGGGCCGGGGAATCATCATTGGGCTCCAGAAAATGATACCACACATCCCACTAAATGTAAATACATGTATCCAATCCATCCAGTATTCTATAAATGAATCATATTGGGTAACATAGAAGGAGATGAAAAAGAGACTTGAAAATAAGGGATAACCCAAATATTAGGGACTCAAAAGAGAATTGGGATAGAAACATTGATTCTCAGTAGGTAATCACACCACATAACATTATGGAAGAAATAAATACATCCATACATCAACACACATAAAATCCCTATGATGAAACTATTCTGTGATGCATAAACAGATGACCTATTTAATGCATAGTAGCCCACATTAAAAAATGATATGTGGGTGTAACCTCGATTAGTGTAGAAAAATGACACACTGGAGGAACATGAACCCACATATAAAACATTACATGGGAAGAACCTTGCCCTTCCAAGAAATAAGATATGCATGCAAATACTAGGTCCACTTAACACAATGCTCACAGATAATTCCTTCACCCACATAGGAGCAATTCTACAAAGAGGGAACAATAAACCACTCAAGGAAATTCTTCTCGAAATGGGGATTCCTAGGGTTTTCTACTATCCTACTCCCATCACTCCATACTGACATACCATTATGATCAACTTTCACCCCTCCATTTACTAGTCTAATGAGATCAGGACACAACCTATTCTAATGCCACCTGACATGTATGATCAGTTCATTAGATACATTAATGTTTCCACTTGGGACTACATATATGTGGTAAGTGGATTCATGTTGGTAACCTCCGTAATAAGGGAGAGACTTTTAATTTATTCATTTATATATTCCTAGGGTAATAAGGGTCACGAACTTTGAAGTGATCATGGAATTGGAGCATCTCATGTGAACCTCCCCATTCTAGAGATTGAGGGAAACTGCTAGAATTCTCCTTTGATGATGGCCAGTTCGGGACACTCCACTATTCCCCAGGAACTAGAAAGAAATACATCATAGAGTAATCCTTTTATCTTTCTTGTTGGAGGTAGTACTCTTTATCCTCTTCACAACCCAAATATTCCAAAAACAAGTGAGGGGATAGGAACTTAAATGCCCATCCCCTCTCCCTTTGGGCCCATATTGGATGTAAAAGTTATGATATAATCAGCAAAGCTATTTGTTTCCCTCACCCTTTGAGTTTTTAAACCTATCCATTAGTTAGAAATGTGGAATGTGCGATCTTTATATCTAATTATTCCTCATGTTTCTCACACTGAGGATGAATCAAATAGGAATAGAGATTAGTGGAGATTAGGACATCCACATGGTCCCAAACCTCAAATAGAAACCCACATAATTGTAATCCCAAACCACACTGGCCTCTAGTAAGGTGTAATACCTAACCAATACACTCAAAAATGCATCCTCATAGGTGTAATCCGCAACTCAGTTCCTTTAATGGGCCATAATCCTAACGAAGAAAATGTATGTTCCTCATATTGAGTATAATCCCCAATCATGTCTCCATAAATGGTAATTCTCTTATATGGTGTAATCCCCAACCCAATCTAATTGCATGGGATTCGATTCCTAACAAACTGGGATAGGTATGAAGAACCCTAGAGGTCAATACACGAACCCCAAATTCACCCTAATATTTTATGGTCGGCATTCCTGTTAGGGTTATATCCCCAAATGAGACCACATATTTTTTTGGGTCCCTTGGTGCACCTTAGAATAAGTCCCACACAATCCATGACTAGACACCTATTTCCTGAACATCATTTCCACACGATGTCAAACTACATTATTTGGTAACCATCACACAACAATAAAAGGCGACATATTCTGTTAAGTTGAAGAAAACTACAAGGTCTTTGATTTAATTCATGAAAATATATAGAAAAACTATTTATGGTTTTGATCCCTACATCAATCAACTTCCACCCACTCTATGATAGTAAACTCTAGAGGGACTCACTTTAATGTATAAACCATCATCTTCTTAATGAATGAATAGAGAATCTTTAAACTATACATAAAAGGTACCATTCTTGGACAACATTAGATATATAAAAAATCCCTCTTAATGTTGAACCTCTGATATCGATAGATGATTATGAACCAATTCATGTTCAGAATTGATAGCTACATCAGGGTGATCCACATCATATATACTTATAAATGAGGAAAGGATTTTCAAACATATCTTTAACCTATAATAGAGTTAAAAAAAATATGAAATTGTTACCTGCAAAAGGGCATGATGATCCTAACACCCCATCCTATTGAACAATGTATGTTCATAAGTGTCATTGGCCATGTTCCCCAATGAATCCCAACCTTTGGTAATTATTTCCAAGGGTCCTTATGGATATGAGAACTGTTGTCTGTTTTTTGGTCCATAAAAAATCTAATTGAAGCCATTTTGAAATGTTTCACCTATGTGAGATATTTTATAAAATTCAACCCCATGAAATCAATCATTGGTATCCAACTAATTTTAATTCCAAATGAAATGGTGAATTTGACATGATCCCAATTAACTGCTACATCTCCATGAAATTTTATAAATGATAGACATCCTAGTTCTCGTTAGACCACTTTGATCTTGTCAGAAATAACCCTAATTTTTTCATTTAGAAACAACATTGAGAACCATACGTGAATCCTCATCCAATGTGGTGGTGTTAACCTATGTCAGGACCCTTTGGAATTTAAAATGGAAGTGTGATAAAATAGAGCATCAATTACTCATACAGTTATGAGATTATACTTTTATGTGGTTTCATTGTTTTTAATTTTCATTTATGTTGTAGGAACGTTTCAGTAGACCTCTATACAAACCAATGGTGAATCAATAGTTATAGTTGAAATACACATTAACCACATCATATGATGACTCCTTGACCAAACATAGGGTGAAATATCTCACCCAGAATTATTAATTCTAGGTTTGAAATGCATTGGAATGGGATTATGATCATATTGTTAATCAACAAAACCCGAAGGTAACTCAATAGTCCCCCCAGTCCATGAATCCATACCAGCCATCCACCAAGAAAGGGTTGGATTTACACAACATGATGAACCCAGTCGTTGTCTCAATCCATTTTTGGAGACATTCCAGGTAACATGATTATTTTTTCATCCCTTACCTTCATAAGGCTGATTATGTGTTCTACAACATCTTCATTTTAGAAATAATGGGTTCCCACTCGTTGACCCTTTCTAGTAATCATTACCATCAATTCCATCTAGCTTTTCATCCTCACCATGAAAAATATACCACTCATCTAGCCCCATATGAAGTCATGAAGACTCTATTCCCCAAGGCAGTACATAAAGGGATCTGGTTGGGAAATATTGAACATTCTTTCATCCTTATCCCTACAGTAGAATCACGATAAGTAAATATGTTGGTAACCTATGAGAAGATGTATATTCCTACTAACTCTTATGAATCCCATTAGAAAAATATGATGATAAATATGATGTTGAAAATTCCTACTCATCAATATGAATACGAAACTATAAACATTATAGAAACCAACTATTATTAGATGAAATTCCTTACTCACCAATATGATTCCCTTGGGTAAATACGACAGCATAGATTAATATAATTCCAATTTTTGTAGATTCATATCAATAACATCATTAAAATATGAAAAAATATGAGTATATGTCAATTCCTGATGATTCATATCAATAAGACCATACAAATATAGATGAAAATGGAGAATGTAGCTAGTGTATCCTTATTTTAAATTAGTGTAATATGTTTATGTCTACTCCCATATAGGAGGACTACCATTAATTAATATAAAAAATAATGGGATTATAGTTGGCGCATATTCCTCTTCCAACACTATAATGGGTGTATATAACCTCTCCCACTAAGGATATCACTCAACATTTCATAGAAATGATGGATTGTCAGGAATAAATCCCTGAACATAACCCACTAACATTCCAAAATGTAATAAGATAAGTAGAAATATCAAGGAGTCAGCCCCACAACCCCTAATCATATTGAGTTTCTAATCTATTCAACATTAAGGTCACTCATAACAAAAATGCATCCATGTTTCCATATAGGGGTTCATTGGAAATGTTCCACAATAAATGTACGTTAAGAATAGTAAAAAATACCCATTCCAACTAGGGGACACTATTCTACTTCTGTGGAAATTGTAGGGATAGAATATTTCCCAACTAGAATTTAGGAAGCTTACTAGCATATCCTAGCAGCACCACAAGATCCACTAAACAAGGAACTGATATACAAAGGCCATCATATATAGAGTGCAGTCCCAGTCACCCACAAGATAGAATCTGTAAATAAATCACTTCTATGCAGGATGGAAAATTATGAAAAGATTTATAACCCATGCTCTTCTAGAATATGATGTTTTTCTGAGGCCATAAAACATCTATTAGTGGGGGTTTTGGATCCCATTGATCTGTTACTCAATTATGGATGTGTTTGTAGAAGTTAGGAAGGTCATCCCCACAACATTTTTACCAGCAGCACTGGATGTCCTCCTTAGAGAACCTATCACGAAGGCATCCATTGTGGTCACTAAGTAATTGATTATGATAGATTATATCATTTTGAGCATAATCGTATCCTTCCTCATGTCCAAAATATCAAACATTATTTAGTTCCTCCCCTTGTTGTAGTCATCCCTGAATTTCAAACTAAGGGCATACACTATCAAAATTCTCCCTACAGTTGGATGTTATGCTATGATGATATTATTCTCTATCATAGAAACTACAAAGAAGGTCTTCCTTATTCCAAAATTTCAACTTGGAAATAAGGTTATCCCCTTACTAATCCAAATACTTGAAACCCATCATATTATGAGGTTTCTAGTATGATGTGTCTAGTAAAGCTAGATACCTTTTCAATGATAAGAAGTATCCTTTATCATCTAGAAAATTGACTAGGAATGTGGTCATCCTACAAACTACATCTTTATTACCTCTAACAAGACAACCAATTTCCTCACTTCTTGTGAGAAAATAGTCAATAATTTCTTATATTGGGCAGACAATTTAGATGAGTCTTTGGTAGATGAACAAATAGATATTTTGACAAGTATTAGACAATTTGATAGGGTTGATATACTTTTCTGTTTAAATCCCTAATCCACTTCTTAGTTCAATATTAAATAGGAATTGTTAGAATAATTCATACAAAATATCAATCATTGTATCTAGAATACTATCCACCACATTAATGAAATTTTCATGACAAATAACAGGTATACAGACTATGCCAAAATATTGGGAGATATTCATCATAAAATTGTCTATGAATCAGTTCCATATGTGTAGATACCATGATCAGTGAAGCAACTAATAAATATTCAATTACAATACATCAATGATTTTCAGGATTTATGTTATCTATTTATCAACTCCCCTCTTTGTGTTAAAATATGGGGATGGTGGGAACATGTATCTTTTCATTTCTACTCACATATCATTTAATAGTAAAAACATGAAATGATATCATCTAATGTCAATATTCCATGGTGGTAGTTTGGAAAAAATACTTTCTCAGGAAATATGATACAATAAATAAGAATCATCTATAAATATGTCTCAAAATCACTTGGATCGACAAGATAAACCCATAAAGAAAAATCTTGAACCAAGAAAATCAGATCATTCTGTATGTTTATATCATAAAATAATACAATCATCAATCATTTCTAATTGACTTTAAAGAATTAATTTCACAAACAGACTAAAAATTTCACCTAAATCCACCTCGAATAAGGATACATGAGAAAAATATGGTAATGATAGTTGTATAAGACACATTATCTGTATGGGATCAACCCTCGCTCATAGGGATGCATGAATTTATATCTAAAAATTCACTAATGGATGTCATACTTAGACTGAGGCACAACAACAAGAAAATTAGAGCAACCCCCACCCCCAGAAGGATGGGGAATTTTTTTACTTAATCCTCCTCTTTAGTAGTAATCAGTATTTTCCCACTTAGGTAAGATCTAAATAAGTGCGGTCGCCCAAATTTTCCGGTATTGAAAATCATTTCACCAAAAATAGAGGCACCAGACCAAGATGTATATAGGATCCCTCTGATTCACTCTTTGAAGGAAACTCATAGATAACCCCATAAAAGAACGAATATATCCATCAAAGGATACAAAAAAACCTTCAATCATTTGATATATAGTATGAAACCTACAATGCATTATTTATCAGTAAAAAACATTGACGGCAATCATGTAGACAACACCAGCAATGATTCCAACATAGTGGAGTAGGGAGAGGATGATTCTACATAGGATGTAGTCCCCAATGTGATAAATAGAGGAGGTGTACATAACCCAAAACCATATAATTTCCCTAAATATGGGTACTTCATTGACAAATCCCTTAAGACCTCCTTAGTGAATCTCTAAAAATAATGATGGTAAGACAAAATTAAATATTCCTTCTATTATGATGGATGATTAGATCCACACACATAAAGAAATATTAAAATGTATGGAAGAAGAAATTAAAGATTTGAGGAAACAGATGTTTTAGTTTCTCTAAGTTATAATTCCTACTATATATTCATTAAGAGTAGTGCCTCAATTTACAGTTACATTAGTTGTACCACAAAAAAGGTGTTTTCATGGTGACTACAGCTGGACCAGGACATCTGCTTAAATCGTTGTCTAGACCAATAGTTTACCTAGTCCCAAATTTTGGTGTTTATCAATATTTCCATCTACTAAAAATACAACCATTACAGGTTCAATAGAACAATAAAAAAATAACCCTTATCGAATATAAAACTCAAATAATAGAAGAGGCAACACACCATAACCTACCCATTTCAAAATATGTATAAGCTGTTGTTCAACTAAACACTCATCAGTGGATTATCAACACCATTGAGTAATTGGAATCTCTATTGTATTCCGGGGAGAATTCGCATTCACCAGTGCATGTAGAATAGAATCCTTACCCTAATTGGGTGAGTGACACCCCACCACTGCCAATGTTTATGATTCATACATTTATGATATTCAATGTATTAGGAGACTCAGAACAACATCTGATAGGTAGTGTGCCCCATTTTGATCCCCATATGGAAAATTTTGAGAAACTCGGTGCTGTTAAACTCAGATGCTTTGTGTGATCCCTCCAATTGCTAACTATCATATGGTACACTAGTTTTCCTGGTCGACGAATCACAATATGGGAAGACCTACATCGAAAGTTCCTCTTTCAATTCAACTCAACATTTAAAAGGACAAAAATCATGGATGTTTAGAATTTAAAACAATAAGAAAATAATAGGAATGGTGGAGAAGATATCTGACATAGATAATCTTCACAAAATCATCTCAAAGATAATATTCAAAAAATCATTCCATCAGGATGAAATTTAAAATTGGGTTTTGGGATTTTTCCAACATATATCAAAGAATATAATATTTTATACTGATAACCAATTCAATGTCCTGAATAACTCCAATAGTCACATTAAAAATAATAGGAATGGTAGAGAAGACCTTTGTCATACATAATCTAACCTCTCCACCTTCACCAGCTCCAAAACCTGATCCATATCATGAAACATCCTTGGGAATCAATAGTATCCCAAATTTACTAGGATGATCCGAGGGGACCCATGATAATTCCATCTAAGGTGTGATGGGAAAAGTCTACATGTTCAAAGATGATCATGTCCATGTCTATTTTGTAGCTGATATTGAAAATTATTTACAACACCATCAAGATCCTAAAAGGATATAATATGTATTTCATTATTAACAACAAAATTATTTATTCTTTTAATAGATATTTGGTCATACCATCCATGAATTATTCATCTTTAAATAAATCTTACAGATTATGGTAGATTCAGTGAAAGTAATGTTGGGATAGCCACCACCACAGCAGAGTCTGTCTCTACTACTTCCCATGAGGAATGTGATGAGTGGAAATAATTTATTATAAGAAAGGAATAAAATATTTAATGTAGGATTAATCAAAATACAATCAATTAATATCATGTTATTTATCATGAATTGTTCAGATAAGTAATTATGCCCCAAGATGCTTCCACTAAAACACATCCAACGTCATATTCTCCATGAACCTCAAAAATTTATCTATTTGAAAAGTTGAAAGAATAAGTAGGGGAGAAAAAACGAGGTTAAACTTGAATCAACACTAAAATTTTGTTTGAAACTATCTTGCTTCATTCTCTTTTATTTGAATCAATGGGAACAAGCGCACAATACAACACAACTCTAAATGGTTTTCCATACAAATTACTCATTGAATGACGAGTTAATAATTAGTTTCATTAATTTCATTCAGTTAATTGATTAATTATTCAATGATGTGTATATTAATGTACTCATGATCCATGAATCTAATTCTGGAACCATAGGAAGAGGCTGCATGAGTTATGTATACTTGGGAATGTGATGTCGTCGTAGAAACACAATTTTTAAACAAATTTGGACTCAGGCATTCAATGTTATTAAAAATCAATGAAAATATCATCAGAAATTTCAAAGGAAATTGAAAATTAACATTTGATTAGATAAAATACATCCTGATTCTATCACTATGGAATATAAATTTTATGGGGGTACATGTGTCATATCATCCTTGGTGGGCAGACAAACCTACATGGACAAACCCACCAAGGACAAATCACCTCCAAATTGTGTGTTGAGGATGAATCCATATATATCATATGACCCATCCCCTAAAGTTCTTGTGAAAGAGAATCCCTAACATGGGAAGCATAGGATTATTGGTGAAAAGTATAAAACCCTAAAATAGTTATCATTGGTAATGGCCAATCTATCGATCCTAGATGACATGAGTCTTTCAAAAGTCCTCAGGGAAGCACCCATAGAGGCATTACTAAGACCATAAGAGTTTGAATTTTATGTTTTTTTTGCCGACCTCTACCAAATAAGGACTATTCCTATGGAATTACTAATGGGTTTTCCCTTCATATATCAAGATGAATATTTTTTATGCATACACACATCAGATACTTGAATGTGTGTATGTGGATAAATGGTGTTGATCTCTGAATTTTTTTTATTTTCAATAGATCTAGAGTTATTCTAATTCCATTATGAAAACATCACCAACTAAGATAAAATGAGGATATACTAGTTATTTTTTTTATAACACCATTGTTTTATGAAGAATGTGAGTTAAATCCATTAGGATAAATCAAGATCATGGAAAAATTTGGATACATTTATGATGACTCCAAAATGTTGGTTGTTTCCATAACATGATCATAATAATATTTCTATGAAGTGATTGGCTTCATCAACATTTGGAAATTTCCTCATAAAACATCAATGAAGGTAATTAATTATTAATGCCCAAGTTTATACATTTTACACTAATAACCCTCCATTATTATCCTACATGTCACACAATATCGACGAAATATTCTATTAGAGAGAAGGGAAAAAACCACTGGTTAATGGTGTTTCATGGGTCACCACCATGAATTGTATAGAAATAATTCCATACAACTCATTAAAAAAGTGAATAATGTGTGTTACCTATCAATTAGGTGGAGCATCTGGGTCTAAATTCAGACACATATTCAACAACCCTTATGATTTCAGTCATGAACACTGTGTCTAGTAGTATTGAAATGTTTTTGTACTCCCCAAGAAATGGAATAATATTAGATGAAAATTCATTCATTACATTACTAGAGATTGAGGAATACCTACCTCACATGTTGAGGAAAATGAGGTTGTCACATCACAAAAAATGAAAGGATACGCTCATTATCCACCATTCACTCCACCCACATATTTTCCATGAAATCCCTCACCATTATTCGAGTTAGAGGATTTTTATCCATCATTCAAATTTCGAGATATTGAATTATCTTCTATCTTGGGAGTGGTTACCCCACTAATTCCTCCCCATATGGAACAAGTGGAATAAATGAGGATGAAAAAGAAGAGGATTAGGACCTTAGATATTCTCATCCATAATTTGAGGAGGGAATATATACCTTTATTATTGAACTGTAAAAAATAAATTTGGGAACATAAGAAGACCCTTGACCTAAATTTAGCCATGATACCATGTCATATAATGAACAAAAGGTATATACCCCTTTTCAGATGCATCATGGAGATGTAATTTATTAGAACTAAACAAGAAATGTCTGGCCTCGATCTTGAGATATCCATTCACCACCGGGGCTTACATTAAAACCACAGGGTCTATAAACAGACATCCATAATGATGCACCAAATACATACCACCAAAAGTGAGGCTAAAGTTGACAAGATCATTTGAACCATCATTATTTATGAGTTCCAATGTCCCAAATGGCTACCCAATATAGTGACCATTAAGAATAATAGCTTGAAAATTAGTGTCTTTAATGATTTTTTATATCTTAACCGGTACTTCTCGAATGATGATTTACCAGTTCCGGTCACTAAACTGTTGATCAATGAAACTACTAGATATATGGTACTCTTGTTAATGAAATAATATTGGGGATACAATCAAATATTAATGTAACTAGATGATAAATAATCCACTTCTTTTCAGTACCACATGGTGTATTTGTTTATCTAATAATAACCTATTACTTGTAGAATTCTAATGATATATACCAAAGATCTATGAAACACATCATTAAAACCTTACATGTATTGTATTTTTAATGATCTATTAATGGTATGGTGGTTAAATCTCATCAATTCCCTAACCAGTTGGTGGATCTTGAATCCATCTTCATAAAAGTACTATAGAAAAACCTTATAATGAACCCCTTGAAATGTTCTTTTGATGTTACCTTATAGAATTCCTTAGATTTGTCATAATCCATCATTGCATTAATGTCTATCACGAGACGGAAAAGGCCACCCTTAGCAAGTCTTCTCCTTGAACCCTTATAGAATTGAGAGTAATCTATGGACACTTAGTCAACATTTGTTGCTTCATATCCAACCATGCGGGAAAATTTCCACCCTTTACCTAGTACATGAAAAATAGGGTTACATAACAATAGAACGAAGATCTAAATTAAGAATATGATAGTATCATGAAATATCTCTTGATCCCACCAGGTATGATTACTCATATAAAAGTAAAACCTCTTATCTTGTATATGAAAGCCTTGGTGAAATCACAGGGTTCCATCCTCATAGAAAATAATGATGCTGGAAGAAAAAAACATTTTTTACCTCATAAGAACATTTATTGATACTGAGACTCATTACTTTGATATTGATAAGTTCTTTCTAGTTATAATATTTTTATTTCAAATACTATGGTACTAACTAAAGCATCACGAGGTCTATTTGGTCTCCCATAAAACCAACACAAGCACATTATCAGCCATTCATTTTTGACTAGGTATCTTTCACGGTGGGTAGTAGTCCTGCACCATCTTCACTTTTAGTTCATGCCATAGAAATAGGGTCGATATACTTTTCTTTTTAAACCCCTAAGACACTTCTTCGTTCAATATTCAATAATAATTGTTATAATAATTCATAAAAACATCAATAATTGTATCTAGAATACAATACACCACATTAATGAAATTTTCTTGGCATACAATAGGTATGCAGACTATAACAAAATATTGGGAGATATTTATCATAAAATTGACTATGAATCTATTCCATATGTGTAGAGACTATAGCCAGAGAAGTGACTGATATATCATTAATTATCATAAATCAATGCATTTCATGATTTATGTTATCTATTTATCAACTCCCCTCGTGTTGTTCAAATTTTGGAATGGTGGGAACATGTATCTTTTATTTCACCTCAAATCTAATTTAATAGAAAAAACATGAAATGATATCCTTTATTGTCAATATTCCATGGTGGTAGTTTAGAAAAAACACTTTCCCATGAAATATGATACAAGAAAACATAATCATCTATAAATATGTCACAAAATCACTAGGATCAATAAGAGAATCCCCTAAAGAAAACTCTTGAACCAAAAAAATGAGTTCATTCTGTATGTTTATATCTTAAAAGGATACAATCTTTCATCACTTCTAATTTACTTTAAAGAATTAATTTCACATAAAAACCATACATTTTACCCGAATCCAGCTTGAATAAGGATACATGAGATAAATAGAGTAGTGGTAGTTGTATAAGACGCATTCTCTATATCGGATCAACCCCAGATCATAGGAAATCATGAATTTATATCTAAAAATTCACCAATGGATGTCATAAATAGCCCAAGGAACAACAATAAGATAATGAGACAAACCCCATCCTAGAGGATTGGGGGAATTTTTACCTAAACCTCTTCCTCAATTGTAATAATTATTCTCCCACATAGGTAAGATGTAAATAAGTGTGGTCTCCAAACTTGTCCCTTATCAAAAATCACTTCACCCAAAATAGAGGCACCTGACAAAGATGCATATAAGATCCCTCCGAGTCACTCTTGTAAGGAAACTCATAGATATACCCATAAAAGAAGGGATATATCCATCAAAAGATACAAAAAAACCTTCAATCATTTGATAGATAATATTACACCTACAATGCATTATTTATCGGTAAACATCATCGAAGACAATCATGTAGACAACACCGACAATGATTCCAACATAGTGGAGTAGGGAGAGGATGGTTCTACATGGGATGAAGTCCCCAATGTGATAAATAGAGGAGGTATACATAACCCAAAACCATATAATTTCCCTAAATATTGGTGCTCAATTGACCAATCCCTTACTACCTCCTTAGTGAATCTCTAAAAATAATAATGGTAAGACAACATTAAATCTTCCTTCTCTTCTTGTGGATGATGATATCCACAGTCTTAATTAAATATTAACTTGTATGGAGGAAGAAATTAAAGATTTGAGGCAATTGATGTTTTAGTTTCTCTGAGTTATAATTCCTACTAAATATTCTTCAAGAGTAATTCCTCAATGAACACTTACATTATTTGTACATCAACAACATGTTTTTTCATGGTGACTACAGCTGGTCCAGGACATCTTCTTGAATAGGTGTCTAGACCAATAGTTTACCTAGTCCCAATTTTTGGTTGATATCAATATTTCCATCTATTAAGAATATAACCATTATATGTTCAAGAGAACAATCAAAATATGATCCTTGTCAGATATAAACCTCAAATAATAGATGGGCCAGCACACCAGAACCTACCCATTTCAATATATGTACAAGATATTGTTCAACTGAACACTCATCAGTGAATTATCAACCCTATTGAGTAAATGGAATATCTATTGTATTTCGGGGAGAATTAGAATTCACCAGGGCATGTAGATTGGAACCCTTACCCTAATTGGGTGATTGAAACCCCACCACTGCCAAATTTTAAGACTCATACATTTATGATATTCAATGTATTAGGAGACTCAGAAAATCTGATAGGTAGTGTGCCCCATTTTGGTACCCTTATGGAAAATTTTAAGAAACTCGAAGTTGTGAAACTCAGATGCTTTGTGTGAGCCCTCCAATTGCTAACCATCATATGGTACACTAGTTTTCCTAGTCGGTCAATCACATGATGGGAAGACCTACATAGAAAGCTCCTATTTCAATTTAAGTCAACATTGAAAAGGACAAAAATCATGGATGTCTAGAATTTTATACATTTAGAAAATAATAGCAATGGTGGAGAAGATATCTGACATAGATTATATTCACAAAATATTCTAATAGATAACATTCACAAAATCATTCCATTAGAGTGATATATAATATTGGGTTTTGGTATTTTTCCACCACATCTCAAAGAATATAATATTTTATTCTGATGAACAATTATATGTCCTGAATAACTCCACTAGTCAAATTGAAAATAATAGGAATGATGGAGAAGACATATGTCATACATAATCCAGCCTCTGCACCTTCACCAGGTCCAAAACCTGATCCATATAAGGAAACATCCTTGGGAATCTATAGTGTCCCAAACCTCACTAGGAAGATTAGAGGGGACCTAAGGAAATTCCATCTAAGGTGTGATGGGAAATGTCTACTTGTTCAATGATGATCATGTCCATGTCTATTTTATAACTGATATAGAAAATTATTTACACCTCCATCAGGATACTAAAAGTATAGAACATGTATTTAATTATTAACAACAAAATAATTTATTCTTTTAATAGGTATTGGGTCATACCATCCATGAATTATTCATCTTTAAATATATCATAAAGATTATGTTAGATTCAGTGTAGGTAATGTTGGGATAGCCACCACCACAACAGAGTGTGTCTCCACTACATCCCATGAGGAAAGTGATGAGTGGAAATAAGTTATTATCAGAAAGGAATAAAATATTTAATGTTGGATTAATTAAAATAAAATCAACTAATATCATGTTATTCATAAAAAAATTGTTCAGAAAAGTAACTATGCCCCTAGCTGCTTCCACTAAAACACAACCGACGTCATATGCCCCACGAACCTCTAAAATTTATCTATTTAAAAAGTAGCATGAATGAAAAGTAGGGGATAAAAAATGAGTTCAAACATGAATTAATACTAAAATTTGGTTTAACACTATCATTATTCATGCTCTTTGAATTTAACCAATGGGCACAACCTCACAATACAAAACAACTTTAAATGGTTTTCCAGAAAAATTACTCATTGAATTATGATTTAATAATTAGTTTCATTAATTTCATTCAGTTAATTGATTTATTCTTCGATGATGTGTATGTAAATGAACTCATGTTACATGAATCCAATTCAGGAACCAGAGGAAGAGGTTGCATGAGTCATGTATACTTGGTAATGTGCTGTCGTCGGAGGAACACAAATTCTAACCACATCCTGACTCAGACATTCAATGTTATAGAAACTCAAGGAAAATACCATCATAAACATCAAAGGAAATAGGAAATTAACAAATCATTAGCTAAAATTAACATTGATTATATATATATGGAATATCAATTTGATGGGGTATTTGTGTCATATCACCCTTGGTGGGCAGACAAACCTACATAGACCAACCCACCAAAGACATAGCTCCTCCAAATCATGTGTTGAGGATAAATCCATATACATCATATAACCCATCCCCTAAAGTTTTTGTGAAAGAGAATACCCACCATGGGAAGCATTGAATTTTTGGTGAAAATTATAAAACCCTAACATATTTATCCCTGGTAATGGCCAATATATCGATCCTAGATGCCTTGAGTTTTTCAAATGACCATAGGGAAGCACCCATAGAGGCTTTTCTAAGACCATATGAGTTTGAATTTTCTATTGTCATTGCCGACCTCTACCAAATAGATACTAGTCCTATAGAATTAATAATTTATTTTCCTTCATATATCAAGATAAATATTTTTTATACATACTCACATCAGACACTTGAATGTGTGTGTGTGGATAAATGGGGTCGATGTCTGAGTTTTTTTCATTTTAAATGGATCTAGAGTTATTCTAATTCCATTATGAAGACATCACCATCTATGATAAAATAAGGATATACAAGTTACTAATTCTATAACACCATAGTTTTATGAATAATGTGAGTTGAATCCATTGGGATAAATCAAGATTAGGTCCCAATTTGGATACATTTCAGATGAATCCAAAATATTGGTTATTTCCATAACATGATCATAAACATATTTCTAGGAAGTGATTGGTTTCATAAAAATTTGGAAATATCCTCATAAAAACATCAAGGAATTTAATGCATTTTAAATGACCAAATTGAGACATTTCACAATAATAAATCTCCATTAGAATCCTACATGTCACACAATATCAATGAAATATTCTATCAGAGAGATGGGAAAGAACCACTGGTCAAGCGTGTTTCTTGGGTCACCAACATGAATTTTATAGAAATAATTCCATCCAACTCATTCAAAAAGTGAATAATATGTGTTACCTATCAATTAGGTGGAGCATTTGGGTCCAAATTCATATACATATTCAGAAGTACTTATGATTTCAGTCATGAACACTATGTCTAGTAGTATTGAAATGTTTTTGTACTCCACAAGAAATGGAATAATATCAGATGAAAATTTATTCATTCCATTACTAGAGATAAAGGAATAACTACCTCACAAGTTGAGGAAAATGAGGTTGTCACATCACCCAAAAAGAAAGGATACACTCATTCTCCACCCTTCACTCCACCCCCATATTTTCAATGAAATCCCCACCATTCTCCGTGTTAGAGGATGTATATCCATCATTCAAATTTTGAGATATTGAATTCTCTTCTGGCTTGGGATTGGTTACCCCACTAATTCCTCTCTATATATAACAAGTGAAATAAAATGAGGATGAAAAAGAAGAGGACTAGGACCTTAGATATTCCCATCCATCATTTGAGGAGAGAATATATACCTCCATTATTGAACTATAAAAAATAAATTTGGGAACATAAGAAGACCCTTGACCTACCATTAGCTGTGATACCATTTCATATCATTAACAAAAGGTATATACCCCTTTTCAGAAGCATCATGGAGATGCAATTTCTTAGAACTAATCAGAAATATCTCGCCTCGATCCTGAGATATCCGTACACCACGTGGGCTTACCTTAAAACAACTGGGTCTATAAAAAGATATCCATAATGATGCACCGAACACATACCACAAAACTTCGGGCTTAAGATGACAAGATCATTAGAACCATAATTATTTATGAGTTCAAATATCCCAAATGGATACACAATATAGTAAATGTTATGAATAATAACTAGAAAATCAGAGTCTTTAATGATTTTTTATATCTTAACAGGCACTAACTGAATGATGATTTACCAGTTCTGATCACTAAACTGTTGATCAATGAAACTAATAGATATATGGAACTCTCGTTAATAGAATAATATTCGGGATACAATAAAATAGTATTATAACTAGATGATAAATAATCCACTGCTTTTCAGTACCCCATGGTGTATTTTTTATCTAATAATGACCTATTCCTTATTGAATGCTAATGATACATACCAAAGAGCTATGAAACAAATCTTTAACCCCTTCCATGGAATGTTTTTTTAATTATATGTTAATGTCATGATGGTTAAATCTCATCAATGCTCTAACCACCACGGGGATCTTGAATCCATCTTCAAAAAACCACCATATAAATCCCTGATAATGAACCCGTTGAAGTGATCTTTTGATGTTACCTTATAGAATTCCTAAGATTTATCATAATCTGTCATGGAATTGATTTCTGTCACGATACTGAAAAGGCCACCCTTAGCAAGTCTTCTCCTTGAACCCTAATAGAATTGAGAGTAATCCATGGACACTTAGTCAAAATTTGTTTCTTTATACCAAACCATGCAGGAAAATTTCCACCCTTCACCTGGTAGATGAAAAACAGGGTTACATAAAAATAGAATGAATATTTACAAGAATAATTTTATAGTATCATGAAATATCTCTTGATCCCACCAGGGATGATTCCTCATATCAAATTACAACATCTTATCTTAAATATGAATGCCTTAATGAAATCATAGGGTTACATCATCATAAAAAATAATGACGCTGGTAGAAAAAAAAACTTTTATTACCTCATAATAACTTTTATTGATGCTAAGACTCATTAATTTGATATTGATATGTTATTTCTAGTTATAATATTTTTATTTCAAAAACTATGTTACTACCTAATGCATCGTGAGGTCTATTTGGTCTCCCATAAAACCCACACAAGCACATTATCAGCCATTCGTTTTTGACCAGGTATTTGTCACGGTGGGTAGTAGTCCTGCACCATCATCACTTTTAGTTCATGCCTTAGAAATTGATCAAAATCCAGGCATTGTCATATTTCTTAGAAGCACACACCTAACCAAAAGTGGATTCATTGGACACTAAATTTCCAGATGAAGACTTTTTCACTGTTTATAAGGGACCAATGATATGGGATATATATTTAGATGGTTCATCCAATGGTTTGATAGGAAAGAGGATCGAAGACCCCAGGCATAACAATGTTTGGATGGGAGTCATGTGCATCTTCCCATCAAAGCATGTACTACCTCACTACCTTCTAAACACATAAGGGTATACAAATAATGAAGTATAATATTAGGATATCATTAAAGATATAGAGCTAGAAAATCTGGTATAATTCAATAACCCAAAGATAAAATGTTATTTAGAATTGTTCATCAATAAGGTAAAATAGGATTATTACTTAAAAATGATTTTATATTCCCTTGGATAATCCACATAATAGGAATAATGTCAGAATTCCCATTATATCCAAAATTTAATCATGTTCCATTATCATAGAATTACTAATCCAAAACACTATAAAATGTAGCCACAACTATTTCCAATGTAGGACATGATGAAACCATCATCAATCATTAACACTGTCAAATAGTCTCACAGTATGTTCGAGTCAACATGGAAGAGATCGATGAGATTTTTCCCGTCCATAATCCTTATGGTTCTACCACAAATTGGATTACACCCTTTGTAGACTAACTTATAATTTTCAATCTCCCACTAGACATAGATGGGAGAGTGACTATATGAATATGTGTAATTAACATTGTTCTATATGATGACACAAATATTCAAAAGGAAATCTATAAGAGGAGCCTTGATGGGGACCTTTTTAGGTGTATGATGGAGAAGAGACTGATAATATCATGATATAATTGAACATTTGATCCTATGGTTCCCACTATGTAAGATTAAAACATTCCCATAAAATTCTAAGCCTTGATTACTAATAGAACACTATAATATATGATTACCAAATTCACCAAAATGTTTCTTTTCTTCTAGGCTCTTTCCAACATTATTCACAACCCCCAAAGTTGATTGACACATCCAAATACTCCTATCCACTTTCCATATGGTGGATGGATGTCATGGGACTATACCCTCACTCTAAATCCTTGAAATTGATGTACATTCACACTAAATTTGACATATTCTCATAGTGGATCAAAGATATACCGTTAAAATATCTCTGGGTGAGGAATATTTTAAACCTCATGGGAGCCAATGTCATCTTCAACTTTTGTTTTTCTCATATAATAATGACCGAAAATGACACCAATTATTCTTGTACTGAATTCTAAAAACTATATTTTGAGTATGAAATCAATCCCAACAATTCAGATCACTAACATGAAATGACTAATGGAAATACATAGGTAGTCAACAAGACTTTATCGAATATATTCCATAATATGCTAGATAAGGATAAAAATTATTAGTGATACAATACCATAAATTTCTTACATGATTACCAGAATATGAACCAAACTTCCACATAAGATACGCCAATTAAATTAGTTTATGGGATAGCCATTGTCCTTCCCATATAATTTCAATTTCCCTCACTCCACATTGAAATTTTTTATCAGCTATAGATATATTTCCAATTCCAAAAATGAATGGATGAATTGGAGAGACTAGATGAGAAGAGATTACACACAAATTATCATTTAGAAATTCACCCAAACCGGATTGGACGATCCTTTAACAATTTTTTTCCTCCGATCATTATTCAAGGGATGGATGGTGTTGGTCATAAGGGCTTTAATAATACTTGGATTGAAACCTCCAATTCTAGATCCAAACTTGGAGGGACCCTATTCCAAAAACATTCTTACTAAAATGGAGTGTATTCTTTGATCTCAATAGATATGAAGATTTCCTCAACCCTACCAATGCAATGATATGTAGAATTAATTTGTGTAATCAGAAGAAATTATCATTTAGATTGATTTTTGATCAATTAAATGCTACATCATGCATGAGTCTAGGAAATAAACTACATGACACCAATTTTCTCAATATATGATGTTAAACTGCACAATAACATAATGTTCTCACTAAAGGGGACGTCACCCCCCCCAACATCAATCATCAACGATTTCATATTAGAAAAAGTAAGTGTGGATTCATTATTTTCATAATATAATATGTTGTGATTACTTGAAACTTCATGTTTGGATAATCAAAAAATTTACCCCCATTTATAAAAAAAAATAACCATATTTTGGGCTCAATGACTCTTTTCATGTTGAAATTTTGTTTATTGTTGTTCCAAAACTCATATTTCCCATAACTAAATGATATCAGCATCCTAATCGGATGTTGTTAAAATGCATGGTACAACAACCATGTCATAATAAAATTAAGAGCATGACAGAAATTTCTATATCGTATGATGTTAAACTACATTGGAATCATCTTCTTTTGAATGATTCATGACACACAATCTAGATATATAAGAAAATAATGATGAAATTATATCCTTGTGTATGGGATAGAACTAAAAAAGGAACTTGATAAATAACTACATATGGTTTCATTCAAATCGACAAAGGACAGATAGTGATGCACAAGTTCTTTATATATTGCCTAGTCCCATCATAAACATTTTATGAGTTCTTTAACCTTCCACATCATGATAATTACCTCTGTGTAGCATGTCTTGAGTTTTTATGGGGAAAAGAGTCCCCCACACCCTTAGACGTCATCAGTTATTCTATTATTATCCACATAATGCTAATTTAAGAAATTTCCACCCCATCACGATCAATGCTACAGAATGATAAATTTCAATATTACCCTGGGGAAGCCTAAGATGCCTCATGTGGCCATGTATGGGAGAAATAAATGATAATAATCCTGATCACATGATTATAAACTATTTAATTAACTCATTACACAATAGAGAGATGCCTAATGATAGTCGTGGGCTGCGTCATATAATAAAATGTGGCCATCATGATCCCACCAAAAAGAAAAAAGCCTCCAATATTGGTCTCCTAACATGACATTCTCCTAAACAACATTAGTGTTGATTCTTGTTTTAATTAGGTATGTAGTGACACCAACATCATACATCTGGGTCCATACACACAAAAAACCACATCCTTGGATACAGATCAAACCTACACTGGGAGCCCCAATTACCGAACTACATATTTCTTGATTCCTATCCACACAAGATATGTAATGATGCTTAAGACTATATTCATGAGCCCACCATTGAAGATACTTCTTTCCTTCCATGTAGGGTGACCACATTTCCTCTCCGCATGATGTTAAACATCAAGGATACTAAATAACTATGGGTGGATTGATTATTATTCTAATATGATATTTAGTGATGCCTAGACCTCATGTGATAGGGCCTACTAAAAAATACAATAAATGCTCCCTTACCTGTATTGAAATTAATTTGACGAAGGGGATACCAAAGAAGGTCCTATTTACAAGTCCATTTCAATTAAAGATCCATATCTCATCAAATGAGTTAGATCTATGAAGAGAAGCATGTTTATTACTATGTGTATCTTGATTCTAATACAATGTTTATATATAGATGATCAAATATTAAATCTTGGGTCCATCAATAATAATTTAACATTAAAAAAAATTCTGAATTCTATGTACATATTAAATAAGAGTATGTATTTCCCATTAATAACTATGCTTGGATTGATTCTTGTCTACATAGGATACATAACGACTTATAAATCTTCAATCCCAGGTCCATCCACAAAAATCAAATAATCATATAAAAAATTTCCCTGAATGCATACAGATCAAACCTGGGTAGAGATTTACTATGAAGAGATACATGTAGATTAAATTATATTATCATAAGATACATAGTGATAAATAGATCTCTAATCCTTGATCTAGACACAAAAAATGATACAAATTCCCACCTCCTTATGTACAGGTCAGATATGCATATAATGTTTTTGGAGAACTACAAATTGATTGATTCTCAAACCTATGAGATACATAGTGAATATTGGATATTACATTCAAGAACAACAATATTGTTTTCCATAAATACCATTTTTATCATCCTTTTTTGAATAAATAAATCCTTACCAGCCCTTGTTTCTCACACTGAGCATAACTTATGAAAAATTTGGAGTTTCATTAAGGGATCCTCGACACAATCAATTTGTGTTAATTCACATCAGTGTTTTCATGGTACTAGTATGAAGAACATAAAAGGAACACCACAATTACTCATTGATTGATGATAAAATATACATTACCTCAAGAACTATATGTGGAGTGATTCTCATTCTAACGAGATACATAGTGATTCCAAGACCTCATGTTATTGTCCAAACTATAGGTTAAGGAAAAATAGAAGTGTCCCCACCTCCTATGTAAAACCATATATCTAAGGATGAGACCATGAATTTGTGTTCCCTCATTCAAGGATTCATTTAGGAAACATAAAAATCCACTCCTACATACCATCAGATATGTGTATGGATTTTTAAACTCCAATAAATTTTTTTGTTTTAATGTTTGTTATATACTCGACTAAATTCCAAACTATGTGCCTTGGGATGTTTTGAATCTCCACAATTTTCCTTTGGATATTATAGATTGATGTCAGTGTTATAAGGACACCATTTATTTAACTATGCACAATATTTCCCAGTTGGATCTGAAGAGGTTGTGTAAAAATTTCCTATCAAGGAAATAAAATTCATCCCCATGAGTTTCCTCTTCTATATCCTCATGTCTTAGTGGAATTATTCACCATATCATTTATCTTGATATGATAACCCCTAGAATCCTGGTTTACACTATATTCCCTCTAAAAAATGAGGACTATTAGAATAAGACGTCTTGATGAGCCTCATGTTACTCATCATTTCTATGAAAAATGTTTTTATCCATATGACTAAAAAATATAATACCTAATTCCATCAACACTGTATGATTTTAAACTTTATGGATGATGTCTTAATCGCATAACACTAAATTTCAAGATGTCTATAAATATATGTGTACTCATTCCTCAAAAATTAGGATATATAGTGACAACCAAATAACCAATACTATTTCTATCTATGGAAAACTTATAAACCTTCCATTCCCTATAAATGTGTTAGGCCAGCATGGGGAGCCAAATAAGAATGACGTATGTCATGATTCTCTCTTTGATGGGATACTCAACGAAACCAAAAACATAAATCCCAGTCCAAACATGATAAAAAAATTCCCACACTATATTATAAAATAATGAGATCTTTAGAGGATGGTCCAATATGTTCTTCACCCTATTTATGAGATCATTTTAATATGAAAATTCCATTACCCAACCCAATAGTTTTTTGTATGTGTGGGGAAACCTTACTATATCTATATATGGTTTGATTCACATTTTTATGAGATATGTAATGACATCTGGACATTATATATTGAGCCCAGCAAAAGGAAAACCATTCATATGTATGTGTCAGACCTGTGTAAGGAAATTTTTTTTCCCATTTATGAGAAATTTCCACACAAAATACATCAATCATATTTAAGAAATTTTCTTTCTGAAAAAACTATGCATCTAGGGAAGTCTGGATATTAATACACATTCCTAACCATAAAAAATAGACGTTTTGTGTCCCAATGATACCATTTTTAATTTTCATATTATGCCCCTTGGATTTACGTAAATCCCCAACAAAAAAGGCAAGTATAGAAAAGGAAAATTCATCCTCTTGATAGGATTTTTCTAGCTCCATATGCCCTAATGAAATTTTTTATCCCAAATCACTCCTCAAATTGGAAAAAAAACATAGTATATAGCTTACAACCACTGGTATTTGTGCCTGGATATGATGTAATATTCTTTGGAGATAATAACATTGGAAGTTGAAATTATTTATCCCTCGGTCACTGCTATGTGTCCTTATATCATAGACCAGGAATTTCTTTATAGTGAGGCATTAAACTACATGGTTGATGTCCAAGTTTCATGAAATTAAATTAATCCATGCTTCAATATTCCTTTAAACAAAACAATTTTTCATAGGAGTGGTTTTTAATTCCTAGCCAGTGTAGATACAGATGGCCTCAACAATTTTATATGTCATTCCATTAACAAGACATCGATTGTTTTCCTAAGAATTATAAATTTTCCAAAATTAACTGGCCATCAGAAATAGAGGGGCTGTGTCCTAAAGAAATCCTTATTTTCTTATGAAAAATATTACATAGTGGGATATGTGTCAGTATCCCACACATCATTATTGTCATCCTAAGGTAATTTCACCCCCAAAAGAGTCATATTCTACCTCTATATGCCCCCACAACATTGTGTTAGAATCCTTTATTAAAATTACAACTTGCATTCATCTCCTATATCATCCTTCAGATTCCAAAATCACAAAACTAGGGTTCAAAATCCACTATTTAAAACATCCCATGATTTTACAACATGTGTCTTCTTATATAAATTTATTTCCATTAAATTTTTGACTTATACACAACACCAAGTTCGAGCATACCTTGACATATTAAACTAGCCATTTAAAACATAGTTTTGAATTGTAATGACTAGAATTTGAAATTTATAAATTTAATTTTTCAAAATAGACTTCATTTTTGAATATAGAAAATTAAAAATATCATAGGTAGAAATTTTGGTAATTTTATGAAAAAATAGAATTTTCGAAGAATAATGAAAAATAAATCATTAATAATTAAAAACTAAAATTTTCATTTAAATAATTATTTTTCATTTAATTTTCTTAATGTAAGAATAGAATAATAATAAAAATATTATCCAAATTTATTTCAGTGTAATATTTTTTATAATAATATTAGATAAAAAACTATTGAACATTTGAACAACTCTTTTACACGCATTTTAACAACTGAGTGATTAGAATTAAAAATAATTTTACCTCTTCTATGAATTGAATTTCGAAAAATGGATATACATGGTTATAATAAGTATGAAAAATGAGGTCTAATATGATAATAATAATTTTTTTAATAGTATCCTTTCAATTTTATTTACCATAGTTAAAGCTAAATATGGAAATTAAGGTTAAAAATAATATCATAATAATAAAAAATTTTCCTTAAACTTATCCCAATTTCATTGGATTTTTGTGTTTTTACATAATAAAATTTATATCCAAAATTTGATCGTTTTCAAGATACTCATGTTAGATTAATAAATTTATTATATTTTATATAAATAAGAGTTAAGAAAGTCGTATTCAAATTTTAAAAACAATATCATTTTCAATATGATGTAATATAACAGTTTTGGTATAATATAAATAGTATTTAGAAAGATAAAATTATTATCTATATAATGGTAATATATTTATAAATTTATGAAATAATTAAATAAATTAAATTGTGACACAATAATGATCGAGTTATTGATTTATTAAATAAAAAATCAATTAAATGATATTAATAACACTAGAATAAATATGATTAGAAATATTTGATGTTGTCCATGAAATTTTTTGACGACTTTGAATTCTTAGGGATGAATTATTGTATTTTTTAAACTTAATAATGTTTTTATGACTTTAAAAAGAATGATGTGTCAAATAGAATAAAAATATACATAAATGTGATTTTAATGTAAATTTTATTTTATTAAATGATATAAAACTAATAAATATACAATAGTCATCCAAATAAATAGGATACATTTAAATATATAATCATTGACCCAACTAGGGTTCTATTGAAATTTTATAGTAAATATATTAACCATATAGTGTAAAAATTCAAATATAGAAGATATTAGTTAAACTGTTTAACTATGGATTACACAAAAAAGACAAGGTTAATTTTGTGACATAGACTAGTCTCAAAATTATGGGTTGATTTAATTTTAACCCATAAACATATTATCCTAAATTTTAATAACTAGGGAGATATTTTCAATCAAAAATAAAATTATAATAAATTAATTGTTTTGGTCTTTCCTAATGTGCCCCAACCCTCTCTTATAAAAGACCACCTCTCCTTATCTTTTACTCAAACCACTAAATTCCATTAGTTAAAAAACAACCATCCCATTTATCCTCCCAATATACCTTACGTAATCCATGAGGCCATACTCAAGGCATAAATCATTCTTATGGTGTCCTTTTTTGAAAATCAAAAGGACAGGTTTGAAGAAGAAGTAATTGTTTCTAGACTCTTCCAAAGTTCTTTTCTTCTTCTACCACAATTTCCAAATTTGATTCCATAATAAAATTTTAATTTCAGAATATTCTATATTATTTGAATTTTTATAAATATGGGACAACCATATTCCTTATTTTTCCCATCTTATGAAAACCAAAGTTATCATGTGTGCGTACATATGACTAACCATCTCCACACTGTGGTGTAAACTGTTTTTCATCATTAAAATATTTCGATTAGTATAATGATGAATATAATGGATATAAATAATTAATATAACATGAAAATTATTCAGTATAATTAATATAAAATCCATTTCTGTGTCCCCTTTAATATTATATAATGATATCGTTGCTCATGCATATAACCTACCATCTCCACCACATCATTAGATCCATTTTTCATATTAACCATTATAGAAGGATTTAAAAAAATATATACAATAAAGAAGTTTATTATATATGACATTATAATAATACTAGAATAATTTATATATGTATATATATACACACACACACATATTTCATTTACTTGCATCCATTAATATGATTTGAAAAAGAAAATAACATTCAAGCGTAAATACGATATACCATCTCTGAGAATGGTGTGTTCTATTCCACATATCTATATATTGTACATAATTATATCAAAATATAAATTATATAAAAATAATTTTTTACATTCATTGTGTAATTAAATAATGATCATAGTAATAAAATCATGTAATTAAAGTAAAAAATGTATGATAAACAAAGCGATTATTTCCCAAAATACTACTTTAACCTTGAAATTGTAAATAAAAGGTAATAGAAATTATTAAATTAATCATATATGAAATAACAAATATTATTATTATTTTTTTACATGTTAATTATATTTCTAAAATCACTATACAATACTTTAAGACATGTATGAATGGAATTAGATCTATGATAAGGGTTAGTTTCAAAATCTCATTATTTTATGAGGTTGTTTATATATATGTATCTACTGGGACATGTTTATAATCAATTTCTATGGATCATAAAATTTATTTGAAAATGTTATCAATACTTTTTTAAATTAATTTCAACCCATGTTTTACTTTTAATGAAATGTTCTCTAAGGAATCTTTCTGTTGTTTTCCAAAAAAGTTACTTTATTGATTTTTTGAAAAATTAAAGAAAATTAGGTTTTTATCTTATTTGATGTGAGAGGATATTTCATGCCAATATGATGAGTTACCATTTTGAATATTCACTTACAATATTAAAAGGTAATTTAAAAAAACAAATCTTCTATATTTACACATCTTTTGAATGATTTTAATGTAAAAAGGAATATTTTTCTCCAAGAGTTGAAAATGATTTTGTTATATTATTATCATCAATGTCATCATCATTTTTTTTATTGTATACTTAATCGATGTTGATTTATTATGATACAATATACCATATTTTATTTATGTTTTTATGAAATTTTTGACAATAGATGTTCCACTTTGATACCATTCATTCTTTATGGGTAAAGTATTTACATTTCATATGATATTTTTAATATGAATGTTTATGTTATATTTTACCCATTTCATATGAGCGATGAATTATAATAAGTATGTGATGGGAGAGGACCGCTATATCCCCTCGATGCATTTGTAGGTCCCATGAGGATAACTAGTTTGTGTTTTCACATTTATATGTATGGTATTGGCATGAGTCCTTGATTGTGTGGTTATGATGTCCAATATTATGCATTATATCATTATAAGTTTACTTATTTATATTAAATGTGATTATTCAACTTTTATAATATCTATGTGAATGTTTAAATGAAATTAGTTGATTTATTCTTTTCATATTATGTTAAAGATTTGGATTCAAAGGTTTTTGTATCAGTTTCAAACAATTCATTAAAATTTTATACTTATTTATTATAGATTCTTCTATATTTTTTACCTTTATTAAGAATATGAGATCACCCATTTAATATTTTTTATTTTCCCATGATTCCAAGAGGTGATTTAAATTTTATATGTATGGTTAGTCTAGGAGAATAAATGATTTCTCAATGGATTATCTAAGTGTTATTTTATGTTTTGAATTACAATGTACTGTTTATATATGTAATTTATTTTCCGTGATTTCTAAACTGAATCGTCCTTCATGATTTGATTTATTGTAATCAGGGAAATAAATCAGAATAATTGACTGATTTTAAGAATCTGGGGTAGGTCCATTACAATTTGTATCAAAGGAAGCTTAGAAATAGAATTGGGAACTTGATTTTGAAAATAGATATAATGTAACATAACCCTATAAAAAAGGGTGAGAATAAGTATTGAAGAACATACTGGAATTTTGGTAATGTAGAGATTATGTGTGTATTATGAGAAATACTTCCCTATCTGGATACTAAAAATTGACATAGATTTAGAATAGATGTACCTAATAGTAATTCCTCTAACAAGGTGACATTTTCATGACATATGGTAACATGGTACCTGACAATGGGCCTTACTACACACATAGTTTGACAATATTGGGGGATATTCATTGAATAATTCACATTTTCATTATAAAAAAATATGAAGGATTTTAATATAAGATGATAATGAGTAACCTTTATTAACCCTAAGGTATTTTAGATTTAAAATAATGCGTCATGACATTTATTAAATTAATTTAGAACTATTGTTACCAACAATATTCTTTCATGTTTTAATCAATGGATGGATCCCAATGAAGACATATTAACATTGAACATGAAGTAAAAGGTGGTGGAAATGAGGAATAAAATGGAATTTTGATATGTGTGAAAGATACATTGATCATTCCTAATCAGTTTTCAAAAAATATAATTAATAATATATCCATTAACAAACTCCCAAACTCACCAAATAATTGGAAGGAAGAGAATATTAAGAGCACTAGTAGTGGAGACTATATAGAAATGAAACGTCAATATTCATCATGCTAGAAATGTGGAAGGAGACACATTGAAATGTGTCTCAAGAGAACAATGAAATTATCTATGTGTGGGGAAAAAGGAGATAAACTAATCCATTGTTGTGTAAAAATGAAGAGTACAATGGATGAAAATAAAAATAATCCAAAGAATCCAATTGTTGCCATTTCGGTAAATATATGGTACTTTGGCATTACCCGAGCCAATGCATTATTCTATAGGATAATATCTATGCTAAGGAAGGACCCACATCAAAATAAAATAATAATGAATACTTTAAAATTATTAATTATATTATGATGATGGGATTACTTTGAAATTATTTTTTAATGTGTAATAATGTTTTTTGTTAATTGATAATTTTATTCATGGATGAATTGTCTTTTCTTGTGTGTAAAAAATTATATAGTTATAAGTGAAATTTGGGGTTTATATGATCCTTGATTTTGAGTTAATTATGTGATATTATATTTTGGGATGAAAAATTAAAGTCATGAGATAAAATTTGAGATTAAAATATGTTATGGTTATTTAAAAAAATTACCTCTTTTATGGAATGATATTAGAATTATATAGTTTTAGAAAAGGGACAAACCAGTGTAAGCGTTACAAACCTATCCCATAAGAAATGGCTTTGGAAATCTAATCCAAAAACAAAGGGTGTCATGGATTTATTGCTTATCACTAGACTATACAATGTCTGTGGTTATTAGGAATTTTCTAATTTAGTTGAATGATTTTTTAAAATAAGAATGAGTTGAATTTTGGAACTTTTTATTTTATAAATTAATATCCTTAGTATTGGAAAATGATTTCGGAATTAAGTGATAAATGTTTTTTTGGATGATGTTCATTATTTTTGGAACTCTATATGAAAAAGGTAAATAAAATATATTGGTATTATATTTTAGGAGTAATGGTGGAAATTTAATTTTCAAAAATCTGTGATTTTATTGTAGATTATGGATATTTAGGTTACCATGGATATGGTTAACCTTTCTGGTAGCATATGTGATTTGGTTAATTACTTTTTGGTATCAGACATTAAAAGTGATTTGTGTTATTTAGAGATAAATGTTTAAATTTATCCTGGAAGACTATGTGATTAAATCCTATTTTATTTTGGGTTTCAAAATTAGTTTATATTATTTTGATGAATTTTATAGATAGTTATTTTTTGAATGGTATATGTTGAACATTGGGGGTTTACAATGGAATTTTGAATATTATTTTTGCGAGTTATCTTACATTTTACTAACATATTTTTATTGATGAATTAATAAAAATTTTATAAATATATAGTTAATCTTTTTTGGATTATGTGATTCTCTAAAAGATAAATCTAGTGCTTCAAAAATGTAAAATTCATGTTGAACAATCATCAATGGGAGAAAAATATGATTTTTTTGGGCGGAAATTGATTAATTGTGGAAACTGCACTTGTTATGTAAGTGAGTATGTTTCATCATATTCTTAGTTTATGAAATAAATGAATTCTTCAACTCTATGGAAAAGATCATAAAACCAAAAAAAATTATCCTCTTACATTCTTTTTGGATGAATCAAATAATCCCTTAGATCATCACCAAATTCTTGCTTTGCGATTATTAGATTTTTTCAAGAACATGTCCTCTATCACCCTCAATCAAAAATTGATTTTAAGATCTATAGTCTATATCCATGTCTGTATATATAGGACCCTCGTACGTGTTATCTATGGTGACCTTGTTACCACCCTTTATTTTAAAATGGAGGTATCATTAATCCATTTTCCGATGTGGGATTTCAATGAAGTTATTTTTGAAAGGTCAAACCCAAATATTAGAATCATAGGTTCAAATTTAGCAGACACAAATTAACAAAGGATGAGACAATACAGCCACCCATGATATTACATTATGTATCTTCTTAAATAAATTTCGTTTTATCAATTTCTTGCGTTGTACACAACCTCAAGTTCGAGCGTACCACGATATAATAAAATGGACATTTAAAATGTGAATATGAATAGTAATAACCAAATATTAAATTTATAAATTTCATCTTAAAAAATATACATCATTTAGGAATTTGGAACATCAAAATTATAATAGGGTGAATTTGGTTTTATTTTTTAAAAAAATTAAATTTTTTGATAAATAGTTAAAAATATTGTAATATTGTTTAGAAATTGGCTTCTTCATTTAAATAATTATTTTACATTGAATTTATTTGAAAGAAAAAATTGGTAAATATTTCATAAATTAACCAAAATTAGGTCATTGGAATCATTTTTATATTATAAGTAGATAAAAAACTCTTAACTTTTAAATGTCTCTTTTACACACATTGTAGCCAATGTGGAGGATTAGAATTAATGATAATTTTAAGATGTCAATTAACTGAAATTTGAAAAATGGGATTACATGGTTTTAATAAGTATTAAAATTTTGGACTAATATAATCAAAAAAATTCTTGGTGAATAGTGTCTTGAATTATATTTACCACAGTTAAAGGAAAATAGGGTAATTAAATGTGAGAAAATATCATAATAAAATAAAATTATCCTAAATTCTATACTAATTTAATTCAATAAGTGTTTTATAACCCAAATTGACATTATTTATAAATATGATCTTTTTTATCCCACCTGTGTTAGATTATAACATTTATTATTTATTATTTATTGATGATTTAAAAATGACATATTCAAATTGTTAAAAAAATATATCAATTTTAAAATGAGGTTTTACAATTGTTATGGTCGAATATAAATAGTATTTAGAAATATAAAATGTTTATATACAAAATTTTAAATTATTTATAATTTTAGGAAATTAATATTGAAACTTAACGTGGAAACAATGATAATTCAATTATTGATTTATTATAAGAAAAATAAATCAAATGATATTAATAATATTAAAATATATTATTTTAAAATATTTGATGCCATACACGAATTGTTTTTCACGAAATTGACATTTTATGGATTAGTTATTTTATTTTTTTCTATGGAATCAAGTTGTAATGGACTTAACAAAAAGTATGTATTGAATAGTATCAAAATTGAAAAAATTGGCATTTTAAAATAAATTCTACTTTATTAAATGATATAAGTTCCATAAAATCTATGTTTTTGAGAACTAACATGGATAGTGTTAAATATATCATCAATTATCCAATTTGGAATCTTTTCTTAATTTATAGTTTCTATATTATCCATATAGTGTAAAAATACAAATACACATGGTAAGAGTTGAACTCTTTAACTAAGGGTTAAACCCAAAAGATAAGGTTAATTTATTTAACTAAAAATAAATAAAAATTATTGGTTGATAGGATTTATATTACACTCTTAAAATCCCAATGTTGAGAAATTTTAAATTTAAAATGAATTTATCATAAAATAATTGTTTTAGAGATTCCAAAAGTGCCCCTCTCCTCACTTATAAAAGGGAACATATACCTATCTTAATCATACCACTAAAGAACATTATTTCATCAAAACAATGAACATTTACTTTAAAAACTTTCTTAATTAATCCTATAGACCATATTTTTTTTATAAATTCATCGTAAGGATTCCTTTTGTTCAAATCAAAAGGACACACTGGAAGAAGATGTAATTGTTTTTTCAACTCTCTCAATGTTATTTTCTTCTTCTACAACCTTTTCCATAGTTGTTTCTATAATAATGTAATAAATATAAAACGTAATATATTGTGAATTTTTTTATGATTATGGGAGAACCATATTCTTCTTTTTACCCATGTTATGGAAAACATTGTTAACACACGTGCATATATATGACTTAAAGTGTCCACAGCATGGTGCAAACTATTTTTCATCTATCATATATTTGGATGGGTATAATGATGAATATAAAGTATATAAAAAGGAAAAATGACATGATAATTATAATTTATAATTAATATACAATACATTTCCTTACCCCCTTTATTATTCAATAATGATATTACCGCCCATCCGTACGTATGACCTATCATCTCCATGATATAAAGTGTTTCAATCTCCACGTTAACCATTCATGAATGATTATAACATATATAAATATAATGAATAAATATGAAATATATGACATAATATCTCTACTAGAATAATATTTATTTCTATATTTATATATACATATATGTCATTTACTTTCATCCATTGAATATGATAAGAAAATGAAAAATAAGATCATATATAAGTACGCCCTACCATCTCCATGAGCATTGTATTCCATTCAATATATATATCTATTATATATATTTATATGCCTAATATATATTATATATAAATCATGTTTTACATTCTTGATGTAATTGAAACATGATATAAGTAATAAAATCAAGAATAATAGGTCAAAACACGTACGATAAACAAAGCGATTATTAACCCAAATGTTTGATATAACTTGGAAAATGTTAATAAATATGTAATGTAACGTATTAAGTGAATAATTTATTATTTCTTAAATATTATTATGATTATGTTAAAAGTTAAGAATATGTTTAAAACAACTATACATGAGTTTTGGACATGTACTAAGGGAATATGACCTATGGTAAGATCTAATTTCACAATCTCATTATTATTCAATGTTTATTATGTGTAAGTATCTACTAGGATATCATTATCATGCATGTTCATGTTTCTAAAAATCTATTTAAAAATATTTTAGGTTTTTTAAATGTCGTTTTTTCCCATGTTGTACTTTTAATAAAATGTTGTGAAATGAATCTTTCTATTGTTTTCCACAAATGGAACTTTATTACATTTTTGACAAATTAATTATAGAATGCTTTAACAACAAATATATCATGAGTTTATGTTTTCCATGTTTATTATTCCTTACTATTTTTAAGAACCCCTTACAATAATACAGGGGTATTTTCAATATAAATGAATTATTTTATAATTTGATGGCGCTTAAATGATTCCAAAGTAAAAAAGGTATATTTCACTCAAAGAGTTTAATGATTTTGTTATATTATTTTCCTCTATGTGAACATCATTTGTGTGATTGTATGAATAATTTAGGTTTATTTATTATGATACGTTATTTCATATATTATTGAAGGTTTTATGATATTTTTGACAATGGATGTGTTAATCTGATACTATTTTTGTTCTATGGTTATTGTATTAAAATTTTATATGCTATTTTTAAAACATATTTTTTTGTTATGTATCACCCTTTTCATATAAGGAATGCATTAGACTTAGTAAGTAAAAGGAGATGTGCCCTCTATATCCCCTCGATGCATGGGTAGGTCTCATGAGACAAACTTGTTTGTGTTTTTACAAATTTATGCATGGTCTTAGAAAGAGGCCATGATGGTATGGTTATGATGTTTTACATGATGAATTCCATTACTATGAGATTATTTATTTATAATAAATGAGATTATTTTCCTAGTATAACAACTAGCTCAATGTTTAAAAGTTATTATTTTATTTACTCTCTTTATATTACGTTGATGATTGTATTTAAAAGGATTGTGTTTCAATTTTATACCTTTCCTTGAAGGTTTATTCTTATTTATAATAGCTTCCACTATATTGTTTACCCTTATTGAGCATCTTATTTAACCCATTTAAAATATTTTATTTTAATTGGATTCCATGAGGTTTTTTATGTTTGATATTTAGGGTCAATCTAGATGAATAATGGCATTCTCAATGGATTATATATATTGTATTTTATATATGTAATTATAAGGTAAGGTTCCTATATGTAATTTATTTTCCAATACTCTTAAACTTATCAGTCCAATGAGATTTGATTCCTTATAATAATGAAAATGTATTAAGATAATTCACTAGCATTGGGAATGTGGGATTGGGGCATTACACTAATATGTATGAAGAATATTTGGAAATTCTCAGCCAGTAAACCCTATTGAGGTCATAATCTCATGAGTCATGTTCAATGATGTTTGACTAAAAATATAACCAGCATTATCCCATCTTTAAAATCATTAAACTACCTAAAAAAGATACATAATACTCTATTGGTTATAAAAAATGGAACCATTAGTAAATGTATTGTATCATCTCTCTCGACTTCTATTTTTCATGGTTTAGGGATAAAATTTATAAACCCAAAACAATTAACAAGAAATAAAACTTGTAAGGTAAAAAATTCATAACGGGAGGAAAATTTAAAATAAAATCCACACCTACTATGAAATTGAACATGGGACTTAGAAATTTTTTATGATAATAGAAGAGAAACAATATATTTAGTGTTCTCTATGTAACTCTATCAAAAGAAAAAACTACGCTCAATGAGTCCCTTGAATCTAGCTAAAAATAAGATCATTACATGATCATGTCATCTTGACTAACCTAGTTTGCGATTAAAATTGATTCAAAATGATGAAATAATTGATGTCATATAAGGTATTATATTTTGAAACACACTATAAATTATTATCTATGGACATTCCGGGATAAGATATTGGGTAAGTGTCAGAGGGAAAATGTGTTTTCATGTCTTTATTAAATTATAACAGAGAAGAATACAAATTTTGAGTCTCTCCCTGTTTCTAATGAAATCATAATTGAAAATCATATAATATCTCAAATGGATATAGTGAAGCTCAATTCACATTAGATAGAATATTGTCTGCCTCCTAATATGACCCATCAAGGGCCTATTCCAAATTTGTTCTTTTCCAAACATCTGTTACTTCTATTTGGAGCATCATTTTAAAAAAAATACTTAATCTCTTGATATTTATTTTTTATGTCTTCAAAACATAAAGTTGTTAATTTATTTTATAACTTAAACCTTATAACATGAGAATCAAATTATCACAAATTTGTATCTGTGTGGTCACATGATTGTAAAATATTTCTTCCTCCGAAACCATGTGGTGTAACATAGTATTTGAATCTCATAATTTATCAACATGATTCTTTGAAGAACTTAATTAGGTAAGGTCACATTCATAATAATCAAATTCTTCTCAATAAATGAGTTTGTGTTGAATAAGTATGTGTAAACACCGGTAACCAAACCGACATGAGACTAAACAAAAGAAATGCTAGAGAAGATTTTCCACCCTATAAACTTTTTCCACCATGGGGTATCAGTAATGATAGTAAAAATTCTCTTATCGGACCATTTTAAAATAGTTTGTTATTCAATAGTAATTTTTGGTTTTTGACCCTGTTCACCCACTATCACATGTATGTAATCTGAAATTTCAGTTACTATAGAAAATATTTTGTTTAAAAAATAAATAGTATGAAAATACTCAATATATTCTTCATCTATAGTCTTAGGAATCCAAATGATGGGTCCAAAATCAATTTATAATGTTTCCATGTAACACCTACAGAGTTTGTGAATTAAATTTTTGAATTAATTTAATCATTTGATATTATTAATTTCACAAAACTCTGAAAATAGTTTTATTTCACAATGTAAAACATTACATTAACACGGCACCAACTTGGTTCCAGTTACAAGATAGAAACATTGTGTACGATACACAGAACATGGAATCCTTGTAAATTACTTGTAGCCGTGAAATAAAGTACATTACAGGCAACACCGACTTGTCATACGTTATACACAACACTAATTCTTCTATGAAACATCATTCTGTTATTATAATTATTTAAATGAGATAATTATAAAATATCCATTAAAAATATTTTACTGAATATTAAAAAATATATTTCAGATACTTTTTATAATTTTTTGTAGAAAAAAACATATTTATAATGAAATACACAATTTATGATAAAGACGTTATATGATTCTAAATTCTATTTTCCCATGTGGACTTCATTTCATGTCTTAATATTAAAATAAGAAAATTAATTTTAGATTCCTCTACAAATTTAATATGATAAAATAAAATTCATTTTTTAATTTATAATTCTGAAATTATCTTTTGGTGAATTCATGATATTTTTCGGAGAAAGTATATTTTTTGATGAATAGAGAAAATATTTTATTTTTTTAATGGCAACCTCTATTTCAAAATAATTATTAATAAAAAATTATAATTTAATTTTTTTAAGGACATATTTGATCTATATTAATACGATTTAGGTCATTATAATTAATTTCACTTTATATTTTAATTTAACAAACCTATCAAAATTTGAATCATTTTTATATAATAAAAACCTTTTATTTAATCCAATCCATATATTGTCATTAATATTAATTTTTCATCTTCTGTGAAATAAATTTTGAAAAATGAAAATGAACCATTATAATCAGTATAATATTTAGATTCTAATTATATCATGTTTATTTTTTACTAAAATTATTAGTAATAGTGATTAATATTAATCACTACAATGAAGGTCGAATAAAACTTAATTAGGGACTACACATTAATGGTAGTATCCCCAATGACCTATCCACTAGTGAGAACTCCATTATATATACTTATTTCGGTCATAAAAATTCAATTTCATATTTAAGTTGGTTTTTAATGACTTTTTAATGGTAATAACTTGTCCACAACTTCCTTGTTTTCAAACATTCCAAGTTAGTAATTTTTCTTCTCTATAAAAGACACCACCTATCCCACTTCTTCACACATATAAAGACACATAGGATAGGAAAATATCTACCCAATACACTTTTAAATATCCCTAACTTCATCATACAATAATCTCATCATGAATAAAGTTTTACAATGATGCCTTTTGGCACAAACCAAAAAGAGTTGCCCGATTAAGAGGAAACACCCTCAAGATCCTTTCATTTAGTTTACTTATCCACCCCATCCACTATATTTATTAAATTATTGAATAAAAAACTGGAATCATCAATTTAATTTTATTTCGTTATTTTATGGGTTCAACCTACATATTCACACACCTCCATCTATTGGGTATCAGACAGTTTTTTTATGTGTACAACGAACTTCCATCTCAGAAAATGATGGTTGTTCAATTTTCCTCACTGACTTTCATGGAATAAAATATGGTAAAAACATTATTTATATATGTAAAATATTATTTTTATTTTTTCATTATTCTAATTTTTTTCCTTTTTACAGAAAATAGCTTTTTACCTTTGATTTTGTGTTAATATGCTAATTTTGTCTGAGGAAGTGTGGAATAACACCCCCTCAAAGCGATAAGATTTGTTCATACACTACCTGAATTGTATTAAGGATACTTTTATTGAATATATATAACATATATTAAATCATAAATTGACTGTAATATTTATTTTTAAATACATATATGTCTTTTACTTACTTTCATTCAACATGATAATTAAACGGAAATAGCATTCATGTATGCATAGGGCCTACAATCTCTATGAACTGTGTATTCCATTTCATACTTATATATTCTATAGATTATTATAATAGAAATATAATGTATTTAAAAAATATTTATATCATGTTTTATATTCTTTAAATCATGATATATGTATAAGGACCAAAGATATAAGAAATTAAGTCTCATGCGAAAAACAAAGCGAATATTAGTCGAAGCATAACCATAACACGAAATTGTTATCAAATAGGTAATAAAAAGTCATAATAAATACATATATATTATTATATATAATAATAATTTTCTATAAAGTATTTATAAACATATTATATTTACTATACTAGATGTTTTTATGAGTACGATGAGTCTAAAGACAAAGTTATGGGGATTTCATATCACATTTTATTTCCTTGAGATACATGCATTATTCACCAATAATGACATTTTTGTGGTGTGTATAAAGAAAAAGGAAATATTATATGATTATTAAATTTATATTTATGGGTATTTAAATATCAATCCAATGTTACTTATTTCATGTCTGTTATGTTTCAAAAGATACCAAAATAGTGAAATCATTTTCTCTCAATTTGCCTTCTTTGAGACTCATGATTTCTTATGAACCAAAATACTATTTCTATGTGTATATAATTCCATTTTACATGTTATATGATGGATTTAATTAGGTTAATTATATTTTAATATTCATTTAAAGTCCTTTTTATATATAGATATTATGATACCACGTTATGAATTTCAAAGGGTTTATTGACACAATCTCATCACTTTTCAAGATTATTTATGCTTATGATTACATTAATTAAATATTATGATCCATACCTCAAGAAAATTCATGAAGTTTATTCTCCAATATTTATGAATTAATTATTCATATATTTTTACCATTTCATCAATTCATTGGAAAATAATATAGTTAAGAAATTGTTTTATAAAATTATGAATTTACACACTCTTTTGTTGGAAATCTATATTCCTTTAAAATCATGTTTTCATGACATGGTTTCCAAGAATATAGGTATATTATATTAAAATATTTAAAATAAATTTTACACTTTTTTTATTTAAACAATGTCTTCAAAGGAATCTTCATATCACTTTCTGAATGTGGCAATTTGAAATAATTTTACTGTGTAAATGAAATTTTGTTTTTACCTTGTATAGGATGTAAAAATTTACCCACCATTAATTATTTAATGATTTATGTTCATTTTTAAAATTTTAATTTCATTGAATTTTTTAAATGGTAATATCATGTAAGTGGGTTTCAAACGGTTTTCAAGCTTCTTTTATATGTTTATAAGTAAAGTGATTTTCAAAACATTTTCAATCATATTTTATAAGTTTTTAAGGAACATTTTTTTCAAAAGGTTTTGAAGATTATTTTATATATTTTAATGGAAAATGGATTTTGAAAGGTTTTCAATATTCTTTTTTATTTTATTAATTAAAGAATCCTTCAAAAAAATTATGTTTTAAAGATCCAATTTCAAATAAGAAACAATATTTTAATAAGGAATGTTTTAAAATATCTTTTGAAGTTATTTTCCATCTATGATAAAATATATTTATTATAATATTGACTTCATAGGAAATGATCCAAAGGTTCCATTCATATTCTTTTATGAATGGTTTATGTTTTATTAGATTGATACTTAACACACCTATTTTATCTCCACTGGTTTTTTTCTTTTGAAACATATTTCCATTCATAGGTTATGAATTTAGGAGGTTAATATGAAACCTAATTATATTAATAGGTTATGTTGTGATTAAATTTTAATGATAACCATTTATATTTAGGGGTTATGATTTTTTGTTAATAAAAACAATCTCATTTTATAGGTCCTAATATGATGATTTTTTATCATCTAGTGGATCATGTATGAATGATTATTTATGAGATGGGTGTGACCTATATATCCCTCTATGTTATTTGGTAATGATAAGTTGTATATGTGTTATGAGCGTACATGGGTTATAGTCCACGCCACAAAATTATGATGTACAAGGTTTGTAGCCTAAGACTGAATGAACGAGGGTACATGTGTTGTATCCAAATTCTGAAAACATGAAGTTGCATTGGCTGTATCCCAATAAAATATGGAAGATGGTACACGTTTTATATCCCAAGACCGAAATCAGAAACATAGATGGGTTTTATACAAAGACTAAAATCATGTTGGTACATGTGTTAGTTTCACAAGACCATAGCATATACATGGTTCGTAGCCCAATGATAACATTATATAAAGTCATTAGTATATAGCCTCGACATAAAATTTTATATTCTTATATGCATGACCAAAATAATTAATGTTATTACTCCAATACAATTTCATGGACCATGATGTATATATCCACTATATTCATGACTTTTGAACATCCATGAATTGTCCCATAAATAATGTTTATGATATTTGATATGTAGTGTATGACTTATTAATATTACGATTATATTCTCATACCCTTTATTTAATGTTTATGATTACATGCCTCCCTTGTTTACCCTTAATAAGAATCTGATCTCACCATTTCATATTTTCTTCCCCCAGTTTATGAAAAAAGTATTTGTGTAGAAGTACTAAAGGTGGATATCTTTATAGGAGTTGTTGGAGATCTTTCACCAGGATATATGATTTTATATTCAATGATTCAAAAGACCCTAAACAATTACGGTCCTCATGCATGTTTTTGTGTGATGTTTTGAATATTCATATAAAATGATGCAATATACATGTATTGTATGGTTGGGTCACTATAATTGTTATCAAAGGAAACGTATATTCATCCCTTGGAAACTAGGATAAGAAACATTTATTGATATCACCAGGTATATTTATAAGGATATGTCTAGGGATTTCTAAATGGATAACTATAAGGATGTGTTTGAATTTTGGATAATGTCATCAAATTTTGATAAAGGATATAATGATTTATTTCCTAGAAATACATCCCTGTCAGAAAATTACAAGAGGAAGTGGCTCTGGAACATATGTACATAGGTTAAAAACACCTATATGTTGTTCTAAGAATAACTCGAGGATGTCTTGTAAATGACAATTGGCCATTCTGCATACATGGTTTGACAGTCACGGGGCATATGATTTTGGGAAATAGAAAAATCTTCCCAAACCACTAAGATGGTTTTAAAAACAATTTGGATATGAATAACCTTGTATGAAGCTAGGATGCCATAGATTAGGTTTGTTTTAAATATTTTGAAATCATATAATTAATTGGTTTCATGCCTATGTGGTTTTTTTATGATAAGTAATTCTCACACTATGTTTTATTATTTTAGTCAATAGTGTGGGATGGAAGATACTAGATTGACAGAGAATATGATAGATTATATTCTAATGAGTAGTCAAGGGGTATTATCACTGGAGTAATAGATGTTGTGATCATGAATAATTAATTTTCATGGAACCTGATTAACAATGTGTACCTTAAACAAATATCAGGATCACCAAGAAATAGAAAGGAGTAATATAGGATTTTGGGTAAGGGATACCATGGGATAAATAATATTTAGATTCCATATTGTCAAGAATGTGGAAATAATCACCCATGTGAGTGTAGTATAGGAACTAGAAGATGGTCTGAAAATGGAATTCAAGGACACAAAGCTTGTGACTACATGGGAAAAATGAAAATTTTGGTTAACAGAATAGATGGGAATGCTACAATCCCAAAGGAATTATCAATTGATGACTAATTTAAATATTTAGATTATGTAAATTATGAGAATTTATGTCAAATGTGTAATTATCATGAAGAGAGTCACTAAGGAGGTACAATTATTGGCTTTTTAGCTGAAGATAAAGAGATCTCACATTACATGTGAAAGTTATGTGATATTATTATAGTTATGTTTTTATTAAAAATAAGAAGCATGATTATATTGAGGTTGAGGAACCTCGATAAATTATTTATATTTAATATTATAGTAAATAGGTATTGAATAATAAGTTGAAGAATCCAAATTAATGGTTTAAGAATATTCATTTATGGATGAAGTATTTAAATTTATAAATTCAAAGATTATATTATTTTAATCATGAAATATTTATGTATATTTAGTATATTTTTTCATTAATGATTGAAAATTACATTTTTAAGCGTGATGAATACATAAAAAAGTGATATCATATAAAGGTGATATTTTGATTAAGGAATGGTAACCCTTAATTTATATCTGACATTGAGATATAGATTCTTTGATAATGATATGATGGATATGAATAATTAAATTTTATGGTTTTGATAGACCGTGAACTAATTATTGAAAAAGTGTTCTATGTCATGAAGCATGAAGTTTACAACTTCAAATATTTAAAGGATATACCCAGTACTCTTTGGAATAAGGAAGGGTGCATGTTTTCCAAACAAATTTATTGTAATTAAGGTTAAAAACATGATTCTAGGGAATATAAGATGACAATATTCACATTTTAGGAATGTTACAAACAATTGGTACATTGTGATATATTGGGGATCAATTTTAAGTTGATTTCATGAAACTATTTCTAAATATTTTAATATTTATCTTTTAGAAGGATTTTATGGTAAACCATTTATGGAAATTTTAAGATAAATTTCAATGAAGTTAATAATATTAATGTGTCGTATCTCCATATAAGGATTTATGAATATTATATATCCTTTTTAAACTACTCTATATTGGTTATAACTGATGGGATGGAATATCATTGGTCTCATGATCTACTAGTTCTTCAAGAATGGAAGATTTGAATTCGTTTTTATAGAAAGAGGTAATGTGGATAAATGGAATAAAATGTGTGACACTATCATGAAATCATGAATTTTTATATAGTTTCATGAAATTAATTTTAATTTAGGAATAAGTGTCTTCAATCCAAAAAAATTTCACAATACATTCATATCTAATGAATTATAAGGTCCTTTAGTTCATCATAGATTTAGGTATTTCTAATGATTAACATTCTCTTGATATTTGTCTCTATCGCTATCTATCAAAACATGATAGTAATATTTATCATCCATATCTATGTTTTCACTTCCCACCAATGTTTTGATATGTGGGAATCATATTATGACTTAATTTGGGTATCCATTATGGTTTTGAATTTCATTTTTAAGGTATGTTTTAGTATTTGTTTTTACGTTGTGGGGTTCTATGAATGAAAATTTTATGTATTGAAACAATGATGACAAGGAATATTTTCAAGGGAGAAATTAATTTTAAGGTTCTAGAATATAACACCCTAATATTATGTGAATTATTTTTTTGTCAAATTAATTTAATCTTTTGATATTATTCATTTCCCTGAATTCTGAAAAATATTTTTTTCACTAAGTTAAACACTACTTTTTCACAGAACTGACGAGCTATAGGTTTGACAGAACCAAATTAGAATAGGATACATGGAACACCAAATGAGTGTACATTACACACAACCACTAATTAGTGTATGTTACCTGAAAAACCTACTTGGCATTCGTTACCCACAACACTGTTGTTTCTACAAAACATCATTTTATTATAATATTTATTTAAATGAGATTCTTACAAACTATCCATTAAACATTTTAATATGAATATTAAAAACTACTTCAAAATTTTTTTACAATGCTTTCATATATATATAGCACATTCATAAAAGAAGTTATGATTTTTGGTAAATACCATATAGGTTAAAAAAATATAATGTTCCCAAATGAACTCCATTTCATGTCCTTCTATGAAAAGAAATAAAATTAATTTTTGAAAAATTTGGAAATTTGTTTTTATAAAAATAAAAATTATTTTAGATGTTAGAATGCAGAAATTTTTTATGGTGAATTAATGAGATTTTTCTAAGAAACATAATTTATTAGTGAATAGAAAAAATACTACATGTTTGTTTATAAAATTTTATTAAACAATTGTTAATATTAAATTTTAATTTTAATTTTTTTTATGGTAAAACTATATCTATACTAATAAAATTTATTTCATTATAGTAAAACTTTATTAAATTTTAATATTAAATCTTACCAACATTTTGAACAATTTTCTACATTAAAACATGTTATTTTGTCCTATATGTGGATTACCATTAATAAAAAAATTTCCACTTTTGTGAATTTAATTTCAAAAAACATACATATAAAATTTTAATTTGCTTAATATTTAGAATAGAATCAGATCATGTTCATTTCTAACAAAAATAATTAGTAAAGGTTATAAAAAGTAATCCAAACCATTGAAGTGAAATTATGCTTAATTAGGGACTAAACATTAATCTTAGGGCCCAAATGACCTTTCCACTGGTCCAAAACCCATTTTTTGGACATATTTCGGCCATAAAACATCATTTATTTATTTTTGTAGGTTTGGAATGACTTTTGTTTATAAGAACATGTTTACACCGAATTTGTTTTCAAAAAATCTAAGTGATTCATTTTCCTTCCCTATAAAAGGCTACCACCTCTCCCACTTATGAACGCATCTAAAAAATAATCAATTAAGAAAAAATATATCCAATAAAATTATAAAAATCCCTACATTATTAATATTAGACCCTAGTTGAGCGTAAATTCTTCCAAGGAAGTCTTTTGTCACAATCCAAAAAGATTTAGTCTTTTAAGAGGTAATTCCTTCTCTTAAGCCCATTTTTTTATTTTACATATGCACTCCTACACTCTAATAATTTCATCCTTTTATAAAAAAATATGTATCCTAAATATACTAGGATGTTTTTATGATATTTGTTTGACCAAAAAATATACACACCTCAATCTAATGGGTAACATACATACTATTTATGTGTATGATGATATTCCGCCTAAAAAAGGAATGGTCGTTCAATTTTGATTACTACCTATAACAGTGTAAATAATGATAGAAAATATATTTATATATGTAACATATTATTTTTATTTGATATTTAATTTTATTTATTCCATTTTCATCACAAATCATTTTTATTGTCCATTATTTGTTAATACGATTATTTCATTTTAGGAAGTATGGACTACTACACCGTCAAGGAAATATCATTTTTTCATACAATACATGGATTGTATTAAATATTTACCAAATATTGAATTTTTTAAAATTTATTTTCATCTTTAAAAGGATAACATTTATAAGAAATTTTTTAAAATATATTTTTATAGAAATGGTTGTGAATTATTTTTTCAGGATTCCCTTATATTTTTAAAGGAAAATGTTTTTCAAAAGGTTATCAATCTTCTTTTATATTTTTTTAATGAAAATAGTTTTCAAAAGGTTTCCAAGATTATTTTATATGTATTTTAGGAAAAAAAATCAATATTTATTCAAGATTCTTTATTTTTTAAATGAAAATGGGTTTTAAAAGGGTTTATGTTTAAAAGATACTTTTTCCAAGAAGAATGGATATTTTACTCAAGAAATGTTTTCAAATATCATTCCCTATTATTTTCCATCAATGATAAATCTACTGTTATTACGCATTACATTCTAAGAAACGATCTAATGGTTTCCCTAATATTCTATCTTGAATGGATTAAGTTTTGATGGAATAATTATTTAGGCACTGATTTAACTTCCACATGTTTTATGCTTTTGAAAGAAACTTCTTTTTGGGGATTATGATTTCTTATATTTAATATGAAACCTATATCTTATCATGGGTTATGATGCGATTAAATTTTAATGATACCCATTTCATTTCTGGGGTTATTATTTTATGTTTATGAAACCGATCACTTTTTATGGGTCATAATATGATAAAATATTTATTATATTGTAGAATGTGTATGAATGATTTTATTCTGAGATGGTTGGGAATAATATATCTCTCCAAAATTTTAAGAAATGATATGTTTTATTTGAGTTCATAGGGTACATAAATTGTATCTCAGACCTGAAAACAAGGAGGTACATGGGTTGTATCTCCAGACAAAAAGAATGATAGTACATGAGTTGCATCCCATGCATGAAAAAAGAAGGTACATGGTTTGTAGCCCCATAATAAAAGAAAGATGGTACTTAGTTCGTATCCCATGACCAATGAAATGAATGTACATGGTTTTTAGCCTAATCCAAAATTCATGATGTTACACAAGTTGTTTTCCCAGGACCACATCCAGAACATGGGTCATAGCCCAAGCGTAACATGTTATAAAGGTCTTGGCATGTAGTCATGACATAAAATTTCGTATTCTTATATGTATTCAACAAATACTATATCTTATTCATCAATTCTGATTTTAAGTCTCATTATTTTTATTTCCTTATGATTCATGTTTTATATACTACTATGATTTGTCCCATAATTTATGTTTATGATATTTGAAATGCATGGTATGTCCCCTCAATTTTTCAATCACGTTATCACCCCCCTATGTTCATGTTTATGCTTAAGAATATCTCTTTTTTTACCCTTACTGAGCATATGAGCTCACACCATTTTATGTTCCATTTTCCTAGGTTATGAAGAAATGATTTAGGTAGATCTAATAATGGTGGATATATTTATGGGAGATGTTAATGATCATTCAATGGTTTAGAATATTTAGTTTTTCTTGTTTTTGAATTATACTAAACTATGATGGTCCTCAGGCATGTATTTTTGAAATATAATGAATATTATTCTAAAATAACTTAATATCAATGTATGCTAAGTTGGGTTCAATATATCCTAAGGTTTCTCCCATAGTACCTTATTTAGTAAGGCTATCAATAGTTCCATCTAAAAACTCCATATATGAACTACCTTCAATAGGGAGGGAGCATGAGGATGAGTACCCCTTGAAGAACCCACTACTTTGGGATACAAGGAATTATCCCTCCAATATATTTGAATAAGGATTGTTAGTCAAAGAATATAGAGGGGTCAACTGTTTATGAACCCTTCATATTGCCTTTGCTAATATCGCATCTGGATAATATTCCACCATCATTTTTGCATAAAACCATGACATGTTAAGTGCATTTCCACCAAAATATAAGAAAATTATCATGCCGTAATATTTTCATATCATGTAATCCATAACTGGACAAAGATAATTTGTTTTGTCACCTTAATACTGGGATATTTCAATGTGGAAACCCATTTCATACCTCCAAATTTTCATGAAAATCTATATGGAGTATAAAGTTTGAAGATGGATAATTAATCTACCGATGCATCTCAATTTCTGTCATGTAACTATAATATGTAATATAGTTCTCCCAAAGACCATTTTCAAACATCAACCACCATTCTCAAAGGTTCATGGTATGGGAAGAATGTAAACTGGGAAATCATTCTCAAAATCATGACATTATCATTAATTCCGAGAGGTATCATGTGAATGAAAATAATATTGAGTAGTGTAGGATGAAAAGAGGAATGAGTGATCATTTCTATAGGATTATATTCAATGAATTATCAATGTTCCTCTACCCAAACATATATGAATTAAAATGGCTTATTACAATGATTTGGATACCTAACTTCATGTATATGTCCTAATAATTCAAAAATATTAAAATGGGTGGGTACATCTATGTTGATAAATTTTCCCTCTACTACTGTGTCTACAATTATTTGGTTACAGACTATGAAATCAATATAGGGATCACGGGATGGGAAGATCCATCCACTATGAAACATGTTGAAAAAGCCTGCCAGCCCAATGAATGGATATATGTATGGATGAGTTCCATAACCCCATGTACTACATTGGTCTAACTCAATATTAGACATGTATAAAACACAAACACCCACTGACTATTGGTTCAAATGAGTCTTGGTTCTCCAAACCTTTCATCTCAGACCACTAGCCTACAGAAATCACTTCATACAATTAATGAACAAACTGAGATATTGAGTATTAAGAGGACGAGCGAAGGATTTCTCAGAAACAGTAAGTAAATCTATAGTTAATGGAGGTACCTATTTTACATCCTCCTATGTATTGTTTATTGGGAGAAATTTGACATAAATATTATCACAAATGGGAAACCTACCTATTTGACATCACATTAGTGGACCTGTACATAACCATGTGATAAATTGAATGTGTTGGTGCTTAAACACCAAAAAATGATATATTAAAGGGAAAATCTCAATTAGGGAATAAAACACAAACATATAAACCCATAACACATAGTATAAGCCTATGAAATATAGTTTTCATATAAATTAAATTTAATTAATGTGCACCTAGACTTCACGAGCCCATTCGACTGAATAGATCCCTGCAGACTTGAAGTCCCACATAGAGCTTCACCCTCTGATGGGATTGCCTCAGAAGTGGTTGAAAATGGATGGATAATCTCCATTGTTTGATTGTAAGGATATGTAATTGATATTTTTATTGATTTTATTCCAAAATGTTCCATTTATAATAGAAATGTTCTCTGGTCATGACCTGAAAGTAATCTAAACTTAAAGAGAGATGTTCAGTTGGGCACGATCCCAAGACAACTTGAACGAAGAGGATGAGAGAATTAGATCGACAAATTTTATGGGTGGATCATCTTGAAGTACTACGTTGTATAGTGGATGAGTGTTGGATTGTTTTTAATTTAAAACCCTTTATTATTTTATATTCATCATGAGACCCTCATAGGGGATGACTCAATTTTAAAGATTATCTTCAATGTTCTCAGAAATGGAAACTATCTTATTTGCAACAAAAGAGTATCGATCCATACCGATTTTTTCCTGAAACGAATCAACCAAATATATGAGATTCATCTGGAATGAATTAAAACTAATGTAATAGAACTCATAGAATACTAGAAAAATTGCATTCCATTTGCCTCGATAAGTGTCAGTCTGTGAACCATTATCCTGCAATGCATTTTCTTGTGAGGTGTTTTGTCTATGGGATGTTCAATCCATGGAAAAACAATGGAACAATACTCATTATATATAAATTTAATTATTGATAGAAGATAATGTGTTTTACTTTTTGGAAAATATATCTACAAAAAAGAATTGTACATAGAAGCTATGGGAGATCAAGAGTTCACATATGGATCATGTTCAGATTGAAAAATTATTAAGGGAAAAAATGAACTAAGATCTGATTTTATGAGTGTAGTTCCATATTTTAGGTACACATGAATACCAAAAACAATTTCAAAATAATTAATTTTATTTTTTATATCTTCGTTCAATTCGTCTTGAATAGAACCCAATCTAATCGGGGCATTTGTTCGGTCCTGAAAACTCCATTTGACAGAAAAAAAGATTCCATGAGTTTGGTTTATGAAAAAATATATCTGAAGATTATTTTATAAGAAAAATGGATATGAAGAAATAAATTAAGGCTCAAGTCTATATAGACCACCACTCCACATTGTGTTCCACCCCTTTGCGAAGTACCCCAAGAATGAAATCATTCTCATGAAAAGATTGTATCACTAGATCGCATGAAAAAAACAAATCATTTGTGGAAATTAATGATGATTTCTTCCCCCAAGAACAATTTTATATAATGAACAAAATCATTCACATGAATATTTAGTAATTTTAACACCCATGATTGAAACCATAATCTTGTTTGGGGCCAAACATTAATTTCTACCCCTGAAATTTACATCCCCCCTTGAATGAAATAATTCACAAGCTATGTCATCTTCCATAGGCTTTAAAAAATGAAGCCTCATGGCCCACTATGGATGATCAGACATAAAAGTATTTAGTCGCTCTATTTTCCTATAATGGACCCCAAGGGGGAATCAAGAAGATGATGAAAAGGAGAGATGAAAACCCATGTATGACACCAAATCCATGATTTTGAGGATAATTGGGGGAGAACCATTTATTCTCAATAGTTAAAAAACCACATTTCCTTAAGCAATAAATAAAAACATATGGTGATACAAAAACATAAAATCAATTTTGGACACCATTCTGTGAGGAATAAATGGATGACCACATTTCATGCTAGTACCCTGCATAGATAAACACCATGGAGGAGAAACCATGACCAGTGTTGAAAAATATTACACATGAGGATATTATCCCATCAATGAAAAACACCACACAGGTGGAACCTATTACCATGTAGCAACACACTACATAGGTAGAACCCAGTTCCGTATAACATAATGCTTGACAAAAAGTACCCTCACCCACATAGTAATAAGCTACATGGATGGGACGCCATCCCATATAAAAACAGGTGATGTGGAGCGGAGAATCCATGTTTTTTCTTCTCTCATGTTCCCATCACTCCCTACAAGAATACCATCAGGCCCCACAATGACCCCTACATGATCTTGTATAATTCCATTAGGTTAAGGCCTCTCCCAATTCCACCTGACATGTATTATTAGATCATTAGGAACAATACTGTGTTTTCATTATTCTACATAACCTTGGTAAGAGGAGTAATGTTGGAAGCATCTGGGATAAAGAGGGTGTTCACTATGTCTTCATGACTATATTGATGTGGTAATGAGAGTCCTAAATATGTAAGTGCTCATAGAATCAGAGGTTTACAAGTGGACCTCCATTTTCTGGATATTGATGGGATCCTCAAGCCTTTTCATTTGATGAGGACTGGTTTTGGACACACCACTCTTCTCCCCAAAACATTCATGGAATCCCTTCTAGAGTAAGATCAAATACCTTATTGTGGGAGGAGGAACTGTTTCTCCACATTACCTCCCCAAGATATCATAACAAGTAACGGGATGGAAAACTCAATTCTCATTCACTCTCCATTTGGAAGTAGGCTATAAAATCTAAAGATGATATGAGCATCTTATTTTTTTCATTCCAACTCTTTTTGGGTTTTAACGGTCGTACACCAACATACAATTTGGATCCTATAATATTCAATTCTACTACTTCTTCTTATATCTCAAACAGATCTTTACGAATGTGATCTTAGAGTTAAGTGGGGATATGAAAATATTAATAGTTATGAACCGTAAATGTACACCCTGTGATTGTATGTCACAACAATATGGGCCTCATAAAAGGTTCAAGACCCACCCATCTACACATAGGGAGTCCTCATATATGTAAGTCCCAAATCAATCCCACTAAAAAGTAATATCCCCGATGAAGAAAATGCATGGGCCTCCTACTCAGTGTAAACCCAATCATCCCCCTCAAATGGACGTTCAATTATATGGTCTAATCCCCAACCCATACCTAATTTCATGACCATTGATTCCCATATTACGGGGGATGTAGGAATCCCATATGAAGTCCAAAACCATCTCCAAAATTCACCTGAATGTTCTCCAAGACAAATTAATGGTAGCTTCATATCCACATGGGAGACCATATCTCTTTTGGGTCCCACAGGATTCCTAGACATAGGTCTCACACCCCCCCCCCTTGACAAGGCACATTTCGCCTAAATGTCCTTGTCACATAATGTTATTCAACATGGTTTGTTCCTCATCGCATGACCTAAAAAGGTGATGCATCCTGTTAAGTGGATAAAAAAATGATGGTTTGGATTCCATCAAAGATGATAAATTGGAACCTCAAATTATAGGTTTGACCCCAACACAAAAAATACTTTATTCCAATTAGATGACAGTAAACTCCATAGCTCCTCACTGCATGGATTAAATCTAATGTCATTAAAATAAATGATTATAGAATATAATACCCATCAATAAATGGTTACAATTGATGGAGAACCATTTATATATAGATATATATACCTCTCAATGGATAACCTCATTTACATATAGATGATTTTGATCCCATGAATGTTAATAATTGATCACTACTTTGGGTTGATACACATCATCCATATTTTGACAGACTGAAATGTAAATTTCATATTATTATCAACAAGGGAAAAGGAATATACTCTCCATTATAAAAACCCTCAAGGACGAAGAAAATACTATAATCCATGTGAGTATTTTTTTTCACAAATATTTAACACTCCTGTGGTAGAGACCCCAAACCATCGAAAATGATTAACCACTATTCCAAATATCTGAGACTTACAAGGGTGTCTGCAAAAAGTTTTCTATCCCTCCAACAATGATTGATGCTTCTACCCAAGGTAGTTTCCACAGAACTCCTTCTAATAATATAAACCTGGTCCCATGGAGTCTCATTCCTTCCATTGAACAACTTTAACAAAACATCAATATCTGACTCTACTTCTGACAACTGGAGGCAACACTCCTTGCAGACATGGATCCCATTATACAGTTCCCATTCCACTATCCCCAAATAATTACCATGTCTATAGAAGGCTCTGAACTCCACATTAATAAAACCACATGCATCACATATGACTCCTCTAACTCTCATGTGTCCATCTCTAAGAGAGACATCCCTATTGAGTTTCAACCTGTGGGAAGGGGGGTTTCATCTGACCCATCTACCTCCCGAACATCCATGAAAAATAGGTATGTTGAGCATGTTGCACACCAGGGACGATTGTTGACTCCCTTTTAGAAGTGATAGTAGTTCATTGATTAAGGACATAGACCTTATATAAAGGAATGAAATAGAAGCACGAGAACCCAGTCATGAACTATTCTTTACCTTACAAATAGTCTAATATGTGGAAGCAAGGGTCATGGTCTTTATATTACATTCAATGATATTGTGGTCCACAACTTAAATACTTGAGGACATGAGATCATGAAAGGAGGGATACTGAAGACCGATCCGTGGTTGTGGGGAGAAAAGAGAGTAGAGTTCAACCGCCCATCCACTATATGCAAAAAGATGATCTGTAGATTTCCTCCTCGAGTTCGCACAATAAAAGCATCGTGAGGAAAGATGAATACCCCTCCTATGTTTGTATATATCCATTGGTAAATACTTGATCGTAATAATAAAAACATGGAAGATCATTTTGGTGGGAATTTCATTACACCAGAATTTCTCAGACCACACCTCTAAAGTGATCCTCGCATACCTGATCCTCCTAAACTCCCAGGTGGAGAAGTTTCCCTTGTTCAAAATAATGAAATATTTTTTATCCTCCTCTTATAGCAAACTAATGCAATCGAACACTGCATTATGATCCTCATTATATACTACCTCGAGGAATGTAGGGTACTTTCTTGCGTCCGTAAATTAGTGGAAGGATAACTCAGAAAAAGTTCCCCTCCCATGCCTTGTTATCCTTCCAAAAACAAATTTCTTCTCTTCCAAAGATCCACCGAGAAGATTTTCAAAGCTCATTAATGTGATCAAACATGCACCATGAAAATCTAGTGTTACCAATTGTTCTTCCTTCCCCATAACTCTAAACATAACCATATCTACCCTTGAATAACCACATTGATCTTCCTATGATGATGTCCTATGCAACTATTTCTTGCATTCCCTGCTTTCTTGTAGAAATATCATATAACCCTACACAACCCTCCTCCACTAGTCTCACCATATTCTCCCAGGATACCCAATAACAACATTCAGTTTGGTTGGAATCCCACAAGAAGGAAGAAATAACCTTCTCCATCAATTCAATGGCCCCATTTGGTAGTTATATGATCGATAGAACATGCAATGGAATGGAAGTGTGAATTTTGTTGATAAGTACGACAAATCACCTGAAGAATATAAATTTACTCTCCAGTTCGATATCCTTTCTAGAATTCGATTCATGGTGTCTTCAAAGAAGCTTTTTATAACACACCCTTGGGAGTGAGGAACCCCAATGTACCTCAAAGGAAGTTCCCTTTATTGGAAACACAAGATCTCTTTAATAGAACCTCATTGTCTCCCCGGGAACCTATTGGATATGTATACATGACACTTCCCTACATTGATATTCTTCCCGCTCAAAGAACATTACATCGAGATGATACCTAGAAGTATGATCAAGGATCTACATTTTTCTTTCATGAAAACCAGAATGTCGTCTAAAAACATCAATTATGATATATACCCCTTCCTTTCATTTTTAAGAAAGGTTTATGTTTTTCATTTTACAATCCCCTGTGCAGAATCTGAGAGAGTGAATTCTGTACAAAATGATAAGAGGAGGAGGCCAAGGATCACCCTTTCTAATGCCCCAAACCGATTTGGAGAATCCCAAATACTTCCCCTTCAGGGGTATTGACAGCCACTGGGATGTGTAACACTGAAAACAAAGATCAGAAACGCATTCCTAAAACACAAAATTATGCATCACCCATATGACAAAGCTTTATTCTACATTGTCAATGGATTTATCCATATCATCTTGGATGATGATATTAGATCTAACTACCATTAGATTAATGTCATTTACGAGTTCTCTAGAAATTCTGACCACCCCCCGTTATACTTATCCCTTAGATAATACCATGTCTCACACCAAAAACTAATCACAGGATGATCCCACTCAACTGCCTAGCAATCATACTTGCCATAATTTTTTAGGACACAATTCAAGGGCTTATGGGTCTGAACTATCCAATTGAAGTGGAGTCTTTGACCTTCGGTATTAGTACAAAACTGGAAGCACTCACCAATATACATAAATCCCCACCCTGAAAAAAAATTCATATATAGCCTCCACCAACTACTTTCCCACCACATCCCATGTATCCACATAGAATTTTCTTGGGAAACCACCTGGACCCAGTGCACTGCCATGAGGTGTAGCAAGGACATAAACCTTAATCATCTCATTGTTTGGCATAGCCATTATAAGCTCTTGATAGAGTTTCTCACCATTTGTGGAATTCCATCCCATAATCCCTCTGTTTCTTCTATGGTTTGGTTATCCCCACATCTTGAATCTGCCACCCCAGGCAAAAGACATCCAAAGTAATCCACTGCAAAGTGTCTATAAGCCTCCAAATCTGATGAATAGATCCCATTACCTAAAAAAATGTTGATCCTTGTGTTAATCTTCTATTTCAGACATGCATTGAATTAAATGTTGTTTTGGTCTCACTCCATTAGCTATCTAATGTTAGATCACTATTTGTAATCTTTCTCAATTTCATGTAGCTTCCCCACAAGAAAAATCCATTTATCAAAGACTAAAGAGAACTTTCTCTCACCCCAGTGGGTTTTCAATTCATCCTCAAGACTTCCAATATCTTCCTAGACATTTTTCACTCCTATGTCATCGATGGTTGTATGTACAATCCCTTCGAGAATTTCCTTTTTGAGCCTCTATAGTCTATTCTTAAGACCATTCCAGGACCTCCCTCCCTCCTCGCCTCCTCATGAGCTCTTGATGATTGACATCAAATCAATCTCCTGATGCCAGCTAATAGACTAATAGAAATCCCTATGGCCAGTCACATCCTTATGAATATCGACAAGAAATAGAGAATGATCTAATAAAGAGTGAAGGAGGTGGTAGACTGACATCTTCCCAAAGGTGTCGAGGCCTTGGAGGTTCGTGAAACATTTATCAAGATGAATCTATTTTCGACTTGCGCCACTGCGGTTATTACCCAAGGTGAAGAGGTTACCTTTGAAGCCCATGTTGAAAATTCCCAAAGAGGATATGAAGTCACTGAAGTCAAACATCTCAACATTTCTACCAGATAAAACCTCTTTATATTCAAAAGAATCAGTGATTGTGTTGAAGTCTCCATCCATGAACCATGGAAGATAATATATCTAAAAAGATCCCAAAGAGAACTAAAGTTCCAATCTCTCAGTACTATCATTACTGGAATAAATGAATGAAAATATTATCCTACCCCCCATGAAAAATATTTTTGTATTGATACATTATTACATATGGCTAACTGTAATGTCCCCGACCCGGAAGCCACTAAACCGGTGCTCAGAGCAGGGTGGTTACATAACCATAAGTGCACCTCCTCGTACGCAAAAGGCTGCCAGTTAGCAGCGGGGGTCTATGTATTCATGTGGGGAGACTATACCCCCTTATTATCAGAGTAATCCACAACAGAAACAACCATTTCCAAAAATAAATATGCTATGTCATAATAAAAGTGAAAAAGTGAACAAAAACCCAAAGTAAGACAACGGCCAAAATCCCCAAAATGGTCCCGACTCCAAGTCCAGATCCTCCACCAAGTGCTACCCATGTCCACTCAGCTATCTTGCAAGGACCCTTGACCTTATCCTAAACTTCAACCACGAACTCTTCTCGGGTACCCAACGGCGGCCCGAGCAGGGTGTGAGTATAACTCAGTAGGCCACCACCAACGATGTCTACAAAATATCCAGTATAAACAGGTAGTGCATGAAAAATAAATATGAATTATAATTTACAAGTGATTATTTAAGGTTCCATTAACCAGTTCAGAGCCAAAGCCATTGCCACTTCCATTACCATTCATTTCTAACCAATTATCATCACTTACCATTTCATCACATTTCCATGGGTTAAACACATACATTAAGTTACATGGGTCTAAGGCCAACAATCACATTCAAGAGGGTAAACAGATTTTTTTCCAATATCACTAGGACCAACCCCCCTCATAGCAACCATATCCTCACCTCGAATCCTCTGTTGGGGTGGATGCAACCATATCCTCACTTCGAAGCCTCAGTCCGGGTAGATGAAACCGATAAGGAAATAGAGCATCAGTCCTATCCCTGCCCCATGCATTTAGGGAAGAGTTCAGAGCATCAGTCTTCAATCGACCCATGGGCGTAGAGCCTCTGTCATACCCCACACTACCAATACTTGTGAACATGTTTATATATAAGTAACCATCAACCTTCCAACCATTTCCCATCAGCAAACATCATTCACAACAACCCACATGGGAAACCACATCAAGACTTAACCCATTAACACGTTACCATTTCACATCATTTAACCATTCACCAATTCCCATGTGTTATTCCTATCTCACTAATCATTTAACACTAGACCCATAATCCACCCCATTATGGTCATTAATCAATTTCACGTGAACCCATTTAACCCATTCATCATTCCCATGAATCAACCATTTAACCCATTCCAAATAACCCTCATGTTATTACCAAGTCTTGGTGAAACACCTAACTTCTATTCCAAGTTCAACCAATCATGGGAACATATTCATTAAGTTCTCTACACTAAATCACAACAAGGACACTTGTTCAATCACATTATCTATGCCTGGGAAAAGCCGTCACATCCCATGGATTTCCCTAAATTAGTTCTAGTCCATCCCAACACATCCCATGGGGATCGTGAGGGTTCCTGTTGCTCATTTCAAACACCATTATTACCAAACAAGCAATGGTTATTCAAAACATAACCAAGGGAAAGAAAGAACACAACTAAACATGCACAAATCCTCGAATAAATCATGGGATATAACATGTAGACCACCTATCTCGAATTCTCGGTTGAACGCACCCTCAATCGAGTTCTTAGACTTCGATTCGACCATCCCTTGGAGCTTCAACCTATAACTCACCCAAAAAATAGGGTTTTAGGGTTTTGGAGCAAGAGGGAGAGAAGACACAAACCCTAAACCATGAAAAGAACCAAGGAGGAGATTAGCATTACCTGGAGCTTCAATCTGCAACCAACAACGCCAAAAACAACTCAGGGTTGAAGGATATTGATCTCTTGGAGCCCTTGAGAGGTCTGATTCACACCAAGGATGAAGAGGAGAATATGGGAGGAATATCCCGAGTTGGGGTTATAATGCCCGGAGTGGAAAACTTGTAATTTTTCAAACATTAAGTGGCCGCACAGTTTAGGTACACGGTTTAACAAATGGTACGCAAACCGTTTTCAAGCTACTATCTGGAGGAGGAGGGGTCACACGGTTTTTCCTGGGCAGGTCGCACAGTTTTCCAAATCTTGCGCAAGTCGTGCACCCAACCCTGTCTTGGCCAGACTTCCCTTCTTTCGTGCCCCGAGCCCCCAGAACACCCCCAAGGCCTGTCATACCTTCGAAAAACATTTTAAAACCCCCCAAAACAAGGGATTTAACCAAATTACAACAAAAGAAATAACTTTCCCAAAACCAGAATCTTACAACCTCCCCACCGTATAACGACTTGTCCTCGACCCGAGGTCTCGAGCCTCATTGCTCCACCGAAGAGGAGAGTTCAGGCCATTGAGCCCGCACATCCGAGTCATGCTCCCATGTTTCTTCCTGAAAATTCCCATGCTGACATAATACTCGCACTAATGGCACAACCTTGCCTCACAAGACCTTTTCACTATGGTCCACCTCACGGACGGGATGCTCTTCAAAGGACGCATCTGCCTCAAACTCTACATCCTCCACATCAACCACATGAGATGGATCAGGGAGATACTACCGAAGCTACGACACATGAAACACATCATGCATCCCACCATACTGCTATGGAAGAGCAAATCAGTAAGCCACTAGTCTGATCCTCTCCACGATCTCAAAAGGTCCAACATACCTAGTCGCCAACTTACCCTGCTTCCGAATCCGATGGTGACCCAACCTTGGTGACACCCGAAGGAACACTTTATCACCCACCGAAAACTCAAGAGGTCTACACCTCAGATCTTCATATGACTTTTGTCTACTTTGAGTCGTATCCATTCGCTTCCTGATCAACTGAACTCTCTCTGAAGTCTCCTGCATGAGACTTGGCCTTAAAAACTCAGATTCACCGGCCTCCATCCAACACAACGGAGATCTTCATGACCTCTTTTATAGTGCCTCAAATGGTTCCATCTGAATTGTAGCATGAAAACTGTTGTTTTAGTAACACTCAACTAACGATAGGTGTCCTTCCCAAGAACCACCAAAGTCCAAGACACAAGCTCTCAACATCTCTTCCAACACTTGGAATGTACGCTCCGACTGCCCGTCCGTCGGCAGGTGGAAAGTCATACTCAAAAACACCTGCGTACCAAGTGCCTTCTACAACCCTTTCTAGAAGCATGATGTGAAATGTAGATCCTGGTCCAAAACTATGGTTCACGGAACACCATGAAGCTACACTATATTCCGAACATACAACTCAACCAAGTGGTCAACTGCATAGGGCTGCTGAATCGGTATGAAATGATCCACTTTCGTTAACTGATCCATGACCACCCAAATTGTATCATTATTTCATGTTATCCTCGAAAGACCCATGAAAAAATCCATTGTTACATCATTACACTTCCATTCCGGAATGGGAAATGGATGCAACAAACCACCTGGGCGTTGATGCTCGGCCTTCACCTACTGACATGTAAGGCACCGTGCCACAAATCCCGCCACTTCCTTTTTCATTCCTGGTCACCAAAACTACCTTCGGATATCACGGTACATTGTGGTCAAACCAGGATGCACTGCCCACTTTGATGCATGGAACTCACGCATCAACTCCTCCCACATACACCTAGGCACAACCACGCGATCATGAACACGAACAACACCATCCACGCCAATGACCCAACCAGAAGGTAACTCCCCACCTTTAAGCTTTTCCTTCATGCTCAAACACTCAGGATCACCAAGATGAATCTCCTAATCTTGAATCAAAAGTGTCGAATCCATCATTATAGAAGCAAGAGTGACCTGACCACTCTCCTCCTACACCTCCAGGTGCATATCTGCAAACAAATCCATCACCTTCCACTCGGTGTTGGACTCTAGAACTGCCTGATTCTAAAACATCCTGCTTAGAGAATAAAAAACATTGTTTCCCTTTCCTGGAGTGTACACCATATAAAAGTAAAAATATTGGAGATATTCAACCCATATTTCCTGCCGAAGATTCAGATCCCGCTGTGAGAAGATGTACTTTAAACACTTATGGTCAGTAAACACGGTAAACTGTTCCCCCAACAGATACTGCCTTCATTACTTCAAGGCGTACACCACTACAGCCAAATCAAGGTCATGAGTGGGATAGTTCCGCTCATGGGGCGTAAACTGCCTCAACCCATAAGACACAACCCACTCACCTTACATCAACACAGTCCCAAGTCCGATTCCGGACGCATCACTAAACATGATGTACTTATTACCCGTCTCAGGTAAGGTCAAGATAGGTGTGGTTGTCAACCGCTTCATCATCTCTTAGAAAGCATTCTCACAAGCCCCAGACCACTCAAATTTGATTTACTTCTTGGTCAAGCCTGAGAGTGGTGCTTCCAAGCGAGAGAAATCCTGAATTAACCTTCAGTAATACCCGGACAAACCCATGGAACTCTAAACATCAGTAACACTCTTGGGCTTCCCCCAGGACACAACTGCCTGCACATTATCTGGATCCGCTGACACACCTGCCTCTGAGATGATGTGACACCGAAAATGCACCTCACCTATACAGAATTTACACTTTGATAGCTTGGCATATAGCTGGTGATCTCTTAGTGTACCCAAGACGATGTCAAGATGTTGGGCATGATCGTCGTGAGTTTTCGAGTACACTAAGATATAGTCAACAAAGACAACCACAAACTGAACTAGATAGGGATGAAAGATCTTGTTCAACAAATCCATAAACACTATTGGTGCATTTGTCAAGCTGAAAGGCATCACTACAAACTCAAACAACCCGTACCGACTCTGGAAAGCTGTCCGCAGTATGTCAGAATGCCTCACCCTTAACAGTTGATAACCCGACCTTAGATCAAAATTACAAAACACTTATAAACCCCTCAAATGATCAAATAGGTCATCAATCATAGGAATAGGGCACCGGTTCTTCACTTTCATTTGGTTCAACTTTCGCTAGTCAACACACAGCCTCAAATACCCATCGACCTTCTTTGCAAAAAGAACAGGAGATCCCCAAGGAGACGTACTAGGAAAGATATACCCCTTACGCTCCAAATACTCAAGATGAACCATCAGTTCCTGGAGTTCTTCCGGTTCCATTCGGTATGGCAGAATAGAAACTGGCTTCGCTCTCGGCAGCAACTTGATCATGAACTCAACATCCTTCTCGAGTGGCAACCCCGGGAAATCCTCAAGAAACACATCCTGAAAATGATCCACCACAAGAGGAAAAATAATCTATTCCCATCTTTCACCATCATCAAGCATGTGACATTCCAAGTGAGTCGTAAGTCCACTCATCTGTTGACAAAACGGCCCTGCATGCCCTACTCAAACATCCGACTCGCCACGATGGACATAAGCATCACCCTCAAGTGACATGAATGATACTCTGCGACAATAACAGTCTATACGTGCCTGATACAACACCAACCAATCCATTCCATCGATTAAGTCAAAACATGACATCTCGAGAACGAACAAGTCCCAAAGAAAATGATACCTGCCAACTTCCAAGGCACATCCCTTGCACTGCTTGATATCCTCAACCCGCACTCCCAATGGAGTGTCAATCAACATAACTCCACATACTCTCTCCATAGGTAAAACCAACACTACCAAAAGTTGAGCAGAGAGAAAAGAGTGTGTGGCACCTGTGTCAAACAATGCACTAGCAAACGTAGAAGCTACAAGGATCGTACCTCAAAAAGTTGAGGGTGTAGCCTCTCCGTCACCTGGTGCAAACTGAATTTCCTAAAGATGATTTTCCCCTCTACCCTGTGCTCCAGCCTGAACGCCCTGCACTTCACTGCCCTTCTGGTGAGAGCGATCTTGCCCTGGTGTTCCACGTCCACTGCCCCTGCCAGTGCGGCATGTGAAGCTCCAACTGCCTGCCTGATACGGGGAAACTGATCCCCTTCCCATATCTGGTACCTACCTTCCCCCATCACTCTCACCCGCTTGCCGAGGATTCCTTCAGAACCTCTGCACATGTCCCATATTATCGCAAAAACATCACTCAATTGGAGGTTAGGGACACTGACCATGCATATTCCCCGGCCTACCACACTAATAGCAGAACACTTTATCCCCACTCTGAGAGGCGGACCCTCTCTTCCATCCGCATTGCACACTTCTTCTATTTTGTGAGACCACATGGCGTTGCTTCCGACCCTCGGTAGCTACACTACCTGTCTACCCCACTAGAACCACAAGCCCACTTCCCGAAGCTCCCTTCAGGTTCCCTTCATAGATGAGTGCCTGATCCATCACCTCTGCAAACATCTTCAATCGAAAGATATTTACTTGAGACATGATCTCATGTCTCAACCCATCCTGGAAACACCTTTCCACCGCTGCCTCATCCCCTACTAACACTAGGACAAAGCATCTCAAATCAGTGAAGCGACTTGCATAGTCCATCACTGATACTGATCCTTGAGTCAGGATCATAAACACTACAGCGCACTCCTGCCTCAAAGTCTTTGGGTAGAAATGACCCAGAAAAATTTCCTAAAAAACCTTCCATGATATCTCCTCAACCTGCTCGGCCTGAGCCTGAATGTCCCACCAGCTCCTACCCTTACCCCACAACATATAAGCAGCCAACATTACCCTCTTTTCAACAAGGGTCTCTAGATGGTCCAGTATCGTCTGGACAGACTCCAGCCAAAACTCCACTGCCTCTGGCCCACCCTCTCCAGTGAATGTTGGAGGGTGTTGTAGCTGAAACTCCATAGTTAGCTCAAACATGCTCGGTGCAACCCGCCCTGGGTCTCGATCCATCATCTACATGAGGCGAGTCAAGTTCACTAGGAACTGGTATTATCTACCTTCATTAATCACCACATTTTATTGTTCCTCTATTGGAGGAGTGTTCTCAGAGACATCCTCCCATTGCCCAATGGGTAACAGACGTCGTGGTGGCATTTCCCGAAAATGCCAAACACGAGATTTAACACACACACCATAAAACATTCACAACTACAACAAAATCTATTTACTAGCTACAACCACCCCAACCATCCCTACCGAGGGTCATGGTACAAATGGGCTAAACAACCATGCACTACCAAAAAACTCACACAACATTTTTCAAAACATTCTTCACTTCATTTCAAACCCTTACATTTCATTAACATCATCTACCCACTTGTTTTCCTTCATTATTATCATTATTTTTTTATTTCATGAAATGCATGATGCACCCTACCTTCCTGCCTCACACACCCATCCCATGAATGTTCCTAACACAATGCATGTCACCTTTCTCCCTAAGTTCCTACAATGATGCATGAATGAAAATCTTCATGTTGTTAAGGCCACGAGCCCTAATATTAAAACATTGTCCCATCAAACCACATGTGCATCACCCAACAGTGAAATATCATCAACTGTAACAACACACTACCAAGAACAACATTTCCCACCCAGGGTGAATTGGGGTTTCCCTCATACATGGGTTAGCTACTCCCAAGCATGAGATCATTACAAAGGCCCGACACATCTTAACCCTTGGCTACCAATCCAAAATAACAATACCTCAGAGAAGGAGAAGAAAGACCTCCTCTGATACCACATTGTAACATCCCTGACCCAGAAGCCACTAAACCGGTGCTCCGAGCTGGGTGGTTACATAACCTTTAGCACGCCTTCCCGTACACCAAATACTGCTGACTAACAGTGGGGGTCTATGTAGTCAAGTGGGGAGACTATACCCCCTTATTAATAGAGTTATCCACAACAGAAACAACCATTTACAAAAATAAATATGCTATGTCATACTACAAGTAAAAAGTGAACAAAAACCCAAAGTAAGAAAACAGCAAATATCCCCAAAATGGTCCCGACTCCAAGTCTGTATCCTCCACCAAATGCTACCAATGTCCACTCAGCATTCTAGAAAGGACCCTTGCCCTTATCCTGACCTACAACCATGAAGTCTGCTCGGGTACCCAATGGTGGCCCGAGCAGGGTGTGAGTACGACTTAGTAGGCCACCACCAACGGTGTCTACAAAATATACAGTATAAACAAGTAGTGCATGAAAAATAAATATAAATGATAATTGCAAAGTGATTATTTAAGGTTCCATTAACCAGTTCAGAGCCGAATCCATTTAAACTTCCATTACCATTCATTTCACACCAATTATCATCACATACCATTTCACACATTTCCATGGGTAAAACACATACATTATGTTACATGTGTCAAAGGCCAACAATCACATGCAAGAGGGTAAACACCTCGTTTTCCTACCTCACTAGGACCATACCCCTCATAACAACCATTTCCTCACCACGAAGCCTCGGTGCTGGTGGATACAACCATATCCTCACCTCGAAGCCTTAGTCCAGGTGGATGCAAACGATAGGGAAACAGAGCATCAGTCATATCCCAACCCCGCACATTTAGGATAGAGTTCAGAGTATCAGTCTTCACTCAACCCATGGGAATAGATCCTCAGTCATACCCAACACTACCAAGCCATGTGCACATTCTTATATATACGTAACCATCAACCTTCCAACCATTTCCCATCGGCAACCATCATTCACAACAACCCACATGGGAAACCATATCATGCCTTAACCCATTAACACATTACCATTTCACATCATTTAATCATTCACCCAATTCCCATGTGTTATGCCTATGTCACTAAGAATTCAACACTAGACCCATAATCCATCCCATTATGGTCATTAATCAATTTCATGTTAAACCATTTAACCCATTCATCATTCCCATGAATCAACCATTTAACCCATTCCAAATAACCCTCCGGTTATTACCAAGTCTAGGTGCATCACCTAACCTCTATTCCAAGTTCAACCAATCATGCCAACATATTCATTAAGGTCTATACCGTAAATCAAAACAAGGTCACTTATTCAATCACATTCCCTATGCCCAGGAAAAGCCGGCACATCCCATGGATGGCCCTAAATTAGGTCAAGTCCATCCCAACACAACCCATGGGGATCGTGAGGGTTCCCATTACTCATTTCAAACACCATTTTTACCAAACAAGCCATGTTTATCCAAAACATAACCAAGGGAAAGCAATAACACAACTAAACATGCACAAATCCTCAAATAAATCATTGGATATAACTTGTAGACCACCTACCTCGAATCCGCGGTTGAACGCACCATCAATTAAGTCATTAGACATCGATTCAACCAACCATTAGAGCTCCAACCTAGAACTCACCCAAAAGATAGAGTTTTAGGGTTTCAGAACAAGAGGGAGAGAAGACACAAACCATAAACCATGAAAAGAACCAAGGAGGATATTAGCCTTACCCAAAGCTTCATTCCGCAACCAACGGAACCAGAAACTCCTTAGGATCGAAAAAGATTGATCTCTTGGAGCCCTTGGGAGGACTGGTTCGCACCAAGGGTGAAGAGGAGAATATGGGAGGAAAATCCCGAGTTGGGGTTATAATGCCCGGAGTGGAAAACTTGTAATTTATCAAACGTTAAGTGGACGCACAGTTTAGCTGCACGGTTTAGAAAATTCTGTTAAACCCGTGCGCATGCTGCTGTCTAGAGGAGGAGGGGTCACCCGATTGTGCCTGGGCAGGTCACATGGTTTTCCAAATCCTGCGCAAGTCGTGCACCCAGCCCTGTCTTGGCCAAACTTCCCTTATTTCGTGCCCTGAGCCCGCGGAACACCCCCAAGGCCTCTCATAACTTCGGGAAACATTTTAAAAACCCCAAAAAAAGGGTTTAACCAAAACAAATCAACAACATACCTTTCCAAAAACTGGTATCTTATAACCTCCCAACCTTATAATGGCTCGTCCTCGAGCCGAGGTCCTGAGCCTCATTGCTCCACCGAAGAGAAGAGTTCGGGCCACTGATCCCGCACATCCGATTCCCGCTCCCATGTTTCTTCCTGAACTTTCCCATGCTGCCATAGTACTCGCACTAATGGCACAAACTTGCCTCGAAAGACCTTTTCACTATGGTCCACCACACCAACCGGATGCTCCTAAAAGGACACATCTGCCTCAAGCTCTACATCTTCAACATCAACCACATGAGATGGATCAGGGAAATACTGCGGAAGATGCGACACATGAAATACATCATGCATCCCACCATACCACTGTGGAAGGTCCAATCGGTAAGCCACTAGTCTGATCATCTCCACGATCTCAAAAGGTCCCACATACCTGGGCGCCAACTTACCCTGTTTCCGAATCTGACAGTGACCCAACCTTGGAGACACCCGAAGGAACACATTATCACCCACCGAAAACTCAAGAGGTCTATGCCTCGAATCTCCATACGACATCTATCTACTCTGAGCCGTGTCCATCTGCTTCCTGATCAACTGAACTCTCTCTGAAGTATCCTGCATGAGACTTGGCCCCAGTAACTCAGATTCACCGGCCTCTAGCCAACACAATGGAGATCTACACGGCCTCCCGTAGAGTGCCTCAAACGGTGCAATCTGAATTGTAGCATAAAAACTGTTGTTTTAGGAAAAATAAAATAACTATAGGTGTCCTTCCCAAGAACCAACAAAGTCCAAGACACATGCTCTCAACATGTCTTCAAACACTTAGATTGTACGCTCCGACTTCCCGTCCGTCTGCGTGTGGAAAGTCATACTCAAAAACTGATACGTACCAAGCACCTTCTACAACCCTTTCCAGAAGTGCACAGATCTTGGTCCGAAACTATGCTTCTCGGAACACCATGAAGCCGCACTATCTCCTGAACCTAAAAATCACCCAACCGGTCGACTGTATAAGTCTTCTAAATCTGTATGAAATGATCCACATTTGTTAACCGATCCATGACCACCCAAATTTTATCATTATTCCGTGGCCTCCTCGGAAGACCCACGACAAAATACAATGTTACATCATTCCACTTCCATTCCAAAATGGTAAATGGATGCAACAGACCACCTGGGCGTCGATGCTTGGCCTTCACCTGCAGACAGGTAAGGCACCATGCCACAAAGCCTGCCACATCTTTTTTCATTCCAGGCCATCAAAACTGCATTTGGATATCACGGTACATCTTGGTCAAACCAGGATGCACTACCCACTTTGATGCATGGAACTCACGCATCAACTTCCCCCCCATACACCTTGGCACAACCACGTGATCATGAATACGAACATCACCATCCACGCCGACGACCCAACCAGAAGTTAACTCCACACCATTAAGCTTTTCCTTAATGATCAAACACTCAGGATCACCAAGATGAATCTCCTTAACTCGAATCAAAAGCATTGACTCCATCATTAAGGAAGCAATAGTGACCTAACCACTCTCCTCCTACACATCCAGGTGCATCTCTACAAACAAATCCATCACCTTCCACTCGGTTCTGGACTCCAGAACCGCCGGATTCTGAACCTTCCTGCTCAGAACATCAGCAACACTGATTCCATTTCCTAGCGTTTACACCTTCTCAAAGTCAAAAGACTGGAGTTATTCAACCCATATTCTCTGATGAAGATTCAGATCCCGCTGTGAAAAGATGTACTTTAAACTCTTATGGTCAGTAAACACGGTAAACTATTACCCCAACATATAGTGCATCCAACACTTCAAGGATTACACCAGTACAACAAACTCAAGGTCATGAGTGGGATAGTTCCACACATGGGGCCTCATCTTCCTCGACCCATAAGCCACAACCCACTCACCTTGCATCAACACAGCCCCATGTCTTATTCTAGACGCATCACCAATCACGATGTACTTCTTACCCAGCTCATGTAAGGTCAAGAAAGGTGTGGTCATCGACCGCTTATTCAACTCTTGGAAAGAATTATCAAAAGCCCCAGAACACTCAAACCTGATTCCCTTCTTGGTCAAGCTCGAGAGTGGTGCAGCCAAGCGAGAGAAATCCTGAATGAACCTTCGGTAATACCCAGCCAAACCCAGGAAACTCCGAACATCAGAAACACTCTTAGGATTCTCCAAAGATACAACTGCCTGCACCATCTCTAGATCCACTGACAGACCTGCCTCCTAGATTATGTGACCCAGAAAATGCACCTCACCTATCCAGAATTTACACTTTGATAGCTTGGTGTATAACCGGTGGCCTCTTAGTGTACCCAAGACGATGTCAAGATGTTGGGCATGATCATCGTGAGTTTTCGAGTACCCTATGACATTGTCATCAAAGAAAACCACAAAATGATCTAGATAGGGATGAAAGACCCGGTTCATCAAGGCCATAAACACTTATGGTGCATTGGTCAAGCTTAAAGGCATCACTACAAAGTCAAACAAACCGTACCGACTCTGGAAATCCGTCCACGGTATGTCAGAAAGACTCACCCTTAACTGGTGATAACCCGGCCTCAGATCAATCTTAGAAAACACTAATTCACCCCTCAACTGATCAAACAGGTCATCAGTCATAAGAATAGGGTACTGGTTCTTCATTTTCATTTGGTTCAACTTTCGATAGTCCACACACAGCCTCAACGACCCATTGGCCTTCTTTGCAAAAAGCACAGGAGATCCCCAAGGAGACATAATAGGATGGATAAACCCCTTATGCTCCAACTCCTCAAGATGAACCTTCAGTTCATGGAGTGCTTCCAGTGACATTCGGTATGGTGGAATAGAAACTCGCTTCACTCCCGACAGTAACTCAATCGTGAACTCAACATCCCTCTCGGGTGTCCACCCCGATAAATCCTCAGGAAACACATCCTAAAACTGATCCACCACAGGATCAAAAATAGTCTATTCCCCTATTTCACTATCATCAAGCATGATACATGCCACGTGAGCCATACGTCCACTCATATGTTGACAAAACGGCCCTGCACGCCCTGCTTGAGCATCCCACTCACCGCGATGGACATAAGCGTCACCCTCAAGCAACATGAACGATACTCTACGACTATAAAAGTCTATATGTTCCCGATACAACACCAACCAATCCATTCCCAAGATTAGGCCAAAATTTTACATCTCAAGAACGAACAAGTCCCACAGACAACGATACATGCCAAATTCCAAGGAGCATCCCTTGCACTTATTGATGTCCTCAACCCGCACTCCCAATGGAGTGTCAATCGACATAACTCTACATACTCTCTCCACATGTAAACCCAGCAATACCAAAAGTTTAGCAGAGATTAAAGAGTGTGTGTAACCTGTGTCAAACAATGCACTAGAAAACGTAGAAGCTACAAGGATCGTACCTCTAACAGTCGACGGTCCAGCCTCACCGTCACCTAGTGAAAACTGAACTGCCTGAAGCTGATTTTCCCCTCTACCCTAGGTTCCAGCATGAACGCCCTGCGTTGCACTGCCCGGCTGGCTTGACCGATCTTGCCCTGGAATTCCATGTCCACCGCCCCTGCCAGTGCGGCCTGTGGAGCTCTAACTGCCTGCCTAATATGGGAAAACTAATCCCCTTCCTGTATCTGGAACCTACCTTCCCCCATCATGCTCACCCACATGCTGAGGATTCCTGAAAAACCTCTGCACATGTCGCATCATGCCACACGAACGACACTCAACTGGAGGTCGAGGACACTGACCACACATATTCCCCATCCCACCACACTGATAGTAGAACACCTTATACCCACTCTGAGAGGCAGACCCTCTCTTCTAACAGCTTTACACACTTCCTCCATGCTGTGATCCCTCATGGAATCGCTTCTGACCCTCGGTAGCTGCACTACCCTTCTGCCCCACTGGCACCACAAGCCTACTTCCCGAAGCTCCCTTCAGGTTTCCTTCAGTGATGTGTGCCTGATCCATCACCTCTTCAAACCTCTACAGGTGAAAGATATGTACTTGAGACCTGATCTCATGTCTCAACCCATCTTGGAAATGCCTTTCCACCACTGCCTCATCCCCTGCTAACACTGGGACAAAGTGTCTCAAATCAGTGAAGCGACTTGCAAAGTCCAACACTGATAGTGTTCCTTGAGTCAGGCTCATAAACTCTGCAGCCCGCTCTTTCCTCAATGTCTCTGGATAGAAATGCTCCAGAATATTTTCCTGAATAACCTTCCTGGACATCCTCTCATCCTTCTCGGCCTGAGCCTAAATGTCCCACCAGCGCCTAGCCTAGCCCGACAACATATAAGAAGCCAGATTTCCACACTTTTCAACAGGGGTCTCCAGATGGTCCAGTATCGTCTGGACATACTCTAACCAAAACTCTGTTGGCTCTGTCCCACCCTCTCCGGTGAAAGTTGGAGGGTGTTGTAGCTAAAACTCCCTAGTCATCTCAAATATGATCGGTTCAACCTTCCCTGGGTCCTGATCCATCATCTGCATGAGGCGAGTCATGTTCTCTCGGAACTGGTCTTCTCTACCTTCATTAATCACCACATTTTATTGTTCCTCTACTAGAGGAGTGTTCTCAGCAACATCCACATGTTTCTCAACGGGTAATCGACGTCGTGGTGGAATTTCTCTGTAATGCCAAACACGAGATTTAGCATACATACCATAAAACTTTCACAACAACAACAAGAGCTCTCTACTAGCTACAACCGACCCAACCATCCCTACCGCTGGTCATGTTCCACATGGGGTAAACAACCATGCACTACCAACAAACTCACACAACATTTTTCAAAACAGTCTTCACTTTATTTCATACGCTTACATTTCATTAACATCATTTACCCACGTGTTTTACTATATTATTCTCATTATTTTGTGATTTCATGAAATGCATGATGCACCATACTTTCCTGCCTCACTCACCCATCACGTGCATGTGGCTAACACAATGCATGTCACATATCTCCCTTGGTGCCTATAATGTTGCATGAATTCTAATCCTCGTTCTGTTAAGGCCACAAGACCAAATATCATAAAACCATCACATCAAACCACATGTGCATCACCCAATGGTGAAATATCATCAATTGTAACAACACACAACCAGGAACAACATTTCCCACCCAGGGTGACATGGGTTTTCCCTCGTACATGGGTTAGGTACTCCCAAGCACGAGCTCATTACCAAGGCCCGACACATCTTAACCCCTGGCTACCAATCCGAAATAACAAGACCTCAGAGAAGGAGAAGAAAGGAATCCTCTGATAACACTTTTTAATGTCCCCGAACTGGAATCCACTAAACCGGTGCTCTAAGCCGGGTGGTTACATAACCTTTAGCATGCCTCCCCGTACGCCAAAGGCTGCCGACTAGCAGTGGGGGTCTTTGTAGTCAGGTGGGGAGACTATACCCCATTATTATCAGAGTAAGCCACAACATAAACAGCCATTTCCAAAAATAAATATGCAATGTCATACTGCAAGTGCAAACTGAACAAAAACCCAAAGTAAGATAATGGCCAAAATCCCCAAAATGGTCCCGACTCCAGGTCCGGATCCACCACCATGTAATACCCATGTCATATTAGCTGTCTAGAAAGGACCCTTGCCCTTATCCTGACCTGCAACCATGAAGTCTGCTCGGGTACCCAACGACGGCCCGAGCAGGTTGTGAGTACGACTCAGTAGACCACCACCAACGGTGTCTACAAAATATCCAGTATAAACAGGTAGTGCATGCAAAAGAAATATGAATGATATTTTCCAAGTGATTATTGATGGTTCCCTTAACCTGTTTAGAGCCAAATCCATTACCCCTACCCTTACCATTCATTTCAAACCAATTATCATCACTTACCATTTCATCACATTTCCATGGGTTAAACACATACATTATGTTACATGGGTCTATGGACAACAATCACATGCAAGAGGGTAAAAACCTTGTTGTACTATCTCAATAGGACCAACCCCCCTCATAGAAACCACATCCTCACCTAGAAGCCTCAGTCCGGGTGGATGCAACCGAGAGGGAAACAGAGCATCAGTCCTATCCCTACACCGTGCATTTAGAGTGGAGTACAAAGAAACAGTCTTAACTCAACCCATGGGCGTAGAGCCTCAGTCATACCCCATACTACCAAGCCATGTGAAAATTCTTATATATATGTAACCATCAACCTTCCAACCATTTCCCATCGGCAAGCATCATTCACAACAACCGACATGGGAAACCACATCATTCCTTATCCTGTTAACACATTACCATTTCACATCATTTAACCATTCACCCCATTCCCATGTTTTATGCCTATCTCAATAAGAATTCTACACAAGACCCATAATACATCCCATTATGGTCTTTAATCAATTTCATGTTAACCCATTTAACCCATTTTTCATTCCCATGAATCAACCATTTAACCCATTCCAAATAACCCTTCTATTATTACAAAGTCTAGGTGCATCACCAAACTTCTATTCCCAGTTCAACCAATCATGCCAACATATTCATTATGGTCTCTACCCTAAATCATAATAAGGTAACTAGTTCAATCACATTCCATAAGCCCGGAAAAAGCCGGAATATCCCATGGATAGCCCTAAATTAGTTCAAGTACATCCCAACACATCCCATGGGGATCGTGAGGGTTCCCATTACTCATTTAAAACACCATTATTACCAAACAGGCCAAGGTTATCCAAAACCTAACCAATGGAAAGCAAGAACACAACTAAACATGCACAAATCTTCAAATAAATCATGGGATATAACTTATAGACCACCTACCTTGAATCCGCGGTTGAACGCACCCTAAATCGAATCCTTAGACCTCGATTCGACGAATCCTTGGAGCTTCCACCTAGAACTCACCAAAAAGATAGGGTTTTAGGGTTTCAGAACAAGAGGGTGAGAAGACACAAACTCTAAACCAAGAAAAGTACCATGGAGGAGATTAGCCTTACCCGGAGCTCCAATACGCAACCAACGGAACCAAAAATGCCTTAGTATTGAAGGAGAATGATCTCTTGGAGCCCTTGGGTGGTCTGGTTCACACTTAGGTTGAAGTGGAGAAGATGGGAGGAAAATCCCGAGTTGGGGTTATAAAGTCCAGAGTGGAAAACTTGTAATTTTTCCAACTTTAAGTGGCTGCACGGTTTAGCTGCAGGATTTAAAAAATGGTGCGGAAATCGTGTGCAAGGTACTGTCTGGAGGAGGAGCGGCCGCATGATTTTTCCTGGGCAGGTTGCACGGTTTTCCAAATCGTGCGCAAGTCATGCACCCAGCCGTTTCTTGGCCAAACATCCCTTCTTTCGTTCCCCGCGCCCCCGGAACACCCCCAAGGCCTCTCATACCTTTGGGAAACATTTTAAAAACCCAAAAACATAATATTTAACCAACACACAACAAAAACATACCTTTCCAAAAACCATGATCTTACACTAACAAGAACCACCATTATCAACTATTTCTAGAATATCCAAAAAAAGGGTTTCCAGGAAAACCATACATGCACGATGTGAATCCCATCTTCCTAAACATCTTAGGGAGCTTAGAAGCACCATACTTTGGTTAAAGAATGGCCACCACAGAGACCTTGTATTTCCTAAATTCTATTTCCAGAATAGAAATCTTTTCATGAGCCCCCATCCCTCTCGTATTCTGAATGACCAGTGACACCATTATACCTTGATACTCCTGGACTTCATACCAGTGGATGTATATGGGGAAAATTAAATGTCCATGCTTGTATACTTCTATTTTAGCGTGTTATTAGACTAGAGAGCCTCTCAACTGAGACACATTGCATAGGATAAAGGTTCTTCATCTTGTCCCCTTCAGAGTCTACAGTGAGTGAAAACCTAGTTCACGATGAGGGAGGAGGAGAGAGCCTCTAATTTCTCATTGAGAATGGAAACTAGAAGAAAACAATGAGGGGACCTTGTGAAGACTTTATATCATTCAACATGCCTACGAGAAATGATTCCAGTCGAGGAAACTAGCTGGTATATGGAGACTAGTCTTTGAGCAGAGATCATTGAATGATGTTTAGGGAAAACCCGTTAGAGACTATTATAAAATAGTGCACTCGATGTGTGCAGTTGTATATAATTCAACCCCGTATAAGAAATCGATGCTAGAAAGATGATTTTCATCGAAAAAATGATTAATCTAATGTGAAACCAGTTGATTATGGAATCTTGTTAAGAAGTTTTAAAGGAAAGACAACCAGGTTTCCATTGGACCATATTTTAAATAAAAAAATTACACTAATGATTTCTATTTTAAATAAAGGATTAAAAGTATATATATTATTTATCAGTTGAAAAAATGCATCACATTGAAAAAATATATCTTTGTACAATTCCATCAACTATTGGGATGATTTTGGAAACTCATTAGTCAAATAAAACATCAATTTTGATCATTTCCTAAAAATAGTTAAATGGTCATCCGGTTGGTGGATTCAATTATTATAGTGGCGAATCTATATAAAAATAATATTGTCATGACATATTATAAATAATAAAATAATGTTCAATATAAAAATTATTTTGAAAATTGTTCAGACCAATGGATTGTTTTTGTAAATTATGTCCAAATTGATAATAATTACATTATTTAGTGTTTTTTCATTGATAAATATTTTTATTAGATTCTGAATATGAATATAACATTATAAAACATGGATAAATATTGCTTAAGATTGAATTACAATAAGAATTTCACCCAATGAATGATAAACAATCTTAAATAGAATTACAACCAGAAACTGAAAATGATGACATATTTATTATATAACAAATAAACTAAAAAATAGAGAATAAAATTGAATATTTTTTATAAAAAATAGTATGCTCTAGAAATTCCCTATAAATGAAATCACAGTTCAAACGTTTTAATCAGTATTTTATATAGTATTATTCATTGGATTTTGTTCAATATTAATGTTTTTGTTTATATTTTTTATTATAAATGTTTTTTGTATATGGAATCATTAACTTCCATATAAATGTTTCAAAAATATATCATTTATAATTTTTTATATTATAATATTTCACACTCATTTATAACATGGCCTTAGTAATTTAGCACTATTGTTAACCTTAGATAATTATCTCTCATGGAATAAAGTTTATTTATTTTCGATAATATTTTATATTGAATGGGTTTTTAATGTGAGTCATGGATGTATTAAGGGTTTTTAAATAAACAATGGATGTTTTACTATAAAACCCCATTATATTAGTGTGGATTTCCCTATACATAAATGGGGTGTGTTTGATATGTTGTGATACATGAAATAATGAACCAAAGTGAATATTGATATATTATTATACAAAATTAATTTAAATACATGATAACTAAATAAATAAAAATTATAAAAATAAATTATATTTAATAAAAGAAAAATATTTTAATTCCCCTATAAAAACAAAATTCATTCTAACGAATATATTTTTTAAAAATTATTTTAATTTTTTTCATTATTATAACTTGTGTTGAATTATGTCAATTAGTGTATTGATATTATATATGGAATGATTGATAAAATAAATTATTAATACCATGGAATAATTATGTAACTATAAGGAATAATAATTCAATTTTTCAAGGATAAAAAATATTTTCTTTAAAGAAATTGTCTTTATTATATATTATATATGTTTTTGATTAATAGTTTAATGTATCATATATTTTGTGTGATATTTAATAAATTGAATTGGATATATATATTTATATTCAATTTAATTAACCATCATTTAATGATTATTGTTCCACAAGTACTATTATTATTTTTTATGTTAATTTGTTTTTCTAAAAAAAATTTATAGTTTATAAATAATATCATTTATTATAAATTTGATAATAATATCATAATTATCCTATAAAATAAATTTTATTATTAATAATAATAATAAGTTACTATGGTAAATTTTAGGAAACACTATAAAGGCATACCTGATGTAAAAGTGTAAATTCAGGGATAAAGTCAAAAAATATCAAAAAATATATTTAAATGGATGTATAATGGAAATTTAGACCACACATCACCCATTGTATATATTTTTCACTTTTTTCAGTTTAATTTTTGAAATGAAATCCGTATACATTATGTAATGGGTATTTTAGAAAATTTAACTTAATATCACCTATAAAAGGACCACTACTCTAACCACATCATCCAAAACCTTAAATAAAAATATTTCTCAAATACATCCAAAAATTATTTCCTTAATAATCCTATATCGTGTCCAGGAATTCCAAGAGACATGATGATGTCCCAAAACACTAATTTATTAGAACATATCTAATAGGTGATTCAAGTATTCAATAATAATGTTATCCTCTCCTTAATTATCCTATAATATCTTACAGAGAATCCAATTATTGAATATAACTTAAAACATTAATGATTTTTTAAAGAATTGATCATTTATAAAATTGATATTATTAATATAAAATGACATGTTTTTACTCGTTCTATTATTTTTATGCATTATGGTTTTTTTTCAGGTTTATCACCCAAATAAATGATGTTACAATGTATACATAATGAATGAATATAGAAAAATAAATCATGGTCACAAGAATTAATAATGATAAATTTATGATTTTTTTCATTATTATTTAATAGTATTATATAATATTACATTCATCAATAAACTAATATCTTATTATTAAATTAATATTCATAAAAAATAGACAATTAATTTTTTTGTTTGAACCATCATCATATGTTCCATGAAATTACCATGAGACCCTAGAAAATTATCAAAAACAAATAAAATATCATCATGAAAATTTTAGAGTTGATTAAACCCTGAACCATGAGAGTGGTTTAGAATTGAAAAATAAAAATAATAATGAAAAAATGGAACAACTAACACCTAAATGTTAATTTTTATGATAATTAATTAAAATATGGATAATATGAAATTATAAATTAATGGTATAAATAGAAATAAATATGAATATTTTTTTTCATTTATATGAATAATGGAAAGAAATTTATTATAAGGGGAGTTAGAATATGTCTGATATAGAGGAAGTGTGAGGTATGGTTTATTCTCAAATCTCACTTTGAAATATATTTTTTTATGTTAAATTACTATTTGGTTAAATTGTTTTTTTATTCTATGTAAAACCCCATATGTATTATTTTACTCTGGTTTATTTCTTGGATTTAAATTTATTTTCACCCTATCATTAATTTGTTGTTCACTAGTTAATTAAAAGGATGTCAATATGTAGAACCAGCCTTATTTATTGATTTTGGATCGTAAATCATTATGCTCCATTTTTATATTATATATGATTTATTATGAATGGTATTATCTATAAATATTTTTTTTATTGGTCTATTTTATATTATCAATAATATTTTTTACTATATAGTTATTGTAATACCTTTGTAACATTATCCATTTATGAAAATTTATATTTTCTTTCACTTTCATTAGAAATTTGTGAAATGGATTTTTTTAAACATTCTCAACCTCAATAGATTTAACCTATGTATTCTTTTTTTATTTAGGAAAACTGATCTTTATGTTTTCATGGATTTTAAAAGTAATTTATATTCATATTAATTTATATAATAATTTATTTTTATATATTTGTTATCAAATGTAATTGAACTTTCTTTTTATTTTAAATAGAAATTTATAAATGTTTTTTAAAATTTATTTTCATCTGTGTTAACATATTTCAATGTTTATTATGAATCACTAGGATATTATCAAATTATAGCATCAAAATTCATATTGTTGATTAACTGTGATCATAAATTATTTATGTTCTTTTGAATTCCATTTGATTCCCCTAGATTAATTAATCTTTGATGAAATTGTGAATGTTTTCAAGATTGTATATCATTCATATTTATAGTTTTCATAATATGATGGTTAAAATTGGAAATTTATATCCATAAAGATCATTTGTTAATGATATATATATCATGAGAAGAATCAAAAAATATTTGGTAATGAAAATAGCGTGTTAAAGTTAAAATGGAAGAGGGAGTGAACCACTAAGTGATTATGGTATTGGATGTGAGAATTGAAGATTGAAATGATTTTTTATTTTTTTTGAATTTGACACCTTCAAATTAAATATTATTATTTTTAGAATGTATCCATTCTTTGTTCTCATTAATCTTTATTACTAACTCATGATTCCACAATCATATGACTCATGTTTTACATTATGATAAATACTTATACTAAGGATCATGATTAACGATCTTTGTATTTTAGGATACATTTATATTATGTTTTATCCATGACCATTGACTATATTGTCATAGCTATCATGTAACAACCTAAAAAGTCAATGGGTTGAATGGATAAACGTTACTACCCAAATCAATAAGGAACAAATTTCCCTTCAAAATCCTCCCTAATTAAAACCCCATAGTATTGTGAGTCCTTTCTTAGAGTAATGTCAAAATGGGCGATCTCCTAGAGTGTTTCATTTGGGGTGTGTGAGTGGGGAAAAAGAACAGTGAATAAACCTATGTTTCTCTATGAAGATAGTCATTATTATGAGGATCCATTGGAGCATGTACATAGTTAATTGATGGGGCAGACACATATACATGGGGAAAACATTAGTTCTTGAAAGGTTAGGGCATTAAGATTGTGCTACGGTGGGGTTTCATGTGATGTCGGAATGAACTAATTTATAAAATGATATCAAATGTGTATCCAAACAGATGGATTGTTTCATAGTTTGGGATGAAAAGTAGGGTCCACAATGAAGAAATTGTACCAAAAAAATGTGTATAATTTAATATATGTTAAAGATAAAGTTCTAACAAGCTAAATGTTAATACCAATGACAACAAGTATGAATTTATTTTATCGGTACAACTTGATTTGCACAACGTAGTTTAGAGAGGCTAGGATTAGAGTTGTGTAAATATTGGTGACATCTAAGGAAGTTTATCTATGTGCGTGTAACCAGGGAAAATATCCATTGAATGAACAAGTGTTGGACAACAGGGATATTCATTTTTCTAATGATTTGTTCGTCACATGGGTAGGTCCCAATGAATGGAAAGGACTTTTCTTATGGGAAACTAGTGGTAGTATGTGGTAAGGACCCATTGACTATATTAAGGTAGGGGTTCATATCCTATCAAAAAGTCCTAATTGTTATAGATATGGTAATCTTATTCTCACATTTTATCTTCAATTGATATCTCCAATGTTTACACTTTCTATACATTTGTGTTCACTCTTTATTATGTTTTGATTTCCTAGATTATGAATAAGATTATTGTGTAAGATATGTCTATAAGGGTATCATGAATGAATAATATATTTTAGGGTAATAGAATATGTTTTAAAATATATTGGTTATGTATATAGTCTTGAAAGACATTAAAAATAGGTTTTGATGACTCTTATATTATGATATATAAAGAATATTCATCTAAAATGATATTATATGCCTCTATGTTATTATTGAGATATATTATTTGCTATCATATAAGCGATTAATATATTTCAAGGATTATGTTATGGATTAAAATTGGAGAAAACTAAAAACAACCGATGTTGAACACTATGTGATATATAAAAAACTAATATATCCATGGATAAATTTATGACTTTATAATTTGGGATATATTTGGATTGGTTTTCCTTATTGTATGAATAATTAATTTGATTATTAATTATTAATCATACTATTTTTTTGGTTTAGTAAAAGGTTGGAAATATATGGAATTGAGTAAAAATAAGTATGATTTACATTCTAATGATCAACCTGTGTAGAAACTTAATGACATGGAGTTAGAATAAAAAATATCATTTCTATTCTCACAAAAATATATCATGATATGAGTAATGAACAAAATCATACTGAAAATTAATATTCTCAAAGAATGATATTACACTTTATATATTTTTTAATTCTATAATGTCCAGCCTACTATTATGGATCATCTTATAAAATATAATTTTTGTAGTGTATCAATATAATAAAAATGACATTTTCCATTTTTCACTAATCGAAGCATGAATTTTTTTTTAAATATTTATTTTTTATAAGGTAAATCTAAGAATAGAGAGAATATTCATATAATATGAGAGGTAAGAGGAGGAAATAATATCCATATAAATGGAGTAGTTTAAGATAATTTTTAATAATAAATAATTTCCTCAATCATTTCCCACATTAATAGAGATATAATTAAATGGGATTAAAATTAGGGGATGAATCTTTCAGTAACTATGAAAAAATTTATACAAGTCATACATGATATTGTTTTAATTATATAACTAACCTTTAATGAATAATAGATCTATTAATTTGGTGTTTAAAAATAATTCTATGAAAAAATTATCTATATGGAAGACTGGAATAAAATCTATATTTTTTTGATATGTATTTAAGGTTCAAATGAATGTTGGACAATCCCATTATTCTTATAGTTTTGGGAAATAATGATAAAAATGTAGTTTCATGGAACCATTAATAATAACACCTTTGGTTAATGAAGATTTAACATATTATATTCAAAAAAACGATGGAAAAAGTATTTAGGGAATATGGTCAATACATATAATTTTATTTATACATTAGTAAATTTTTATATTAATTTGTGAATGGATTCTATCACAAAACATATATCCCGTATCAATCTATGATCTAGAGGATTCAAATTTTATCTTCGTAATCAACCAATTATCATTTATTAATTCAAGGGTTACTATGAACTCACTATAGAGGTTACATCCCTTTTATGAGTCTTTTTACCTTGGAATGAGAGTCATACAGATAAAATGGAAGGCGAAAACCAATATTGAATATATATATATATAATATATAGAATTATTATGATGTACTCAAAGAAGAGTTTCTTTCTCTTCCCCCAAATAGTGAGGTATTTTTTTCAATATAATAAATATATGGTGTTATACCTATATCAAATACTCCTAACATAAAATTACGTATTAATTTTTAATAATTAATGAATAAACTCTAGGAGAGTATGGATTAGGGTTTTATATTTAAGATAGCTTCACTATAGAGTGCACTAATATTCGTTTTTTATGAATAATGATAGATTTATTTGTCTCTATATTGATTATAATAAACTTTTAAAAAGCCAGATCATGATCATGTATCCTCTATCATGTATTTATGACTTGTTTAATCAACATAAAATCAATAAATACTTCTCAATTATTGAAATTTGATCTGAAAACAATTAATTTGGTAGAAAAGAGAGGATACACCCAATATAGACTCTTGTATATGAGATTGTCACTATAAATTCATTGGGATTCCATTCAGGCTTAAAATTCCAACACCATCATATTGAATTTGATGAAATTAGTATTTAGAAATTAAATAGATCAATTTTTATTACTCTTTAGTGAATATATTCTTAGATATTCTAATATAAAGGATGAGTATAAATATAGTTTGGGGATTTTGTTGAAGTTCATGTTGAAGGAAATATTATATCCCAAATTTTTAAAATTTGATTCTTGGATATAAAATGTATAATTCATGGGTCATATAATCATAAGGGAGGGTATCTATGTATTATATAAAGATATAGGTAATTGAATAATAGTCTAGACCATCCACTATAATCGAGAACCATTATTTTCATGGATTTGAAATAAAATATCAATAATTTTTGGGAAACTTCTCATGCGTTTTTAAATGACTAACAAAGTTAACTCAAAATGAATCAATTTCTTTATGATGGAAAAATGTGATGAAAGTTTCATAGATTTTAAAAGAAGGGTAGCCACTAAATATATACTCACATTACCTTGTAATGGTGAATGGTTTTTTATATACAAAATTAAATCAATGAAGGTATTTGATTTTTCTTCATGAAAAATGAAATGTTTGGGGCCTAGGAGTCACATTAATTAAACTAATATAACAAAAACTATTCGATAAAAGACTTTTAACTAGTATATATAATATATTAATTAATGATTGGATATATTATATCCTTGGTGAAAATTATAGTATATATATACTAACCATTAGTGTTCAATATAAATATTTACATAGAAGGAGTTAAACATATGTCAAAGGAGATAGTTGGAGCATTTCAGGTAATTTGATTAATCAACACATTACCACCCTAATATTAAGGAAAATATGGTATATGTTCTTAGTAAAAATAACCCTGCTACCGTATCCTTGGAAATGATTAAAAGAGACCAAACACTCTTGTATTTTCAGAATACATACCTTTTAATCACAATGGATGGGTAAATATGAAATCATTTCAAATTTACTTCTCAATTATTGATTAATATGAAGATCAAGGAGGCACAAAATTAGGATATATCCATATATAATAAGCTAATAATTATTAGTTATTTACCCTTCATAATTATTGAATCACAATATTGAATATATGAATATGTGTTCTATGAAAACAAAATTTTAAAATAGAGATATTACTGGATGTACATAGTCTATCATTATCGCTGAATTGTGGAAAAAATTGTGTATAGGGAACCAAAGAATCATTTATAGTGGAAATATATGAAGTCATATATTTTATAAGAAATATCTAGATTTTGGTGTGATATCAATCTCGGTATGAATGAAAAACATTAAATGGTTATGATGCATCCATTACATATACCTATATGTAAATTAGATAACATCACCATGAATATTTTTTATATGTATTATAATGACTTCTAAAGTTCATAATATAATTTTCATTTTAGTTTCCCACATTTTAATTTCAATAAGTTTCATTTATTTTTAATAAGTCTCTTTATAAAATATCTAGTATATACATAAATGAAATGGTATAACTGCATAGAGTAACACTTTCTAATGTACTGATTTAGATATGAGCATTACCTTAATTTTTTGGATATTTATTTTATATTAATTGAATAAAAATAGAAGATTTATAATCAATTATCATCCACAAACAAATTTTCAATATAAAAGGCCCACTTATACACTTGAAGATATTTTTAGATCTTGTTTAATAGGTTTTGAAAGGGGATGCGATCAAAACCTTTCCCTGGAAGATTTGTCATATCAAAATCGATTACATTCATTCATTGAAATGAAAACCCATGAGGATTTTAATGTGAAAAGGAGTATAACTGAAACATATATGGATAATGTTGGAATGGGAAATCTACTAGGATATGATCATGATCTCAAAAATATAAAGAATATTAAATATATTCAGTGATATATTAAAACTTCCCAAAGAAATATATGACCATTGATGATAATAATTAATGATATTTTTTATTAAAATATGAGAAAATAAATTACTAATAATATAAAAATGTAAGAGGATTATGGTATCTTCAGAAAAGTGAATATTGATCATTGGATATATTTTACCTTTTAAAATTCTTGATCAGGTGGTGATAATAAAATATTATCTAGAGCTTCTACTGAATGAATCCATAGTACATGATGTTTTCCATGTATAAAATTTTAGGATGTTCATACCTAACCCATCGCCTATGTTTAACATAGTTGTTTTGATAATTAATATCTGATATTTATTCTAAATAATAACCTCTAAAAATAATTTATTTTAGTGAAAAATTACTACAAATCAGTGCCACTAAACTCGTTAATTTTTTTAAGACGAAAAAAAATTTGTTGGAATAAATGTGAGAACCTAAAGATGTAATATGCAAAAATATAATTAATTATTTCAATTAGAATCAATAAATTTTATGGGTGAAAGTTTTTTAGGGGGTAGAATATAAGAATCCATGATTTAGTAGGTATTTCCTTTTAAATTAATACACTATGTTTGATAGGTTATTATGTCTGAAAATCTGAATAAAATTGAATAATTAATTATTATAATATAAAATGAAATAAATTATTAGTTATTTAAACAAAAAATATCTACAAAAATGATAGATTTATAAGAAAATAAATATATTTAAACTCACTTTAGAAAAAAATTTATTCTAATGAAATTGTTTTATTAATTATATATTTTAGTTATATTTATGATGTTTTAATAGTGATATTAGTAAATTTATTCATTAAAATAATGGAATGGTATGTATAATAAATGGGTTACATCCACGAAATACTTTATAAACTAAAAATAATTCCAATTTAATTATTTATGTAGAATTTTTGTTTGTTTAAAAAAACAGTTTTTATTTTATATTATATAATTATTTTTGTTAAAAAGAAAATTTTCTCATAGTTAATTTATGGATTTTGATGAAATTTATTATATATATACAATTATATATTAATTAAAATTAACAATCATAAAATGATTATTATTAGGTAATGAATAAGTGTAAATTCACCTATATTCTTACAAATAGATTTTTCAAAAAACAAATGTTTTATTGTGTTATGAAAACATATATTAATATTAATTTTTACCAACATTAGAAATTGAATACATTAGAATAATTTTCAGATTGAAAATAATATTTTATAAATTTCAAATGTGGTCAATTTCATTTTTCAGACTTAGAAATATGTTACAATGGTAAAAATTAGTCACCATGACAAAGGAAAAAATGATGTAAAATGATTAAATTAAAGCAAAAGGTAACAAAATACCACAATAAAATCTATAAAAATATTTTTATGAAGGAACTATCTACCTATAATCATTACATATCTATTATTTTTAAACCTGTACCCACCTTCCTTTTTATAATGTTAACACTATAAAATAAATAATGGGTGTTAGTGAAAATGCCACTCAAGTGCACCAATGAAAGGGCCTATACTCTACCCACATAAACCCCAATATTTAATTTTAAAATTTATTAAATACCATAAAAAATTATCTTTATTGACATCCAAATTCATGTTTTGAATCCCCTATTCCCAAGATGAATTTCTAATCTCCTCATTAATGAGAACATATTGTAGAGGAAATTCTAGTCTTTATTATTATTGTTATTTTTTCTATAATCATTATTATATATCATATTTCACTAAGTGTTGTTGATTAGTAATTTTCTCATTAATAAAATGTTCTTAAAATATTTAAGGCTTTGAAAATGTTATTCTAATATTTTACAAAGACATGTTTCTACTCATTCAATTTTTAAAACATGTTTTTGTTTAAATAAGTTTTACCACCTTCAGGAACGATGTTATAATGTTTACATCATGAATTAATAAATAAACTAAAATAATGTTAGTAATCTTTAATAATGATGAATTTAAGATTTTTTCATAACTTATAGTTGGATATATATATAAATATATTCATCAATAAAATAAATTTTTTATTGAATTAAAATTCACACCAAGTATATTCTAATGTTTTTCATATGAGTAGTCACCAGATGTTATATGAAATTAACATGGAACACAATAAACATATCCAAAAAAATATTCCACATTATCTTAAAAATTATTTAGGAGATAAACCCATGATCAATGGGAATGGACCAGAATATCGAAACTAAATCATGCATAGAAGAACTAAAGCACTATAGACGAGATATTAATTTTAATTAAACAAATTAATATATAGGATATAAAGAAGGAAAAATTAATGGTATAACATAAAATAAAAATGAATAATTTTTCTTTTTGATTTTGTAATGAACCAAAATATGTTATAGAGGGATCCATAATGGGTTGGATGATGTGAAATTCCAAGGTAAGTGTCTATTATTAATCATACCCTGAAATAGTGTTTATTTATATTAAATTTCCATACGGGTGGATTTTTATAATGATACCTAAAAATGAATATAATTTTTATAATGTTTATGTTATGTGGTTTATATGACTCTTTTCCTTTCACTTCACTTTTTATAACAATTCAATTGAAATGATTATTGTAAGTGGAAATGTCCACATCACATCTTTTTTGGTGGGGAATCATTCTCCTCCATGTTCTTATTCTTTATTTTTAATAGCCCATGACTTATATTAGTTGTATATATATTTAAAGGATACTCAAATACATATATTTTAAAAAAAAATTATGTTTCCTAGGGGTTAGGACTGACTCACAGAGATTTTTGGGAGAATAGGGCTGGTCTACAACTAAAATTCATATAGAAATTAGCCATTAATGATATAACAGATGATTCATGACGCAACTGATGATTCATGATGTGTTGGATCCAAAAAATTGATGATACCCATTCTATAAAAGGCAATACGATGAACTACTTGGTCATTCAGTGAAACTTTTTAGGAAGATAACAAAATAAAATATGTTTTCTAAATGAAGTGTGGGAAACAGGGGAGGAATTTCATGAAAAACTGACACCATATGTCCCATTATCTCCTCTCGTGGGTTCCAATTGAGGGTTCTCCTTCAAGACATTCCACATTCATTTTTTTTGTCATAATAGGTGTCCTAGGGTAAATAAAACCCTCGACATCTTTTCATCACACATTTTTGTCACAGTTTAAGGTGTTGTTCGATTTATAACCATCATTCCATATTTTATAGGTTTTTACATGTTTCCATAATTTTCATTGTTTGAGATCGAATCAGAGACCAATATTGAGTTAATTGGTTTCTAAAATAAGAAGGTATTTAGGGCCTAGATTTCAACAAATTTATATATGTTATATATTTAAATTGGTAAACAGGATTGAATGTGTTGGTCCATATGAGACAAGTTGTGCACTTATTTAGTTTTTATAGACATTAAGAGATACTGGAGGGTATTCCCACATGTTAAAGTGTATGATTGAGCCTAGAATGTAATGTATGGTTCCTAATGTATTTATATGGTTTTCTTTCATGACAGACCCATTTTTGGAAGTTTATTAACGTGATGTTATGGTGGAGTTGCTTCTATTAGAATGTGTTGGGAATTTACTGAGTGAATATGGGTGATGTTGATCACCACAAGTGAGGGGAAATGATTTTCAGGATGAGGTGGATGACGATGAAATTTTTTTCAGTTGGTATATTTGGTTTATAGGTGCTAAAAGAGGATATATATAGGTGTTTCCTTGGATCATTTTTGATTTCCACATGCCCTTTTTGGTTCATGGTGTTTTTTTGGTTCATGTGAACACATGATAGTGTCATGTAAGGTATTTTGGACCACTAATTATGGGCGGAATCCTACATAGATCGATAATCCTTGGGTTGGTGTGGACCATAATTATGTTTGAGGTTCTCACTATAGAAGGCCTCATTTATTATTGAGTGAGACCATCATTAGGGGAATGATGATATCCATTATATTGGTTATAAAGGGTTACGATTATGGAAGGATGGATATCTTTTTTCAATGGGACACTGTGCAACTGTATTGATGGTGGATTATTATGTTGGATTTTGAGTGACTTAGGAAATTCCTTGTAGACATTACATTGAGGAATTGGTTTGAATCATAAGGGTTGTGTGATAAAAATTAAAATGATTTCATATGGTATGTGGTAATGCTTGGAATTTTGATGTCATATGGTATATGAATGAGTAAAATAATGAGGGTTCATATAGTATGAAAGACTGCTAATTAATTTTTCCCTTCTATTAATGGATGAGTTATATAAGGCCTATATTATGAATACATAAAACAATTGGGAAATATTATTTAATATATTTTTTCCATTTCAATTATTTTTGTTTTTAAAACACTAGTATAATAATGGATATATATTGTCGACAATATTTTTTGTATCCCACTAATTACAATCTATAACCCAATATGAGACCTATGCAACTCATTCATACATTTTTTTCTTGATAAAAAATGGTTAGGATAATGTTTTGGAGCATAGTGATTAGGGATGTTCAGAGGGGGAATGCAATTGATGGAATTTTTTTTAGAAGATGAACCATGTGATTTAACTTGGATATTCTATTGATTAATTAGTTTATTTAGTTCATATATATATTATAAAATAATATATGACTATAGTCACATTGGTGTGATTATCATGACATGTAGACATTATTGAGTATGCATAATAGGTGTACTTTGTCATCATTGTTACAATTTTGTTTAATTTTTTATTTTGGGTTTGATTTAAATAATCAACCTTGTTGAAATTAATATTTTTGTTCACTATGATGTCTAAACACCCTATTATCTCATAATAAACCCTTTATTCTTAAAAATACTTTGTAATATTGGAATAAGTGTCTATAGTGCATTAACTGTCTTGTCCAGTCACTATACGAAGTGAAATTAGGTGGGGGACATTACAAAGTGTTAATAGAGAAATATTATTTCCATATTGTATCATTAAAGATCTTGGGAATTACATTCAAGTATTAATATATTTTTGTTACATAGTTTTAAAAATATCATGTAGGTTGCAAATTAGTGTCAATGATGGGTTGCTGAAAAGTGGTTTGTTATTTGGGTTGTCATATACTGGATCCTATTAATGAGTGAGAATATAAGAATGATTTCTAGGAAACTCCTTCATGATATCAAATCCATTTTACCAATGTAAAATGGAAATTTTGTTATTTTATTAATTTTAATAGGTTAATAATTTGATTTTGAATAATCTTTTTTTATTTTTATGATTTCTATTTAGACTCTTAACCCAAAAGTCAACAGAGAATTATCATGAAACATGGTCAAAACATAGGGATAACCTGAAATATATGTGCGTTTGTGATTTTTTTGGTAGATCATAGAATATAAGAAAATGGTTTTGTATATTTAAAGTATCAAAAAGAAACTTAAAAAATATTATCTTATATAGTCTCATGGTGGAATTCTACTCATCTATCCTCGGTACATGATTCCTTATGTTACAAACATGCAATCCTAGATAAATATATGGGGTCTGTGGTGCCTAATTATTATCTTGGTATGTTTGGGGGTCATTTGGACGGATGATACATGATATGAGTGTTTTATTGAAGTGTTATTCTAGTGATAAACCTTTCATTGTTACAATATTCCCTATTTGTGGTATCTATAATTTTATATTTTGGTTGACCATGGTATTTGGATTTCTTTTTTATTCCCTTAAAATAACCTCTATTAGAGAATTGTAAGGAAGGATATATGTTACTGCTAGGGTGTACATGAGCTGAGAACCGTGAAGTTCGGGGGTGAGCATGGTTCATAAGAGGAGGAACTAATTAATTTAGTATAACCACAACAAATAGAGGAGTATAGGACACAATTGGAAGAGGAATTTTGGTAGTGTCTAGATGAGGATCTAAGAAGAATATTGGTGAATGTTATTCAAATAATTAACTAAGGGAATCAATTAGTTAAGCAATATATTGAATATATAATAAATGTTATTTAGTCACAATCTCTTAATTTGTTTTAGAGAGGGGTAGAGTTCATGTGATATAGTTTTTGATAGTTTTTTTATAGAAATATATTTTAGTAGATTAGGATAGACCCAAGGATGTAAATGGTGTTGGCCATGTATATGCTAATGGTACTAGAATATCATTTTAGTATATACTATTATATTTTATAATTAATGAGAGGATTATTTATATAGGCTTAATGTATGTTATTTGATGACTTATTTTATAGAGACAATGATTTTGGATCGAGCCCATGTGTTTCTACACTTTTATCCATTAGAGACATCAATAATGAATTATGTTGAATGGTTTAAAACCCTATAATGTTTCACAATGATTGTGGTATGAGATAAAATTTCTATGGTTTGGAACTTTAAGGATGGTTTACATCATAATATTAGAGTGTCTGTAAGAATATTTAAATTTAACTCATTATGGAGGAAGTAATTCTTCTGTTGATGGATGAATGGAACATGATTGATGGGAATATATGATGCTAGATAATAGTTTTTATGAAAAAGCTTGTTGGGATCAGGGAATAGATATTCATGAACATGAGGAGATTCAACAAGTTAGTAAGACCAGATACTCAAGGATGACACCACAGTGTAGATCCTCTTTGATATGTTTTCCGTGTGGGTAGACAGGACACATTATTTCTTCGTATAATAATTGTTTGAATGAGTACCAAACATGTGGATAAATGGGGAAGTTTAGTAAAAAAAGATCATAGAAAATAGGGATTCATGGATAGGGTCAAAATTAGGGATATAAGAGCAGTACCAAGTACTAGTGGCTTGAATAAGGCAATATAAAAAAGTCATGGTAAGGATAGAGATACCCTTTGGTGGGGGTAGTGGATGATAGTGGGTAAAATCCACATATAGGATATGATAATGAATTCCATGCATAAAATATATGTATGTAGTCTATTCAAAATATTTATAACAATCTATACTACTAATGAAAAATTTAGGTACACAATAGGGGTGGGAAGGATTTTTATTTTATATTAAGGATACTGGTGAACTAAGTGCATGTGTAATTAGTGAATTAAACTAACATAGTTAGTATGTGGTAATAATGGGTGATAAAAGATCTATATAAGAATTAAGAGTGGTTCATACTAAATTAGTATTGTTATGGCATCCGTAAATTTAATGGGAATCTTGTGTGATATGATTTATGTGGGATAATCAAGGGTGTTTCAAGACATTATGGTTGTGATGTACGACGCAATTATGAGATAAGAATTTTATGGGATGTGGGTATTATGGTATATGAATGTTTTAATGGGTGTGTTCTAAAATTATAGTCATTGTAGAATGGTCTGGATTTGAAGAATCAAGTTGAGATGTTACAGGTTTGGTGATTCTTATGTTGGGGAGTACTATAAAAAGAATAATCATGTCTATTGAGTATCTAGGGTGGCCTCGACTGTTGGGAATGATATGGATGCGTTCAGTATTATATCAGTGTTTTCTATGGAAGATTGAAAGACGCTCTATATGGGTTAGCCATCATTCAGTGTATGGAAAACAGCTCAGGGATGAGTGATAATATAATAGGGATGTTGTAAATAATAAAACATTTTCAGAAAAATGGGCAAGTTTAAATTTTTCTAAAAAAAATATATTCTAAATATTTTTTACAATCCTAGGATTCTAGAGTGTGTTAGAGATTATTTTGGTTGACTGGGTAGGTATTAAGTGGAAATTTCTACAGTCTGGAACCATTCTCTCTATGAAACATGTTTGATGAAATGAAAGAGATAAATTGTGCAGATGACACTTTTAGAATGGTCATGGTGTGAATGTTTTAATAACACTTTGACACTAATTGGGAAGGGAAAAAATAATGATCTTATTTTTTTAATGAAAAATGGGGAATAGGGGAGGCTATTTAGCTGAAAACCAATGTATTTTCCTTCCTCTACTCTCTAGGGATCCAATAGAGGTCTCTCCCTTATTTTATTCCATTTTTTGGTGTTATTCATTCAAAATGGGAACCTAGGGTGTGGGTACCAGTTTAAATTACTTATTTTACTAATAATATTTTTATTTTTGATGGGTTTTACCATTTACATCTATTATATCCTATTTTTTGGGTATTTTATAAAATTATTTGTTTCTCATCATTTGAGATTGTGTTACAGGACACTATTCAATGAGTAGGATCCTTCAATCCCAAGGGTTGTGGTTGATAGATTTCATCTTACTTATACATGTGTGGTGTAATTAGGGGTAGATGGGTGTGAGTGGTGGGGTATAAGGGAGAACAATTATGCACTACGTATATTTTCGATAGTTCTTGGGAGATACTATAGGGTTTTATCATTTATTAAAGGGTACTTTTGATCACGAAATTGATTAAAAGGTATAGAATGTTGTTCCCTGGATGGATCGGTAAGATGGTACATGTTTTGTTAATTTATTAAAGAAACATTATCGTTGAGTTGGTTATATAGAAATGAATTTGGAATGATCTTTTTGTCTATGGGTTATGGTGATAAATATATGTGAGGAAACATAGTTCATTAGTATTAGGCTTGTGGTTATAACCTATAGTATAGTTGGGTGACGTAGTTTGTAGGTATAGATGGAGGCTCTTTATAGGTGTGGCCTAGGATTTTTGGGGATTTCCACTCAACAATTTTCCATGTTTCTGTCATCGCTATTGTTTTCACATATGATAGAGCCTAATGTGGTAATGTTTCCCACTAATTTTTGGTTAATTCCTCCATCAATCATGACGAATATGGAATGTTGATGACCATTAATATAGATGTGGTACTCATAATTAAAGGCAAAAAAATGATTTTTCAGACAATTAGAATAAGAAAGAGGCTTGATTCCACATTGGGTCTAATATAAATGGTCTATAGAACGACATGTATAGTCATGACATAGGGAATAGGGCTCTAGAAAATATGGTGGTTCAATACAAAAAATCATGATTGAATTATGACATTCCTTTGGTCCATCAGGTTGGATTGTGTTGGTTATGTGGAAATGATGATATTTGATGTCATGAGGTATGTGTTTATGGTTGTCATGTCACACCGTGAATTATTATAATAGATACTAGGCCAAGGATTCTTCTTATATTATATACCATGGATTCATAGTTCTACTATAATTTTGTAAAAGGATGGTAAAGCCTATCTGGATTTCATTGATCACAAGTTGGTTATGTCATGTGATATGTGATGATTCCCATTTATTTATGTCAATAATACAATAGTATAAATTTAGATGTATGATAGGGTCAACATTATTTTTTTTCTTGTGAGTTCATACTCACACCCTAAATGAGATATTTTGGAAACTATATACTTTATGGTTTTCCATACATAAAAGCACTCAGGAAAAATGTTTGGGGCTTAGTGAGAATAGATGTGCATATGGTGAATGAGTTAGGAAGAATTTATTTTAGTAGATATAATGGGATTTTCCTTGGTGAATAGATAATTGTTTTGGTTAGTTTTATTCATTTACGTATAAGATCGATTAATGGGTGATCATTGATACAGTTGTCTGAATTAAATGACATGTAGATGTTATCTAGTAGGTATAATAGGTGTAATTATGACTGATTATTACTATTATTTTAAATTGATTACAATATATTTGTTTTATTACGTAAAAAAAAAGTTTATTATAATTATTATTATAAAAATATTGTATAATATCTATATTATATCCTAATAAACTATCACTACTTGCTATAAACATTTAGCATTTGGGTATGTGAGCATAAGGTATATTAGCTCTCTGGTTCATTCACTATTCATAGTGTACTTGGGTGGGATGTTACAGATTTATTTATTTAATGTTATTCTCTATATTTATATCTGATTTATTAATGTTATTTTTAGCATCCCTTTATATAACAACCTAAGACACATACTCTAAAGTCATTTGATGAAAACCATAATGTTAAATTTCTAGCTTTGATGCCAATAATTGGGACCCAAATTTATCATCCAAACAATAAAACATTAAAATAAAAATTTTAATTACATAAAACATCAGGTACATCTATGTTTATTTTTTAAGGAATTAGGAAAAAATATTACATTAAATACTCAAATACACTTGGACTCATAGAAACCTATTTCCTAATGTCGAACATAATTTTTTATTATACCTATCAATTCATATATTTTATTAGGTATTCAACATCATAAATTTTGAATAATTTATAGACACAAATATTTCAACCAAAAACATTATAACATTTGGAAAAGAACTAATAAGATGGGTGAACTCAGATTATCTATAAGGGTAAAAAAACAAATTAAAAGTGGAATGTAATAATTAAGGATAATAGTTAATAAGTTTATAATGAAGGAATAAATGTACATGAATAGAGCATAAATGAACACATACCCATAAATTATAGGACCATTAATTTGAAAACATGTCAATAGAAAGAGTCATCAGAAATAAATATCATAAGCCCAGTGATATCAATATTGGTCATTAAAAATATTATAAACTATTATAAAGTTATATAGAAAACAATAATTTACATAGGTCAACATTTTTATTTCATTGATACATTCTATATTAAAAATGTAATAACAATATAGTAAACTTTTACAACCTATGCATTGGAGGGCTATCACTGACCCCCACATTATTGGTCTATCATAGAACCACCCATCATTGGTTTACCATGTAACCTTCCATCATTGGTTTATCATGGAACCACCCATCATTGGTTTTTTATATAACTACTAGTGATATGTACATGTACAATTACATAACACATAAAATATTTCATTTCATCATAAACTCATTAGTACGATATTTATACCATTCATAACATTATTAACCCATGTAAATGAATGGGTAGAAAAAATATCTTTATAACATGATTTACCCATTGAAAAGAAAAGTGTTTCATAATATTTTCTTTTTAACATTATTAATCCATAAAAAAGAAATGGGTTCCATAATAGTCACTTTGAAACATGATTAACCCATGCAAATGAAACGATTTTCACAACATTCACATTATAACATGATTAATCTTTGGAAAATAAATAGGTAAAATAAAAATATCTTTGAAACATTTATAACCCATTAAAAGAAATTGGTTTCTTAAAAATTTATATGAAACATGATTTGGTCATGGAAATTAAATGTGATCCATAAAAATATTTTTAGAATTATATTGAACCATATAAAATAAATATCATAAATAAATATATATTTTTAGTATGAGTAAATCACAGAAAATAAATGGGGTCAATAATAATATCACTAATAAATAATCAATCTGTGGAAAAGAAATAGGTTTCAAAAAAATATATTTTGGACATAATGAACCCATGTAAGTGAAAATTATTTTTCAACTATTTATTTAGGATGTAATTAATTTGTGGAAGAGAAAGGGGTTTCACAACAATCTTTTTTAGACATATCAACCAGTAGAAAAAAAATACGTTTTATTAAAATATCGTTGAAAAAATAAAAATCCATCCACAGAATGAATTAGGATATTACCAAGGAAAAATATTACCATTTGAGGATATTTATCAACAAGGTTTTTTGAATTTAATTTGTGGAAATGCACTTAAAATTTCATAAAAACATTTCTGAGGGAAAGAATCATTAATCATTTTATGGATTCCCATACCAAAATAAAACCTTTGAATCATAATCCCCTTGAAGGAATAACATTAAATGATTCTTAAAATATAATGAGAATAATGAGATTAATGAAATGTGATGTCAAAGTATATTTATACAGACCTCATTAAATAAAATAGGTGTATAATAAAACAAATGTTTCAAAAAAGCAAACATATTAAATAAATCCATTACTGCTTTGGTAACTTTCAAAATGTAAACCCCATGAATGAGAGATCATAAAATGGATATTTAAATCACTATAAATTGATGTATAATAATCATACATCAAATTTATGTGAACTATATACCCCAAATTACTAAAATATATGGTGAATATAAAATATGTCTTGTAAAAATTAAATAAACATATAAATACCCTTATAACTCCGGTTAAATCTGAATTAGAAATCCCAAATGTAATAATAATAAAATGAATCTTTTAAATACAATTAACATAAAATAATTCATTTTATAATATAAAAAATATGAATTATATAGTTAATAAAAATTATGTAAGTGGTGAATATGAAATTTATTTCACAGATGTGAAAAGAGAAGTGAAAATCCCTTACCTTAAGTCAGATTTGTTTGGACAGTCCTCTATTTTTTAGATTAATAAACTTCTATTTAATGGTTACCTGTTTCAAAAACAATACAGGTTTATTATTACTATTATTTCACGTATAAAAATATAAATACAATCACTTAATAAATATTTTTTATATCAGAAGTTTCGACCATATTTAGCTTATGTGTGTCATAACTGACATTGACATGTCGATTATGGTCAGTGAAGTCATTATTAAAACATATTGATAATAATAACCATAAAATAATAATCAATTATTTATTTAAATGTTAATTTTAAAATAATATAGGAATTATAGTTATGAAAAATGAACCAACATTGGGATCAAGGAGACGGTAAGACATACATATTCATGACTAATATTCCCATTATTCAATGATCATTATAGAAAAAAGGTATACAATGTTCATATTTTCATAACATCCATTATATAATAAATATATTGTTATTTAATTATATATGATTATATATAATTCATTCCTATGATGTGATAATTAAAAATTAATAATCTCATGGCATCAATCTGGAAGTACTCCCCACATCCACAAATGACATTATTAATTTTTCACTCTTTGAAATATCAAGAAGAAAATTATATGTTATTTGTAAAGATAGAAAATTATGTCATGTGTATTATACATATTTCATTTATATCATATATTTTTATTAAAATAATCATTATTACATTCAATGTTAAGTTTTAATGTGTCTCATTACTATGGGGAGGTGGTTGTCTACACATCTATAAACGATGTAATTGTATTAAAAAATGGAAATCATGAAGGTATTATTACTATAATAATTAAATAATTATTAATTAATTATAAATATAATATATATCATTAAATATATTATTTTCATCACAATTTTCAACCATAAAAGTCTATAAATGAAAATAGAACAACATCATCTCAAAGGGCCGTAGTTCACCGAACACATGAATGGTGATTTTATTAACAATCTGATGGATTTTTGTAGAGGTGTAGGTTAAATCTGTAAAAAATATTATTATTCTGTGTATATTAATTTAATTATATAATCATTTAATAATACTAATGGAAGTGGGGAGAATTAACTAATAAAATTCATTATTGAATAATGTTACCTCATCTTCATGTAACTTCTTTGGGTTTACACCAAAAACATTTCTGTTTTTCATTATTCCAAAATTGTGCTTCAATTATTTTAGGAGGTATTTTTGGACAGTATTGGGATTTTTTTATTGATCCAAATGGGATGATCTATATGAATAATTTATGTGCGTGAGTGTCTTTTTATATTAGAGGGGGAGTCACATCCTTGTAAATATAAAAAGGTAAACACTATTAGGATGTCTACCTTACAATATGTGTTTAAAATAATAATACTAATTCGATAAAAGGAGGATATTCTTGAATAATTAATATAAAATGTGTTTTGGAAATGTTCCTAGTTCATTTAGACTCTTAAGTTTAAAGTTTAACCACTATGTATACAAATTTTCACCTCAATCACTGTAATTAATTTTAATTTAATATACTATTAATTTTGTATAAAACTATGTTGAAATTATTATAAATTTGATATTTTTATGATTAAAAATATTGAATCAATTTTTTAAAATTCCAATCCCCTATTTTGTAGAAATAAATTTAAAATTAATCTTATAGACGGGATGACAAATCTTGCTTTTAATGTGAATATATTCAAATTTTTGATAAGTTATTTTATCCAATTTCGATGTTAAAATAGAGTTAAATGATCTAAATATGATCTATTTTTGTTAAAAATACTATCAATACATTAAAACCTATTCAAAATATTATTTAACTGTATAAATAAATAACATTTAAATAATGTTTTCAATTAAAATTTAGTATTATTCATTGTTCATCAATATAAAAAAACTCAGAAAATACAAAAAAAATCCCCATAAGTAAATTTTAATATTACCCATTATAAAATTATGTTCATTTTAAAAAATACATTACAAAATTTTCAAAATTTAGTTTTAAAATAGGTTCTCAATTAAATTTTCAAGGAACTACATTTTAGAAAAATTTGATTTGTTCTTATTAAAGTCCTATCAAAAATATTGTATGAAAATAAAATTTTTCAAATAAATAAATAACATATATATTTCATTAATATCTTCCACTAATAGTTTTTAATTTAATTTATTCAGCTAAAACTTCACTATTGTTTTAAAATAGTTTTTCAACAAAATACATCATTTATATTTTTTTTCTTTATTTTTATTTCTAATTAATTGGTAACCAGTGAATTAATTTTCAAAACATTGGTAAAATATAATTTCCTTATTCAGTTAATCTCATTAATTTTTACAATTTCAATTACTAGTTGATAACTATCATAGTAATATTAATTGTACATCGATGTCCGTTAAGACTCGAGCTTGTGTGTACCAAAAGTCCACAAAGAAACTTGATGTTGTGTAAAACGAAAGATAAACATTGAGTTACATGTAGTGAAAGATATATTATATATTTAGATTAACACAATATATTACTGAATTAAAAATAATATGAATGAATATGTTTGATAATATTTTTGGGATGCTACCTCCTATCACCCTTAAAATGAATTTCTCCCTTGAAATTCATCTTGGTTATCAAAGGAATTTTTTTTTAGAATTACTATATTGAAACCGAAATCACAAATAAGGTGCATAAAATTTACTTTTATTTACAAAATAGGGGATACATAATGGTCCCAAATATTTTTACATAACTATGATTAAATACAGGGAGAATGTGGAGGAAAGTCATAAATAATTATAAGGAGTTATTGTGGTTGTTGATAAAAATCAAGTGAATGATCAATGGAATGTTAATTGAATAAAAATAATAAATCTATGGTGTTCTAAGATACCATCAGTTAATCATAAGTGATGGTACAAGGATGAATTTTTTTCTTCAATACCATTTTTCAATAGTTATGAAATTCTATTACCATCTAGACCATGAGAAAAAATAGGAAAGATACTTACTCATTTAGTTGAATTTCATATTTGAGTAAATTTCCACTAAAATATATTATGTTTCATTAAATATCACTATTAGAGATGAATTTTAAATTCATGAAGCACTAAAATCAAATTTTAAATACCACATAACCATAAAATTGTTCTTCAAGTTAATACACCAATCATTAGACTTTAACCAGAAACAAAATTGTTAAAAATGATGAGATAATTCAAAAAAACAGTAAACCATTATATGATACATTAATCCCTAAAGGAAACTCCCAAAGTGAAAACCAAACAATTCTATAAAAAACTATCCATAAAATCTTTCAAAAAAATTTGTTACTAAGATAAAAACACAGACATTTTATGGATTTGATAATATATATTAGAAGATAAAAAACATAATTACTCAATAAGAAAACCATATGTTTTCCAAATAAATTTAATATTTACATAAATAAAATCATTCAAAAATGGACATCATGTAGGCCTGCAATATGCAGAAAACCATTATCATCCTTTAGTCATTGGTTTAAGCACCACTACCTAGCCAAATTAGATTAGTTTTCACCTATTCTAGGTGTACCCCCCATTATTTAATTAAAAAACATCCACCCTAAAATATGCCATGTGGATATATGGGGATTCAAAAACCTAAATCCAAAAAAATCATCAAAAATATCATTATTAACCTCAATATTTATACTACTTAAAACCATTAAAAAGGATTCTATGAAATTTAATTTATGATGAACATCAATATTATAGTCCTATGAAATTATTAATAAGCCATAATAAACCCTCATATGAAAACACCCTAATCTCCAAAGGTATCTAAACTGACTTTTGATACTAACTATAACAAACAAAGACCCGTACTCTTGGATATTGTACTAAAATATATAAATGTACATTTTTGGACTTGATACCGATAATTGGGACCCAAATTCTTCATCTAAACTATACACCATCGAAATGAAAACAAGGATAACTTGATACTTTGGTGACCTTTCAGATTTAGATTTTTAGAGTATCAAGACAGTCTCTAACATAAAAACACATATCATCACAGACTCATAAACAACTAGTTCATAAAATTTACAATATTTCCAGTTATACATAAATTTATATATTTTAAATTAGGTTATAGAAATATTCCTTGTGAAATACTTTATATACATAATTTTTTCAACCACATTCTTTATTAAATTGGGAAAATGAAACATATGAAGTGTGAGATGATATGTTGAGTAAGGGTAAACATTATAATTATAATTTGAATTTCATTATTATGCATAAGAGTTGACAAGGGTATGATAAAATTGTCAGAGTGCTTGAGTTAATCATAAAGTCACACATACCCTTCAATACATGGACCACCAAAATTAAAACTTGGATATGGAAAGAGTCATTACAATCAATAATCATGATCCATTTGATATCAATATCTATCATTTGAAACATTAATATCCATTATAAAGCATAAAGAATCATGTACATACATGGGAACCCATTTTAATTTAACTCTAACATTCACTCTTAAAAATTGAATGAACATACGGTGTACTTCTATACCATATGCATTGGAAGGCTATCACGGGCCAACCCATCAACGGTCTATCAATGAACCACCCATCAATAGTTTATCATATAACCACAAATAATTGGGTTATCCCAGAACCTCCATTCAATTCTATATCATTTTAAATCCCATCAAATAACCAAGAACAATTACATAACACAAAAAATCTTGAATTTCTCATAAAATAATAGGATGAACCATTATCCATATCATTACATGATTAATCTACAAAAAAAGAAACATATTCCTTAAAAATAACATTGAAACATTATTAACCCATAGAAGATAAATGTGTTCCACAAAAATATCGTTGAATCATCATCAACCCAAGGAATGAAAATGGGTTCTATAATAATAACATTGAAACATGATTAGTCTATGGAAAAGAAATAGATTATATAATGATTACACTGGAACAAGATTTGTGCAGGTAAATGAAATGGGTTAAATAAAATTATATTTGAAACATGATAAGCCTATGGAAAGTAATTATTTCCTTAAAAATATCTATGAAAAATGATTATGCTATGGAAGGAAATGTGTACTATAACAATCTCATTGGAACAAGATTAACCCATGTAAAATAAAAGGGTTATAAATAATCTATTTGAATATTAAGTGACCCACTAAAAATAAATTGATTCCATAACAATAACATTAGGAAAAGATAAACCCATGGAAAAGAAATGGGATTCACAAAAATATATTTAGGGCAGAAAAAACCTATGTAAAATAAATGTGTTTTAAAATAATTTCATTAGGAAATTATAAACCTATAGAAAAATGGGTTGAAAATAATATCTAAAAGACATAACGAACCTGTGGAAAATAAAAAAAAATTCATAACAAACACTTTAAAATAATAACAATCTATCAAAATAATGAAATATTGTAATATTAATTTAAAATATCCCCAATTTATGATTTGTAACAACAAGTGTTATTTATTTATAGGATTGTAAATTCCTATAAAATTTTATAAGAACAATTATATGGAAAATATTATTTAAACATTCCAAAGTGTCTCATACCATCTTGAAACATTTGAATCATAAACCCCATGAATGAATAAAATTAAATGAAACATATAAAATAATTTGAATTAAGAGATTAATGATATATAATTTCATATAATAATTATATAAAATTCATTAAATAACATAGGTGTATAGCACAAAAAACATCTCAAAGATGGAATAGTGTCAAAAAAATCGATTTCCACCTCGGTAAAATTGAAAATATAAACCATGTAAAAGATAAATCATAAAATGGACATTTAAATCTTGATAATACATGTATATTAATTATATAACACAATAACAGGTATTATATACACCTAATAACATAAATAAGTGGTGAATATTGAATAAGTCTCAAAGAGATAAATTTGAGATTTTAAATCCCTTTATAACTGTGTTAGCATCAAAATTGGAAATAAAATGAAAGAAATAGTCATAAAATGAAAATTTTACATACCATTATGATTAATAAATTAATTATATTATATATAAAATGGATGTAATGACCCAGCCAAATAGACCACTGTACCGATAAATGGACAAGTCTGCACATGAACTTAAGCACATCACCCTAAACGCCAGAGGCTGCTGACTAGTAGTGAAGGCCATCGGTGTGTATTTAAGGATAATATGAGATCCTATATCATATTATTCACATCATTAAACAAGGAATAATAAATAGTAGATGTATATATACATGTTAAGAGTAGAAAAAAATGGAATCATACCAAGAAGAAAAAATAACCGAGAAGAAGGTGAATTGCAATGATAGATATGAAAATGATTATCATGATGTCCAATTTCTATATAAAATATGAGTTTGGGGGTATGAGGATAAAATAATATACTAAATTATGGAAAAAATATATTAAAAAGAAAAAAATTGATACTGTAAGTATCTCTAGCATAGGTTCAATCCTCTACCCAATCCTCCATCAAAATGTAGTAAATCGATCAATAATTTAAAGATACAAGCTTCTATTTATACATTACTAAGAACACAAAATCTACTCGTGTACCCAAAAATTCCTAAGTAGGGTGTGATATACAATATCAGTAGGCCATAACCCACATTGGTTTTGATGATCCATTTTTTATATTAAACAAATTACAATGTGCCATAATTGTAAAAGAAGAGTTGTAGATAAATAAAATAACAATACATTGGATTAAAATTTTAAACAGACACCTTTCCCCATTCACAATCTTCATCATAAGATGGATGTTGGAAATGATGGACTTGTTCAAGTAATAACATTTATACATAGGCCACTACAATGAATCAACCAAAGTAAAAGATACTAATCCTATGCATTATATTTGAAGTAACATTTACATATAATCATATCAACATGATAGAAATATAAATAAGAATCATTTCACAAGAATCCCATATGTATTCAATTAAATCCAAGGGGGGATCCCCTAGCCCATCCAAAGTTATATAAATAGAATCCCAACGGTTTTTATAGATGTCTCGAAAAGATCCAATACCTCTGAGTCAATCCCTGGAAACCCATACGACAACCCTTGTATCACTAGAGATATGATGAATCTAAGCATATACCATGTATCGCACATAGGGGACCTGTTATCACACGAGGCATGGAAATTCCATCTTTCAAAAAGGGGATTTCCTTAGCTACTCCCCTAGGGAATTGAAATCACTCACAAGTATACATAATTTCTTGGAGATGGAAATCCTGGAATGAAAAATTATCTCTCTCAATTCACCATGAATACAAAAAAACCTAAAAATTCCATCCATGAAATCATTAATTTTGGTCGCATGTTCTCTCTTGACCCATAGAAAGTTATCGATAGAAATAAGGAACATATCACAAGTAAAAACATATATATAATTAAATTCTGAAAAATAAAAATCTTATGCCAAATGTAACCAACTAGACATATATAAAAATCCAAACTATCAAAGGAACAAGGAATTAAACACTTTAATAAGCTCTAGGATACAAGAAATTAACACTTGAAAACATGAATTAAGCCTAAGAAATTAAATACAAACATATACACAAGGAATCAACATGAATCTAATCACACGTCATCTATTTCCTCTCCAAATATTAATCTATCATGATTTTCCAAGCAATGGATTCCATCCAAATTACACATTGGATTATAGAATAATATATAAATTAGAAAAGGAACTTGGAACTTGGAATAACAAAATGTAAGTAAACCAGATAGAATGAAACAAGGTATTCATCTAATAGGAAATGAGAAATTTTAATTCAATGAATATATAATTCCATTTAAATCATCGAGCATGAGTATTTAAATAAAATTGTTTAGGAATTAAAATAGGGGGACAATCTCATGGACAACAATTTTTCTCAATTAATTTTATAATGTAAGTAATTTAATCAAATTGATGCTCACATGAGTTTATTAACAATTTAAGGCATAGGAAAAAGGCCATTCAAGGAGGTCAAACCAAAAGGGGGGGTCAATTATGAGGTGAACAATGCACATCTAGTTTAATCTATAATTTATGATCACACAAGGAAATAAAAAACCTCATTTTATAATTAATTTATCAAGAAACACATCCAAACCCGTCCCCCATGGCCCAAATTGTGACTACCCCAAACTCGCCATCCATAGGCTCGTGGTTGGTGACTACCAACGAGAATGAATATCCCTTAAAATGGAATACATTTCCTTTAATTTAGTACACAAACACAATGCTCAAACGAAGGAAAGTAAACAAAAAGAAAACCAAAACTGTCACTAAGACAACTATTGAGAGTACATTACAAATTGATTGTATAAACGGGCCAGAATACAAGCCCAAAACCACAATGTAATGTGGAATTTCCATGGTCCATCGGCATGAGACCCTATCTAAAGGGTAGGTTAAGGGAAGTTGTATGTAGTCGTAGAAGTATGCTCGTCTGTCCTATCTCACTGAGAACCACATTGTACCAAAAAACCAATGTCTCCATCGAATAATCGATCAACTAAAAAATATAAGAAACAAGAGGACCAAGCACGTGCATGAGTAAGTAACACAATAATATGTTGGGAACCCAAATAACAAACTAAAGACCACAAAGTAAGATGATAATGAAAGACCAAAATTCATGACCACAAAGACAAGATATCTCACACCAGGTATAACTCAAGGTAAAGAAAGTATGATTATCAGTCGTAAAGTTGTATCATCATGTACACCTAATAGACCCATTCATGATATGTCACTAGGTTCACTCGCCTAATGGACCACTGATGTCCACTCAACTACTGGACCACTGAGGTCTTCACGGCTACTGGACCACTGAGTTATGCTCTGATACTAGAACACTGAGGTCCTCTGAGACACTATACCACTAATGTATGCTTCTCTACTAGACCTCTTAAGTCCACTTAGCTACTGGACCACTAAAGTTCTGTCAGCTTCTGGACCGTGGTGTTTCTCACTACTGATGGACCACTGAGGTCCACTAATCCACTAGACCACTATGGTCTAATCTAAAACTATACAATTGTGGTCCGCTCACCTATAGGACCACTAAGGTCCACTCATTATATCTTTTGTGTCAGAACAGCCATAGGATTCTTGATCTCGGGTGTTATCGATTCCAGGATAATATATTCCTCAAGACATTGGTCATATCATGAGTACCATGAAAACTCGCATAGATAATACCAAAAGTAATATCTCATCACAAGGTTCTTAGTGACATAGACGGTGCATTAATCAGATTCCTGGTCTCAAAGATATAAGTGTTTTAGTAAATAGGGGATGGTTGCATCTAGGCCTAGTCTGACTTGCTCGGACCGACCCGAATGACCCTACCTTGGGGTCTTGCAGGACCTGAAACATATCGAGTGACCAGATATAGTTGTGTCGGGTCCGACCCGGTCTAACCACACCTAGTGGCCAGGCCCATTGGGCCTTTATAGAACCATCTCGGTTCGGTCGTGGGTCCCGCCAACTAGGTCACCCATGGACCTGTTCTGCATTCACTGGCCCCATATGACTCTGTCGGACCTATTTATTTATATGTTAGATGCACATTGGCCTGATTTCCCATTTGGACCACCACACATCATTGGGAAGGCTCTTCTCTCACCTAGCAGCCCGATTTACTCTACAGGCCAGGCCCATGTTGGTGGGCCAGCTTAGGTCCAGCACATATGCAAACTGACGTCTGGGTTGACACAACAACATGTCTGGATGAGGATTTCCACCTCCCTCTTCACATGGTCCAACATAGACCACGTTCTAGTGCAAACAACAGCTCATCCCATGGGTTGATCCCTTTGATATAACGCCTGACCGGCTCCGCCCCACTACATCATTGCGGCCGCTAGTTGCTGCAACCTTTTCCACCTCATCATGTTTCTGGGCTCCACCACATTATGCCCCTAGACACCTTGTAGGACACCAATATAGACTATTGATTCGATGACCATTTACACCACCACAACCCTCCTAGCAATGACCATTCATCACCATCATGGCCCGCTTGGACATGACTGTCCCTCTTCTACCACCGGCTCTCATGTTAACAGTCGTCCTCATAGTGCAGTCGTCTCCCTCAGCCTCCTTCCCACATAAATCCACTCTTCGGGTCTTTCTTGGACTGTGGTTACTGTCACGTCATGTAGAACAGATAATATGGTAGATTAAATGAACACAGAAAGAACACATAAAGGACTGTACATTCCATTTGTTTGTGTCGACGTGGTCTATCCTTGTTATAAGGATTAACAATGGATAATAAAAATGAGAATCCAATTCCCATGAATTCCCACATGTTATTTCCCACGTCCCAAAAATAATACTGATCCATGGGTAAATCTGTTAGTGTAATTAACTAGCTTTTATCATTTAGGAAGATGAACAGGGGTAATCACTTAGGAAAAATAAACCCCTACCAATAGAATAGGTTCTATCAGAGGAAGGCTTCGTCATTGAAGTCGATCTATCCATGAAAGTCCTTGGTCTGTCGCTGAGGGTGAGATCTCTCAAAGAGGAGGGGGAGTGCTCATATTTTTTCGATTGACGTTCTAAAATGGTGATCCTCCACAGAATCAGAGTGATTTTAATTATCCCACTCTCATCCCCAATTCCTGTTATCCCATTAAATGGAGAAAAATCATTGCAGCATTTCTGTTATAGTGATTCACCTTCGTTGCGATGTTTTAATTATGAAACAGTGTTACTATTGCTTTGCATTGAAGCGTCATTGCATGATTTCATTTATTTAATGAAATATTCTACTTGTTGAAACATTGTAGGAAAATAACTTTGAATAAAATAAACTTTTTATTTTTATTTTTTCCCTTCAAATTTTCAAAAATTATTTTTTCCCTCAACCTGTGTCGATTGGGTTTAGACCCCGCATAAGGAGAAAATCTCATTATAAACTATACAGTAGTCTCTGATTTTAAATCCAAGTAACCGTTTGTGAGTTATAAGGATGTAACAATAAAATAATTTTTATTTAAATTATTTTATTTACAGTTACATACCAAAAACCAAGATTCATATTAGGCCCGCGTTAGCTGATGTTAGGCTCCCTCAAAGGGACGCACACCCCCACGAACTCAATTATATTATTTAATTTCCACTATGAGTTACCATTTATGAGTTACAAGGATTCGAATATAAAATAATATTTTTTCAATTATTTTTTTTCGAGTCAGAAACTTCATTGCACTTTCGTCCAGGCGGTGGCTAACATTGGGCTCTACCTAAGGAAATAATATCCTCACGAGCTCAATGGTGGTCTCAGAATTTCAATCCATCTCACCATTACTATGTTATAATGATTTAAAAACAAAATAATTTATTTAATTTTTCTATTTACGTTTATTCGATTTTTGGGTTTTCTCCCTAGAGGCACGCACTAACTAAACTTATGACATGCCTAGATTAAAAAAATCATACGCAATGTAATGATGCCATTAGATTTCTGATCTGAGAAACTATTTAATACTTATTTCCATTTTCCAGGAAACCACTCATGCATGTTATCTAAAAAAAACTTTTTTGACAGAACATTCTAGGCACACAGGGCCTTGGAATTGGACCTCATCTCGGCTCTTGGTCTTAAAATTTCCCATATATAAAAAAATTACCTGAAATTTATGGTACATTACATTACCTCCACCATTAGGGATTTAAATACCTATAAGCCAAAACATGGGATAACAAATCTAATGGGGGTACTGAGCAGGGATCTGAGACTCCTACTCACAAGTGCCCTCCTTGAGATTCCCACAATGCCACCAAACACAAAATAGAGGAATTGACTATCCATGAAGGATCTACTCATGTGGATCCTAAAACGCTATTGGAGACTCTGCAAAATTCTCCTCATGGTTAATGTCTAGATCACTCATGTCAATGATGTGTGATGGGTCATGTGTGTATCTCTTACACATAGAGGTATCTAGAACCCTCTATTAATGTCTCCTCCTGGGTTATTAGGATGTGGGTCAACTCCGTAAGTCAGTTATCGCTCAACCTGATTGTAGAATGTCTCTTTAACAAATGGGGTAAATCCTTCATGAAGTCCATCGATATTCCTTCCCACATCCGTCCTGGTGCCTCTAGAAAGAGAATGAACAACCCAAAATACTGATTTATATGAGCATTATTCTTTTTATCTCAACAGGTTATCCCAGATTCAACTTCTTCCCTCATATCTGGTGTCCTCCATGACACCAATAGACATACCCTAAAGCATCATTCCACTCTAGGAATCACTTATACAAATCTACATCCTCTATATATAACAATGTGCTACCAACCTTAAGAATATCCAGTAGGGGCATGCCATGTGGACATCTAGGCACATTTTGTATCACACTTGACTTATCTATGTTTTTTCTCCCTAACTCAAACTAAGATTGGAGCATATAATACCATCAACTGAATAAAGGGATTCTATTATCTATCCATTAAAGATATCTAATGCATGGCCGACATCCATGAGGCCTCATTCAGCAACTGTGAACTCGATCTCATGTTGAGAGCATATGCCACCATGTTCCCCTGCATAGGAGTATATGATATCTCTAAATCATCATCATGGAGGAACTATATACAACGTCATGGTCTCAGATTCAGATCCTTATAAGAGAGGATATAATTAATACTCTTATTGTTAGAGTAAACGATGAATAATTCCCCCATACGGTAGTGTCACCACATATCTACGACGAATAATACCACTTCCAACTCATGTTCATGAGTCATAATGTCCTGGTAATGCAGTCTCATTTTTTGTGAGCCACAAGCAATCAGTACATTCCCTTACATCCGGTCACAACCAAGACTAGTTCTTGATGCGCCACAGAACACCACATAGTTGGTACCCTCCTCTAGTAGTGTCAATATATGAGCACCCGTCATCCTCTACCTTAGCTACGTAATGCATAGCTGAAATCCTTTTATCAACACAACGATATTTCCATTCATCATCACTGTAATCATGGGTTCTTCCAATATAGATAATTGATGGAACAACACTCTAATAGTAACCATCCAACATAAGGAAACTCCACACCTCGATAACAATATTGGGTTTCTCCCAAGAAAGAACTACCTCGATCTTTAATAGATCCACCCCAACTCGAGTATCTGACATGACATGACCTAGAAAGTGTAAATTTTGTATCAAGATCTCAAAAATTGAAATCATTACATAATTCCAGGGATCTCTAATTTTTCCAAAACCATCCTCATGTGTATCATGTACTATTCATCAGACACTGAATAAACTATGATATCATCTATGAAGACCACTACAAAACTAATCTATGTACCGATGGAAAATACTATTCATGCATCCCATGAACACTTTGTGGCAGTTCTTCATGCCAAACAACATCACTACGTACCTTTAGAGGGTATATAGACATCTGAAAGCTGCATTTGTGATTTCCATATATCGTACTCGACATTGGTGATAGCCTGATTTGAGGCCAATATTAAAGAACAATCTCACTACCTAGAACTAATTGAAGAGTTCATCAATCCTCAGTAGATGATAAATGTTATTCATTATCACCTGGTTTGGGCATCAGAAGTCCATGCATAATCTCAATATTCCATCTACCTTCTTAGAAAACAACATTTGGGTTTCCCATGTTGAAACGCTAGGCCTTACGAAGCCCTTCCTCTTCAATTCCTCCAACTGCACCCTCAGCTCCCGATACTCTATAGGAGCCATATGATATATAGGTGTATATATTGGTGTCATCCTGGGGTACAAATCAATTCATAAATCTAACTATCTACGAAGAGGTAGTATTGGAACATCCTCTATAAAGACGTACTTGTTATCATCCACCACTATAGGGAACTAGAAACTCAAAACATCAACTGCTAGATGGGTAAGGATGACCGCATGCCGAAACCCCCTTCTTCTGTCATCAAGCTCCCTGAGCCATGTGTAGACCACATTGGTTCGGTGGTTATCACATGGAGAAATATATAACTCCTCATGATTCTCTCTCATCTCCTCTTCCACATCTTCTACCCTACATATTAATAAATTCATGTTACTGTCTCTGCCTTAGTGGCCCATCCACCATTTCACAATCAGTTCGACGGGCTGGACAATCTCTAGTAAGATACCCCTTTTTTCTCTTGAAAATAATTACCACTTTCAAGGCTAATTGGGCTCACCATAAAATCCTTGATATGTAGATCCCCTATCATGGGTCCTTTTCTCGGAACATTTTACATGTCTAAGTCTCTGAGACCAATGTTGGACTCCTGATTTCCTACAGCTAACATCCACAGTCTGCATCTACTAATCCAAAGGAATTTCATCCAAAAGGTTATCTCTATTATCCTAGCATAATTAGGAATGATTAGATGATTTGTTTTGGCTTATATATCCATAAACTCGTCTTTCTCAGAGGTCTTATTCCTGATGCACTGGTCGTATCATATTCATCAAGTACCTGGAAAGGTTGGTATGCTTCGATGAATACTCAACCACCGACATGCCATCCTTCCATAGCTGACGAAGTTCTTAGAAAACTCTATCCCTTAGATTTTATACCGAGGGAACACTTCTATGATAATGGTTCTCAAGCTCTAATCATAGAACAGTCACCTCATCATAAGATTAGGTAATCTAAACCTGTCCATTGCCCTTCTGAACCACGTAGAAGGCTCACGACCAGGATATCCTACTAATCAGATTGTTCCCTAACAAGATGGAAAACTTAACCACATACTAAAAGAAATAATTAGATTGATATGATCTAGTCATGCCTCAATACTAAAGGGGTATCAGTCATCGAGACCCATGAAGTGCACTTAGCCCGCACATCTCGCCCGCTGTTACTACGAGTACTATGTTCTATTCCACACGTGGTGGTATAGCTGGTACACCACATGGTGGTGATTTATATTGTACAAACCCCAGTACCGATCTTTTCACCCCACAGATCATCCTTGAGATCATCTAGTGGAATCCAAACTGTATGTCTACATAAAAGAACCTGAAACAGAAGAGGATGTTTCATGATCAATAGAGTATACATGTTGAACCAACTCAATAAGGACATTGAAAAATTAACCCATTCATATATGATACATTTAACATTGTTTTCCCTAAAACATGTATTTTCATGCACTGAATAGAGATGACGAATTAAGGGACCTGGTGTATATATATGTTGACCGCTGCCCCAACAGTAGATTCCCTGACCTGTATGATGAACTCAAAAAAAATTATACTATTTTCCCAAAAAAAATATCAGACACTGGGTTCGTAAGGTAAATCTGACCTCCTCTTATACCACATTTTCCAGACCTATCCCCCAGGGATGGGGTCATGAAAACCCGAAACCACCTTCCATAGGCCAGGGGTTGGAGACTAGCACCGTGTAGGCATATCCCAAAAATGGAAGACATTGCCTTTAAACCTGTACACATGAACAATGTTAAAAATGTTTAATCTAAACACAATGTAAACCTCAATTGTCACTTAGAAATCTAATGAGAGTTCATTAAAAACTAAAATTACAAAGGGGATATAATACATGTCCAAAACCACAAATGAAGGTACAACTTCCACGGTCCTTCCTCTTGAGCCCCTACCTGAAGGGTAGGTGAAGGGTAGCTTCCTGTAGTCATAAAAGAACACATGTCTATCCCGTCTCATTCAGAACCAAATAGTCCTGGACCACCAAGGTATCCCTTGAAGCGTCGGTCACCTAGAAAAGACATGTCACATGTATCTGAAGCCCATCCAGGGTTGAGAAACATAATACTCCATAATGACCCCAAACCACAATGGAAAGACCACCAAGAAAGGCCACACATCAAGAAAAAAAATAAAGTCCACAAAAACAATATAGATCACACTAGGTATAACTCATGTTTTAGAGTATAGAATTATTAGTTATAAATTTGAATCATCTTGCACAGGTGAGGGACTCATTTATGACGAGTCATTGAGGTTCACACAACTACTGGACCTCTGAGGTCTGCTCAGCTATTAGAAAACTGAGCTTCACACAACTACTGGAACCCTAAGGTCTACACTAATACCAGACCACTGAGGTTTGTTGAGCTACTAGACCACTAGGGTCCGCTCGAATACTATACCACTGAGGATTGATAGGCTACATTACCACTGATGTTCTCTCAGCTACTGGACAACTGTGGTCCACTCCATTAATAGAACACAAAGGTCCAATGAGAAACTAGTCCATGGAGGTGCACTTCACTACTGGACCAGTGAGCTCCATTAAGCTATTATAACACAGTGGTCCACTTGGCTACTCGACCACTGAAGTATTCATCCCTATAGGACCACTGAGATCCAATTTTCAAATCATTTATGTCACAACTATCCATAGGATTTCTGATCTCATGTGTGCTTGATTCTGGGAGAATCTACTTATCACCCCAACGATCATATCTCCAAATACGTGAAATCACATATAGAGTATACCCAAAGGACAGTCTCATCACAAAGGTACCAATGCCATAGATGATGCGTCAATTTGGTTCATGTTCTGAAGGATATTGGAGTTTTAGTAAATAGGGGTTGGTTGCATCTGGGGCCGGTCCGAATTGGTTTGACCATCCTGATCATCCTAGCCTAGGCTTCTAGTATGACCAAACCCATTTTATCTAACCCGACCCTTCCTATTTGGGTGTAGGCCGACCCTGCCCATCCTAGCCTAGTGGCCAGGCCCATTGTGCATTGTTCGACCTGGCACAGTTCGACCGTGGGTCAAGCCCATCAGGACTCGTAGCAACCGGTTATGCATTATAAGTTCAGGATCGACTTAGTGGGACCAGTTTATTTCAATTATGTAGTAGAATGGACCTGTTTCCTATCTGGCATGTCCAGCATGGGTGGGATGACACATCTCCCGCATGGGCCGCTCGACTTCTCAATTTACTACACTAGTACGACCTAAATCAGTGGGCCAACTATGGTCCAAAATGGATGCCCACTGGCATTTGTGTTCACGCAGAAACACGTTTGGATGAGACTGAACACCTCCCTTAACACGTGGTCAAGCACTGACCTCCTACTAGTGCACGTCGTGGCCCACACCGCTGTCTTAACCCCTTAATGTGGCACTCAATTGGTGATTCCCCCAGCACCGCTGCTGGTTGCGCCCTCTGCCTCCTCTGCATGCCACCGCGGGCCACCCCCATCGGCTTTCGAGATGACGAACCTTTCTACAACAATGACCCACTAATATACTGCCTTCCTTTACTGACGTGACCCACTTTACCACAACTCTCCCTCTTCCACCACTGGCTGCTGATGGTCGTTCTCTCTACGTGCAGTCTCCTTTGGCCCCCTTCCTGTATTGATCCGCCAATGCAATCTTTCTTGGACCATGGTTACGATCATGTGATGAAGAATATATAATAGGATTGAGTACAAGAACACCCAAAGAACACATAAAGGATGGTCCACAACCATTGTTCTTGTCGGAATGGTTTCCCCATGTTAGGAGTTTTAATAAACTATAATCAAAATGTAAATCCACTTCCCATAAATTCCCATATGAAAATCCGCAATTATCTTAAATAAAACATATTTTTGGGTAAATCTGTTAGTGAATTTAACCAGTTTTTTTATGAAGAAGAAAATGGGGGGAAGGAGGTAATCCCTAAGAAAAAATACTCCCCCACATAGAAAGTAGTTATGATCATTGGAATGATTCATTTTCAATGGTGAACCATCTACCAAAGTCCCCAATCCATTTTTTGGGGGAAAGATCTCTCTACGAGGTGGGGTCTGGTCAATGTTGTTGGTGATCACTGTTCATCAGTAATCATTCAACAATAGTGATCCTCCTAAGATTCAGAGTTATTTGCAAGATATTTCTCTCATACACAATTCCTATAATCGCATTAAATTGAGAAAATACACCACATTGTATCTGTTTTGTTGAGTCTCCACTTTTACGTTGTTTCATTTATAAAATATAGTTACTGTTAAATTGCATTGTAGGATTATTACGGAGTATAATTTATGGAATGAAATAGTCGTCTCGTCACTACACTGCAGTGAAATAATTTTAATAATATATACATTTTATTTTTATTTTTTTCTTCTGTATAATGTCTAAAAGCCAAATTTTTCCCTCAATCTGCAACAGTTGAGGTATGTCATGCTCAAGGAGAAAATCATAGCATGAATTCAATGGTAGAATTTTATTTGTAATCCATTATTACATTTTTTAGTTATAAGGATTTGAAAACAGAATAATTTTTATATAAATTATATTATTTATGGTTACATCCAAAAAACCAACATTCATATCAAGCCCTTGTCAACCAATGTTAGGATTTTCCTAAGGGAATAACACCATCTGAAACTCAATGGTACTCTCTAATTTCAAATCTGAGTTACCATTTATGTGTTATAAGGAATTTAAAATAAAATAAATTATTTTATATTATTTTATGTACAACCGAAAATTACTTTTCACCGTTGTCCTGAGCTGACCAATGATAGGATCTTACTAAGGAACGTCTACCGTCACAAGCTAAACGGTTTTCCCATATTTTTATCTGGAGTCACCATTCATGAGTTATAAGGATTTGAAAAATAAAATAAATTTATTTAATTTATTTCTTTGTGGTTATGAGATTTTAGGGATTTCTCACTAGAAACCCACACTAACTCAACATAAGTCGCACCTAGGGTAATCCCACTTTCATGAACACAATAATTCCCTCATATTTTGATCTACAAAACTATTTTTGTGTTATTACACTATTTGAGTAAAACTACTCAAACGTGCTATTTAAAACATAACATTTTCTGACTGACCATTCAGGGTACACTGGTCCTCAGAATTACACATCGTCTCATCACCAAGTCTCAGAATAATACCATATATAAAACATTATTTACATAAAATTTCTTTGAGAATGAAAACGAACCCTCTATAAAAGATTTATCAAAGTTTCACGAAATCGTGACATGCAAAACACATCAAAATGATGGGAAATATCATAAACCCCCTACCACGGTGATGTTGCTCTCAACTCATTTATTAACAATCCATGAATAAACCAAAATTAAATAAATCAAAGTATTTTTGTAACCCCTAGAAAATAGGGGAAAATACATAACATCTATATTGAAAAATTTATGGAAGAGGAAACTAGAAATAGACATGTGTGGAAGAAGGAGCTTACTGAGAGTAATCCATCACCATAGATGGTAGGATAAACAGATGAGAAATGAGGTAGATTTATCCATCCCATGAGGAGGAGGAAAAATGAAAAAAAGGAGAGTTGTTTCATATGGATAAGGTATAAGAATGAAATAAGGAAAATAAAATAAGAAAATATAGGTAGAATGGTAGTCTCCCACCATTTATGAGTGGCGTGGTTTGGGTGCATGGTATAACCAAAATATAATCAAAACCTGCAGCACCCACGTCTTAAGAAATCCACCTCACTCGATTGTGCCACAATGTTTACCAAACCTTACAATAACCATGAGATGAATTATTCAAATGTAGTCTCTAAGGGGAACTACCCATGTGGGATATAAACACAGTTTGGGTAAATAATTTATAGACTATAAAAAAATATTCTGAATATTTGGAATTGGAAGAATAATATTCTGGTAGGGGTGGAACTATTTCAGACAAACTCCGTGCGTCTAAAATATCCCAAAAACAATTGAGGTTCATGGGGTCCAGAACCCTTAAAACATGATGGAGCACCCGTGAGAATTCCCCATATTTTAACGAAATATATAAAAATTAATAAATTCTAAATATATCAATTCCAATCGTATGATTGGTTTACTAAATAGACAATCCACTAAATGAAAAAACTGAAATTCATTTTTAATGAATTATGGTCAAAGAAAACATGATTCTACAATATCCCCACTGTAAATCGTCACATCATAAAGAACCATTCAGAAACTAAGGGAATATCACTCTACCTACTTATATTGAGAAATCTCATACTAATGATTGTATTGTGATTCCACATGCCTGAATCAACTTCACGAATCACCTTATAAAACAATGTATAATATTTAGAAACTGAATCCAACTCTTATTTTACCAACTGAAGAATTGATATACATCTTATCATAGCCCATCAAACTATATATACCATATCAATTTATTTTCATTAACCAACATGCCTATTATATTTTCACCATGGGTTCTAAATTTTAAGGAGAAATTCGACATCATGGTATCTTTGACATCAAAATTGTTGTTCAAGATGTTCGTGTAGAATATCAATGATTTCCATGAAAAGGGATATAATCCGAACTAAGGGTTAATTTTTGAACTTTACCTATTTAAACTGATCATGATGACCACTCGATGAAAAAATTTGGTATACATCTAACTTTCTACCATATTACCTGACATGGTCAATAAGAGGTTCCTAACTAACGACATACAACAAGAGAGGGGTATTATGTATCACAATCCATAGTCGACTACACTTGAAGAATCTGGACTAGATGACCAATGAATCTCTAAATCTAGACAAGATGACTCTAATTTAAGTCACATAAAGTGTTCCTTGAGAATTCTAATAGAAGCCTATAACCTCTTTCCGATGAAATCTCTAGTAAATTTTACCATTAAAAATTTCATTCCTCAGAAAAAACATGGATTATTTCATGATCTAGAATAATTGGATGACCACTAACAAAATAGTCCATTGCAATCCTCAATGATATTCCGGGTAACTTCATGACCAACAATAAGAGTTCCTGGATCTCATTCCATGAAAAATGAAATCATCATTCTCAAGGGAAAAATCAATACAAGAACAAATATCCACATAACAGGAACACTTAATGATCCCAAAGCAGCATCCAACTAGTGATCAAATCAAAGGAAAATAGTGTATGTCCATGATTTTGTCTTCGAAATTCATCTTGGTAGTCGAGGCATCACTTAGGACTAACCATGTCTTTAAGAAGAACCACACTTCCAGAGCGCAACTCGTTAAAAACTCTCAAATGATCCCAATGGCTTTTAAAACATTACCATGTTGTAAGTCCAATAATATCTATGTGTACCTATACTATTTCATGATAGGTGATTTGGGAATCCTTAAGAAAATATTAAATCAATAGGATTTTAATTGTTTCCAAAAAAACATGATGCACTCATGCTACCAAGATGGATTAGTTCATGGTTTGTTTCCACCCCACCATTCTCAACCCTAAAAATATGAATAAGTCAACCACTGAAGGTCAAATTCTTTAGGAAAAAGGATCAGATTCACCTGCGGACATGCAAAAAAGCTGACTATTACACCTTCTACACATGAGGCATCACACAATTACTCAAGCACAACCCTTGTGGACCATTATCAACCAATGGTGTCCTCATTGGGTTTTTCATACAACCTATAGATGAATTTTCATGATTTCTAGAATGAACCCACATAAACATGAGAGATCATGATCCTACAATATATTTTAGGAATAGATGACCATTTTCAAGTTGTCTTTTCAAGTTTATGATTCTTATACAAGTGAAGACATGTTTATCTAAAATTGAAAAAATGTTAGTCACTTTAGGAGTGTTCTTAATTATGGATATAATATAGAAATTAATTTTATTCCATGACATATGCTTCATCAACCACCAACTTCATGTCATAGAGGTGACCATCATGATTTTAAAGTTATTTAATAAAAGATATACTAAAAAATATCCACTAAAAGGTGCAAGGATAGATTCACTTTTATACCCACATGTAAATCCCTTCCGGAGTTACATCAATGCACACCAAAACATATGGCATAAAGTCCAAAATGAAAAGCTAGATTTTCAAAAACCAAAACATATTAGAATTTCATCTAGAGAATTGGGATGTGTTTGGTTTATCCAAATGATCAAGTCACACTAATTCAGATCTGATCGACATTCAATGTGAAATAACTCAAAGTATAAACGAGTACTGATGAATAGAAATGATTCACATTACGTTTATATAGATGATGGGCACCACATATATCCTACCATACAACCCATATATTATATGATTAAAATAAAAATTATTGATTCTATCCATAGGATTATTGTTCGTATGCATTGAAGTTACCAATGGTAAATACAAAAAATTTACAAAACATTTTCATCCCTCATATGAGTTTAAAACAGGATGATGCCCTCCAGAGTCATCCCACGGTAATAATAAAGGATAGAAAGGGTCACATGACCTACTATGTGGTCAGTCAATCTGTTGGCATGACTAGTATGCTTGAACTGAGTATTTCAAATTTCTCACACCCGAGAATGTATCAAGCAACACATGACCAACCATCAAAACACATGTTTCATTTTATAAACCATGTTTCCTACATGATACTATGGAACCTGAAAAATTCCACATAATAGAAAATTCTATCTATCATGAAGAATAGATTTTTTGATCTAAGGGCACTAATTATAATGGAAATCCCCTAAACAAAACTACAAGAATCAAAACTAATATGGGATCACGCTAGATAATATCACTAACCTTAAGAGGAAACAAATCTTAACACAATGTAATAGTAAAAAAAGGCACATGCGAAATTATCACACACCCATTTTAAAGAAAAAGTATAGAAGGAAATGATTTTAGCATCCCTTAGAGAAGGTTTAGACAAAAAAATTACTTAAAGATTAACTTGGAGCATTACATTGATTCAGAAATTTTCCATATTAATTTTAATGTTTTAAAAAATAGTAAGTCCTAGATAAAATTATTATCAAACATACATTTTAAACGTTAAAAATTTATTAACATCCCATCATAAATAGAAAATTTATGTATTAAAATTCATTTTAATTTATAATAGATAAGGGTACCTATTAGTGTCCCGTTAAATCAATATGGGTTCATCGAAATGAAGCCCAATAGTAGTTTCAGAATTATTAAAATTTAAAACACCAATAATGGGTTAAATGACATATGAAACATGCCCAAAATGACTTAATTTGGTCCAACTATTTATTTTAAATGTTAATCAAATGATCTCCATGCCTGTCTGATAGAGTCAGAATCCTTTATAATGTATACTATATAATATTTTATTAAAATTAAACATTATTTACATTTATAATCATTTTTAGATATATAACATGACAATATATACTGGTCTAGTTCTTTGGGTGTCCATATACCAATCAATAAAGACCCCATGCAATTTACTTTTTTCCATTTTTGTACAACTAATTGAAAAGATTCCACATTAATTCATTCATTTATCAACCTTTAAATTTTAACAAAACATTATAAACATGTCTAAAAGTCAATGTTGGTTTGAGTACATAAGATACCTTTTCCCAATTATAAAGTACCCATATATATTACAAATGATTATTGGATCCCTTTTAAATCACAACCAACTATATCAATCCCATGCAATCAATTATATATCAAAATAAAACCAGCATGTTATCACAAAAAAATATAGAGAAACAAGCTCAATAAACATGTAGCATGGAATAAAATAAACTGACAATATTATGTAATCAAAATTGTTAATGAATTTCCTAAATATGAGTAAAATAAATCATGTTAGTAAAATAAATAGTGGGGAATATGAAAGGAAATATCATAAACAAATCAATATAAAAACACAAATGGACTACAATCAGAGTCAAAAAATAGTTATACAAATGTAACTACATGACATGGAATATGCATGACATCTTAACTTATATATACCTATAATTATGCATGTAATGAATGTTAATCTCCATACCAAGAAAAGTGAATAGTGCCATAAGTATCATAAATCAATATGCATAAGAATGTATTCCAATCACTCCATGTGAAATCATAATCAACTATCAACAAACTACGTAGACATTAATCCCATCCATGGTAAGATGAACTTTTCCCCATGGTTAGGGTTATTTGTCCCAGACACGAATATTTAGCAAGTGATGACACATTCCTAGTATCCTATATAACAGCCCAAAATTATAGGGAAAATGAAATGGAACATCCTATGATACCTCTTCATAAACTCCAGGATTAATTGACCAAGAACCCGTTAGCCTGACCAGTTACCACACAACCTTAAGTGTATCTTTATGAACACTAGAGGCTATCAACTAGCAGCAAGGGCCTTGGGTGTGTACATGGGAAGACTATTTCATCATATATCTATCAATTCACAATGAAAAAATAAATAATAAATATTATAAGAATATATAAATGTAGGCAGAGGAGGGAAAAATGGAAAAAAACATTGTATAATTAATAACAAAGAATAAGTTATACAACAATGATAGATACAAAACTGATGATGAAGATGTTAAATATAAACAAAATATATGAGTATGGGGAGATGGGGATGCAAGAATATTCTAAATGATATAAGAAATATATAAAAATAAAAAACCTTCTACTATAAGAAAATGGAGAATTGGTTTGGTCCTCTTCCCCATGATCTATCATCATGATATGAATTAATCATGATTCGAAAGCTGTTGGACTCCCTTCATCCATAACTACGAACATAAAATCAACTGGGGTAACTAATGCCTCTCGATGGAGGTGTGAGAAATAATATCAGTAGGCCTGAAACCATAGTCTCTAGGCTAATCCATTTTTGTTCAATAAATAAATGAAAGTGTCCCATAAGAGTAAATAAAGTGTATTACATGACAAAAATACCAACATCTGGGTCTTTGTTCCTAAACGGACACGCATACCCTATCAAATACATCAGAATATATCCAATTTCTTAAAATTGGAACATGTGGAAGTAATAACATGTATTCATTGTCCACTATAATTAGTCAAAAAATTTAAAAGTCCCCAAACATGTTCTTTATAGTATAAGTCACATATCCATATCATTATATCCTCATTATTGTAATATAACTAAGAATAATTTCAAAAGAAATTGAATTTTTTCTTTAAATGAAATGTTGGAGTCCTGTTTCCATCCGTGGAGATCTAAACATAATCCCCAAGGTCTCTATGAGTGTATCTTATAAAACCAATACCTCTGAGTCCATCTAATGTAACCCCTATGGTTTCTATTGTGTCGTATGAGGTATGGTGAAATTTATCTCATACCAAGTATCTCACATAGGGGAACAAGTATCACCCAAGGCATGGCATAGAAATATTTCCAAAAAGGTCCACCCTCAATTTCACCCATATAGAATTGTCATCAGTAATGAGTTTAAGTAATTTCCCAGAGAGACCATAACTATAAATACAATGTTTTACTCCTCACATGTCAATAAAATCAGATTAGGATGATTCCATCCTTGAAAACCTTATTTTGGGTCCAATGTTCTCTCCTATTCCATAGTAGTAGATCCATATAGACAAATCACATATAACAAAGAAAAACTATCTATATTATTTTCTACCATTAATTAAATATGTCATGCCCAAATCATACCGTCTAGTTATATATTACAAATGAATCTATCAAAGGTGTAAGAAATTAGGACCAATAATAAGATATAGGTTATAATATACAATCACTAGGAAACATGAATTATTCACAATCATTGATATAAATTCAAAGGAATAAGGAATTAACACACCTAAAATCTCATATCATCTATGAAATCACACAATCTCAGAATATCAAGATTTTCCAAGCATTAAATTGCATTCAAACAAGTTAGTGGATTATGAAATAGGTCACAAACAGAGAAAGGCATATGGAACATAGCATAACATAATGTAAGACATGCATATGGAATGAATAAAGGGATTCATCCATCTTTTAATGATCAATTTACATGAATGGAATACGTAATTCAATGTAAAGAATAAAGCACGAGAATTTAAATATAAGGTGCGTGGATTTAATAATGGGGTCCAATATCATGGCCAAAAATTTATCTCATTTAAATTAATATTCTATATAATTTTGTCAAAATGTAACTCACATGAAGAAATTACCAATTTCAGGAATATGAAAAAGGGTATTCAAGGAGGGAACACCAAAAGGGGATTCTAATGATGAGGTAAATGAACCTAAGAAGTCATTGTCACTATGTTAGGGTATCATAAGGCAATTAAAACCTCTTTAAATATTTTTTTTATCAATAATAAATCCATTACATAATATTTTCAAATTTTGATCAATGGGGAAGATTCTAAAATGCATAGAAATGATGGGAAATATAATAGATCCTAAGCCTCGATGCGGTAGTGCTACACTCATTCTTTAAAAAGACTTAATTCAACCGAAATGGAATAAATCAAAGAATTTTTCAAACAACCAAATAATAAAAGAAAATAAATCACATGAAAATATGGAAATAGATTTGGGATAAACTAGTAATAAAAGGGTTTGTAAGGATGACCATACATAGATGAATCAATTGCCTCCGATAGTGGGTGAAATGGAGGAGAAATAAAGTATGTCACTCCATCAGTATGGAAGGAGGAAAAATTACCCAATGGAGGGATACTACCTATGTAGGTGGAAGAATAAAGGAATATGGAAGCAAAATTAATAAAATATGGGTAAAAAGCTAATTTCACAGCATTAATGTTGCGCATAGTTTGTCTGCATTGTTTAGCCAAACCATTCGCCAATAGTGCAACACCTAATGACTAAGATACCCATATCACGTAGTTGTGACATAATTTTTTTTAATACTACACCATCGATGAGATAAATAGTTATTAGGTATTACAAATGTGGAAATACTTGTGTTGGCTACGTGCACTATTTTGGTAAATTTTGTGCATTCTGTACGATACCTGTTGTAACTATGATACAGGATGCATGTTTTATTATATTGGGTCATATAGTTTCAAGAAAACAATGATAACCTAATAGATACCTCGAAATATAGATTTCCGGGGTATTTAAACACTTAAACAGGAAGGATCGTCCATGGGACCTCTCAATCCTTGAACCATGTCAAAAAAACAACACATTAATCTGTTCCATATCTCAAAATTCAACTCTGATGCTCGGTTTACAAAATAAACCAAAAACCAAAAAAACTCAAATTCCATTGTAATTTCATGTTTTTAACGAATAATGGATTATATATGAGTCACTATATGTACCAAAAATAAGAATTAAGTGGTTAATATGTAATTTATCTCATAGATGTAAAGAGTGAGATAAAAAGTCCAAAAATATAGTCTGGTTTATCCATTCTTTTCATCTATATTATTGATTAATAAATTATTTTAATTATTTAATTGATTTATAATATTTTAAAAGTATATTATTAATTAAAATTAACTTATAATTTAATTATATACAATTACACAATCATCAATATTTATGTGGGATGTTTTGAAAATATTCAGATTATGTGTCACGATTTACATTGATTTGACAACTATTGTCAATAAGGTAATTATTTAATAATATAAATAATAATAAGCATGTAATAATTATCAGAATATTATCTCAATTATTATCATAAATAATTTTGAAAATATGGTTATGAAAATTGTACTAACATTATGATCATTGAGATGGTCGGTTGTACGCACGCATGTACTATATTCACATTTTTCAATGATCGTTATGGAAAGAAGGAATGTAAAATTATTTTCCCATAATAAAAATTATATAATAAATACAATATTATTTAATAATATACACTTTTATAAAATTTAATACTGTGATTTAGTGATTAAAAAGAAAGAGTCACATCGCTTTGAGGTTGCAATAGTTGACCCATCCCCGAACGACATCATCACCTTTTCATTGTGTGAAATGGGAAGATGAAAATGATATTTTATATTTATATAAATATAAAATAATTAAATTAGTATGATAATTATATCATTTATATCATATATGTTTATTAAACCCATCCTCAATACATTCAATGTATATTGAGAACTTTTCACATCGGTTTTAGGAGGCGGTAGTCCACACATCCATTGACGATATTATCATATTCTAAAAATGGAAATAATGATGTAATGTGTAATGTAATAGATAAATAGTTATTAATATACTATATATATATATATATTTTATGACATATAAAAATAGTATTTACATCATAATTTTCAACTCTATGTGGCAGTAAATGAAGTAGGAACAACATCATTTCGCATGGCGGTAGGTCGCCATATACAAGAACTGATATTTCATTACAAATTTTATGGATGTCGGTGTAGATGTAGCAAGAAACATAAACATAAAAACATATAATTATATTTATATTACTGAATTTATTATATAAACATTCAATAATAATAATTTATGGGGTGGGGGAGAAATAAAACAAAACTACTAATTGAATAATGTTACCTCTTCTTCGAGTAACTCCTTTTGGTTAGCACCAAAGGAATTACATGGTTTGATTTATAACCAAATTTAGGTATCTTGGATGAGAGGATTTATTTTGGAATCTAATTTAGATATTTTTTGGATGATACATATGGATTTATATGTGTAAAAAAATGAGGGTTATGAGCCCCTTTAATTAGTGAAGGGGGAGAGACAATCTTGTAAATATAAAAATGTAAACACAATTGAGAGGTCTCCTTTACATATTTATTCTCAAATAATGATAAAAATTAAATAAAATAGGGTATATGGTATAATTATTGACATAAAATGTGTTTTATACAAGTTTTTGGTCATTTAGACTCCTAATATTAATGTTTAACCACTAAAAAAACACAGTTTTACCTTAATATCTATAATAAATTTTAATTTATTTGACTGATATTTTTTGGTAAATATTTTTTTCCACTTTATAAAATATATATTATTTTTATTAAAAAAATGGAATCCATTTTTTACAAATTTTATTCACTGTTTTGGAACAAATTAATTTAAAATTTATCCTCCAAAGAATATGACCATGTGGGGTTTGAAAGTGAATATGTTCAAATGTTTACTAATTTTTTATATAAAATTTTAATGTGAAATTGATTAAAATTACCAATATTGGATATATGGATGTAAAATTGAACTAATAATAATTTAAAAACCTATTTAAAATAAAATTTAACTATATAAATTTATTATATGAAAATTCATATTTCAATTAAAATTTAGTATTATACACTATTCATCAAAATATAAAACTTCTTAGAAAATTAACAAAAATTAACCAAAATAAAAATATGAGTATTACTAATTAAAAAATATTTATATTTATTCATATAAAAATTATATAAGTATCATTTTTTTAAATTTTTGAGCCATTAAATGTTGGAAACCCAACCTTTTAGAAAAATACTACCATTTATGATTAAAATGGGTTTAATATTATCTTATTACAATAAAACATATAGGATTAGTTTAAAAACCTTTTCTAAATATATAGAATATTAATTTAAATAAAATAAAATATTTTTAATTTTAATTTAATATATTAATATAAAATTACATTTTTTTCATTAAAATAGTTTTTCATAGAAATATATCCTTTATATTAAATTAGTCTTTAGTTTCATTTCATTTTAATTAGTTACTAAGGAATTAATATTATGAATATGTGTGAAATAGTATTTCATAATTTAGTTAATCTCACTCATTCTCAAAATACCAATAGCTATGTGATAACTATCAAATTAGTTTAAATAGTATATTGTTGTTCTTTAAGACTCATACTTGTGTGTAAAATAATTCATCAAAGGAACACAATGTTTTATAAAACAAAAGACAAAGTTGGTGTCTTGGGTAATGAAAGATAAACTATGTATTGATTGTAAAATTAATAATTAGTGAATTTAAATTATTTTTTATCAATATATTCCACCAAATATTAGGATGTTACAATAACTCTTATTGTCGAATACTAAAATGAATATCTCTTTAAAATTTTCAACATGCAGTATTTTCTATTATATTTTTTAATAAAGAGTGTAATGAATTTTTTTAAAAATTTCTTACATGAATTAATTTTCCTAAAACATTTTTCAATTTGATATTAATATTAATATCTATAATTTCATCATTTTTAAAATTAATTTATATTATCCTTGTCTTATAAAATATTGTATTTTAAAATAAAAGTTATCCAAATCATAGAATATGTCATTTTATTTTTCATATAATATCAGCAGTGTTATTAAAAAAGTGTTTTTCATATATATCTACATTTGATGACATTTATTATAAATCATTGAGTTATTATCTTATGACATCATCCATCTAATCACTCTAGAAGTATTATAATCATATATTATGTAAGAATTCATGAAATAAGTTTTTACCCATTAGTTAATGAAGCTATGATGAGATTATAAATTTTTTCATATTCATGCGTGACAAATTTTTTTCATTTTTTGAAATGTGGTAATGGTATTATAAATTACTCTAATACATTATTCAATGAATTATATCTTGTGAAATCAATTATATAAGGATAGGGATTGAACCTGGTCTATTAATGTTTGATGGGAATGGAGAGTGAGGCCAATCCACTATGGGGCTCTATACACTATGTGATGATGGTGTTGGTAGTGATCCATGACAAAAAAATGATTCTATATTCATCTGTATGTTTCACATTCATATTCAAAATTCTTATGTTGGGAAATGTACTAATTAAATGTTCTTATGTTTTATTATTATTGACCTAATTATCCATACTCATACGTCTCATGTATTAATTTTCGTCAAATCATTAATCCATAACTGATGATTTGGGAAAAAATGTAATTTAACGTGATTCTCTTTTTTTCATGCACATTGATTATGTTATCATAACTATATTACCATAATATACTCACATATTATTTTTTATTTATATTTCCTATGTTTACAGTCAATAATAATTTGAGTACATAGTATATTTTTTTCAATTCATATTTTATGAAAAATAATATTATATATGGTGTTTCTACAATGGTATCTTGTATGAATAATATTCCGGCGATATTTTAATGGAATTATAAAAAAGTCGGTTATGTATCTAGTCCTTTAATACACATAACCTATAGTTTATTGTGTGTCTTTTATTGTGATATATAATTAATAAAATTTTAAAATAATTCAATATGTATGTGTGTTATGATTGAATCGTCTCATCTATTTATGAATTCAACACTATAATTACTGCTCAAGTAAATGGAAAAAATAATCAAGTATTAAATATAATCTTCAAATGAACATAACATAACTCAATTAAAATCTAATTGGAGGTTTTATATATAATTTATATTCCATTAATTATAAATTTATTACACATTTCCAATTACAATCTCTTGATGACCTGTAATTGGATAATTTTTTTAATCCAGTCTAAAATGTTACATATTAATTAGATAAATACATATTAACAAGAATACAAATTTCATAGTTGACCAAAATTAAAATAGCATTCAATAAAATTATTATGAAATAATAGTAATTAAATATATAGTAATATTTTTATAAAAAATAAAAATATAAAATAAAATAAAAATTTAACTAGAAAATAATACAAAACTACTACAATTGATAACTATCATTACTGATACTAGTTTATAAACATTTTAGAGAAACAAAAAAATACATGGTCAACTTCAATTATCTTTAAAGTGTTGGTAAACTACTGGAACATGGAAGAATATGTACATAAAGACAATCTACTCAATATATATACTTTTAATAGAGAAGGAAATTGAGATGAAGGAGGTAATTCTATTATATTCCATCTATTTTGAAAATAACTAAATTATACCCTCCATAAAATAATGGAAAATTATAACACCTTAAATATAGCAACCCAAAAACTATTTTTTCATAATAAGATTTATAAAAGAGACAATGAATCATAGTATGTATGATTTATCAGTTTAGTAATCGTAGTAAACTAGATACATACTTGATTCCCATATTATAACAGAAAGATAAAGTTAGAGAATAATAAAAATTCTTGAATCCATGAAATCATTCAAAATAACCTTCTTGATATCCTAACGAGTCAAAAAAAGCCTATGATATGAAGCTTAATATGGATTATGTATAATAGAAAATATAATTAGTAATAATGACATGATCAATATAGTATCTTATATAATAAAATTTCATTCCATTCAATCAATAACATTAGTGTAATATACACCCATTTAAAATATCAAAATGGAAAACATATGGATCATGGGAAAATCAATTCTTTGTAATGAAAATTCTTCAATACAGACAATTATGAACATTCCATCATGTCCTTGACTAGGTAATCATGAATATTACCATCAAGTCATATAAACTAAGCCATTATTTTTAATAAATGGGTTTGTGTAAACTAAATACCCGACTAATATGGTATGCCCACAATTTTATCACATGAGACCTATCAGTTTCACATTGGGATATATATAACTAGGACTAACATGTCTGTTGGAGATCCTATGTATTCATTATAATTTAATAATAAATAAAATATATCCTGAAAATTCATTATTAGTCAATAATTACTAGTAATTATTCATGAATACAGAATATAAATATTTCCCTAGTAAATGAAAGAAAATACCTAATAATATTTTTTTTAATGATACTGTATATAGAAATGGTATACAATGGAAAAATAATTAATGTAATATAAATTATTCTAAATTTAACCATGATATTAAAAAAATTGGCAAGAAGGTTAAAAATAATATCCAATGAATAATTTAGACAAATAGAGAACATGATCATAAAAAAGTGAATGATGTCCATGTAATGTATAATCCATTATCAGTAGTAGATGATAAAAGAATATTGATTATTCATGAATGATGTATTTTGTATCAAAACCAGTCTTTAAAAAAATTAACAGTACATTAAAAATAACATCCCTGTATCTTTATGTAATAATGGTGTTATAAATCAATTTCCAAAACTAATTTAATTATTTATGAAAATAATTCACTTTTCATTTGATATCAAATTAAATAAAATGTATATAAATATAGATAATAATATTAAATTTTAAATTAATCATGGTATGTTTTAAATAGTGCTTCAAATAAAGGATTTTATATAATGGTGGAACATTTAAAAAATATTGTAAATAGTAGAATAATGATTCCTTCCACTCTTTTGAATAAAAGTACAAAAGAACATCATTTATAAAATGGAACGAATATTCATTTTTTAAATGTATAATTAATATAAATTATGTTTGATAATGACATCAAATAAACATTTATGTTTAAATAATAGATTTGTTTGAAAATTTAAAATTACATTGACATTGATGAAAAATAGTTGAAAGGAAAACATCAATACATTATTTTTATAAGAACCTTACATTAAACATACATGTTGGATCTTGATACAAAAAATAATAAATGGAATATAAATATTAAGACACCAACACTACCAATAGTGGAAAATATATCTGGTTTTGAAGATAGTGATTGTATAATTTTATAAATGGAAATATGAATATAAATAATCGTAAAATAAAATGATATTGTAATAGTAATCCCTTACCATGGGTATCTAATTAGAAATACATCTATATTAATATTTTATAATTATTTTAAATTAATGAAATACACTATTAAGGGATGTTTTCCTCGTTATTCCAGTTTAATGGTCCATATGATAATTTTAAATACATTTATTGTACGGTTCTTGTCACATTGACCACATTATGATTGACCAATCAATTTCTTTAAAATCACTTATGTATATTTTTAAGGGATAAATGTGTTGTGAAATTGTTCCACTATCTCCATAATATCATTAATTTCATTAATATAATTTTTATTCATTGTACAATTTTTTTGAATCATTCATGCATGGTGGTAATCTATGAAGGAATCGCATCAAATTGTGGAGGTGGTATTCCACACATACGCATAATAAACATTTCTAATTAATAGTTTATAGAAGGGTGAATAGGAGGATAATATTACATTAAAAAAACCCATAATTATTATACAAATATCACTAATATTTCATTAATTCTATAATTATTACCATCTGTGTAAAATAGTGGTGAAAAAAAGTGTTACACCATCATGTGAGATAGTAGGTCAAACGTGCACAAGAAGAGTGTTTTTATCTTCCATTTGATGGAATGTAGGTGGAAAATCATTTTTCCCATATTCATAATAACATCTCAAGAAATTAGTGAAACATGAGTAATTAGGATAGGATGGATAAAAACACATTTAGGGTAAGAAGAATATAAAATCTACATTGAATAAATCAGGTAATATGATTACCTCATGTTCGATAGATGTCATTTATATTGAAAAGTAATCCCTATTTGGTTGGTCTTAGTGTAACAACAAGAACCAAATCTCTTAGTCAAATGAAAAATTCAATGTGACCTCATGTGATCCTTAACATATTACATAGGTTGGCCACAAATATTATGTGTCTTTGTAAATTTGTGGGGAGACTATACCCTCCACCAAAGTGAATAATAATAGATAACTAACCAAACATGTAACTATATACAAAAATAGTATGTGGGAGAATAAAAATAACATTCATAAAAAAGTGATTAAATAGTGTATATAGTCAACAGTCAAACAAGATACAACCGACAACCACCCACTAAGCAGATCACAAGTATAAGATTGAAACAAAATAAAATTAAGAACTCAACTACTCTAATACTCAATTTATCCACATCTACAAGCATGTAGAAATAAATACCATTCATCAATAAATCCTATGAAACAATAAAACTCATACTGATAAAAAGTGATGGCTTCAAAGGTACCCAAATCATAGAGTCTCTCAAGCGAGGTATGAGTAAAAATCCACAAGACACCTAAAATGTGCTTTTATACATGACCCACATTTAATGTGTACATGAATACGATATACAAAGTTAAAATAAAATATACAAATAATTAATAACTAAAAACATAGGATAGTCTCAATAACCCATAGGTATGAAATAAAACGAATTTGTTATGTCCTACACTCAAATGGATTCCAAGAACACCGACCATAGATACATCAGCTCCATGCAAGAAGAAATTTCAGTTTTCCACATGAGACATCCTAAAAAATAAAGGGATATTACATTACATTTAGTCAAATTAATTGGTCAAGGGAGAGCTAAATGAAATATTAATTCACATATAAAAATGCATATAATGGAATCATACAATAGGATCATCCCACACACTTAGATATAGAAGAAATAATAAAAATATATGTGAAACAAGTTGTAGATTATAGTTCAAGAATTACAGCATATCAAGAAGTATAAAAAACATAAAAATAAATATGAGAGAAATATAAATCATTTGTAAAGTTCTACACATGAACATATCATGTGATCTGACATCATATATTGGATTCGTGACCTACACACACCATGAATACAAGTATCAGACACATGACTTGTAGAAGATGTAGATGGGTAGAACCTAACAAGTCCAGCATAATCCACCAAAGACAAGAAAATAATCTAAGACATAACTTCTAACATATCTCCATTCACCATGTAAATTTATTTTTTATTTTAAAATAATAAGTTAATAAAATATATTTATTCAATAAATAAGCAAGGAACAAGATATCTCGTATTAATTGATTAAACCAATCAAATAAAATATCTAATTGGGGTCCCATTTTTATTATAGGTTTTACTTATGTACCATGGAAAAACTCTAAATGGTATCATGACCACATATAACATTACAATAGTCTACGAATAAAACCATAGGGTTCTGTAAATAGAGACACCTAATATAAAAGAGTAAACACCCATCCATGAAATTAATAACTTCTTTCTAAGAGTCATCAAAGTACATTTATCATCCAGCATTTACATGAGGTTTTAATAATGCAAAAGAATCCAAAATTAATTAATTTTAAATATATTATTATTAATTATAATAATTAAGGAAACTGAAATCAAATTTTGTGAATCATACTTTTCATAATGACTTAGCGGATATCACTTCCTTGTTGAAACCATGACCAACCAACCATGTAAGGGCTATATAACTATTATAGTGTTTGTGTTGGAAAAACATATCGCATGACTACAATATATAAATGTTTTTACTATAATTAAAATATAACTAGTTATTAGAAACATTCCACCTGCCATACCATAGTGAAAATGTATTCTATAAATTTTTACGAAACCATTGATGCACTCCAATTTATATAAAATGAAATGTCTATAAATAAATTCCTTATTATGATTGGAAGCTGAAAAAAATGAAAAAAACATAAAAAAAATTATCAAAGGTATTAAAATAATCTTAATACCCATGAACTATGTGAGTTTATCATCATCATCTTTCCATGTGTTCTAATGTATCAGTGTTCAAAGACAATTCTATTCATGATCTACTGGATATTAATTTTAATTTATATAATGGTACTCAAGAAATAATCAAAAGGAATTAAAAAATAAAAATTAAATAAATAGATTTTAATGGATAAGAAATATAAATATGGATCAATTATAGTATATAGATTGTCGATTAGTAAATGAATGTGACTGGATGTGCTCCCAGTGGTTAAAATAATATATTCTTGTTGAACTGTCCTATCGAATTCTAAAAAATAAATATTTTGGGATACAAAAATATACATTCACTTAAAAATAAATAATATAATTTCTGTGTATCTCCTGATGGGATATGAGGTTTTATTTCATGAGAATTCAGGAGGAAAATCCATGGGATCTTCACTATGATAATTCATGTGGTGAAAAAATATGTAATTCCATGAATTATTTCTATATCATCTCTCTTATATTGGGACACATCAATATTTACAATATGTAACCCCCATACAAACAAATATATATATATAAATTTTTAGAAACATCAATTTAATGAATAAAAAACCGCATATTACATTATTGATATTCAAATATATGAAAGAACCATAAACTAAATAGAAAAGTTTGTTTTTCAATGAAAATTTGCAACCCATTATGAAACAGGTCATTAAAACCTCGCCACAATAGATTTTATCATCCTTGATAAGTTAACAAAGAAATTTAATCGTATTTCCAAATATTCCTCAATGATAAAAAGACATATAGTTCTCTATTTTCCAAACTTGAGTGCCAAAATCATCACACAAAGACCATTCCCAAACACCAACATGAATCACACTCTACCAATGTGAATTTTCATGTATAAACACAAAAATACATGAAAAAAATTCCAATATACTCTATCATCATGACCCCAATCACTACATCTTTCCATATGACACACCATAATATCATCCACATACTTCTTAAGAATCATAGAGATGCTCTGTAATACAATAATCCTAACATGAACTAGGATTATGAACTTCCATTTACATATATGATGTGGTTAAATTTTATTGAACATGATCATATGTACGAAAATGATTAAATTTTTATACCAACACTACAATACTATTTCTGAACTATGGAATGAGTCTCTATTTAGGAAACATAACCTAATGGAATAAACCTTCTATAATGGTCCCAATTGATTCAAAACACCTTATTTGTATCAGATACGATGTGTTAGATGTGTTCCCACCGCACCACTTATAGGTTCACCCAAAACACCATTACGTACTTTCCAAAATTCTAATCATAAAGGTTCATAGCCAAAAAATCCAATAATCCTGGAAGACATTGATCATAATTCCTTAATATTAGAAGGAATATTTTAATAATTCAAAAAACCTAAAAGAAATCCATAATGAGTTCATAGGAGTATCCATGGTTGTTTCAACAACCCTTAGTACATCCATAAGGATATCAAACACGCATTAACATAACAATAACCTGAATCTGAATATTCTTGCACAAATTTTCTCTAGATTCTAAAGTCCACATATGGAATTCATCCTGTTATTTATCCAAATCAAACCACATACACACAATATGGAACCAAATGGTATCAGTTGAACTATATATCAATATTTTTAAGTCACCATGATTATTCAATTTTCAGTATTACATATGTCCTTGAACATTCCCACAAGTGATTTCATTTCACTAATGAATAGGTTGATTCACCCCACCATATAAGTATCATTATTATTACTACAATTCATACATTGGTCCACCAAACACATGACTACTTCATCAAGGAATGTAATTAATAAACATGACTATCCATTAATATCAATTTCTGACCCAACAACATACCCTTCATAGATCTGAATTGGTAAAAAATGTAGTAAAAAAATACAAGTATCCATTCTCAATGTATGAAGCATTCTCTAGTATCCTAGGTATAAAACATGATTACAGACCCATAAATTCAATCCACTTATGAAAATTTCTATTTTTAACCAACAAATCATTGACAATGAAAACCTCAGGTTAAAAATACTATGGTACCCCCAATACATTTACAAGTATATATTCCTTAACGAAGACTACTCTGTAAGTGATATCCACTCTGTCAGTAAGCAATGAGAACTTCATGTTAATGCAGAAATTTTTATAAAAAACAGTGACACTAAATTGAATTCATCAATTACCAACCACCTCCACCCACTCTAGGTTCATCCATAGAACAAAAAATATTTTCAGTGTACCACTCACTTCCATACATCCCTGATTTAACCATAAACATGGGTTTGTACTGCATGAAAACTCACAAACTGAGGGTCTCCCAATAATGTAATACAATATAAATAATTAACATAAAGAGATTAGTTTCTTCTAGAGTCACATACCTTCATTTTGGAATGAGATAAAATTTATTTACCCACACAGTAGAAGTTTCTTTCTCTAGAAAATTGTGTTCTCTCAATCATTCTCATTAAAAAAGGAAACACCTTACTACTAAGTTTCACCATGCACCACCCATCTCAAGGTTTTCAGTAAAATATGATATGTGTCCACCCATGCACTAACTACATGAGGATAAAATGCCCTAGATCTTTACCTGAAATTCAATGAGAGTGTCATTATGATGTAATAGTATATTAAACCAATGCAATTATGCTCATTTACATAATTTTCATATACATTCTAACCAAGCCCTTTATTATGTGTATTAGAACTCATGGTGATCCATACTGTCAGATAATAAGGTTTCTTTTAAAACCATTCCTTAAGCCCTTTGAAAGATATATATATATATAAATACAGAATCATCGTCAACATAAACAACCCCTAATACATTGAACATTATTATAACTTTCAAATGAACATGATTACCCAGGTTACTGGCATGAATCAAAAGACACTGAATTAATGAAAACCGATGTTATATTTTTTAGTCCACAATGTCTTACACAAAACATGAACATTGATTAACTTGTGGACATGACATATAGAATTTCATATAGGAACATCCTTGGGGGCACAGCATGATGGAATATCTCTTAGGTAAACCATGTAGAGAGTCAACTATAATATGTTCTATTTAATAGGATGCCAATGGGCATCATAAGAAAAAACCTATAATGACTACAGTGAGATCCTTAATAAAAAATACATATTTAACGGCCAATCACATGTGGTTCCATATTAAAGATGTTAATGAATGAAAATAACCTAATAAGATACACTCCAACACTCACTTAGAGTAGGAATGAATCCTCACCATCATCATTTTAATCACCATCATCATCACCATTATCATCTAGGTGTACCACACCATTGTATAACATGATCTTTTCTCAGAAGAACAGATGAATTAGAGTCTAGATAAAGGAATGTCTCCAAGAACTCATATGATTAATAATAATATAAGCTGTTGAAACTAAGTAGAAGGGAGATCCTTTGTGTTTATAATCCCACACATGTAGAACATATATCATGAAAAACCAATATTCCTATTATGAAGCATGCGACACATCCAACTGATAAAAACCAGAGATAAATCATTAAGAAATCATGAACCATAAAAAATCCATGCACACGGAATGCGCTAAAATCATACACAATTGTAATTACATAAATAGAGAACATCAATCCAAATCCCTTGTAACCTCATCCACACTAAAAATGTTTTCACAGTGCACTGGTGTAATACCCTAATATTTTTTTGAGAAATATCTTGTTTTTATAAATTATGTTATACGAAACCCCAAAGGGATATTTCACCACACACAAAACTGTCTTGGCTTGTGTTACATGCAAGAGAAACCTTCCTCGATAGCTTGTGTTGTACACAATACCGAGTTTCAATAAACTATGATATGTTATTAAAATATTATATAAACTAGCTATTATGAATAGTAATACCCACTTTCTGAAATTTTATAAATTTTATCTTTCAAAATGGACTTCTTTTTTGGATTCGGAATATCAAAATTAGCCCAAACTGGATTTTTGGTATTTTTCTGAAAACATTAAATTTTTGATGAATAGTGAAAACATTGTGTTGTTTGTTAAAACCAACTTGTTATTTGAATAATAATTTATTTTATTTAAATTTATTTTAGGTCAAAAAGTATAAATAATATCTATATAAGTTCAATGTAATTTATTGGAGTCATTTTATAATAATTTTAGATATAGAAAAATTTTATTGAACTTTTCACCGTCTTTTACCAACATTCTAGGTGAATTTGAAAATTTACATAAAATAAAATTTTACCCCTTATGTGAGTGGAATTTCAAAAATCCGAGAGACATGGATGATACCAGTATGTAAAATTTGGTTTAATAAAATAAAAATATTTTTTGGTGAATAGTAACTTTTTACTTTTATTTACCACTATTAAAAGTAAATAGGGAAATTAAGGGTAAAAATTATATTATTATTACCCTAACACATGTCCTAATTCTTTTGGATAAGTGTAATTCAACCAGAAAAATCCTTAAAAATAAAATATTACCCTTTAGGTCCACTTGGATTAGATTAGGACATTTATTATTATTTAATTCAAAGAAGAGTTAAAGGAGTTAAAATCAAAGTTTAATAAGTAAAACAGTTTTAATATAGGGTTATAAATAAGCTAAATTCGACTATAATTATTCATTAGAAATATATAAAGATTTCCTACATAATTGTATTTTATTTATAATTTTTAGAAATTATATAATTTATTTTATTTTTGACACAATGATGATGCAGTAATAACCTTATTAATGAAATGTTAACATAATTGATATTATAAATAAGAAAATACATGTAATTTCAGACTTTTTATTAATTAAACGAATTTTATAGGTTAATATAACATATTAGGGTTGGTTAAAAGAATTTTTTTTGACGTAATAATACTGCTATGAATTTAGAAAAACAAAATACCAAATAGTGTCATAATTGACGTAAAAGAGTTTTTAGAACAAATACTAAATTATTAATTGTTATACTATTACTAAAAAACTGGTTTGGCCAAAAGAATTATATAATATTATATATGACATGAATGAAACAATTGGGGTTCTAATGGTAGTTTATAGTAAGTTTATTAACCCTATGGTGTGAGAATACAAGAAGACAAGGATAAAGTTAAATTATTTAACTTAGAGTAAAATCTAAATGATATGGTTAAAATGGTCCCCTAAACTTTTCTAAAACCAATTGGTTGAGAGAATTTATAACCTTCCACACTATAACCTAGAAATAATTAACTTTGGAGAAATTATAAACTAAATATGAATTTATTATAAAATAATATTTTAATTTTTTCCTAAGGTGCCCCTCTCCTCCCTTATAAAAGGGCACCTCCTCCTTCTCCTCTTCCCAACAATTTGAGACTTAAAACTAGGCCAAATCCTATGAATTTCACTTCTCAACATCTCTAGTTATATCATATAGGTTCTGGTCTTCTCAATAGACCAAATCTGGTTTCCTAAGAGAATGTTTAATAGAGGCACGTCGAGGAAGAGGTAATCTCTTCTACCAATTCTTTCAAGTTTCTTCTTCTTCTACATTATCTTCTTTATTTGTTTCATTATAAAGTAATAACATAAGTATCAATCATATACTGATAAGTTATTATAAATATTAAATAACCCTATTTCACCTTCTAACCATCCTACAGAAAATGAAATCACCACGCGTGTGTACGTACTGAATATCGTCTCCACGTTGTGGTGTAATCTTTTTTCCACCACCACCTTACTTGGATGGGTATAATGCTGTAAATAATAACTATATATGATTATTATATCATGATACTAATTTTAAGATATTATAACAACAACTCCAACTCCATTCATATAATTATGGGAAGGATATCATCGCCCGTGCGTATGTACGGCCTACCGTCTCCACGATGTAATGCGACTCATTCTACATGATCTTCATTGAATAATGATTATATAAATGAATTGAATGAATATATATGATATATATTATACTAGTAAAATTATGTAAATGATATATCTATAATATAAAAAGTGGAATAAGAATTTATTCGACAATACATGCATAAGAGAATAAAGCAATGAACACCCAAATAACAAATAGCAATGATATATTATTAATAATTATATAAGAATATGACCATATATGATATCATAATAATTAATATGTTTCTGGAATAATTCAATTACATTATCTAATTAATTATACAGGATATTTACATATGTACAAAGCATATCGGACCAAAGGTAAGGGATAAATCTTCCAATCTCATTCTATCAGAGATTTTTTATTCGTAAGTATTTACTGGGGTCATATTTATCATCCACATCAATGTTTCCTCAATATGTAATATTTTTTCTATCCTCCTACAATTGTTTAAATCCAATTTTACCAATTGCTGAGTTTTTAGTAATAGATATGAAAGGAATCTTTTGTCGTTTTTAGTATAAGGTACTTTTTGACTTTTCTGGCCAAAGTTTGAGAACAATGTTTTTTAACTTATACAACATTAATGGATTTTTATGATTTAATAGAAAATTATTTCCATAAACCCTCCTTTAAATGTTTTCATGTTTATTTTCAATTAATTACTTTTAGTTTAAAATTGTATGACATGTTGTGAAAGGAAAAATGTATATTAAGTAAAAAAGGACATTTTCCTCAAGAATTGAGTTCAAGTGATTTATCAAGATTATTTTCCATATAAGATAATATTGGGTTATTTTTCTCTCCCTATTATTACATTGATTTGATTATGTTATGACAAGATTATTTTTGTGAAGCCATATATCGTATATGGATTATGTTATGATGGCATGATGTTTAAGAATCCCATTTTTATTGCATGGGTTATGCTATGATGTATGATTTATGATTTTGTGGCACACATAATAATGGTATAATTATGAGATGGTTGGGACCTATATCTCCCTCCAATGCACTGGGTAATGATTTATATCTCATGAGATAGACATAGCTGGAATGACAAGTTAATCTGGTTCAGTGATACCGGACAAGAATGAGGGGTGAACTCGGTTCAGTAATGGACTTTGTCAGCTATGATAGTCTTGGAAAAGAGTCTTGACTAATATGAAATGATTTTTATGATTATGTGTGCATTCCACAAAGTTTCATGTTTTCTGTTATGGTTTTTGGGATTACATTTCACTACTATGATTTATCCCAAGTCATGATATTATGATCTCTTTTGCAGGATTAAGATTTTCAAAATGTTTTGTTCTTAAGAATATGATATTATTGATATTTTCTCTTTGTTTACCTTTACTGATCATTTCAGCTCATCCTGTTGTATTTTTTGTTTTCCTCAGGCCAGGAAGAATGGTATTAAGTAGGATATGCAAAAGGGACTCTATATATGATGAAATAAATGGGTGACAATGTAGATTCTTTATAAACCAGTTGTTTATGTTTCTCGGTTTCTAAAGAAACTATACCTATACGGTCATATCATGGTTAGGTTATATGTTGTAATAAATATGCTTCAATTATAAAGTAATAACAATATATGTAATGTATGGGTCGTTGTAGTTGGTATCATAGGAATGGTATGGTAAACCTTTGGAAACTAGTATGTGAAAGCCTTAGTAAGAACCCTAAGGATATGTCTAAGCATAGAACACTATATTAGAGTTTTAGAAATGGCAATGAATAACATATGATAATCCCTAAAGTGTGATATTTTATTACTCCTTATGTTGTTTTCCTGTTGCAATTATTGTTGCTCACATAATTCTTATTGGGTTCAGTCAATGGCTGGAACCTGAAAGAACCGTGTTAATGCTAAATGTGACGGTCAATGCAATGATTGCCTCCCTATGAAACCAAAAGTTATGGGAGCTGGAATGAAAAATCTTGTAGCCATGCTCACACAACTTTCTCAAACTATGAATATTGCAGGACTTCCAAATGAGCAAAGGAATGAGCAGCATTCTATTGAATCCTTCATGAGGCAGTGTCCACCCTAATGTAGCGGGTCTACTGATCCATTAGTGGTTGAACAATGGATCAGTACCATTGAATAGTTATTTTCAGTCATGCAATGTTCTGAACATAATAAAGTCATATTATTAGTATATCTTTTGGAAGGTGAAGCTGATCAATAGTGGAATCTTGTCAAGAATACAAGGCAAAGGGATGAAATTGAGTCCATGGAAGGGGATGAGTTCAAGAACATATTTTTCAGTAAGTATATCCCTCGTATTCTTTGAACAAAGATGGTGATGGAGTTTCTTGAACTAAGGCAAAAGAATGATGAATCAGTTGGTACCTTCGAAGAAAATTTTACAAGATATGCAAGGTACGCTTCCAGAATTATTATCTTACCAGAGAGTAAGATCGATTGATTCTTTAGTGGCGTAAAACCAAGTATTCGAAGGGCGTTATCCATAAGGGACTACAATAGCTATGCGGAAATTGTTCAATGTGCTCTCAATGTTGAGATGGGGATTGGAGTAACCCATCAGTCACATGGGTTTGATAAGAAGAGGAAAATGGAATTCAAATGAAAATATAAAGACCACAATGAAAAGTTGATGAGTTTTACCTTATGCTAAAAGTGTAGTAAGAAACATGGAGGGAATTTTATTAAACTGACAATCAAATGTTTTATGTGTGGAAAAAAGGTCATTGGGAAATTGAATGTTGAAACAATGGGAAGAATGTTTATAATGATACGAACAAAGTAATGGATACATAGAACGCACCTCCTACACATCAATGTTACAAGTGCAAGGAAATGGGGCATTATGCCAATGAATTCCCTAATCCAATGGTTGTTGATGATGATTGAAATCAACAAACTATTAAGGAAAAAGACAAAATAATGTCAGATACAATTTATATCGGTGATGTGGACTATAATAACGAAGTGGTGAAAGGTAAACTTACCATCCACTATAAAGTAGAAAATGTTTTATTTGATTCTGTATCCACCCACTCTTTTATTTCTGAATAAATTTCTTATGGGTATCACCATATTACCTCAACAATTAGATATCGAGTTAGCCGTGACAACCCCTAATGGCACAACAATTGCATCAAAAGTTTACAATTCATCCCCAATTGAAGTTTGTGGGAAAATGCTTCCTGAAAATATTGTGATCCTTACTATAGTGTAATTTTATGTGATTCTTGGCATGGATTGGTTTTCTTTATATGGAGCTCATATCAATTTCCAAAGAAGGGAAGTCACGTTTCATATTCTAGATCAATCAACGATTATCTATCTATGCAAGGATGAATATATCCTTCCAATGGAAATTTCTTCCATCTTATGGGTCTTGATTCCAATAAATTAAGGTTATTTATCTCAAATGATTGGAGAGAAACTCAAGATTAAAAATATTTCCATTTTATGAGAGTTTGATGATGTCTTTCCAAAGGAATTTTTGGGTCTTCATGAAAATCGTGAAGTTGAGTTTTCAATAGAACTCATACCCGGTGCTATGCACATTTCAAAGACACCTTATAGAATGGCCGCAATTAAGTTGCAAGAATTGAAAAATCAACTCTAAGAGAATCTTGATAAGGGATTCATAGGCCCTAGTGCATAACCATGGGGAGCACCTGTTCTTTTTGTTAAGAAGAAAGATGGATCATTGAGACTCAGTATTGATTATCGAGAACATAACAAGATCACTATCAAGAACAAATATCCTCTCCCACACATTGATGACTTATTTGACCAACTACGCAGAGTTCAATACATTTCAAAGATTGATCTTAATTCAGGGAATCATCAATTAAGCGTCAAAAGTGAGGATATACCAAATACGGCTTTATGTACAAGGTATGGGTACTATGAATTTATAGTGATTCCACTTGGTCTTACTAATTCCCCTTCTATCTTCATGGATCTAATTAATATAGTCTTTAGAGACTATCTTGATCTGTTTCTGGTAGTCTTTATAGACGATATTCTGATCTATTCAAAGAGAAATTAAGAACATGAATATCAAATAATAATTGTATTAATGACCCTAATAAAGGAGAAGAATAATGAAAAATTTACCATGTGTTAATTTTTTCATAAAAAAGATTCATTTTTAGGTCACATAATCAAAAGAGATGGGATATATATGGATCTAGAAAAAATAGAGGTTATCAAAAGATGGCGGAGACCAACAAAAATAACTAAGATCTGAATTTTTCTTGGTTTTGCTGGATATTATCAACGTTTTGTGAAATATTTTTCAAGATTATCTAATCCACTATCCAGATTGACTCGAAAAAGAGGTAAGTTTTTTTTATGGAGGAGTGTTAAGAGAATTTAAAGAGTTAAAGATAAGGTTATACAGTACACCTATGATCACACTGCCTTATAGTGGAGAAAGGTTTGTGATTTATATTGATTCATCCAAGAAGGGATTGGGGTGTGTTCTCATCCAATATGATACCTTGATAGCTTATGCCTCATGATTGTTGAAAATCCATGAGAAAAATTACCCAACTCATGATTTGGAGTTAGCTGTGGTAATTTTTTCATTAATGAATTGGAGGCATTATCTTTATGGCGAAAGGTGTGATATTTATACTGATTATAAAATTTTAAAGTATATTTTCACACAAATGGAGCTGAATATGTGCCAAAGAAGATGGTTGGAGCTGATTATGGATTACGATTGATCAATTCATTACCACCCTGGGAAAGCAATCAAGATGGAAGATGCACTAAGTCGACAAGACCATGCTAGTTTATCCATAATGAGGTTCCAAATATATCCAATATATAGGGATTTACAATGGATGGATCTTGTAATTTTAATTGAAGGGGAAAAATCTTATCTTTCTCAAATGAATTTTAAACCATATATACATGTGAAGATTAAAAAGGAACAGAATGAAGATGTAGAGTCACAAAAGAAGGTGAGAAATGTTACCGAATTCTACATTGATTGTGATGAAATAATAAGGTTCAGGAATCGGGTTTGTGTTCCTCCCATCCCAGAATTAAATTTGGAAATATTGGATGAGGCTCATAGTTCTTAATTCTCTATTAACCCTCAACGCACGATGATGTATAGGGACCTGAAAGGGTACTTCTGGTGGGATGGCATGAAAACAGATTTTGCTGAATATGTCTCTCAATTATTGGTTTGTCAACATGTTAAAGCTGAGAGATAGAATTCTAAGTGGATGTTACAACCATTACCATACCAGAATGGAAGTGGGAAAACAACAATATGGACTTTGTCACTGGAAATCCTAAAACATACAAAGTCAATAATGCTATATGGGTTATAGTTGATCATCTTACGAAGTTGGCACACTTAATTGCTATTAGAAAAGATTTTTCTCTTGATCAGTTTGCTGGGATATATGTAAAGGAAGTGGTAAGATTTCATGGAGTACCAATTTAAATTATATCTGATGTGGATCCAAGGTTTACCTTAATGTTTAGGAAAAGTCTTCAGCATACTCTAGATACAGAGTTGAGTTTCAATACTACTTATCATCCTCAGATACATGGTCAGTCTGAGAGGAAAATTCAAACTCTAGAAGACATGTTGAGAGATTTCTCTATGGATTTCAAAGGTGGTTGGGATAAACACCTATCTTTGGTGAAATGTTTTCATAATAATAGCTTTCACTCCAGTATTCAAATGGATCTTTATAAATCCCTCTATGGAATGAAATACCGAACTCCAACTTGCTGTGATAAAGTTGGGGAAAGAAAGCTATTAGGACCCGATCTTGTTGATGAAATGGCAGAAAAGGATAGATATATTCAACAACACATAAGAGCATCTCAGAGTCGAAAAAAAGGTTATGTTGACAGTCGAGTAAAAGACCTAGAATTTGAAGTGGGTGATAAGGTGTTCTTACAAATATCTCCCTGTAAGAGGGTAATGAGAATTGGAATGAAGGGAAAGCTAAGCCCCAGGTATATTGGTCATCTTAAAATACTGGATCGTGTTGGGAAGGTATCTTACCAATTGGCACTTCCACCGAAGCTCTCTCAAGTTCATAATGTGTTCTATGTATCTCTCTTGAGAAAGCACATTCCCAATCCTTCACATGTACTAAGCTCAGAAGTTGTACCCATGGAGCAAGATATTTCTTATAAAGAACAGCCAATAGAGATTCTGGATCATAATGAAAAAGTCATATAGAACAAGACCACTCTCTTGGTGAATGTTTTTTATGGAGGAACTACCAATTAAAAGAAGTTACATGGGAACTTTAGGATATAATGAGGGAGTGGTATCTTCATCTGTTTGTTATGAAGTGATGAATTTCAAGGGAGAAATTCTTTTTAAGGAGGGTAGAATGTGACACCATGAATTTTTATGAGAAATACATTTTATTTATGTATTATTTTATATGCACCACCAAATGAATCTTACACTACACACAACACTGTCTTGTCTTGCGTTATAGGAAAGATCAACCTTCCTCGATAGCTTGTGTTTTACGCAATACTGAGTTTTACTAATCAAAGATATGTTATTAAAATATTATATAATCTAGCCATTATGAAAATTAATACCCACTTTTTAAAATATTATAAATTTTATCTTTCAAAATGGACTTCATATTTGGATTTGGAATATCGAAATTAGCCTAGGGTGAATTTTTGGTATTTTTCTGAAAACTTTCAATTTTTGATGAATAGTGAAAACACAGAGTTATTGGTTAAAACCGAATTTTTATTTAAATAATCGTTTATTTTAATTAAATTTATTTTAGTTCAAAATATATACATAATAACTATATATGTTCAATGTAAATCATTGGAGTCATTTTATAAAAAATTTAGATATATAAAAATTTTATTGAACTTTTGACCGTCTTTTACCCACCTCCTAGAAAAATTTTCAGATTTACATAAAACATAATTTTAACTCTTATATGATTTGAATTTCAAAAATCTGAGAGAAATGGTTGATATCAGTTTGTAAAATGTGGTCCAATAAGATAAAAATAATTTTTGGTGAAAAGAAACTTTTTATTTTTATTTACCACGGTTAAAAGTAAATAGGGTAAATGAGGGTAAAATAAAATTATTATTATACTAACACGTGTCCAAATTGTATTGGATAAGTTTAATTCGACCAAAACAAATCTCAAGAATAAAATATTACCCTTTAGGTCAACTTAGATTGGATTAGGAAATTTATTATTATTTAATTCAGAGAAGAGTTAAAAGAGTTAAAATCAATATTTAATAAATAATCTATTTTAAATATATGGTTATAGATAAGATAAATTAGACTATAACTATTAATTAGAAATATAAAAAGATTTAATACATAATGGTTTTTATTTATATTTTTAATACACTAAATAATTTAATTTATTTATGACACAATGATGATGGAGTAATTACATTTTTAATGCAATATTAACATAATTGATATTATAAATAAGAAAATAAATGTAATTTTATATTCTTTATGAATTTAAATAATTTATTAGGTTAATATTACCTATTAAGGTTGGCTATATAAATTGTTTCGAGATATTAATGCTGTTATAAATTTAGAAAAAACAAAATACCAAATAGTGTCAAAATTGACATAAAATAGTTTTTAAGAAAAATATTAAATTATTAATTGATATTCTATTCCTAAAAATATAAGGTTCTGCCAAAAGACTTAGGTAATAATATATTTGACATTAATGAACAAATTGGGGTTCGATTTTCAGTTTATAGTATGTTTATTAACCATATAGTGTAAGAATACAAGAAGACATGGTAAAAGTTAAATTATTTAACTTAGAGTTAAATATAAATGATATGGTTAAAATGGTACCCTAAACTTGTCTAAATCCTATTTTTTTAGAGGATTTCGACCCATCCCCGCCCTAGAATCTAAATAAGCCACTTTGGAGCCAATATAAACTGATTATGAATTTATTATAAAATAATATTTTTAATTTTTCCTAAGGTGCCACTCTCCTCCCTTATAAAAGGGAAATGCCTCCCTCTCGTCTTAACAACATTTTGAGCCTTCAAACATGGCCAACACCAGACAATAAATCTTCTAGACATCTCTAGTTATATCATAGAGGTTATGGTCTTCTCAAAAGACAAACTCTAGTGCCCTATGAGGAATTTTAAAAGAGGCACGTCGAGGAAGAGGTAATATTTTCTACCAATTCTTTCAAGTTTCCTTCTTATTCTACTTACTATTATTTATTTGTTTCATTACAAAGTAATTAAATTAGAATCACTAATATACTGATATGTTATTATAAATATGAAACTACCCAACTTCACCTTCTATCAATCCTATTGAAAATGAAATCATCGTGTGTGCGTACGTACAGAATACCCTCTCCAGGCCGTGGTGTAATCTGTTTTCCACCACCACCTTACATGGATTGGTATAATAGTGTAACAAATAACTATATATGATTATTATAACATGATACTAATTCTGAGATATTATATCATCATCTCCAATTCCATTCATATAATTATAGGAAGGATATCATCGCTCGTGCGTGTGTACGGCCTACCGTCTCCACGATGTGATGTGACTCTTTCCAAATGATCATAATTTAATAAGGATTATATAAATGAAATGAATGAATATATATCATATATATTATTCTAATCCAATTCTGTAAATGATATATCCACAATCTAAAAATTTGAATAATAATTTATTCGACAAAACACACAAAAGAACATACAACAATTAGCACCGAATAACAAGTAGCAATGAAAAATTATTAATAAGATGATAAGAATATGACCATATATGATATCATGACAATTACTAAGATTCTTGAATATGTCAATGAAATTATTTAAATCATTATACAGGTGGTTCAGATACATACAAAGCATATCAGACCTAAGGTAAGGGATAACTCTTCCAGTCTCATTCTATCTGAGATTTTTTATTCATAAGTATTAACTGGGGTCATATTTATCATCCACATACATGTTTCCTCCATATGTAATATTATTTCTATCCTCCTACAATTCTGTAAATCCAATTTTACCCATTGGTGAGTTTTTATTAAATTAAATGAAAGGAATATTTTTTTTGTTTTTAGTACAAGGTACTTTTGGACTTTTCCGGCCAATGTATGAGTCGAATGTTTTTTAACTTATACGGCATGAATATTTTTTTTTTGATTTCATATAACATTATTTCCATGAATATTACTTTATAAGATTTCATGTTTATTTTCAATTAATTTTTTTTAGTTTAAAATTGTATGACATGTTGTCTCACGACCCCCTCCCGACAAAGTGTACCCCGCTTGGGCCTGCAATGTGGGAAGGGAGATAATGACCCCCGAGTCCCGCCTCCAGTAGGCCCTGAGTTGACGACTAGAACTGAGGGTATAGTAGCACACAAATGGGAGGCATTACCCTCTATGAAAATACATGCAGAAGAGATAGATAATATAGACACCAACCAACTCCAACTAAAATATAAAAGAAACCCAAGTACATATATGAAATTCCATGAAAAAGTACTACAACTAAAAGGGGAAAAACTACAAGTACCCAAAAGAAAGTATAAACAACGGCAACCACAAGCCCGAACATCTCCTGCAACCCCAAGCTCGTAAAAACCAGCTTGATCTCTAACTTTCTCCAGGTGACCTGAAAAATAGTTTATATATACGTAGGGTGAGTATAACAGTATACTCAGTAGGATCCTCCCCGAAGCCTCTCGTGCAAAAGTAAAGAAAGCATGCTAAAGCACAATGAACAACAAGTGAAACTAACTCATCACCTAAATGGGTATACTATGTTCCCAAACTCACTGTGGCTACTCTCACCATGTAAAGCATACAAGAATATTGTATATTGTAAAGAATATCAATGGTAACCCGCTACTACTTCCCCACTGGTTTGTCGCTTTACCCCAACGACATATGTCCTCTACATCTCTCTCCAAAGGATTACCCGTATAAACATGGGATAAGCTCCACAATCTGCACCATGTGCAATACAAAGGACTTCCCGCAGACACCTAGGCTAAGCTCCACACCATCCTCACATCCAAAAGTGACCAGGTAGTTTCTGGGAGCCACCACATCCCGCATAACGTGTATCATACTTTGGGTATTGTACCTCAGGCCATTACAGCCCATACACCGTGTACGGATCCTCAAGCCATCACAACCTATACACATTACATCTATAGTAGTCCATAGGATACTATATCGAGAATGTATGTTTGGAAATAACCACAAGCCATTACAGCCCTCTACACACATATATGGGGAAAAATAACTACTGTGGGAAAGGAACTAGTATCTACCAAGAGAAGAGAGAGGGGTCAAAGGGGGTAGCCAGTCCATCATCCTCCCACTGGAATATTAGGGAAACCATCCCCCGTGGGCTCAGAATCCCTGGGATGTCAGTTTCCTTTACTGACACGGTGGAGTAGCGTATAGAAACACAAAAATTGTAGGATATATATAACTCACAACCACACTATGGGCATAACCTTGTCTTAGCCTCAACTACAACCAACGTCTCTCGGACTCCGGGATGTAATTTCTAAGAATAGGTATCCAATAAGCACACAACCAATTAAAGAAATTTATTAGGTTACTTCATTCCCATTTTCATCAATTCCACAGTACTTTAATTAAGTCTTCCATCATTAATTAACCATGAACAACCCACATTATCTTTCTTGGAATCACATTCCAAATTTATTGTTCCTTTAAAGTTACAACATCACCATTAAACACCAGCATCTCCATCCCCGTGGATTGTCACCATTTAATCAATCATTCTTTTTATAACTACTTTTACATTTTCCCAGGAACTCTAGAAAAGCATCCAATGCTACTAAATACAACGGCCTCCACACGGTGAGTAGATATATTACCCGTCGAGTATTTTCCGCCTATAGAAAGAGCATAGGCCCATTATCCATAGAGAGTCTAAACACGGAAATCATGTGGCATACCACGCACGTCTTCACCCCTTCCAGAAGAGGGGTAAGCCAGACCAGCTGCCTTGAGCAGTGGGGAAAAGAAAAGCAGATAAACAACCAAGAATCATCAAACACCCAACAATCACTACCATCCCATTCCATCATCCTTGGTGTCCTCCATGACACCCATATGAATAAACTGATGCATCTCGCCACTCTCGGTGTCATCTACTTCCACAACCACATGACCTCCCTACCTCCACATATCACAACATCCCTCGATGGTCACATCAGAACAGAAGATATAACAGCTCCCCTTCTAGGGTCAAAACACAGCACGAGCATCAGGGAAACATTCATTACAACAAATGGGCTCTTGGACCTTTGACAAGGCATCCAACCATCAATCAACAAACACCAACAATCACATCAAATATGATTTTATCCCTAATTCACAACAAGGGGGTAAATTTAAACCCTTCAGGTAATCCAAACAATCAATTTCATAAATCCATCTTGAATTAACATATTCAATTCGTTGGTTCCAGCATAATGAAACAAAAACAGTAAGTTGTCACTGATGATTAAACATGCGTACTATGCCAAATTTGATCAACATCAAATTAGAACAACTACAAAAACGAAAACAACCGAATTCATTTACATGCCTCTTTATCTTTAGCCAATTAATTGTCAATAAATTCTGACTTTACGTTCTTTATCAATTCCATCAATAACAACATTCTAATAGGCAAGACATATATATATATATCACACTATCTCGCAAATCAAGAGGCAAACCAACATCACGGTACAAAGACGCATGCGATCAAAACAATTCTTTTAATCCAGTTGATGTATATAATTAGGTCAATTTCAATGTGATCCAAAGTCTAGAACATGATAACTCTACAATTTCACATAAACAAATAGAGAAGCCACAAATCCCCTACCTCAATGGTCAAGTAACACTCAATCAACCGAGTCGATTCTCCACGAATCCTTCTTAGATCTCCTCTCCTATCACCACCAAGACCAAATATCATCATAACCGACATCCAATTACCTAGATCTTCCCATAATGGGAATAGATCTAAGAAGATGAGAGGAGAGGAGGATCATATCTAGGTTGATCTAAGAAACCAAACAAAAGGACCACATACCTTGAGAAACCAGATTCGATTCGCGAAGAGAAGCCTTCAGATCGCCTCCAAAACGCTTGGGAGAGGTTCTTCCACCTCCAAGGAAGGGTAATCCCGAGTTATGGCCGATTATGGGCTTAAATAAGGTGATTAAAGGCAAAACGGTCAAGATCTTAAATTTTTGGATCTAACTTTAAGTGGTCACATGGACTAGTCGCATGGTTAGACAAACCGTGCACTAACCGTGTGGTCACCACTACCTTAGCCACTCAGCTCGCACAGTTTGGTGGCACAGTTTATAAAAACTGTGCACCTCCCGTATGGTCTCTACTACCATCAAGGCCATCCACGCAGGGCTTGGCCGCACAGTTTAGGCAAACCGTGTGCCTCTCGTGTGAAAACCATAACCCTTTAGATTTCCTTAAAAGTCCACCCAAATGCACCCCAATCCACCTTGACCTTCTATATCACCATGAACAATACATTTTCACCGGGGAACGGACCAGAGAGGTCTGGGCCATTACATCAGATACCTCTCAAAACATTCTCGTCCTCGAGAATCGAAAACCCACCAAAATAGAACACAAAACAGGGTCTGAACAACCACCCCTCAAGATACCTCTCAAAAGAGAGAAAGCCACCAAAAAAAAAGGGAGCCATCTCATAAACATGAAGGTCTCATAACCACATAAGCTACAATGATACATGAAAAGTGTTAAACATCAATCATTTCTAGGTACTCAGCATGTATCTGTGACTCATGTTCCCAAGTACCCTCCTCCATGCCACCGTGTCGCCACAAGATACGAACTATGGGAATGGAACATACATGGAACACTTTCTCCTTACGGTCTTGGATCTCCACAGGTCGCTCCTCAAAGGTGACATCATCATAAACATCAATCTCTCCCCAATCGATGATTTGAGAGTCGTCATTAAGATAATGACTTAGCTGTGATACATGGAAAACATCATGTATCCAACTCATCTGAGGGGGAAGTGCCACTCGGTACGCAACAGCTCCAACATGAGATAACACCTAAAAACTCCCAACAAAATGGGGAGAAAACATACTCCCACAACCAAACATTTGATGCCCATGATGGGGAGTCACCTTTAGAAACACATGATCCCCAACATTAAACTCTAAGTGTCTCCTTATTTGAAGGACATATGATTTCTGACGATCTTGTGCTACCTTCATAATCTCACGAATCACCTGAACCATATATATTGTATTCTTCACTAGTTTTGGTCCGAGAATTGCTGACTCTCCGACCCCCGTCCAGTACAATGGAGAATGGAAAGGTTGGCCATACAAGGCTTCAAGCAGCTCCATACCGATGGTGGTGTGAAAACTATTATTGTATGTGAATTCCACCAAGGTTAAGTGACTAATCCATGAACCTCCAAAATCATGAACACAAGAGTGCAACATGTCTTCAAGAGTCTGGATGGTCCGCTCTGTCAGACCATCTGTTTGAGGGTGAAAAGTAGTTTTAAGGCATAGCTGAGAACTGAAGACATGCTGGAGACATTTCCACACCCAAGAGGTAAAACGAGGATCTCGATCAGAAATGATTGTCATAGGGACTCCATGAAGTCTCACCACCTCCTCTAGATACTTCCTCAACATAACATCCACTGAGCTCAACTCCATGATCTCTATGAAGTGGGTCGATTTTGTTAAACAATCCACTACCACCCAAATAGCATCATGTCTTCCCAGAGCTCGACGTAAACCTGTAATGAATTCCATTGAGATGTCCTCCCACTTCCATTGAGGAATCTCAAATGTATGGAGAAGACCACTAGGAACATGGTGTTCGGCCTTCACCATTTGGCAGACTAAACATCAAGAAAGAAACTTCGCAACCACACGCTTCAGCCCATGCCACCAAAACTGACTCTTCAAGGATCGGTACATCTTTGTCACACCAGGATGTACTGCTAAAGGTGAACTGTGGAACTCTCTGAAAACCATCTCGCACATCACCAATGTACAAAAAATCCCTCCATGATACAACACTCTGTGTTTTTCATCCTTAGACCAACCATCAGGGGCATCACCACAAACAAATTTGTCTCTCCAGACCTCCACCTCAAGATACCCCAACTGGGACTCTTCCAACTTATGCACCAGGGATGATTGTACCTTCATCTGAAAAAGATAGAATGTACCCCCAACAACTCCCATATCAAGATGCAAAGCTGACAGTTCCTCCATTAAACTCCAAGAATCACTAGATTCACGCACATCATTAATAAGTGACTTTCGGCTCAGCGCATCAGCTACAAAATTCCCTTTTCCTGGTGTATATGATATTTCGAAGTCATATTCCTTCAAGAACTCGATCCACCGACATTCTCGCAAGTTCAAGTCACACTGGGAGAAAACATACCTCAAACTCTTGTGATCAGTGAAAACCACAAAGCGTTCACCAATGTGGTAATGTCTCCACAACTTTAGATAAAAAACCACGCTTTCCAACTCAAGGTCATGAGTGACATAGTTGCGTTCATGGGGACGCACCTACCAAGACCCATAGGAAAAAACTGACCTCCACTGCATGAGGACATAGTCTAACCCCAGATGTGAAGCATCACAAAAGAAATCAAACTGGACTCCCTCAACTGGAAGACAAAGGACTAGAGCACATACTAACTTCTCTTTTAGATACTCGAAATCTACCTGAAACTGATCAGTCCATATGAAAGCCTGATCTTTCCTGTTCAAAGCTATCAGAGGAGTTGGAACTCGATAGAAATTCGATACGAACCTCCGGTAGTAGCCTGCAAGACTGAGGAAACTTCTTACCTCTGAAACTTTCCTTGGGGTTTCCCAAGAAACAATTGATTATATCCTTAAAGGGTCCACATCTACTCCCTATTGGGACACAACATTCCCCAGGAAACAGACATATCGAGCCCAAAAAACAAACTTCCACAACTTCCCAAACAGCTGATGTCGACGATGAACTCCCAAAACGGCTCGTAGATGCTCTGCATGCTCCTCTTTAGATGTGGAGTATACAAGGATTTCGTCGATGAAAACTGTCACGAACTTGTCCAGGAACTCACTGAACACAACATTAATCAAAACCATGAACACAGCGGGAACATTCGTTGCACCAAAAAGCATTACAACGAACTCATAATGCCCATGGTGGAAAATGAAAGCAGTCTTCGGGATATCCTCATCCTTCACACGCATCTGAGGATATCCTAACAACAAGTTGATCTTTGATAACCAACATTCACCCTTCAGTTGATCAAATAATTCATCAATCCACGGAAGAGGATAGCGGTTCTTTATTGTCACTTTGTTTAAGCGATGATAATCGACACACAACCGCAAACTGCTGTCAGCCTTCTTCACGAACTGAACTGGTGCACCCCCTGGTGAAAAACATGGTCCAACTAAACCACACTGCAACAGACCATCAAGATGTATACATTTCTCTCGTAATGTAAAAGGGGACATCCTATACGGAGACATAAAGATAGGAGACTCTCCTGGGTGTAGTTCGATCCCAAACTCAATATCTCGTCGAGGGGGCAATTCTATAACCTCTTCGGGAAAGACATCAGGGTACACCTCTACGACCCTCGGAAACACCAACTGTAGAACCTCTAAAGAACTCAGCATCATCTCAGCCTCCATGGATGATAAGGATGGAACACGCCTATGACCAATCCGAGGATCTCACTCACCAACAAACACCACCTAATCTCCCTCAGCACCAAGGAAAACAACCTTCTTCCTGAAGAAATCCACAATATCCTGCACCGAATAAAAGCAATCCATGCCAAGGATGACATCATATGGTTGTATTCGATATCATAAGAAATATCCCCAAGAGCTGTGCTGCCCTAACACTAGATAAAAATCTCTACATATATCAAACAAGCTAGCTCGACCCTCAACTAGCGTAGTCAATGCTACGGGCACTTTAAGCCTCTCTACCTCATGTCCCAAGGCATGGACAAGGGTAGGTGATATGAAGGAGTGTGTCGCTCATGAATCAAACAAGGCATACATTAAGGTAGAGAACAAGAAAAGGGTACCTCGAACGACATCTAGATCGTCTGGAGCTGGCAATGCTAGGGAATGAAGATGACCACGACCTCCTCTATGTCCTCTATGACCCTGATGAAGACCACCACCCCATCCGCGCTCTACTCTCTGAGGATGAGGAGAATCATGGGGTAGTCCTCTACATGCACCATCTACCCTCTGCTGATCGAATGCTGGTGCAACTGGCTGCTGCTGCCTCGGCTAGAACTACCTCAACAGAGGAACCTAGAGTGGAGCGCCTGACGCACGATGACCGCTCTGATAAGTCGAGCACTCATGTTGCTAATAGCCATGTCCACCACAAGAAAAACAAGAGCCTAATCCCTGGGCATAGTCCTGAGAGTTTCTACCTCCATAGAAACGAGATACGAAGGGCTGTGACCTACCCCCAGCGGAACAGAAACTCTTCTACCCTGAAAAGTGGGATCCTCGGACCACAACCTTTCTTCGTGAGGAATCATGCTGATTCCCCTCTCATGATGATCTGGTCCTAGACAATTTCCTCTCGACAACCTCCGGCCTCACCAGCACCTCGAGATATGTCTTCAGCATAAATGGGGTGACCTGGAGCTGGATCCCTGGATGCAAAGCCTCCTCGAAATGCCTCGCCCTGGCCTCCTCATCTGGTAACAGGTCTGAAGCATATCGTAGAAGGTTCCTTAAATGGATTACAAACTCTCAAACACCGGAGCTCCCCAGTCGAAGGGTAAGAAGCTCCTGGAGACTGGAAACCTTCACATTCGAAGAAAGGAACTCAACTCTAAACTTTTCTCGGAACTCCTCCCATTGTATTGCTGACTCCTCACGATCCTCGAGGATCAAGAGCCACCATTGCCTAGCTGCTCCATGCAGAATTTTCACAGCTAAGGACAGCCAGTGCTCCTTTTGAGCACAGATCGAACTGAATCCTATCTCAGCCTCCTCCAACCAGTCTTCCATGACCGCATCTGTAACAGATACCTCGTACTTTAGTAGACTTTGGCACTGAAACTCTCATAGTTTCTTCCTCCAAGTATCGGCGTCGTCATCTTCTACCCTACGGTGACCTGCTAGAACAGCCTGTTGAACATCTTCTATTCAAACCTGACGAGGACGTCGACCTGAATCCATACCTGCAAAATAACAAACAATTAGAGCTCCTAAGACTATAATATGGAAGACTCAACATTAATTAATTAATTTTTTTCTTTCATTCGTTTCAGGTTAACCTATCCCAAGGTCTACCCAATAAAACACAGGCACAAAGAAGAATGATGCATGATCGTTTCCTAGGTATTTGCCCTACAACAATTATCACCTTGTTTAGTAGCCATTGTAAACTTAAAGGTCCGTGAAACAGATTAGAGGGTTCCCTAAACACCTATGTCTCTGCCGGTCTCCAGTGTTTACCCCACTTGATAAACATGAATGACACATTTGACCTACCAACCCATGCAACCTCACCAGTGCCTAACTCCAAACTCCATCCTATTCCTCAACCTGCCTCTAATACCACTCTGTCATGACCCCCTCCTCAAAAAGTGTACCCCTCCTGGGCCGACAATGTGAGAAGGGAGATAATGTCCCCTGAAACCCACCTCCAGTAGGCCCTGGGTTGGCGATTAGCACCGAGGGTATAGTAACACACCAATGGAAGTCATTACCCTCTAACAGAACACATGCAGAAGAGAGGGATAAGATCTACACCAACCAACCCCAACAAAAATATAAATGAAACCCAAGTACATATATGAAATGACATGAAAATGTACTACAACTGAAAGGGGAAAAACTAAAAGTACCCAAAAGAAAGTAAAAACAGCAGTGTCCACAAGCTCGAACAGCTATTGCAACCTCATGCTAGTAAAAACCAGCTTGATCTCCAACCTTCTCCAAGCGACCTGAAATATAGTTTATATAAACATAGGGTGAATGTAATAGTATACTCTGTAGGATCCTCCCCGAAGTCTCTCATGCAAATGTAATGAAATCATGGCAAAGAACAGTGAACAATAAGTGAAACTAACACTTCACCTAAATAGGTATACTATGTTCCCAACCTCACCATGGAAACTCTCACCAAGTAACAAATACAATATTATAGTATACAGTAACGAATATCAAGGGTAACCCGCTACTACTTCTCCACTAGTTTTCCTCTTTTCCCCAATGACAGACATCCTATGCATCTCTCTCCAAAGTCTTACCCGTATAAACATGGGATAAGCTTCATAATCTGCACCACGTGCACTTCAATGGCTTGACCGCAGACACCTGGGCTAAGCTCCACACCGTCCTCACTACCAAAAGTGACCAGGTAGTTTCCGGGATCCACCACAGGCCGCATAAAGTGTATCATATATCGGGTATTGTACCTCAAGCCATTACAGCCCATACACCGCGTAAGGATCCTCAATCCATCACATCCTATACACATTACACCTATAGTAGTCCATAGGATACTATATCCAGAATATATGTGTGGAAATAACCACAATCAATTACATCACTCTACACACATATATGGGGAAATCTAACCAATGTGCCAATGACACTAGTATCAACCAAGAGAAGAGAGTGGGGTCAAAGGGTGTAGTCATCCATTCATCCTCCCACCAGAATGTTGGGGAAAACACCCTCCAGGGCACAGAATCCCCAGGCTGTCAGTTGGCCTTACTGACCGGGAAGAGTAGCATATAGAAACACAAAAAGTACATGATATATATAACTCACAACCAAACTATGTGCATAACCTAGTATTAGCTTCTACTGCAGCTAACATCTCTCAGACTCCTGTCTACTATTTCTAAGACTATGTATCCTATAAGCACACAACCAATTAAATATCTTCATTAGTTTACTTCATTCCCTTTTTCATCAATTCCACTCTACGTTAATTAATTATTTCATCATTAATTAACCATGAAAAACCCACATTAACTTTCTTGGCATCACATTCCAAATTTACTATTCCTTTACAGTTACAACATCACCATTAAACACCAGTATCTCCATCCCCATGGATTATCAGCATTTAATCAAAAATTCATTTTAGAACTACTTTCCCATATTCCCAAGAATTCTAGAAAATCATCCAATGATACTAAACACAAGGTGCTCAACACGGTGAGTAGATATATTACCCGTCGAGTCATTGCTGCCTATAGCAAGAGAGTAGGACCATTCTCCCTCGAGAGGCTAAAGAAAGAAAGCCCATGGCATACCCCGCACCTCTTCACCCCTTTCAGGAGAAGGGTAAGCAAGACCAGCTACCTTGAGCAGTGGGGAAAAGTAATGTAGATAAAAAACCAAGAATCAACAAACACCCAACAATCACTACCATCCCATTCCATCATCCCTGGTTTCCTCCCTGACACCCATATGCATAAACTGATGCATCTCTCCACTCTAGGCGTCATCCTCTTCTACAACCACAGGGCCTACCTACCTCCACATATCACAACACCCCTCCAGGGTAATATCAGAACACAAGATATTACATCACGCCTTCCATGTTCACAGCACAACACAAGCAGCAGGAAAAGAATCATTACAAAAAATGGGCTCTTGGCCCTTTAACAAGGCATCCGACCTTCGAACAACAAACACCAAAAATCACATTAAATTGGATTTTAGCCCTAATTCACAATAATGGGGTAACCCCAAACCCTTCAGGGAATCCAATCAATCATGTTCATAAATCCATATTGAATTAATATATTCAATTCGTTGGTTCTAACATAATGATCCAAAACAGTAAGATATCACTGAATATTAAACATTCTTACTATGCCAAATTTGATCAACATCAAATTAGAATATCTACAACAATCACAACAACCAGATTCATTTACATGCCTCTTTATCATTATCCAATTAATTATCAATTAATTCCAGCTTTACGTTCATTATCAATTCCATCAAGAACAACACGCTAACAAGCAAGGAATATATATATCACACTATCTAGAAAATCAAGAGGAAAACCGTTATCACGGTACAAAGAAACACATGTGATCAAACCAATTCTTTTAATACGATTCAAGTATTTAATTAGGTAAATTTCATTGTGATCCAAAGGCCAGAACATGATAACTCTACAATTTCACATAAACAAATAAAGAATCCACAAATGCCCTACCTCAACGGTCAAGGAACACTCAAGAAACCGGATCGATTCTCCACGAATCCTCCTTAGATCTCCTCTCCAATAACCACCTTCAACAAATCTCATCATAACCGACATCCACATACCTGGATCTACCCATAACAGGCATAGAACTAAGAAGGCGAGAGGAGAGGAGGAGAAGATCTAGGTAGATCTATGAAACCAAACAAAAAGATCACATACCATGAGAAACCAGCTTCGATTTGGGAAGAGAAGCCTCCGGATCGCCTCCAAAATGATAGGGAGAGGTTCTTCCACCTCCAAGGAAGGGTAATCCTGAGTTATGGCAGATTAGGGACTTAAACGAGGTGATTAAAGGAAAAACAGACAAGATCCTAACTTTTAGGATCTAACGTTAAGTGCCTGAACGGCCTAGTCACACGGTTAGACAAACCGTGTGCTAACCGTGAGGTCACCACTACCTTATCCACTCAGCTCGCACAGTTTGGTGGAATGGTATAGACAAACCGTGCGCCTACCGTGCGGTCTGGAATTCCATCAAGGCCAGCAACTCATGGCTTGGCCGCATGGTTTAGGCAAACCGTGCGCCTCTCGTGGGAAAACCATAACCCTTTAGATTTCCTTAAAAGTCCACCCAAATGCACCCCAATCCACCTTGACCTTCCAGATCACCTCCGAAACTACATTTTCAAAAGGGAATCGACTGGAGAGGTCTGGGCCATTACATATTGAGAAAGAAAAAATGTTTTTGAAGTAAAAAATGTTATTTTCCTCAAGAATGGTGTTCAAGTGTTTTATCACAATTATTTTCCTTCTAAGATAATATAGGGTTCTATTTCTATCTATATTATTACATTGATTTGATTATGTTATGATGGAATTATTTTTAGGATGTCCTTTATCATATATGGATTATGTTATGATGGCATGATGTTTAATAATCCCATTTCTATTACATGGGTTATGCTATGATGTATGATTTATGATTTTGTGGAACACATAATAATGGTATCATTATGAGATGGGTGAGACCTATATATCTCTCCAATACATTGGGAAAAGATTTATATCTCATGAGATAGAAATGGATGGAATGACAAGACAATCTGGTTCAGTGATACATGACTAGAATGAGGATTGAACTGAGTTCAGTAACGAAATTTGTCCACAATGATAGTCATGCCAATGATTCTTGACTAATATGAAATGATTTTCTATGATTATGTGTGTATGACACAAATTGTCAAATTTTATGTTATTGTTATTGAGATTACATTTAACTACTATGATTTATCATATGTCATGATATAATGATCTCTTTTTCATGATTAATATTTTCAAAAGGTTATGTTCTTAAGAATATGATATGATTTATATTTCCTTCGTTTACCCTTACTGAGCATATTAGGTCACCCTGTTGTATGTTCTCTTTTCCCCAGGTCAGGAAGAAGTGTATTAAGTAGAATATGCCAAAAGAGACTCTCGATATGATGAAATAAACGGGATACAATGTTGAAGCTTTAGGAAACCGTTGTTTATGTTTCCAAGTTTCTAATGAAACTATACCTATACGATCCTATCATGGTTTTATTATAAGTTGTAATAAATATGTTTAAATTCTGAATTAATAAAAATGTATGTAATGTATGGGTCGTTATAACTAGGATGAGTTACATAAAAAGCATCAACACATTCCTATGTCCCCTTATTACCAATTTCCAAATGAAGGGAAAAAATATGCCCTTTGATACTATTTTGAATTACCTCAATCAAAATCACTAAGATCTAGATAAAGTTTCATATATCATTCAATATTCCTACCAATATTGAAGAAGTTTTTTAGTAGTATTAAGGATCAAGTTAGAGTCATTGGGAGACTACGACATCGAACATAATGAAAAATAAAATATAAATAACCAAAACATGAAATAATATACAAACAATGTATATAGAACAATACATATGAAATATATAAAAATAAATAAAATAATGTGATGAATAAATATTCTAAGAAGATACAACAACAAATCACCCACTCTGCTGATTAGAAGCAAAATACAAAAATAAAATTATAGTACAAGAGGCTATGAAACTACATGCCACACCCCATACCAGTCTCTAGAATCGTAGTGAGTAATGTCACTCATCTATCATTCATGGACCTCAATGCAACATGTAAATATAATATGTGAGGGAATATCATCAAAACATGAAATATTTTTTACACCACAAGATTTTTATGACATAATTTTTTTTTAAAACCAATTGATTTCAGTGACGTCTTTCATTACACACAACTCTGTCATAAATGCTTTTTGATATCACATTCATGTTTAATTTTTGGTATTTTTCTCATATGTTTCAAAAGAAACACTTTATTTGGGCCTCTTGGATGAAGTTATGAATTTTATAATATTTTATTAAATAAATATTTAAAGATATCACATTCATGTTTTTAATAATATATCATTTTTAATAAATATTTGTATGATTCATAAATTTGAATATAAATATTATTATAAAAGAAAAAAGATTTATTTGTATCATTATAATTTTTTTCATTTTTACTAAAAAAAATAATTATATTAAATAATTTCAAAAAAATGATGTATTAATTATTTTATTATGGGTAATATGAATGAAATGTTGTTAAAAAATAATAAAATAAAAGTAATTTGAGATAATTAATGTATCCAATGATTTTTTAGATGATATTCAACTCTTTGATAAAATAAAATAGTTTTTTATTATTAACTTATTATCTTGATATTTTTTAAACTCCAATAATTGAATAGTGTAAAAATTCACAATGATAATATATTATCAATTTTTTTAAATTATTTAAAAATCATAAAACATCATTAAAAATACCAAGTATTTTTAATATTTAATAAAATGTTATAACTTGGTTGTTTATGTTAGAATTAACATTATATAAATAAAATTTAATACCTTTTAAAATTTAAATATTTGTTACCTTGCATAAAATTATAATATAATAAATAAAGGTTACTTAAAATGATATGGTTTAAAACAGATAAAAAATTTGTATAAAATAAATTGGTGGATGATATTACAACCTTATCTCATCATAGCTCAAAATATATATCATTTTCATGTATTTTTATTGAGATTAAATTTATTATAAATTGATATATTTTTTGTAATTCCAAAAGTAACTCTTAATTCAATTTTAAAAAGGCTCCTCCTCCCTCACTTCTTAACATTACATTGAGACTTCATGATTATCCATCCCCTTCACATTAACATATCAACATAACATGACATATTCTATACACTATTTTATTTTTAGAAGATCAACCCTATTGTCACTAATTGGATATCTAGATGTGTCTCACTGATGAATTGGAGGTTTGGATATGTACGAAGGTAATCATACCTACGGTAAGAGTTTTTTTATCTCACCTTTATTTTAATGAGAATCTTTCCTTATACACTATAATTTATTTTATATAGTGTATATAATACCAACTAATTACATTTATGATTATTATGTAGAATATTATGGTACTCTCATGTCCTTATTTATTTCTTTGTTTCAGGGGGAATACAATTCTATTGATTTAAAATTGAGGAGTATTGATTTCACATTATCTTAAATATTTTAGATTGTTTAATCTTAATACTATGTTGGGAAATATTTATCATCAATGACCATGTTTTCTATAAAAAATCCAATTTTTTTTAATATTCTCCAATGTATTTTTAAAGTCATTTTTACCCTTTTCTGACTTTTTACTACATTGATTAAAAGAAATGGTTTTATTGTTTTCCCAATGAAATATGTTGTTAATTTATAAAAAAAAATGAAATGAAGGTTTTTTATATTTTATTGGATGATTTCCTTTCATGTATGATATTAATTATTATTTATAGGGGTTCTTATGTTTTATATTTAATTATATTTATGAAATCCATTCCTTTTCACTGGGTATGTTATGATTGAATGTTATTTATGAAACCCAACTATTTTTATGGGTTCTAATATAAAGAATGATTAATTATATTTTAATACACATATATATGAGTTTTATTAAGTGATTGGTACAAACTATTTCTCCCTCAAATGAATTGTGTAAAAATATATATCTCATGAGATTGATAGGACTGAAATGGGATGTGAAATCCATTCGTTTATATAAGGATGGAATGGGAGTAATCATTGTTTAGTAATACATTAATGAAACTTAGAGTATACTCAGTTCAGTAAAGGACTTATTCCACTATGATGGTCTTGTAAATATTCCAGGACTCATACGGAAATGATTTACTTTGTTAATGTATTTTCCATATGTCTATATTGTATACCAAAGTTATTCATTTATGATTAATGATTTATAATTTTTGATGACTTATTATAAGATTTAATATTTTGATCTTTGATTTATAGGGTAAAATATTTAAAGTCATATACCATTATATTTGTGTGATGATTCATATTATCATTTATTACCATTACTGAGAATTTTATCTCAATCGTTTATTATATTTTCTTTCCTCTAGTTTATAAAAAAATTCTAGGTCAGAGAACTAAATGGGAAGAATATTGAAGAAAAAATTAAAGATAATTCTCTAGACTAGAAGTTTGTGTTACATGATTTGAAAGGAACTAATGTAATATGGTATTTGGATGTGTGTTTTTTGTATTCCAAAAAATGATGTAATAATAAAGTAATTAATGATTAGGTTGTTATTTTAGGTTTCAGGGTGATTTTTTAGTCGAAAATTTGAAATTAGTATGAGAAAACTATATTAAGATCCTTAAAGATATTTATAAGGATATTTCTAGGGATGTATATAAGAATATCTCTATTTAAGGGTAACAATTTTATTATTATGGTAATGATAATGGATAGCCAATAATTAAACATAATATATTATAGATTGGAATTAATAACCCTTGATTATATGGTTTTCCCAATATGATTAATGTTTCTCACACTTTGCTTTATGGATTTAGTAAGGAAATGAACTAGAAGGAACTCTATTAACATTAAATGTTTCAGATTTGGATATAATGGGAATTATGATATTGGATGTACCTAGTGGGATATTCTTAAAGAGAATCATGAAGGTGGTATTATTAATGGATTTACTGAAGAATATAAGGAAAACACAAATAAAATATTAATGGTACAAGTTGTTATTCTATTATTTTTTACCTTAAAAATAAGAATCATGATTGTATATATGATAAAAATACATATTAAATGATTAATATTTCATTTTATAGGAATTTTATATTAAGTAATAAGATGAAAAATCTTGAGTAAGGGTATAAGAATAATGTTGGATGATTGAAGTGTATCTATTTTGGAATTCAATGATTATTTAATATTAATCTTGAAGTATATAATAATTGTTTATCGAAATTTTAATTTCTGAGTTTTCAATAATGTCTGAAGTGATACTATAACAAAGAAAAACGATTTAATGGAAAGGATACATTATGCTATGGTATCCCTTAACATGATTTTAAGGACGAGAGGATAATATATTCTATGGATAATGAAATTATTACATGGATAATGTAATATAAGATAGTATTTATGAGATTATAACGGATAATGAATTTGTTAACAAATTCATTTATGTTAACATGGATGGGGTTTACAACTTCTTGGATTTATGAAATACATCATGTAATGATTGTATCAAGGAAACGTACATGTTTTCAATAAATATGTATGGTAATTAAGGGTTTTATATTGTTTTAATATAATACATAATGGAGGAATTACAATTTTTGGAATATGACCACCATGAGCTGCATTATGATATATGGGGGAAACTTTTAAGGTGATTTAAAGATCTTTTTTGTATAGTTTTGTATTATATTCTTTCAGAACGATTACAATGTCATCCATTTATGGAATGAATAAGGTAAACTTTGCATGAATTTTGGAGATTAATGTATTATCTCACCATATGAGGATTTATGCATATTGAATAGACTTTTCTCACATTTATTTGAGATAATATCAGATATAAGAAACTATAATTATATTTTTAGATCTCATGATTTTATAATAATTTTGGAATTATAAAATTACCATCCGTTTTTTATAATAGGGTGTGAAGTAGAAATTAACAAATTGACATCATAGTATAAGATTTCTAGAAAGAATTTAAGTATATATTCTTATAAAAAATAATCAACATTACGAAAGGGGTTTTGAAATAAATTTTTTTCCAATTGTCAACAATGTTGGTGATATTAATTACCTCCTTCACACATATATATTTTTTGGTTTTCTAATAGTTAACATTCACTATATGAAAAAAATTATTATTATTTGTGATCATTATCAATTTATAAAATTATTTAATATCTTACTCCATGTCTATCCCATCAAATATGTTATTCTATGTGGAAACCTAGTTATGTGTTACTTTGGGTAACCATTATGTTTCTAACATTCATTTTTTTAAAGGAGTATTTAGTATTTGTTTCTAAAATGTTAGTTTCTATGAATAAATCATTAATGTATTAAAACATTCATAACCTATAAAAATTTCGTTGATGAAATTCATTTTAAAAGGTGTATAATTTTACACCCCATGATTGTTGTGAAATATATATTTTTTTAAAACCATTTTATTTCATTGATTTCTTATGTTACCCTAAACATCAAATTAGATTGTGCTACAAATGGAATTGACTTTTTAGAAAACATTATATTATTTTTATTTAAATAAGATAATAACCCAACCATTAAATTAAATTTCATTAATAGTATTAAATAACTTATGAAAATATAGGTTTTGTAAGATGAATTTATTATTTACAAATTACTTAGAAACGAAAATACATACAAATAAATTATAAAGGTAATTTTTATTTTCCTGTAGTTGTTTTGTCTTAGTAATTAGATTAATTACAATTATTTAATGATATAAATGGTATATATATATATATAATATATTAAATATAATTTTAAAATTCATCATATGTGTTTTCTAGATAGTATATAAAAATATGTCCAATATGAAAAATGAAAGATTTATTTTTCAAAAAATAATTTTTTTACACCATTTGATAGCGAAATTGTTCTAAATATTTTTATTTATACTTTTGGAAATTATATTCTATAAATTAAAAAAAAAAATTGAAATAGGAATATCAAAATTTACTTTTGTGGATTTTAATGGTATTTTCATGATACTGACTGACTGAAAATTACTTTTTTTATTATAAAACACTTTTTAAGGGAATGTGAGAAACCAAATACAAACAAAGAAAACTATCGGACCGCCCCATCCCAGTAAGTAAACCAAAAACAAGACTTCATCGACACAGGGTCCCTCGGAAAGCAGTTTCAGGCAGAAGCACAAGCATAGAACCGATGGCGAAGCCATACCCTCTCAAGAATCCAATTACAAGAGACCTGCATCAATGAAGACTTAATTCTCTAAACTTCTTCCATATCTTTCCCAAGTACCATTCATTGAAAATCAAAAACAAATACTTCAATGAAAATACAAAAGTGACTGGAAGAAACTAGCACACACAACACAAGCACTCACACCAGCCATCCACAACGACTATCTTAAACTATGTTGCTAACCAGAAACATAATATTACCCAAGTATGCTTCCCTAAATAGTTTCCAAGTAAAGGTAGATATGTTTAAGCCTACGTATTACAATATCCTTTTCTCAATAATAGACCCAAGATGATCCCAGGTCGAATGTACCCCTCAATACGGATCCTTCCGTTGTTGAAACCCCCTACCAATATTGATTCTTTTTTATCGATCCATGAAAATTTCTCCTCCTTGAGGGACACCTCTAGAGACCTCCCTATAATTCTAGAAGCATCCTCCTCATTTCCATTGAGAAATAGTACATGTTCTATCACTTATTCTTCAGAGCATAAAAGTAGAACCAAAGACTGAGAATTCGGCTGCCCTATCCTCAGGTAGCTCAAAGACTCCATAACCATCCTCTTGTCACACATCCCCTTTTCCGATTGAGCCTTCATAGGAAGTGGTAGAGGAGAATAGTCCTTCCTCCCCTTCCACCTCTGGGTCTACTGGTTTGGTGTTTCATCTGCCGAATGTTCGTGCTCATCTTCCTTGCACTCATACTCACATCCTCAAACTGCCTCTGGTGAGTAGCTGGCGGAATCACTCAAGTCTTCTTCAGCAAGCCACTCGAATTTGTTATTCAGGGGAATTGAGATCTGAGGCCTAGCAGTAGAACCCCATGTCCTCCCCTTAACGTATCGCTAGTCCTCCTTAAAATAAGTCCCCTGAAACCCTTTCTACAAAAAACGACTAACTAGCCCCATTGGCCTAGCCAAATTATTCTCCCCCTTGTCCGATATCTGCAACAAAACCTCCTGGCTTCCAGACTCTTGAATTTTCACACTAACCAAGTCTTTCTGAACCAGACTACACTTCTCCACTGCAAGAACAATTTAATAACGATCCACGCCTAGCCTCAACATGTTAAACACATCTGCGACTGGTGGATTGTTTTGAGGCACCAATGTCCTCTTCATAGGAGACTAAGAACCTGCCACAAATGCCCCATCACACATAGCTAATATGTTAAACATTTCCTCCTCCAAATGCAATCTTCTAGAAGGATTTCCCAACCCATAATTTCTTCCTCCACTGTATACTTCTGTTTGAACGTCTCTCCCTTTCCCTGTCCCCCATATGCCTTCCCGCAATAACTTCCCCTTCCCAAAGCGTGCTGAGACTCTATACAATAGACGTCCAACGAGTGACCAAATTTATTGCAACCCGAACAGTAATCAGTCAAATTTTCGTAGACCACCCATTTTCTACCACGGTATTCCTCACCCACAGTGATCCAAACATAATCAAATGGTACCCTTGAAGCATCCACATCGACAAAGACACGTGGATTAATAGGTTGAAAAAGAGCTTCATTGCGGCTATCCAAGAACATTTACCTATCGAGCAAATTCCATAGCATACGCACAATTGAAGGATTTTGAAATGGCAGGGGAATATTTGGGAAACATACCCAAGTTTCTATTGTTTAAGGATCGCATTTCATATGCCAATCGAAAGACCATCTAAATAAAAAGAATCATAAACCGTTGAAGTAACGAGATGCACTTGACCACGCCTTGAAGATATTTTCCTCCGAGGAGAAGTGAATCATAATGTGTAGACTATCCATCAAACCCACTATCGCCACGTCCTATAAATCGCAAAAGTTGAACACATGCATATTGAACGCGTCCATGGATGGTCGCCGTTGGAAAAACCTAGAAATTAAGGTGTTCTTCAGAAGATACGAGGTTTCTGGGAACTCCGTGGCAGATAACTGGAGATTAGTGTGACCATCGAGAAATTCTGAAACTTTTGGTCCAAGAGGAACTTGAGGAAAATAGGGGAAGTAGGTCAGGATTCGTGAAGGGTGTGACCATCAAGCAATTACAAAACATTTGATATGTTTCATATTTTGATGTGAAGTGAAAGCACAAATTTATATTGAAAACTATATTTTTTCATTTAATGTTTTTACATGGTCAAATAATGTTTTTGATTAGTTTTATGTTTTAATATGTTAATTTTGATTTTCAATAATTAAATTATGTTATTGAAAAATAATTTATATAGATATTTTTTATATTTTTTTTAAAAAATATTTTATTAGAAAATTTCTCTTCATTGATTTTTATCAATTTTATTTTATATTTAATTATTAATATTCTATTTTTTCAAATTCTAACATAATATATAGTATTTTTATTAATAAGGTCCAAATGTTTTATATTGTATCCTTTTTTCCGATATGAATTGTCACAATGGAAAATTTTGTTAACTCATAAAAGAGTAACATATGCAATTTTAGTTAAAAATAGAATTATAAAGAATATAAATTGACCCAAAAAAATTTCAAACATTTATTGGAAGAATAAAAATATACATTTAAAAATTATTTATCTAACTTGAGTCATTTAATGGACACCATTCATTGAAAATTATTTATATAATATTTAACTGAATGTAAGACACAAAATTTTATTCTCTTTGTGTTTGATATCTTTTACTTGACGACATGGGAAAAATTTAATATTATGAACATATATCAATAATAATGTTTAAATAAAAATGTTTTTCATAAAATAAATTTAGTTATGACTTTTTTGGCCATTTGGGTGAAGTTATGGTATTTATATTATTTTATTTAGTAATTAGTTAATGATATTCCATTCATCTTTTAAATAATATATTACTTTTAAAATAGGGTAATACATAAGGTATATTTTCCTATAAAAACAATTCACAAATATAGAATATTTATCTTCTTCATAATAATTATTTTTAATTTTTATTAAAAAAATAAGTATATTAATCATTTACAGAACATTGATGTAATGATAATTTTATTCACAAAAATATAATGGAAATGTTATTAAAGATATTAGAATAAATATAAATTTTATAAATAATCTATCCAAAAAATTGCATAGAAGATCTTGAACTCTTAGGTATATAATAAAATATTTATTTTTAAGGTAAATATTTATCATCATATTTTATAAAATCCATGAATTGAATGGTGTCAAAATTTTCAGTATTTATATTTTATCAAAATTATGTACTTTTAAATTATTTAAAAATAAAAAAACATCATAAAAACAACAAAAATTATTATAATATGGTATTAAATGTTATAAATTATTAATTGTTTTTTCTAATCAACATCAATTAATAAAAATATATAATCTTGTAATATTGAAAAAATTGATAACTTACATAAACATAATATATGTTAACTAAGGGTTACTCAAAAGGATAGGGTATAGGAACAATAAAAAACAATCCTATAATCTATTGGTTGATGATATTATAAACTTATCTCATAAAAACTTCAAATATAAATCTGTTTGGTGGAATTTGTATTGAGATTAAATTAACATTAAATTAATATTTTTTATATTAAAAAAGTACCCCTCACTTCAATTATAAAAGGGATCCTCCTCCATAATATCTTGACATTACATTGAGACTTCAGTCTTAGCCATCTGACATAAATTTCCCTTCAAAAATTCACTACCATCATTTTAGATGTGGTGTTCTTCTCATTAGACCAACTCGATTGTCCCTAAGAGGTGATCTAGTGTGAGCTCACCTAATAATAGGAGGTTCAAATACGTACGAAATAAATCATACCTAATGTAAGGTATTTTAGTCTCACCATTATTTCTATGAGAAAAAATCTTTATATACTAATTTTTTATTATATACTACGTATATAATTCTCATGAATTTATTTTATGATTATTATCCAGAAGATTACAATAATCTCATATTCATATAATTTTATTCTATCATAGGTAATACGATTCCCTTTATTATAAATTGATATTTATTTTTTTCACAATATATTAAATATATGGGATTCTTCACATTAAGTATCCACTAGAGAATATTTACCATAAATTTCACCATTTATTAAAAAAAATCAAAAAAATGTCTAACTATTCTTCTATGAGTGTTTAATGTCATTTTTACCCAATTTTTTCTTTTTTACTACATGGTTTAATAGAAACCTTTTATTATATTTCCAAATACGTTTCAATATGATTTTTGTAAAAAAACAAAATGATTGTTTTTTATCTTATATGAAATAGAAAATTTTTTATGCTTTCACAACGCATTTATTACTTTAAGCTTCCCTTAAAATATTATAAGGTTATTTTGAAATAAAATTGTTTCCTTAAATATTGGGAAGAATTTTATGAGAAGAAAAAAAATTGAAGAATAAATATTTGAAACAATAATTATTTTCAACAGATATGTAAAATGTTACTTATAATTTATTATATATATTTTAAAAACTATGTTACCTCGGTAATTCTTATGGTTGGTTTATGTTTAGGATGTAAAGGTATTTAAGAAACCCAATCATTTACATGGGATATGTAATGATTGAATGTTGTTTATGAATTCCATTTCATTTTATGGGTTCAATTTGCACAATTATTTCTGTTATTATGAAACACATATGTATTGTTTTCATAATATGACATGTGGGACCTATGTCTCCCTCAAATAGACTTGGTAATGATTTATATCTAATGAGATAGATATGATTGATACCTGAAGTGAACAAAGTTTAGTAATATATGAATGGAATGGTAGAAAAATTTGTTCCTTAATACATTAGCTCGAACAAGGAATGAAATCTGTTCAGTAAGGGACTTTTTCCCTATGTGGTCTTGGATACAAGACTAGACTAATATGGAAATGATTTACATTTCATATGTTTTCCCCCCAATTCCATGCTTTATTCCAAATTTATTATTTTTTTGATTTATATCTTATAAATTTTTATGATTTTAGTTCTGAATCAAGATTATGATATTTTATATGTAAGGTATAATATTCAAATTCTTATACCCTTATTATTTTATGATTACTATCTTTCCTTTATTTCCCTTTATGATCATTTTAGCTCACCTATTTTTGTGTTATATTTTATATAGGTTATAAAGAATATTTTTAGGTAGGAGTAATAAGAGAAGTGATATTTGTGGAAAAAATTGAAGATCATTCAATAGAATTGAAATTTTTGTTCTATGTTTCCAATGTAACAAACATAATATGGTCTTTGGGAATATTTTTTTCATTCTTTAGAAATGATTCAATTTAAATGTTCATAAAGCGTGATTTTTTATAGTATTATGCACATTTAGTTTGGAGTATAACTTAGTCGGACACAACCATTTCGATTCCCGACATGACCATTAAATGTAGTTTACATGCATCCGATAATAATATATATGAAGAAAAATAAAATAAAAATTGAAAATGAAAGAAAAATAGAATATAATCACAAAAACAAATGTATGAAATAAAAACCATGTGGAGATTCATCATCTCCTAAGAAAACCTCTATGAATCATAGTTTTACATGATTTGTTTCTATGATAGATATATTATTGTTCATCCACCGGACATATCCCCTTGAGAAAGGGATATTCACAAAAATGGTGGACACATTCCTTCATAAAGGTAATGATATATTCTTGATGATGTAATAAAAAACACATCCCACTTGAGGAATGTTTGCCTAGTCATGAACATTATAAGATATTGAAGATACATGAACCATAAATATGTAACTGATTTTATAGAATGATAAAAAATTACATCAAGAATTATCCAAAACATTAAAAATAAACATTGAAGAAATATCATGAAAAGGGAAAGGGTTAAACATGCACACCAATTTTGATTATTTTTCAAACATATGTCTCATTGGATACACACACACACACCATGCGATCAAGATCAAGCATAGGTATAGTATAATAAGTATATTGTAGGTACCAATCCTTTCAAGCTTTATCAATCAGCAGTTAGGATATATGATATTACAGAATCTTCAATTTTAACCTTGGAACCCTATAAAATGAATAGGAATATTCATTTATATATTCATGAATGAAAATTAATTAATTATTTAATCAAATTAATGGGTATCTTATTTTAAATGAGCAATCTAATCGACTAAAATATCATATTGGGGACCGATTTAGATTCAAGGTATTACATGAGTCTCAAGGTTACCAAGTTAATGGTTGTGTGGCTATATATAAAATTCTTATAGAAATACAAAAAACCAAAGTGTAAGGTAAAGAGAACCACCTACCTAAAATGGTGAAAGCTCCCATTTTGAAATGCTAATGTTATTTTTCTATTCTTTCTAAGTCCATTCAGCCTCCAATAATTCCATGAGGTTTCACTCATGTCTAATAATCAAAAATTAAAAAATTATAAATAAATAATAATTAATTAAAATAATTCAATATACTTGTTACCATATTAATGAAATATACCTTGTGATAAATTGTACCAAATATGAATGACTTCCCAGAACCTCGACTAAACAACCATGGAAGGTATGTCCCATGCTTCTGACATTATTTTTTGTAAAATCCCTATGATGTGGAAAAAATCATTAATAGATTTAACAGTATTAAATTATAAACCTTTATAAGAAACCAACTGTGTGATTCACATTAGACTCCACATTGTCTAATGGAGATAAAGCCACACCCAACTAACCCTTATTTCTTTTTCATGAAAAAGCACAAAATCAATTCCATGTATCACTGGTAAATTCAATATAAAAGTTAAAAAACCATGGTAAGAATTATAAAGGGACATAGATTTATTGAAAACCTACCAATGGTATATACTCATCATCATGGGGAATTATACTTCCATAAAATCCAATGTATCATCTTTCTCATAACATTCCATTCAAGATTCTTTAGATTTTTCATAAGATTTATCTTATCTGAATCAATACATGATCAACAGTTATATAAATATAAAAATAAAATCAAAGGATTTAAAGGGATATTAATTAAAATTAGGGGTCTATCACAACAAACTAATTTCTGATAATGAAAGGAATGTGGTTGGAGGAGCACCTAGATGTCAAAACCCTATATTCCTAACATGACCCAGATATATAAATCATATTAATGAAAGTTAAGGGTTTTAGATAAAACCATTCACTTTTAGAAACTAGAGATACTTCTCAAGATCAATAAACACTGTGAAATAATTGTTTCACATCCTGTTAATTTAGGATTAAAATTCAAGGGATCCTAGCCATGATGATTCACTTCGTGACACATTTTGTCACACCAATAATCCTTCCTACAACACATAGTTTCTATGAAAACCTCATGTAATTCACATAATGTGACTCATAAACTATTTTAAATTTAAACAAATTATTATAATGTTTATTTAATTTACTTAAATCCTCAAATTATAGACCTGAGCTTAGATTATCCAAAACAACGATCGACTAAAAGGAAATGTTTAATTTTTCCATTAGAATTTCCAAGCCACAAACTGTTGTAATTTATATAAATGATAGTACATGGAGATCAATAAAAATTCAAAGAAATAATTTATGGATTTTATGTAGGGATTGGATAATATATGGGGCTCAACTATCTTGAACAATGGAGGAGTGTAGTTTTCTTTTTATAAGTGGGGTGAGGGTAATCTATAGAATAACTAAAAGGATCTTAATAATATAATTATGTTTTCTTTTGAAAGTGGCTCTAATGTTACATTAATTCAAATATGATATGGTTATGGAAGAAATGAATCCAACCAATGAGGTATATGAATTTATTTTTTTGATATTTTGAAGCCTAATCCCATAATATTTGACCATTTTAACTAATTTCACCCTTATGAGAAGTGATAAATATTTTTCAAGGTTATTAATCATGTTAAAAATATTACGTTTTACTTTTTAACTAATATTATTTATAATAATATCATATATGAAAATAATTTTACATTATTCAACTCCTAGAATTTTATAAAAATAAATTTAATATATGTTTACTAAATACAATAAAAACAATTTTTACAAAAAATTGATTATAGGATAAGAATAATTTTTCAAAAAAAATGTTCAATGTTGATTATAATGATATTTATTAAACATTTTTAGATTAATGAAGAGTAATTTTTATGTAAAAAAACTGAAAGTAACATTTCAAATTATTAACTAGAGGAAAATTATTTGAAATGATATTCATATAATATAAAACATTAAATATATTTTCATAATGTCAAGAATATATTTATAAGATTAAATTTATATTTTTATATAAATTATATTACTTCTTAAATATATATTTTATCAAAAAAATGGTTTCATTGATATTAATGTTACACTGACATCATTATAATTCCCTAAAAGTGATGATTTATTTTGTAAAATATGTATTTTCACTATTTTCCACACAAAAAATTATTTTTGAAAAATCTAATGAAATTCTTCCCAAACTAATTTAAAAAGGATAAATTCTAAAAATTCTTTCATTTATTAAAATTAATTATTTAATATATTTTATTTAATTTCTACTCACATTTTTGAATAAATGTGTGTAAGTTATTTTAATTTTATTAAATGTAAAATATTATTTACTATAATTGAATCCAAGGCATTATGTTCTCCACATAATTAAAAATATCATTAATGAAATATATAGAATATCATCTCATGAACAGATGTGGATAGTTCTTTAATGGACCCGACCTAAAACATTACATAATATTGAATTAAGTAATTAATTTTCATTAAGGATGTTTTATGGTTTAGATAATTAGAGAATTAGGTCATAACTTATACATAACAACATGATTATTACATGTAGACACTTCCACTCACTATCCATTTTTTCATAAAACAAAAACTCTTAAAAAAAATATTTTTCTAGTTACATGTTTTAAAAAGAAAAAACATTTCCTTTATCCCATACATGAACCAATTCATCATTATGTTTTGTGAAAAACATTTCAAACATTGGGATGAGCATAAAAATCATAATAAGGGATACATAAAGAAGTAAAACTGTTATTTTTTCAAAAGAACATGTAATACATGAATACATTGTCATAAAGTAATACTTTTCACCTTAACGAAGTAACAAAATCACTTCATTGAATATAAGACCTTACATTTCATTTCTATAACCAAAATAATACCATAAATCCCATAAAAACAATGTATTAAATATAAAGGTAACTTGTGAGATAAAAATAGTTAAATAGAATAACCATTCGGTTGACTTCCCCACATATCACTAAATATAATAACCATACGGTTGGCTTCAATGCCCAATGTATTAAAAGATTTAAGGTAAACACCCGTATATAGTTTATCATGGAACTACCCTCCATTAGTTTAATATGTAACTAACCTTAAAATTCCGAAGTACCATAACATATTAATAAATAATAAAAAAAGAATAGTTAAAAAATAACATGCACACATTGTAATCTCAAGATATCATTTCAATAAATTCCAATAATCAATTCATTTAAAACATTCAAAAAGAAAAGTTTTGAATCAAATAGAATCTTATGACATTGAATCTTGTTACTGTAACTTATAATTTAAAACACTCATGTCATATAAATAAATCCCTAAACCCCATTTTGAATACATTTACATGAAATTGAACGTTTTAGAAGAAGAAATATTTAAAACAGTTAAAATGATCTTTTAGTTAATGAGTCTCTTACCACTTGAGAACACATGAATTAAAACTATTAAGTAATTAAATTAAAAAACATAAAATATCACAATAATATACTATTTAATAAAATATCATTTCAAAAGTGTTCTATATACACCATAGAAGATAATAATGGTGTATAACATAAAGATATTCTTCAACGAAAGGTGATTGAGATAAATTCCATTACCTCGTGTCAGAATTGCCTCGTTCGTTCTTTAATTTAGTAAATAACAAACATAATAAAATTTCTAATGTATTAATAAAATTTTTTAACTTTATTATTCCCTTTATATTACTTATTACAATGTTATAAAAATTACACAATTATTTAAGTTAATATCGTTCATTTTGTTGAAATTGGGTACATGAGTACAAAATGAACTTTTTATAATTAAAAATTGTCCATGTGGTAAAAAGTCCATCATCTCCAAAATATTACTCTTATATATATAACATATATATTCCCTATATATGTATTTATAATATTCAATAACATTTGTAGAAAATAAACGAAATGCACCGTTCATGGAGACAGTAAGCCATACATATGCATGAATGCTTCATTCATTTCTATTTTATAGTTAATAGAAATAAAAAAATAATGATACATATGTATATTATAATTACAATATATTATAATATTTTATATAGGTTACATATGTTCATTAAATCCATCCTTTATATGTTCTATGTATTGAATGAATGATTCATATCACTTTGAGGGGGTGGTAGTCCGGGCTTCCTCAAATGAAATTATCGTGTTTACATATCATGAAAAGAATAAAGTTATGTTGTAAATAAAAATTACCGAATCATAAACATAATTTAACATACTATAAATCATATAAATATAGTTCCATTATAATTTCCACCGTGATAGGTGGTATAAGATAATCGAACAATCATCAGTTCGTGAGATAGTAGTTCGCTGTCCACAGAAAGAGTATATACTAAATATATTAGATGGAGGTATGTATAAGTGTAGTTTGAATAATTATCAAATAATAATAATATTATATTTAGGATACTGGTTTTTTTATGTAATAAATAAATAAGAATAGAATAGGGAGTGAATAAATAGAACACTGGAAATGACCTTTTGAGAAGTCGTTACCTATTAAAATGGGTAACTCCCTTTGATTTGAACAAAAAGGATTTCTTTATTTTCCTATTCCCTAAGGTAATGATTATAGGAGTAATACAGGGATGTTGGGAGCTTATTTAGTCAGTGGTTGGATGGGACAAGGGGATTTTTTGGTGTGGGTATGGGGCTTGAGGTTGTGGCCTTTTATAAGAGGGAGGATGGGTAGATTTGGAATGTTTTGAAAGATAATTTTATTATAAACTGAATTTGGATTTTCAAAAGGTCCTCAACGCCTTTAATTCAATGATAAGATGAGTATTGTTATAAATAGTCTTAAATAACATTTTTAGAAATATTTTGGTATCAAATTTGACCTTATCATTTTGCATTAATCCTTAGTTAACAAATTAAACTATTACCATGTCTTCTTGTATATTCATATTATATTGTTAATATAGTTACCAAAAAATTCCCATCAAAACTCGAGTGTTTCATTTATGAAATTTCCAACATTATCTGAGTCACTTATATGAATATATTATTTTTAATACCTTTATATCATTTAAAAAAATATATTTGTTTTAAAAACACATTTTTGTCAATTTTTATAATATTCATATCAAAAAAAAATTAAAATCCATAAACACTTTATTAATTGAAAAAACCAATATAAATTAAAGGATAAAAATTCATACTCATCCATAAATTTTGATGTCTTAAATATTTCAAAAAATAATTTATTCTAATATTTATAATATAATTTATTTAAATAATTCATTAATAATGTAATCACTACATCATCATTGTTTCATAAATATATTTATTTATTTGATTTCAGAAAATTATAAATAAAATACCATGATGTTGGAAATAGTTTTATATTTATAATAAATATTAATAGATGAAATTATAAATTATAATAAAAATATATAAATAATTTAACTAAAATATACATGTTTAGGATATATTTTTCATTAACATTAAATTAAAAGTAATTAAATATCATTTTCACAAACAAGTGGATCCATGGGGTTCAGAAATTGACCCATGGATGTCCATGGTCATATATATTTCATAAAATAGTGTTAGTACAAGTGTTAGGGTATTTTAATATTATTTAATTTAAATTTTACCCTTATTTACCGAATTTAGCCTTTAACCAAGCTAAATAAAATATTTACTAAAGTTACTATACATAATGTGATAAAAAATTTAAATATTTAAATAATTTTGACCTACTAATTCCAAATATGGAATTTATTTTTTTTCAAATTCCAAACAAATATTTAGTAGAAATTAATTTAAATTTTATTTTCATTGTCAAAACCAAAATGCGTGTTTTTATGATTAAAAATCTAAAAAAATATTGACATGTGTTTATATCCAATTTAAAAGTGAAATTACCCCCGATGACAAAAATTGAATTAAATTATAAAAATATAAAAAAATTACACATTAAAACCAATTGAAATTACAATATAAGTATATAAATAAATTATAGTAAAAGATAGTTTAGAAATAAAATGCATTATTTTTCACTATTCAATAAAAAATAATGTTTTGCAAAAAAATAACAAAATTTCATCCAAAGTAAATTTTGATGGTAGTCTACTAAATAAAAAAGTAATTTTTTCAAAGAAAACATATAAAGGTGTCAGAACTATATTTAAAAAGGGTTCTACATTAAAAGGTAGTAAAACTGCATTTTTAGAAAAATACAACTTTTATCCGAAAAATTTAATTTATTCTTAAATCATATAAAGAAAACAAAAAAGATGAATTGAAAACATTGAATTGAATATATATCATATAATTTTCATTATATATAAATCCATCAAGTGTGATATAAAAACAAAATTATTATCTTTTAAATAGGTTTTCATAAAAACACAACTATTATATTCAATTAGTTTTTAATTACATTTCTAATGAATTTTGTAATCAATGAATTATAATTTGAACATGTGTTAACCATATTTAAAAGTCCAGTTGATAATATTCATTTACACTATTCCAATTGATTGGTGTTAACTACCATTTAAAATAATAGTAATATTCTTTTATTATTTATTAGTTTAACTCAATGTTGTGTGTAATGTATGATTTCAAAAAATACAGCTATTGTGTGTCAAGTACGTTGTCAGAAATAGTGACCCCATTAACATAAAATTACTATATTATTAATAAGAATGAATAGAAAAAATGTATTATTCTATAAATACCTGGGTTGTTATATCCTTCCCCCCTTTTAGAAAATGTGTTATCACAATTTTAAAATTTGGCTTGGAAACATCATTGAAAATACCACATTGGAAAAAGAGTCAATAAAATTATCACTTTAAAAGAAATAAATAGAAGTATAAAGGTCACCTGATATAACCCATAATAGGATTACATGTAGGAAAACATGGATATGTATGAGAAAATAATTGTCATGTCATGATGGAGAGTGATAGAAAACATGATCAGGAGAAAGTTAACCACCATAAACTACAAACCTGTGATAAGTTAAATGGTCATTCATTTCGCAGTAGAAAATATAAATGAGCTACATTTTTTAATATCCCTTTAATAATGTATAGTAATTTATTTATGATCCTGAGTAAGAACATAAGTATAAATACTTACCTGTCATTCATACATTCATCTTTTACATAATTGTTACCACAAACTCATCATTTATCCAAATGATGAGTATTCAGGATGACATGGTAACATCTAAAACACTAGAATCAAATTCTAGAGAATCACATAATCCATAAAAGAAGATCAATATATTTCTCTTGTCTTTAAACATTATCCAGAAGAAAAATGGTTAGAACAAGATCAGATGATCCTAAAAAAGGATAAGCATTTATAAAAAGAAATACTACTCTTAATATCTAAAATTAATCAAATAATACCCAAAGCTCAATAAAGACTATACAATACAAAATTTTCCATAAAATTCATAAAAAATAATCCAAAATAAGTATGAAACCCAAAATTCAGAATGATTTGATAATATAGACTTTCATGATAAATGTTAACATTTATCTCAAAATAACATCGACTACTCTTGAAGTCCCATGCTGAAAAGTAATTAAACTAATCACATATTCTGTATGATAGGTTAATCATTTACATAAATAACCCTAATTGTTATCTACCCAAAAATAAAACATATATTATTTCAAACTAAAAATTCACCATCACTCTTCAATTTATATCCCAATGTATTCTATTTTCCTTAGGCATATAGTGTTCCAAAAAAATAAAACATCTTCCAAAATAAACATTATCACTTAATCCCCAAATCATTTTACTATTCAATCAATGTACATTTGATAAAACATACAATCCCAAATCAACTTATGCTTGATCAATAAAATCATTTATCTAAAAAGAATAAGTCATACTACCCAGGGACTTCACATAGGGCAGTGGTAGGCAATTCACCCTTGTCTCCCTTCTGTTGTGGGTTTCCCATGGCATTTCTGGACGTGATGGGTTGTCACCCATCCCGCGGGTTATCTTTTTCTAAAACTATATAATTCTTATAACATTATAAAATTTATGAAAATTTTCTCAACAATAACCATAAACTATTTTATTCTAAAAGGTTATCTAATACCTTTCATTTTGCATCCAATAATGTAATAACCATTAATAAACTAAAGAATAAATTATCATATAAACCCTTAAGGTTTTATATTACTTCCACACATGAAGAGATGATTTTTTCTTGAATAAAATTTTCACATATCAAGCTTCAAGGATAAGCATACCAGAGAAATTATTTCAATGCAATCCCATAATCAAAAGAACATAAATACATTTAAGAATTTCATCATCCTAAAATATTTCCTAACTCTTGAATCCATTATATGTCAACTTCTAATTAATTCATCCTTATTCATGATCCATGATCCATTATTTTCTAACTTATTCCATAAAAATTCTATCATACAAACAAAATCCTGAATCATATCCTATGATAAAATAATGTCAAAACATCAGCTATGAAATAGTATATACCTTTCATTGGTTACTATTATTTTCATCATCCTTAATTGGAAAAGAATTAGGTATTGGTTATCACATATTTTTATGGACCTTCTGATCCCATTCCCTGAACTTCTTCGTAGGAAATATATTTTTATAATGAAAATTCACACCACATTTAAAACATTCAATAGATCCATGGGAAAGATCTTCATTCCCTTTCTTCAAGTCAACTGGATGCTTCCTTTTTCCATGGAAGGTTATTTCTTTGAGACCTTTAAAAAAACATCATTATAATCTTCCTTTACCTTAGAAGCATTTTCCTCGGTGTTTCATTCCACATCCATGAAACATTGGTTTTTGAATATACATTCCTTTATAATTATTTCATAAACTTTTGTACAGATTTGTTTCTCGTATATACAATGCCTTATAAAAATCAGCATGGTTCAGGTGGTCAATAACGACTACATATATTTGGTTGAGAATAGCCAAAAGAGTTCTTATTGAATCTCCCATTTTATTCATTTTCTTATTGAGAAAACCATCATAGTTTTCTTCAAATCAATTGTTATTGTGGTGCAAGCAATGACCATCCATTTACTAAAACCAAAATGGTCTTTGTGAGTATATCTGTAAAATCATTATTTAAAATCTTACGAGGAGGGTAAATTTTGAGATATACTTATTCTTGTTACCATAAACTCATTCAATTTATCTAAAATAATAATGACTAATTATAATATTATAACCATTTTGGTTATGTCACTTATGCTTAAATATTACCCTTACCACTAAAGTTATCTAAACCAACCTTTGATAGAAACTGTAAGGCCCATACCTTAAACATTAATAATCTTGAATTATGTTAATAATTCAAATTGAGGATCTTTTTGGGTTTAGATCGTTAGAGAATTAGGTAATAACATATACATAACAACATGATTATTACTAGTAGACAATTTTACTCGCTATCCATTTTTTCATAAAAAATCTTTGGAAAAAAGAATCATGTCTAATTCAATGTTTTAGACATCATGTCTTTTCCATGATTCCATCCGTGGCCCTATTAAACTTTAAGTCATGTGAAAAAATTTCAAAACTAGGGATGAGCATAAAAAGCACTGTAAGGGATACATAAATAAGGAAAACTGTTAGTTTTTCAAATAATATGTAAACCATGAATACATTATCATAATGTAATACTTTTCAACATAAATAAGTAGGAAATACACTTCATTAAATATAAGCTCATTTATTACCATTTTTTAGAAAAAATATATTATCATAAATCACATAAATACCAATGTATAGAAAATAAAGTCAAATTGGGACATAAACATAATTAAATGGAATAACCATATAGTAGACTTACACACATATAACTAAATGATATAGCTATACAGCTGGCTTCCATACCCAATGCATTGAAGGTTATAACGTAACCAACCATAAATGGTTTATCATAAAATCACCCATCATTGGTTTATCACATTACCACTCATCACATATCCATGTACCATAACATACTCATAACAGATAAAACAAGAATAAAGGAAAAATAACATTTACACAATGAAATCACATGATATAATTTTAATAAATTAATAAAACCAATACAATTAAATCATTCAAAAATAAGTGTTTTGAATAAATGTTTCCCATACAACTTTGAAAAACATGAATGGAATTTACAATTTAAAACACTAATTTCCATATAAATAACTCCTTAAAAATCATTTTGAATACATGTTCAGGACATATAAGGTTTTAAAAGAATAAATATTTAAAACATTTAAAATGATTTTTTAGTGAAAGAGATTCTTACCTCTTGAGAAACACTTGAATAAAAATCATTATTGAATACTATTAGACAGAACATTAAATATCAGAATAACATAAAAGTTCCTGATATAACTTTTCAAAAGGGTTTTACATACACCATATAGGGTAATAGAGGTGCATAACTTCAAGATATGTCCCAAAAAAAGAAGATTTAGATAGAGTCCCTTACCTCGTGTCCAAGTTAACTTGTTCATTATTCACTTTCCTAAATAATAAACTAATATAAACATCTACTTGATTCCGAAGCCTTTTCTAGATTATTATTCCTTTTATTTAACTTATTACCATGTTATAAAAAATACAAAATTATTTAATTCAATATCGGTCATTTTGTCGACATTGGGTACTTGAGTAAAAAATGGATTCGTTATAGTTACAAATTGTCTATGTTGTCAAATGTCCACTATATACAAAATATTATTCATATATATATATATATCATATATATCAAGCATATATGTATTTATAATACTCCACAACATTTGGAGATATGAAAGTAAATACACCATTCATGGAGACAGTACGTTGTACGTACACATGAACACAACTTTCATTTATATTTCATATTTATTGTAAATTAAACCACAATGATACATTAATATATTATAATTATAGTATAAAATAATTTTTTTATATGTTAAATATTCACATTAATTGAATACATTATACATTCCATTTATGGAATGAACGAGTCATATCACATTGAGGGGGCAGTAGTCCGAGCTTCCCAAAATGAAATTATCATTTTTACAGATCATGAAAATGATAAAGGTATATTATAAATAAAAATTAGATAATTAGAAATAAAATTTAAACATAATATATATTATATAAATAAATTTCTATCATAATTTCCACCATGAGCGGAGGTAAGAGATAATTGAATAATCATCATTTCATGAGAGAGTAGTTGGTATTCCACATAAACAGTATTTCTAATTCCATTGGATGGAGATGTGTGTAAGTGTAGATTGAATAATTCACATAAATACATAATAGTATATTGATTATACCAGTTTTTTTATGAAATCATATAATAATAATAGAATGTGGAGTGAATAATTAGAATATTGTAAAGGAACTTTAGAGAAGACACTACAACTGAAAATTGGAAACTCCCTTTGATTTGACCCAAAAGGTTTCCTTGAAATTCCATATTCATAAGTAAAGGAATATTAGAGTAATATAGGGTTTTTGGTAGCTTATTTGAGAAAATTTTGGATGAGTAAAGCTGCATGAGAGGTTTGAGTAAGGGGATAGAGGTGGTGGACTTTTCTTAGACGGAGGAGGGGTATATTAGGAATGTCCTGAAATATTTTTTTTTATAAATTGAATTTCAGTTTTAAAAAGTTTCAAAACATATATATTTAAAATATGAGATATGTATTGTTTTAAATACTCTCATAGAATAGGTTTTATAAATGTTTTGGTTCCAAATATAGCCTTATCATTTAGTTTTAATACATAGTTAACTAATCTAACAATTACCATGTCTTTTTGTATATTCATACAATATGGTTGATATACATGCCATAAAATGCCAATAGAACCTCTAGTGGTTCATTAATGACATTTATTACATTATATAAGTCATTTGAAAGAATATTAGATATTTTGGATGATTATTTCATTTAATATAATAGTATATGTTTTAAAAACTCATTTATGTTAATATTTTTACTATTCATATCATGACTTCTAAAGAATCCATAAAAAATTTATTATTTCTATAAAAAATAATAAATTAATATATAAAAAATAATCATCATCCCTAAAAGTCGTTGATGGAATAAAAATTTTAAAAATAAATTTATTTTAATATTTACATTCTCATTTATTTATATCATTCATTAATAAGGTATTCACTACAACAACATTGTGTCATAAATATATATATTTATTTGATGTATAAAAAATACAAATAATATAAAATGATTTAGAAAATCATTTTACCTATTTAGTTAATATTTATAGTTAAATTTATAACATATACTAGCATATATAATTATTAATTTACAAAAATATACATGTTTAGGTTATATTTTCCTTAACCTTAAATTAAGAATGATTAAATTTCATTTTCACACATAATTGGCTCGATGGGGTCCTAAAATCGACCCAACTATTCCCATGGTCATAAATATTTCATTAAATATGGTTAGGATAGGTGTTAGGGTAATTTAATATTATTATGATATTATATTTTATCCTTATTTACTGGATTTACCCTTTAACTGTGGTAAAAAAAATATTTACTAAATTTTCAATTCTTAATTTCTAAAAATAAAATTTACCAATTTACACAATTTGGATCCCCTGAGTTAAAATATGTTTTCCATTTTTTCAAATTAAAAACACAAAGGTTTCAAAAAATAATTTTAAATTAATTCTTGTTGTCAAAACTGAAAAGCATGTTTTTAAGATATAAAACTATTAAAGGATTGACACACGTTTATGTACAATTTCAAAGTGAAATTACTGACAATGAAATAAATAGATTAAATTATAAAACCATAATCCAATTAAACATAAAAAACAATTAAAACTATAATATAACTATATGAATAAATTATATTTAAATACAGTTTTGAATTAAAATGCAGTATCTTTAACTATTCATTAAAAAATGTACTTTAGCAGAAAAATACAAAAATTTCATCCAATTTAAATTTTTATGTTCATATTCTAAATAATAAATTTATTTTGTCAAATTAAACATATAAATGTGTCAAAAATGAGAATTTTAAAAGCATTTTCAATCAAAAGGCAGTAAAACTGTATTTTTAGAAAAATACATATTTTATTTGAAAAAATTGTTTTATTCTTATATAAAATCTAGAATACATATAATATGAATTTGAAACATTTCATTTAATATATATCATATACTTTTAATTAAATAGAAATCCATTGTTAGAGATACGAATACACCATTTTTCTCATTCAAATAGGATTTCATAAAAACATATCACTTATATTGAATTAATTCTTATTTCCCTTTCTATTAAATTTGGTATTCAATGAATTATTATTTAAATATGTGTAAAAAAAATTTCAAAATTCATTTGTGTAACACCCCAAGCTTTCACGATACGGTTCTCTTTCAATAATCCAATAGCTTGCATTGTACGCAAGTTCGAGTTCTAACACACTGCGACTAATCAAAGTAGCTGTTATGAATAGTAATACCCACTTTGTATAATTATAGAAATTTTATATTTCAAAATGGGCTTCATTTTTGTATTCTTAATATCAAAATTATCCTAAGTTGAATTTTTTATAATTTTTTGAGAACTTCCAATTTTTTATGAATGGTGAAATATACTTAAAACAACTTATATAATCAAAATAATTTATAGTGATAAGTTATACAATTTAGTGGTTTTAAATTATAATTAGAATATATCTTTACCATTTTATCCCATGGTGGTCATTATAATTAATTTAACATTGAGATTGGACATAAACAATTGTCAATATTTTGATATATATTGTTTCTTAAAAACACGCTATTCGTTGTGACAGCGGGAATTAATTATAAAATTAATTAATAAAAATTATGTGTTTGGAATTTTTTAATATAGACATAATTTTTGAATTTGGAATATCAATTATAGCTTAGGGTGAAATTTTGGCATTGTTATGAAAAACATAAATTTCTGATGAATAGTGAAACCACTAAGTGGTAGTTAAAAAACTGATTTTTCGTTTAAATGAAACATTACCACTTCTGTGATTTGATTTTCAAAAATCTGACATACATGGTTGTCATTAGGATGTAAAATGTGGTTCAATGGGATTAAAATAATTTTTGGTGAATAGTAACTTTTAAGATTAATTAATCGTGATTAAAGGTAATTAATGGAATTTAATGTAAAATTTATATTATAAAAATATAAAAATACCTTTACACTTGTCCTACCCCTATTGGATGTGTCATGGCTGACCAAGACAATACATGGGTCAACTTGGGGACCCCATGGAGCCACTTTGGTAGGAAAATGACATAAATAACTTTTTATTTAAAGTTAAAATAAAAATGTCACAAACATAAGTTGTTTTACTAAAACAATTTTTAAATGGGGTTATACAAGTCATATGTTTGACTATAAATATACATTAGAAATATAAAAAGATTTCCTATATCATGATAATTTTTTTATAATTTCTAGACATTAAATAAATTAAAAATTTTATGACACAATGATGATGCGGCGATTACCTCATTAATTAACGATTTAAATAAAATAAAAAGATAATGTAAAATATAAGGCATAAACATGTAAAAAACCTATTGTATGAGTTTATTTCGAACCCTTATCACCTTAGACTAGAAATATATAAGTGTGGGACCTTTAAAATCTGAAACACATTATATAATAATGTAACATTTCATTACTTTCCAAAAGTGCCCCTCCTCTCCTCTTATAAAAGGCCCCCACCACTACCACCTTATTCACACCATCCAAGCTATTTGGCTCGGCCAACATCTTCCCAAGTACTCTCCCAACTTCCCTATCTTACTCCTAGAAGAATCACTTTGGGCAGAAGTCTTCACAAGGAAGCCTTTGGCTCAAATCAAAAAAAGTTACCCGATTTTAAGGTAATGTCTTCTCTAATGTTGTTTTGTTTTATTTTTCTTCTTCAACCACCTTAAATCTTTTTATTATTTTCTTTTGTAACAACACCAGTATATTCAATATACTAGGATGTTTTTATGAGAAGGATTTGATTTACACTTACACAGACCTTCGTCTAATGGTTAAAGAACATACTATTTCTGTGGGTGGCGAATTACGGCCTCACGAAATGATGATTGTTCAAACTTCTATTAACACCTCTCATGGTGGACATTATGATGACACTATTTTTTACATATTATATATATTATTTTTATGTTTTCCTTATGCTTCTTTATTTTTCATTTATGGCACACCTTTATGATTTCTATTATAGATAAACACGATAATTTCATTTTAGGAAGCATGGATTATCACCCGCTCAAAGTGATTTGAATCGTTAATGCCATATGTGGGATGTATAGAGGATTGATTAAATGGTATAATACATTATATTATAATGGAATTATATTATACCTTTATATAATTATAACTTCATTCCATTAAATACCAAATAGAAATGAAAGTAGCATTCATGCGTATGTACGTCTTACCGTCTCCATGAACGGTGAATTTCATTTCTTACCTCTAAATGTTATGTAATATTATAATTTAATGTATATACTTGATATATATGATATATATGATATCTACATCATGAATATAATTATGGATAAAATGGATATTTTACCACATGAACAAAGTGTAATTATAAGAAGTTTATTTTTGACTCAAGTACCTAAGATCGACAAAACGACCGTTATTAACTTAAATAACTACATAATGTTAATAACATGGTAATAAATGATATAAAAGGAATAATGAACTTCAAAAAGGTTCTCAAGAAGGTAGATATTAAATCTAGTTTATTATTCAGGAGGTTAAAGAGCAGTCGAGTCATGTCGGACACGAGGTAAGGGAATTTCTTAACCCAATTTCCATTCTTTGGGTTAATCTCCTACTTTCAAATTATGTCATGTTATTCTTATGTCCTATCCTGTATTTGTACTTTATTTATGTGTACTTACAGTAAATACACATAATAGATCTATTTTATTTTAAAAAATATCTTTGTAAGGACTTCGTCTCAATCTCTTTTCATTGAGGCATATTTGGTGTTATACACAACATTCATTTATACGGTGTATAAACCCCTTTGACTTTTACTTTTATTCATAGGGAATATTTTTATACGAAGCATTTTTACTAATCGAAAAAAGGAATGTTTTTTATTACGTATGCGGTGACAACGACTTCTCTGCAGCCATGACAATTATTTGAGTTTCGGCTTCCTCTATAAGCCATACCATTTTTTTAAAAGAAATATAAATACCATGTTTTACTTTTCTTTTATTTTGTTATTGAAAATGGTTTTGATAATGATTTTATTATATCAATGTATTGTATTGATATCTTGTGATTAAAGTGTGGAAATCTTATGTTTCCTTTATGCACGTTTTATGTGATACAATTATGTTATGGTTTGTGATATGTTTAAACATGTTCATATGAGGAATTCATTGGACTTAATAAGTGACGGGTAGAGCCCGCTATAGCTCCTCGATGCATCGATAGGTCTCATGAGACAAACTAGTGTCTTGGAACGAGGCCATTACAAAATCTTATTTGTAGTCTTGGCACGAGGCATTGGCTACGTGGATATGATAGTCTTTCATTATGTATTCCATCATTATGAAAGTGGTTATTGATATTGCACGTTATTATTCGACTAGTAGAATATCCCTATGAGTAAGTAAATGGTATTATTTAATTTTATTGCTGCCATGCTATGCTGATGTTCAAGTTTAAAAATGATTTTTTTAGTTATACATTGCCTTAAATGTTAATGTTTATTTATAAAATCTTCCGCAATATTGTTATCCTTACTGAGCATCTGAGCTCACCCCTTTCAATGTTTTAATATTTTCTAGGATGTGAAGAAGTATTTTATGAATGACCTGCAGGGATAGTCAGAAGAGGATATGAGTGTGGACTATGGAGACTTTGTTATTGTAGTTTTTTACCTTATGATGTAATGTAACATTTATGAATGTATCTAGTGTTTCCAAGGCTACTAAACTAATCGGCCTTTCGAGACTTGATCTTTTGTGATCATGCCAATGTTACGCAATAACGCACCGACTCTGGGTAACTGGGGTTGGGGCGTTACAATTTGGTACTTTTCATTCCAGACATTCCAATATCCGGGAATTAACTAGCTTTTAAAATAATAATAATAATAATTTATTATTTTTCAGTATAACTCAATGATGTGTGCAATTTAATATTTCAGAGATTCCTGTTGTTGTGTGTTGAGTATGCTATTTGAAAAGGCATCCCCATTAACATAAAATTAATATATTATTCATAAATATTAATTGAAATAAAAAATTAATATTCTATAAATACCTAGGTCGGTACAATTCTAAATCATATCCTCTTTATGTTCCTCTATTTTCTTATCTATTTACTAGTGTCTCGAATTCACCTTCAACAATTGAGTATTTCGATTCAGAAACACATGTTCTTTTGGGTCAATAAATTTAATAAGATCTTCAAATGATGATATATCATTTTCCAATTATATTTCCTCATAGATGATCACTTTTTATGGGTATTGAATTTACTTCCAAAATAAATATATTTCGAACAAATCATGAACTTTTGAGAGGTTTGGTTGCATTTCAAAACCAAAATCCAAAACTCCAATTATATTAATAATGTTAAAATGCCTAATATGACATATAATTAGTTTATCATTCTTTAGAAACCATATTAAAACCTTCTATAGATACTCTTTCATAGAATCATGATTCCCTACCTAAAACTATGTATCAATTCATATGAAATAAGAAGAATCATTTTTCCTACTTTGTGTTTCCATTATATAACTATAAATAGTCATTAAATTTACCATTGTATCAATAATATATAGAAGCATAAAATAATCATTTTACCAATTTTATCGAAATAAATTGATAGTACACCATCGTTTCCCATAAAATTATTCATATATTGTAATTTTAATGCTTGAATAGAAACTATTATTATATGAAAATTAAACCATAGATAAATATTAATCACATGTATCTTTAATGTTATGTGTTAATGAACTCAAAATGTATTATAAAGTTTGAATAGTCCTTTCAGAGTCTCCATCTATATTAGGATGATAATTTGTGCTCAAATGTAGCTTATTGTCAAGAGCATAATGAATTATTTCTAATAATTTTGATGTAAACCATGGGTAACGATCATATAAAATCGAAATTGGTTTACCAAAATGTCTTAAAATATCATTAATATAGAGTATCATGAAGGTATGAATAGGTAGATATCCTATTATAGTGAATAAATAATCTAATATGGTTATAAAAACATTAATAACACATATTTCATAATTATCTATTTTACTATATGGAAATCCCATGAGAATTTCCATAGAAATATAATCTCATTTCAATGTAGTATATGATATAGGTTTCATGATTCTTTTAACATAAATTATTTCATAGTTTATATATTTAAAAACTATGAATCATGAAGTATAGTATAAAATTTTATGTTCCATATTATCAGAAAACAATTCACATTCAAACCCTAATAAATTTTTGTGCTTCCAAGGTGAATAAGGAAATTTAAGCTACAATTTATATATAATAATTATATTTTAGTTTACGCATGGATGGGACACATATCCTCTTTCAAAATTTTTATATTCCATCTTCTTAGACAATTTTAAAAATGTCCCATCACTGAAAACTGTTATTTTCTTTTGAACATTATTACCACAAAATGGGAAATTATATTTTCTCTAATAAAGGTTGTTTGGAAATAATTTCGAATGGATGTTCTATTACACATCCCTTAATGATTTGGGTGTCAAAATTTATTATTACCATAATTATAGGAATGTTTTCAATCCTAATTTTTTTCAAATCTCCATGATATTTTATAATCAATGTATCAAATAATTTATTTTCCATCCTACGGTGGAGGTGTATTGAGAAATCAACATCCTTGTGTAATTCTAGCAATTTAAATTTCATTATGAATAGTTATTTTGATGATACTTTGTATTTAAATCATTTGTGATGTCCAACCATCAAATTCCTTTTTTCATTGTCTGAATAAACAACTTTAAGGGTTAGTGGGAACCACACAATATAAGAGCAAAATAAAACATCAAAAGACAAAATTTCAAAAATCACAAAAACCCTCCAGAATCCACCCCAAAACATCAAAACACAAATTCATATATCAAATTATCCTCCTCAAGGAATTGTCCTGGAATCGCAGTCCACCCCATGTCACGATCGCATCCTGTAAATCTGAATCCCTTGGAAAGGACTCATTTAAATTAAAAAAATAGAAAAACATAATAATGAGGCGTCAAACCACCGCCATTATCCTCCATCCATCTGAATTCATACAAATCAACATTCCCAAATAATGTTGAAACAAAACAACACAAAAGCTTCACAGATCATAGATTCAGCAAACGGAACAACCAAAAACAACACACTGATTTAGTAGAGGACCAAAAAAATACCAAATGGATCAAATCAACACTGTCTCCAAATCTCACAGGCAAAGCCACACAGATGCCTTCATGAATGTACGAACCACCAAATAGAATCCAAATCCAAAAACAAATTATAAAAAAAGGAAATATATCAACACCAGAACACTGGGAAGAAGTCCCGACACAACCAAAACCTGTAACCATAAACCGGGATGCTCATAGTGGCCCTGAAAAACTTCCCTACGCAACAACCTGAGTCAAGGTGGCATCCCGCAAGTCGCAGAAGCTTGAAATCAGTAGTGAACCATCACCATTCCGTGGAGGGGGCCCTATCCACAAAAGTGGTAATCGAGCGAGAGATGGCCAGAAATGGTGCAATCAAGTCAAAAAAGACACGCTCCAGATCAACCCCACCACGACAGGGGAGCGCCACCACGAACTCAACGAGAACAAAGGGAAGTTCAATGCCAGTTCGACATGGAAGGATGCGGCGGTGACGAGATGGAAACCCAAGAGCATGATGCACCTTACAGGCTCATCCTCCCCCTCTCAATAATTCCCAAAACCCTATGTCCACCGAAAATTATCCCTCAATCCCAGGAAATCCTAATCCCTCATCAACTACAACATTTGTGATGTGAATATATTTTAAATAATTTACCATAAATGTAATTTTTTCATATCATTGATACTAATAGGATATCATATAACTCTATATCATTTGTTATATAATTCTATTCATGATTATTTAACTACAATGATTTATATTCAATAGACCATAATTTTATATTAAGAGACATCCAAGTCCTTTCCTAGATACTTCAGTATATATAAAAAATCTGACACATTTGTATTATAAAGTAAGTATTGTTTCATCAACCATTACACTCTTTTACTCTAAAAAACATTATATACATTATTCTGGGAATATGAATATAAACCCTTTATGTGTGAACTTGGTTAATGGGTCTTCTAATCACAAAGGTTTTTGAATGATTTATAAATGACAACCATTAAAACCAAGGAAAATATATACCTCAGTTGTATTCATTATAATTGGACATTATATCATTGTGTTTATCATTGAATGAAACTAATATTATATCTATAGGGATTATATATCAAATAAATAAAACTTTTGGAATCCAAAATTCATATTTTCTAAATTTTCCATTTAACCAATATTCTCAAAGATCGTCACAAATGATTTGAAAATGACTGTTATGCTCATCATAGATTATATATTGAATAAATATATTATCAATAACTATGAAAAGGAAATTATTGACATATTCCTTGAATATTCTATTCATGAGATCTAAAAAACATAAGTTTTTTCATGAAGATGAATTTAGTAATTTTGATGAGAAAATAAAAAGAAATATAGAAAGTAAAACACCCATTATTGGGGGAAAATGATTATTTCTTAAGTAATATCATATAAAAAACCATATACATTCATCTCATGAAGACCATAAAGCATTATAGAAACTCATCATCTCACATAGAGTACCTTTATTTGAGAGCTCATAAGCTGAACAATTTTAACCACTCTAGGTATGAGTAATCTAAAACCCCCAATTTAAAAAATAATTTCACCTAATCATAAAATATATCTACCTCCCTTGGGGTCTTCTCCTAACCTTTAGAATCCTAATAAACATCATGGAATATAAATAGACATCATAAATCTTAATATATTATATCTTTCTCTAAATGAGACCAGTGACCATATCACTTTCCTCATCTCTAATAGTAGTCCCTAGCTAGTAAAATTTATTAAATCCAAGAACAAATAAACCCCTATTATATCACACCATAACTCCCCCTTTCATGTTTCCTAAACATCACGAGCCATAAATATTCAGATTAATCCCCATGATCAAGGGTGTCAACATGAAGCATATATCCCTTATACCACCTCCACCTTTTGATGAAATATAGGAGATTATCATAAAGATGATGATCATAGTTGAATAAAGCCCACCTTTTATGAGTAAACCCACTTTATAATTTCTATACCATGTTCTAAATTATATACTTCGAATATCATTCTTCTTTTCTAAGAGTTGATGATACACATAATGATGATCTATATTTTCAATATAGTTATCCCTATGATGTTTAGTATAGAAGTTATCAATGTGTCGTAGGGGATACTTGTTCAATATAGAAATAATATGGATTTCCATGTAATAAATTTAAAACCTCATAAATAGATCATTCTTATGAAAAACATTACTGGGGAACCCCATGATGATTCACTAGGGATTATAAACCACATATCACCCAACAACTTTAGTTGTTTGATCAATTCCACAAATTAATATTTATCTATATTAAAATGATTCTGGAATACATGTTTTTCATTATGGATGACATCAATAAAAATGTAACATTATGATCAAGTGGATGGATAACTTTTTTTTTGGAAACACATCAATGTATTCTTGATCATTATATATATCCTTTATTATTCAGATACCATTCCCATTCATTGGTTGTGTATACTCTTAATCTATATGAATTTAATTAATAAGTTACATTGGGGTTATATATAGACTTGATTCTAATTATGAATTATATTATCTAAAGACATGGTATTGAACATCTCTATCCCAAATAATAATCTCTATCTGTTGAAGATAATTTTCATCCATTAAAATTTATAATCCAAAGCCTAAAAATTATTCTATGAAAAGAAACCATAGGTATAATTATCATGTTTAAAAATATAAAAATTATATGTTTCATAATGGGAATTGAATAAAACATCATTGTTTCATTAATAACTAAACTATGAGTCATTATTTAGAACTCAGTTTTTATGTTTTTAAGGAAATATAAAAATTTATAAGAAATAATAGGTGATATGAGGAATTATAAAGATACATAATAAAATAAATTGATAACTGAATTTAAGGGTATGAAAATTTACATACCACCACATATTTAGGAACACCAACCTCAGATGTCTTAATTGCATATTATTATTCTTCTCCCATTTGCCACTTCTATGAGAGGTTCCCTTAACAAGTGTGATAATGGTTTTAATAATACACTATCATATTATAGATGAGGCACTTAATAATAGTGATTTATTTCAGTGAATTTCAATCTTGAGACTTATGATCAATTTATCTATTGTTGAAAAAAACTATTATTCCCATTAAGTAGGAAATTTGGTATTTCATTATAGAATTATCACATGTTGGAAATACAATTTATCATTATTCTTGATTAAATAATTAAATTATTTTTTATTTTGTTCAGCTAACCTCTTCTTTTCATGATTTCCTATCAATATACAAATATAATAAAATTATTTCTCTTTTTGATGGAATATGATACTATATCATCATATGAGTAAAATATTTAAAAAACTAGTTCCCATAAGAGTATCTTCGTAATCCCATCAAAGAAAAACTAAATATTTAATTATAGATTTTGAATATATTCAATAAAATTCCAAAATAATCATTTAATGTTAGCCTCATAATCTGTAAAAATTTCTATATTTATTACCTTAAAATAAATAACATCATCAACATTTCATCTCAATTTTCTCAATGAAATTAGTTCTTGAAAAAAATTACATTAAAAGTTAAAAATTCCATAAATTATATTTCATAAACCACTCTTGTGTTAAATATTAATGAACACAATTTAGTTTCCTATAAAATTATACAATACACTATAAAAATAAAATTTTAACTTTCATTAATTAAAATGGATCAAAATATGTTTTTCAAGTAAAAAAAATTATTCATCAACCAATTTATTTGTAGTAATAATAAAAATGGAGTCCTATATTTCATGATGTGATCAATAATATGTGAATTATGTTGTGGAATAAATGTTCTCTCCATATATGAATGTTTATTTATCATAACCTCAGTGAAATTAAAAAATGTGGATGTGATCTCCATAGATCCAAGGATTATTATATTATATTTATCATCATTTAAATACCTACATTGACTAAGGGTGTAGATTAAATTTCATCTATTAGAAACCATCTCTAAAAAATAGAATATGTAATTTCATCTCATTATCATATTGAATATTCATCCATATTATAAAAATACCTATAATTGACGTTTATATCAAATATCCTAAGGGATTATTATAATTATCAGGTTTGAAACATTAATTTTTAATATAATTCACAAGGTTCATACAAAAATTCCTCCAATAATAACTATAAGAATTTATATATAGTAAAAAGAGATTATTTTTTACATTATTATATATGGTAAAGATAGAAGGGATCACACCATTAATACTTTGTTAGTCTAGTTGTTTTGGAAAACTATATAAAAAATTGAGGAGTTTATTACATATAAAATATAAAAAAATTAAATAAGAAATATTATAGAATCCTCTAAATCACTAAAAATATCCTTCAACCTATCAAGGGGAAATTAAAACAAACATTGGGATAACTCAATTGCTCAATAAGGGTTACATACATTGAAAGATATAAATTTTTAAATAAGGTATAATAGATATGACATTGTGGATAATGAAAAAATATTCCATTTAATTAACAACATTTTTTCAATGAACATAAATGGATAATATATATTCATAAATAATAGGAAAAATGGTAAAATGAATTTTCAATAAAGGGAATGAATAAATATAGACATTCAAGAAAATCTATAAAGGCATCATCTAAGTTATTATAAATTTAACTCTCTAGGATTCTCAAACAAGCCTCTATTATTAATAAATAATTATTTGTAATCCAAATAATCACCCAATATAGAACACATGTTATTTTTTAATTATATTGGTCAATGCATCAAGGTGAAATTGATAAAGCGCCCCAATATATAAAATTCACATATAATGAATTGTTCATATTTTGAATGATCAATACAATTTATTCTAAAAATTCTTAGAAATTCAATAATTATCCATATTTAATCAAGAATATGGAACATAAATATTTATCAGGAATATTAATCCAAATTTTTAATTATATTTCATTAACTAATATTGTATATGGAAATAGTACATTTCTAAAACAAAAAAATTAATAGAAAAGATAATAAATCATTTATGATATTATAAATTTTGACATGATGCGAACATAATATTTTTCTATGAATAATTGAAATACCCAGAGAACATTCTCACAATAAATTAAATGTTCTCAAAATAAAATATATTACATTATCAGTAAAGAAAATAAATTACAATTGATTCATATTAAATATAGGTTTTCTAGTAAATCTAATACTTTATAAAATAAAATATAAGAAATAAAATTATAATAACATTCATGTAATATGATTATGAAAGAATTTATAATCGAGTTATCAAATTATTTTATTACCTAGAAAACCGTTTAATTTTTTTATGATATCATTTAAAATAAATATTTCAATAAAAATATTAAGAAATGTATTATCAAAAAAAAATGAAAAACATGTAAGTTAATCATCAATGAAAAGACCAATCATAATGGAGTGAAATTATATTCATTCAGTAAATGTTAAAACAATTATTCCTTTAACAAATTTGGAAAAAAGTCCAAAATAATTTCATTTATAAAATGACTAGAATATTTCTCTTAAAATCATTTATAAAAATTTAAATATATATGGAATTGGTTTCAAATATTCATTAATTATTGAATAATAACATTCTTGAAATATATCGAAGAACATCATTTTGGAAGACTAAGAGTTTCCTTGAATGAATTTCCACTAATGAATATGACTTATTGATTATTAATCCAAAATGATGTGAAATAATATATAAAAATGTAATTTTCAAAATATTCAAAGGATAATAATATATTTCTAGGTTCAACATTATATTATTAGAATGTTTAAATAACTTATTAAATATATTATTTTTCATTTTTTTTTGAAAAATCAATTCATTCTTACATTAATATAATGTCATAGAAGTGATACTTTTTTTAAAAAATATATGTATTTAACTATTCAATGAAAATGAAAATATTTCAAAAAAATACCAATAAATAATCCAATATTAATTTTGAATTGTAGAATAAATGAATGAAATTTATTTTATAAATATATTTATAGAATTTTAGAATATAGTTTATAATAAAATTATTGAATTAAACCATGTTCTTTATGCTATTTTATGTATAGAAATAAAATATTTCATAATAATACTAAATATCATGTGTTACAGTGAAAACAAAATAAACGTTGGATCAATGTTTAGTATTTAAATTCTCATACTCTACCATTTATATATCTTCTTATTGTTTCTTTTATTTAGTCCACTTAGATTTAATCAATTGGATTCCTCTTAAATTGTTTTAACAATCAAATATCTAGTCATCAATTATTATATCTTCTCAACATGAATTTAGAGTTCAGTCTTGTTAACTCTGTTTAAAGGTCCTATATTACTCCAAAATATAATTCATATAAGATTCATTAATCTACCCATATTGATTTTATTTACATAAGATTTCTACTAGGAGTGTGTGAAATATAATGCTCGTATTCACTGAATTAGAACTAACATAGAATTTCCACATTTCAATCAGCTTCACTACTACATATTTCTTTAATATGGATTTCATTTTTCAACCCCATTTAATTTTGGATGTTTTATTCTTAGGTGGGCACCAAATTTAATTATACTTTATTGGAAATAGATATACAAACTCCTTCATGGTTCAAGTTTATTCTACCGCATGCGGCTCTAAATATGAATAATCTAAGAGAGATCTAATTTTTCCATTTTAATCCCATAAAAGAATTCTAATTATTATATCACAAGATATAGAATGAAAATTTTATTCATATATGAATACACTCCATTCAATGTTAATGTCACATAGCATTTAATATGGAAAACAAGGTATTAATATTAATATTGATTTTTTGTATTTTATTAATATTTGGGTTATGAATTTATATTTTTTTAATTAATAATTATTTTTAATCATATATATGATTATTTTTGGTAATAATAGATTATAAATTAGGAAATAAATACTTATTATATATAAAAAAATATTACATTCAGTTTTGATAGAAAATATATTTTATATAAATGCCAAGTATGTTATCTTAAAATGATTCCTCATTATGATTAATTAAAATAGTTATTTAACAAAAAATGTATCATTGGATAATAATTTTTATTAAATTGATTTATTTTAATTTTTATTATTATAAGAGTCTTATAAATATTTTGAACATTGTATGAAATAAGAATATGATATTATAAAAAATAAATATAGGTTGTAAAGAAATAAATTTATTTAATATATAAGGAGTTTTTATTTTAAATTTTTTTATTTAATAATTAATTATTTAATCTATTAATATGATCAATATATTTTTAATATTTATTTCAGAATTAAGTGGTAGGTTTTTTATTAATTTATTTTTAAATAATTATTTATTTTACTCTATAGTAATATCATTGTATGATCGTAGCATTTTTACTGAGGATTACTAAAAATTATTATAAATGATATTTTCTTATTTGAAATTAATTTATTAAATGCTTCAAAGGATTTATTTATAAATATAATAATATAATTTGATGTTGTTTTATGTTGAGGGACATATTGGAATTTAAAATATTTTTAAAATAAGAGTTTTATGTCATTTTGAATTTTTCATCCTATTATTATGTTTAATCAAAAAAGATATTGAATAAAATAGAATCCTATATAACATGTATGATGTTATTATATAATAAAAATATCTCATTAACATTATAGAATTATCATAACTTTTCGAAAGAAAAACATGAAAACCATAATGCGTGTTGTCATAGTTCATGTGTTACATTGGAAAAGACAATATTGGTATCCTTGAGTCTGTATTAATTAATTGACAACACTAATAGATAATTTTTTGAAACTATTTTAGAATAATCAATTATTTTTATGTATAATTATGAATTTTAATATTATACAACATGTTTTTCATCAAAATACATACCCAAACCTTGCTCAATGAATGAAAACTGAAATTCTTATCATAAAAATGTCTTCATTTTATAAATGGGAATAAATTGTATTAATAATGGTTTTATATAATAATATTAATCATTAATAAGATATATTTATATTGTTTTGTTGAATACTTTATAATAGATCAATTATCCAAAACACATTTGCAGTGTTAACCAAATGTCTATGCATGCATGAGAAGTGTCAAATATAGGTGATTCAAAATATTTGAAGTGATAATATTTACATTAATTATAGAATTTTATGTAGTTTAGGGATGAATAATATTGTTATTAAATTATTTAAATACTAAAATTTAGATCCCATGGTTATAAGGTTATTTTTAATCTCATATTAAAATAATGAACATTAAAATTTAACTATATGATATTTGATGCTAAAAATGTTTATGAATCTGTAAATAATTAAAAACATAATAATTAGTAATTTTGAAAGAATAATGGTCAGTTATATTATAGATATAAATCCTATTACACATATTATTACGTGATTTTAGGTACAATTACCCATTAAATACTATCCAAGGATCCAAAAGTCAAGTGTATTTGGAATACTAGGTAAATAAATAAAATTTATGAAGCATGAATAAAACATCATTTAGTTAATATCATGAAAGAAATATATTATCCATTTGATATCTTAAAAATATTTAAAATTTTCTAGGGAATAAATGGAGAAAATGGGTGGGCGAAAATACTATGTGAGGCAATAAAAATGGAAATGAAACATAGGAAATTAGTCAGAATACATAACATGATAACATAAATAAATTAATAATAAATAAATGCATGGGTGGATATAATGTAAAACATGGAATCATATGATCATGGAATCATATGAATGTGGCAGAAATATATATCATGACATAAACCTGAGTAAAGGATAACAACCAAAATTATATCATATGGAGGACATAGTACAATAATGTATTATGTTAACTCTCTAATCCACTACATAACATCTCATGAGGATGAAAAAATTACTCACATCATTGAATTTCCATCTATGATCCTCATTCATAACATTTAAATGGATTTGTGTCGTACGTTGAGAATCAAACATACATGTTACCCATGAAAATAAACAGGTTTCACAATAATGTTATGAGGCCTAAACAAAGGAAGAATCATAATGATATTGATGAAAGAAGGGATTTAAACCATTATTGTAAATTCATACTACAAATATAATGATATGGAATAAAAAATTCATTCAAACTGATTTTAAAAAATTTAAAAGATTGGTTAGAAAACATTAGAAACATTCTACTGAAGTGAAGTTTTAAGGGGAATAATTAAGTGTATTTAATGATTATAAAATTATAATTATTTACATAAAGCATGAAATTAAAAAAAATTATTTAGATAAATAGGGTGATTTTTTAAAAATATTTTTGTCTTACATTTTCGTATGGAATGCACTAAAAATGCCTAATGAATAATGATGTTCTCTATAATCGGGGTTTTTTTACCAAGAAGAATAATGAAGGGAAACTATTAAAACATGTATTTCCCCAAAAAAAGAATGAATAATTGAGATAAAAACCTATTTTGAACATATAATAATATTTTATATGAATTATATAAAAATAATAAAGGAAAAAAATAAGGAAAAGAGAGTGAAAGTATATCCCAAAGGTAATATCGTGGTTTAGAGAGATCCCTTAAATTATTCTTTGTATTTGATGAATTTTTTTAAACTCTTGTATGATTATTTATATAATGTTATTAATTTATAAAATATCCTTATATATATTTATTATATCATTTATAATCTTTATATAACCTCTTATTACCAACACATTATTAATATTTCATTATTACCATTGTATTAGGTATTATTTACTTCATTTTTCCATGCATGTTTTGTCACGTAATATTGTGTTCATGTGCATGGGAAGTAAATTATTTATCTGAATAAGGTTATTAATTATATAAATTTAATATTTAATTTTTTATATATTTTTATAAATAATTTTGAGACATGGATATCGAAAATGAGTCGCATCACTTAATGGAGATTGTAGGTTGCACATAAACACAAGTGACAATATCATTACATTAATGGTGAATCAGTATAGAAATGGATAACATAATACTTTTCTAGAATTATAATTATTTTATAAGTATCGTAAAAATAAATTATTTACCTAATTATAACCATTAATGTAATGGTGTTATGAAATATTAATTAAACCATTTTGTGGAGATGGTATGTTATACATATACACTCACAATGCTTTTATTTTTCATAAAATTGTTAAAAGGTGGAATATTATTGTCTTAAAATCATGATAAAATATAATTACATATATTATAATTCATTTATTATTTTATGATGTTTATAACAAGTTTATATGATGTAGAATAATGATGATATTTGAAAGATTTGATAAAGATGATAACCTCTTCTATGAATTATTTCATATAAAGAGTAACTTATGGGCTATATGGATGGTATTTTAGAAGAGATAAAAACATAATAAAATAAATTATGATTCTTAGAATGTAAATCATAAGTTTCTTGTTGAGATAGATGGCTCAATGTGTAGTAAAAAAGTGAAGGATAGGGTTCGCTATAGTGTCTCATATTTTTTTGTGTATTTTTTTAAATACTATATGGAATTAATACGTGACCATTCCTGAATAAGACGCATTATTTTGAGGCCCAGTGAGCATGGAATGGTGGTTTAAACATTTTTAAGTTAACTGAGTCAGCACCTGTGTACAGTTGTGGCGGTTTCCAAACGGATGCCCGGATTAAAAATCTGAGGGCACCGTTTCATCCGGATTAATATAATGTATCATGATTTTCCATGTATTAATTTTTAAAAGTTATATGGAATTAATATTATGCCAGTAGCGGAGACGACAAATCATTCTAAGGCCTAGTGAGCCCGGAATTGTGGTTTGATCTTTTTATGTTAAGTGATTCGGAACTTGTGGGCAGTTGATGCTGTTTTCCAAATGGATGCCTAGATTAGAAATATGAGGGCATCATTGAATCCACGACGATGACTTTACCGAAGAATGGTTCTAACCTCGACCAGTGTAGGTCGAGGTAAAAATTTAATTTTAGGATTTTTTTCATAAAATAATATAAATAAGTGGAAATGTTTATTTTATGGAAACATATGCTAAAAAACATGGCGATGAGGCAAATATTTCATTAATAAATTAGACATCATATTGACTCAGAAATGGAAAGCTGGACTCATTAATACTGCAACATATTTTGAAGGCCAAACTAATTTACCTTTTAATTCTTATAATAGAACGTCGATTGTCGTAGGTGGAAAATTGAGAGGAAAACTCTAGAGAATCTGTGGTGCTTTGGAGAAGACTCCTGGTGAGGAACATCGACAAATCAAAGTCGTCATCGCTGTTCCAACGAAGTTGAAGGATCTCAACGATGATGGCATCGTGATCCTTTCTCCAATGATCGATTATTTCATAAAAGTTAGGGGTTGTTATATCAATTCTCCTTTACCCATTTTGGTTTTAAATGACAAACGCGGATCAATCACGAACACGTTGATCCGTGGATTCCTAAATTCTTGCGGGAATGGTTTTTTTGGGATGATTCTGGAAAATTAGTCCATGTTGTTTTATATTTATGATTTTATGCTTCATTTAAGCCTACTAATGGGAGTGGATCAACGCATTGATAGATGATGGTGAGGGTTTTTCCCCAAATTTGTTTTATTGGATTCTTTTCTTTTCCCCTTTCCTTCTCACGCGTTCATCGCATTTTTCGCAGGGCGATGAACAATAGATCGTTGTGCAACCATCTTGAAACGCATCGATCCCAAACTGGATATCCGACTTCACAACGACCCTATGGAGGTGTGACAGCCATGATAGATGATGAATCGGCTCTAATTGGATGAGTCCATTTTTCAAGCGTTCTTTTTTTAGTAAGATAAAACATGTTTTCAGAGCTGATAAAAGGCCCAAAAACATCATGAGTAGCTTAGTGGTGTCAGGGCGACCAAAACCTGAGAGTTTCCCAATGATTGGATGACCGGATCACAGAATGGGACATCACCGGAGGCGTGATAGTGGAGGATCACATTTAGATTGATTTCCAAAATACACGGTGTGTACTTCTGAAAAACACGTAGTGTAGTACTGGCTATGGTGGCTAGGGTTCCGGGCCTCAGACGGGTACCACACAGTGTGTGACCCCAGACACATGACATGTTGAACCTTCCCCGAAGATCAATGTGTGTTGAGTCAATAAGGTTTTCCTTATGACTTTTCAATTCCTTCATGTTTTAAAAATCGGAAACACCTTATACTTAAGGAAATATAAATTTTTCCTTCATAAGGAAAATTTACTTCTTCAAGCAAATTTACCCTAACCAATATTTTCTTATAGAGAGTTTTTTTTCTTAGTATAAATACCAGATTCATACCCAAAATTCCAAAAGACATATAATTTAATGACTTGGAGCATTCTTTTTTTAGGATCCAAATTCTGGATGTGAACTGTAATGAAGTTCCAATCCGAATTCTGGACTCCAAACTCTTTAGCAGTTCGACTCCGAACTCTTAAACAGTTCGACTCCGAACTCTTAAGCAGTTCGACTCCGAGCTCTTAAGCAATTCGACTCCGAACTCTTAAGCAGTTGGACATTGAAGTATTATGAAGTTAGACTCCAATCTCTTAACCAGTTTGACTCCAAAATCTTAATTAGTTCAACTCCGAACTCTTATGAATTTCGACTCCGAACTCTAAAGTAGTTCTACTCTGAACTCTGTAAGTTCAGATTCAGATCTCTGGTGAAACCAGACTCCGAATTCCTATAAAACAGAATCCGAACATTTCTTAATATAGACTCCTAATTTCATTTTGATTAGACTTAGAACTTTTGACTTGATTACACTCCGAAATATTGATTAGTTTTTACATATATGTGCTTCATTTCAAAACAATGTCGTTCTTTCAGTTATACATGGTTTTTTATAAAATGATGTCGTCTATTCTGTTTCTAATTAACCGTTGGTTGAGTAACACATGTACAGGTCCCTCTGAATTTCATGGAAAATATGAACATTGGAAGAGGGAGCCGACCGTTGGATGTTTTCCTATAAATAAGATCTCAATTGAAAGTGCTCAAAAAAAGAAGGTAGGTCGATCGATCTAGATACCACACACTATTAAGGTGATTTCTAGAGAGAGAAGATTTTCATGCCTTGTGCGTACTGAACCACTCCTTCATATTGCTTTGTGTTACATCGAATGCAGGTTATTACATTCGAGGACTTCTGGGGATAGAAAGATAGAGGTGCCGACTACCTTGAAGTTCGAGGGCTTCCTTGCTGAGGAAGATAGAGGTTCCAACTACCTTGAAGTTGAGGGCTTGCAGGGATAGCAAGACAGAGAATCCGATATTTGTATCGGGGGCTTACCCTGGTGTGGGTAAGATAGACTTGCTTAAAAGTAAACATCATGGGACCTTTATCCAAGGTTGTTGGATACCCTTCTCTTTGGGTTAAAAGGCTTATATCTTGTTAATTGTAGTTTTACTGCTTGTTTGTTTCTGCTAAATATTGTATTGTAAGGAAAGTATAACCTTCTTATATTTCCTTACACTTATACTCTAATTAGTTTAGATTCTATATGCTTTAAGGTAGAATCTTATTCTGTAAATCTTGGATCCAATTCTCCATTTGGTGATTAGAGGTGTTGTGAATTTTCTTAGTTTAACTTTGTTAAACTTTGAATTTTCCTTATCTAAGGAAAACATAGTTATCATTAACAAAATACAAAGGTTCCAAAAGAATTTTAAAGTATACAATTCAACCCACCTCTTATATATTGAGCATCTACATCGTTATTTTGATCCTAAATTTAGTATCAGAGGAGGTCTCTGAAATACTCGTACTCACGTATAAGTTTTTCTTGCTCATTTTTCCATTGTTATTTATCTTTGTCATTCCGAACATTGTCATTCCGAACTTTATCGTTCCGAACTTTGTCATTTCAAACTTTTTGGTTACAATCTTTTACTACTAATATGTTTTGTTGCCATGTTTTTTTTAAGAATGGAAGGAGTCAATGTTGGTTCTATTGACAATCTAAATCCTACAAGACCACCAATCTTTGATGGTAATGACTATGAGTACTAGAGAGATCGAATGAATAATTTTGTTATCAACACTTGAGTGGACAAATTCATTATGCTTACTGGTGATTATAAAATTTCTGATAAGGAAGTTAGAACTTTCACTAACCAGGAAAAGCAAGAGTATCAAATCAATTATAAGGTATGTAATACATTACTTTGTTTAATGACTAGAAATATATATAGCCAAATTTCTTCTTGTGAAGCAGCTGTTGATGCTCCTTTCCATCACAGAGTCTAACGACTGAAAAAAAGAAAATACCTTAGTTCAAAGTGATTCATCCTTTGAAGAAACATCAAAAATATACAAAGGGATGAACAAGGAGAACATTGTCCATAGGTCACGGAAGTTCCCTCATGGTCGCGCAAGTACACTTGCGTGCCGCCTAGTGGTCGTGCAAGTCTACTTGTGCGACGCATTATGGTCATGCAAGTGACTTGCGCGACCTAAAGTGATAACCGCCCGGTAACCGCCCAGGGTCTTCTCCTACCTATAAATAGACCCTGTGGGCCCCCATTCAAGAGGATCTTTTTCCAGAAACTCGGATTGAAGCTCCGGACGCCCAAGTCTCTCCTCAAAGCTTCCAGAACACTTCTAAGGTAATTTCTTACCTAGAACGGAAGATCTAAAGAGAAGGAGGAAGGCCTAAGTCTTGAAACTCATCAACACTTGCGCGCCTGAGTGGTTAGCCCTTAAGGGAAGTGACCACACTTGCGCGTCACCTTATTCTTTCAATAGAACTTGCGCGTCCCTTTTCTAGAAGAACATCAAGAGGATTCTAAAGGGATCAATAAAGATTCGCTCAAATATTTTAATGCTGGTTGAAAATCGCGCAAGTACCACACATGTCACGCAGGTATACATGCTCGACCAATACTTGCGCGCCTTTCAAGACTTGCACGCCCCAACCTTTTTGGGTGCCCATCTTGCCCATTTTACCCCTCTTAAGCCATTTCACCTTTCCTGTTCAATATTTAGTCAAGATACTCTTCAAAGCCATTTATGGAATGATTTCTTGATTTGGCTTCTTTATCTGAAAGGAATTCTGTGGAATATCTCTCAAAACATAGTGATGTATACATCTTTATGTCACTAAATATGGAGAGTTCATTAATTCAACCTCATCCTTTAAGATTAGAGAATCCTTAACATGGGTATCCTTTTCAAGAATAATCCCCAGTTATAAGTCTTTAATCTGGTCATCTTCCTCAGGAGTAAGTCCCAAATTCTTAAAGTTCCCAAATCTGGGCATCCTCCTCAGGAGTAAGCCCCAATCTCAAATATGGGCATCCTCCTCAGGAGTAATCCCCAAACCTTAATCCCTAACCTGGGTCTCCTTTTCATGAATAAGACCCAGTCATAATCATGGGAATCCTTCTTAGGAGTAAGCCCCAAGTCCTCTAATTTTGGGAATCCTTCTTAGGAGTAAGCCCCAATCTCAAATATGGGCATCCTCCTCAGGAGTAAGCCCCGAGTCCCTTAATATGGGCATCCTACTCAGGAGTAAGCCCCAATCTCAAATATGGGCATCCTCATCAGGAGTAAGCCCCAAACCTTAATCCCTAACATGGGTCTCCTTTTCATGAATAAGACCCCGTCATAATCATGGGCTTCTTTTCAAGAGTAAGCTCCAAGTCCCCTAACCTAGGTCTCCATTTCATAAATAAGTCCCAGTCATAATCTTGGGTTTCCTTTTCAGGAGTAAGCCCCAAGTCCCCTAATTTATCTTTAACCAGTCCTAATTTACGTTTGATCTGGGATTCCTTCTTAGGAGTAAAACCAAGTTATCAATACTCTCCTAATTTGGGTTTCCTCTTCAGGAATAAGTCCCAAGTTAGAGTATTCAAATCTCCATGAAGCACATATACCTTTATGGACCCTGTTCCTGGATTTTCTCCCTAAAGTAAATCCTCTGGGAAGTCATACATACATAAGCCCCAAACCATTTCTTATGATTGCATCTTTCATGGCACAATTGTCTAATTTTTACCAATACCTCTTGTTTCTCACACCGAGCATGACTCACGTGAGCTTAGAGTGTAATAGTAATTGTGAAATCCTGCTTTGAGCCATCAATCATAATCATCATACCCTTACTCGAACTACGTGGGTTCTGATTCCTTTTCCAAAACAAAGGATACGTAGGTAGCCCATTTATGGGTTCGATCACAACTCTGAAATAATCTGTGTCCTTCTGAATGACGATAAACTTCAAGTGCCCCACTGAGTGGCTTTAAAACCAGCCTGGTCATCATAATGACCAAGAGACTTATATATAAATGTTTTGAAGGATACCATTGACCAAGAATCTCTAAATAGATACAGATGATTCTCTAGTGATGAAGAACCTCGAATACATATAAAAGAATCTCTAAATTTCTTACATATTTAATCATTTATTGTTAAAACTAAAGGAAAGCTCATTTTATACTTGGTAATGTAATAAGGATTCATGAACATAACTTAAATATAAAAAGAGAGTCCTGGAGTAGACAATAATTCCCCTCAAAAAGGTGTGATGAGTCTGACCTCCCATCCTCTCGACCAATCCAAATTCCGAAGCCTCATCAGTCCACAAACTAATGAGCGCCTACCTTTGGAAAGTAGGTCCAAATGGATGTGGAATCATTGGATGTTTCCGGTTCTACGAACAAACCCGCTAGAAACCGATCGGAACGTTTGAATCTCCCGTCCAGGAGGTCATCCCCGAATTCCGTGTGAAACAAAAATGGTGAACTCGATGTGAATCCTTAACGAAGTTAAAATGATTTTTTACCTATTTATTAAGCCCCTATTTAAAACTCAATAAGAGGGATAACAAAAACAATCATTGAAATATGTGCTCATCCAAAGGATGAAGTAGCTGAGTTTATCTTGATTACATCTGTTATATCAAACAGGCACTCTTTTCCAAGATTTTCTGTATTTTCATAAATGGCTGGTCTCAAATTCACATCTGTGAACACTGCTGCTGCAAATACCACTACTGCTATTCCTACTGGATCATCATCCACTCTGAGGATGACATCACCTATTCAGCGTCTTCAACGCTGGGTATCAAATGCACTGGTTAAGAAGTACTGTCAACACGGTACCATCCCAACTCTGGAGGCTACCCGACAGGCCCTCCAAGTAAACAACTCACACAGGTCGTCTGAACAACGACGACCAGTGATTAAGAAGCAGGCGGTGCTGACTACCGTCTCCAACCGTTTCGGGTCGTTATCCCCAGAACGCAATATCCATTCACTCCCTTACTCTGAGGAAGTGAATGAGCAGGTCCCGCAGGGCCTTAATTCAAAATGACAGGAGTCCTTCCCGAGGGCTCCCATCAACAATCGCCGCCAGACTCATGCGTTAGTGCACCCTCAACATGATGAGGGTAACGACTCCAGGCATTCAGCTCAGGTTCCTCGAACCCGAGCAGGCAAGATGAACCGCCAGAGACGGAATCCGGTTAACAATGGGCAGGATGTCATCCCTGCCATCTCCGGAGAAGTCCACCAACCTAACTTGGTGGAAAATAACGAGCAGGCACACACACCTGTCCGTTTTAATTCCACTGTCCAGCAGACTCGTCTGGCAGCATCACGCCAATCCCGCCAGGCAATTCCAGCGGAGTACTATAGGCAGGAACATACACCTTCTTATGCACCACCAGTTAGTCAGCAGGCTCGCCTGACTACATATGATGGATCTCGTCAACCGCGTTTGGTGAAGTGTAATCAGTAGGCACATACACTTGCTAATACTAATCAAGCCTACCAACAGTCTCGCTTGGTAGCGCACAGAGAAGTCAGTCGGAAAGCCCCGACGACAAATAGGAGGCAGACTCAACTCTCTGCCTCCACACTTGAGTCCTGTCAGGATTCACTGACAGGAAAAGGAGGACAAGAGCAGGCACATACACCTACTCCAAACCCGGAATGGACGTATATTCCTGTTCCGGCGGCTGAAGTCACCATGCATATTTTGTCAATGGTGAAAGAGCAGAAGAAAATTCATTCTCATATTCTGGATGTTTTCCAGGATATCATAACAGCTTCAGCATCATCTCAGGGACAGACACAAAAATCTTTCCCTAGCAGTGGAGTGACACATCAACAATTCACTCCGGAACAGAAATACACATCTGTTCCAGTCCAAGAGGGTCATGGGGCATACTTCCTCATATCATACGGACAACCAAGTCAGGCACATACACCTGATTTGAGTGTAGATCATCAGCCTAACCTGACCATCTTTCCTGATCAGGCACATACACCTACTCAGAGTAACCACTTTCGTCAACAAGTGGTTTCCAAAGCGAGTAAGAAAGCATCTAAGAAAAAGATCTGCCTAGCAGAGTCAAGAGATCAAAGGCCAATCTATAACAAGGTCTTGCTCGATGCTGGAGTTCTTGAAGCCCTCAAACATTTATCTGTCATAATTCAAGATTCTACTCCCTCAGTTCCCAATAACGGGAACATTAATTCTAAAGGTCTTCAACAGACACTTCCTCATGAAGGCTTGCTTCATGAAAATTAGGTCAATCTTGAAGTTTCTTCTTCAGATGAGAGCCACAGGAACCCACTGTGTGGTCAGAAGACCAAGTAGAAAGAGATCTCATGTTTTGCAGTAACCCATTATGGTTGTCCTCCCCATGATGATGAATTTCGCTGCGAAAGTCTTCTCCGCAGTAGTGATTCACATTGCCTGGAAAATACTCCAGTGGGCAATGTAGTGCCGAGAAAGCCCTCTTATCTTGAGGCACTTGCAAATGCGAAACTAGTCACGTCTGATGCTTTATCTCTAGCAAGTGAAATACTTTCTCAATAAGAAGATATCTCAGGGTGTAGGTCATTCTTCAAACCACCCCTAAGTCATGCATCTTCTAGTTTGATCAATGATCTCTCTACCAATATTGTTGAATCCGATGAAGCAACAAGGAAACACCAACTCGGGTCAAAACAGGTAGAAGAATCTTCATTTAATGATAAAGAGGAAATGCTGAACATGAGGGAAAAACTGGCAAAAGGTGAGGTACCAGTCATGTTTTTGCCTTTGGCTGACTCCCAGTACGACATTCCAAAGATGTTGACGGATGATGGAATCCATGATATTTGTCTCAACATATGGAAAACTCTTTGTCAATTAAAGAAGAAGGTATTATCTTATGATGAATATGAACATCATCTTAAGATAATAGAAGGGCTACAACGTCAGATTGATTTGGCATCTCTATCAGTCCCTTGGTATCTGAAGGCTGAAAAATAGCAGAGAACCCTTCAACGTTCATGCCTTGGCGCACTAAGAAAATTGCGTCAGTTAATTGCCAAGGCTCCATATGATGTTCATATCAGAGGATGGGGTATTCACGGAGCACTACATTTCACAGTGCTTTCCAGTCAGCAAAGCCCGCCGAAAATGGTCTCATGCAATGTTATTTCCCATGGCCGGCCACAGTCAATGGACTTTGTTCATAATCAAAATCATGCTCAAGAACATGCTTCAACTAGTTCCTCTCAAAATCAAGCATATATAGAACAAGTTGTTGAATTTATCCTACATCAAGCAGGAGAGAATATTGCACAAGCCTCTCGTATGGAGCAAACACGTCATCAAATGACAGAAGTTTCGGAAATCATCCAACGGTCTGTTGAACCAGGTGATAAAAGTGGATACAGGCTAATGCATCCAGCTAATTTCCGAACTAAGATTCGCAAGATCAAGAGATCTTTTAAGAAGATCTCAGACATAGCATGTCAGGATCCACCCCAGCTTTTCAGACTGGGGACTTCTTTAACCAAACCCTCGGAGTCAACAAATGGGATTCGAGGAGTTGAGTGGAATCAGCAGGTACATCCCTAGTTCACGAGACTGGGGACTCTTTCAAATCATCATTCCCCTTCTCAGAGAATGTCAGTCTTTTCTCGATTAGGGAAGAAGCCCCAAGAGGAACGAAGAGCCAAATTATCAGGAGATTCCCTCCAAGTTATAGCTCGTCAATAAGTTCCTAAAGGATTGAACCAACAAAAGGAAATGTCTCATCAAAGACATGAAAGAAGACAATATCACATAAATGTTGATAGAAGAGATGCAATGCATTATGCGTCAATCAATGTCATCAATGCCGTTGTAGCCAATCCACCAGAGGAGGTTCACTCAGGGGACTCAGATGAAGAGCGTCCTGCTCAAGAAAATGTACGCACCGATACAAATGAAGAAGGTGTGCGTACATGAAGTCAAAGGATTACTCAGAACCTAGGTAATACACTTCCTTCTCTCCAAAAAGTATCCAAAAAAGGGAAGGGAAAGAATCAGGTTACATATCCTTCCTCTGGAGAAGGTCAATCACTCTCGTTAGAGCAAAGGTTTGCACAACAAGAGGAAGAAATGAAAGAATTAAGAAGGTTGAATGCAGAACTACTTCAGAGTAGTTTTCTTCTTTAGAATGCTGATGTCCGACAGCCGAAGGAATTTGTTGCAGTTACTGAGATGGATCAGGAATATCCTCTTTTATCAGTACACCCTCAGAGGTCTAATCCTACGGGTCAAGCGAAACAACGGTTGGCAGCACTACCATCAGTTATAGTACCAACCACCACGTCTGTCCAAGCTCCATTCATTGCACCTACCCAAAACCAAGTTCAACCTGATGTTTCTCAAAAGTTAATAACTACTATTGAGTCATTAACAGCTCGGTTAGAAAATATGGAAGGGAAAAAGGCACAAGTTCAACCTGAAATGAAAGTTTACCCTGAATGGGTAGATTCAATTTCTCCTCCATCTAGTTTTGGAAACCCTATTTTCCCTACATTCAATGGATCAGGTGACCCTGAACAACATTTGAAGCATTACATGTCTTGTTGTGATCCTATGATGGGAACTCCAGAGGAGCAAGAAGCAGTGAAACTCAGATGCTTCGTGCGAACCTTGCAAGGACCATCTTTTGTCTGGTATACAATCCTGCAATCCCGGTCAATCATCGGATGGTAGGATCTTCGTCAAAAATTCCTTCTTCAGTTCAGCTCAAATTTGCCAAAAACAACAGTTTTCGATCATACAAACTGCAAGCAAATGGAGAATGAAAGATTCTCTTATTTCATTGCTCGCTGGAAGAGATTAACGTATTCCCTGAGTTTAGCACTCCCTCAGGAAGAGCTGTTGCCAATCTGTGTGGAAAATTTGCGTGATGAATTATGCACGCCATTGATCCCTGTGAAATACACAGGAGGGTTTCGAGACCTTACTTCAATCGCTCAGCAGATTGAAGAATCTCTTATACAGGCTAAGGTTAAATCTCGTGTAATTCCATCAGCTCCAGGAAGGAGAATGGGTAAAGCAAAAACTGCTACAGTTATACTTAAACAAACACCTGTACCTATTTCTAATTCAAAACCATCATCTTCTCGAAGGGCTACACCTCCTAAACACCAACAACAAAGGCCGTTTCATCCAAATGATCAAAAAGATCAACAACGAAAACAATTTGAGGATTTGAATAGTAAAACATACTCTTTTCGAAGTGAGAAAGTTCCTGGTTAGTTCATTTCAGCTCTGGAAAATCATTTGGTTCAATTACCAGTGCCCAAGAGGCCAAACAAGGAAGGAGATGAAGACCGTCCCAATTATTGTCCCTTTCATCAAATGTTGGGGCATCCCATACAGGAGTGTTTCGTCTTTAAAGTCCTCTTGCAAAATATGGTCGACTTGGGACAAGTCAAATTGAAGGGTTCTTCAGCTCATGTAGTGTGTGTTACCGCTACAGATCCAGAGGAAGGAGGCGAGTGGCAGGAAGTCAAAAGCAAAACTGCGCAAAAATATGATGATTGGATGGTCAGAAAGACAATCAATCAGACCCATGCCATTTTTCGAACACAATTGAAGAAGCCAATTGTGTCTCCTACAAAAGCTACAGTGAAGCCTCCATCAAAAGACAAATCCTCAAAAGGGCAGCGCAATTCAAAAAAGAAAGAGGAATCAGAAGAAGATGAGTATGTATCGAGGCCTAAGTTGTCTTTGACTCTGGCAGATTTCATGCCATCTACTTCAAAGCCACGGGCACCGCCCCACCAAACGGCACAGCCTAAACAGGATAACCAGGCAGAGTCTTTATCAGACGAAAGGTTAATCTTCAGTTCTGTTAATATGATTCAATTAACAGATCCATATTCTAGTCTTGATGAGCCTGAATTCCCTTTATCAAATAACGTAATCCGAGGATGTTCTAGAGGTTCAGGATACAGGGGAAGACGTGGATCTTTCCGAAGCCACTACTCCAATTCTACCCCTGCTAGCACTGTGTATGCAGCAGAAACTCGTGGTAGAGCCCTTCAGCGAGCTCAAAAAGAACAAAGAAGTTCATCTGCTAATGGCCAACTCAGTCTTGGCACAGTTATTTTGGAAGATAGATTAAAGGTTCCATCTTCTTTATCTCAACATGTAAATGGATCTAATCGGTCTAATATTCCAAAACCAAGGATGTTTCCAACTTCTATCCCAATACAAGATGCATCAGCTTCCAAAGCATCTGCTTCCAAGGTACCTACTAAACCGTATATTCTTGTTGGGAAACGCAGACCTTTAGATCAAAAGTATGATATATTGAAACACTTGGCTCAAGTACCTGCCAAGTTATAAATTTTGGATGCTTTGAATCTGTCAAAAGATCTTCGGGAAGCACTCATCGAATCTTTGTCAAGTCCTCAGGAGTTTAAAGCTGAAATTGCTGCAGCTGAAGTCTATCACATAGAGAATAATCCTGCAGAATTCCATGCAGTGATATCTTTTATTGATAGAGATGAAGATGATGTTGTGCATGGGCACATAAAAACTCTCTACTTATCTGGAAAATTCAATGGTGTAGATATCCGAATAGCTTTCATTGACAACAGTTCAGGAGTCAACCTCATGCCCATTCGTACACTTCGTCGATTGGGCCTCACAGAATCTGATTTATCTCCTTCTACCATGATGTTACAAGGATATGATAAAAATGAACAAGAACCACTGGGCGAAGTTACACTCAGAACTCATTTTGGAGATCTTGTATCCAATTTAGATTTCATGATTGTTGATCAAGATTCAGCTTTCATCGTCTTGCTTGGAAGACCCTGGCTACATCAGCATGCAGCTATTTCTTCATCATACCATCAATGTCTCAAATACTGTTTCAATGGTCAAGTTGGAACATTTTATGGTGATAAGGCGTCGTTCAAGACATGTGAGTCTCATTACATTGAGGTGGAATTTTATCACATGAAAGGAAGAGAAAAATCTACAATAAAGTAAATTACCAAATTTAATGCTCCATATGGTTTGGAGAAAATTCCAATAAATCCATTTACACATGTGAGTACAGATTATGTGTTACCTATCATTCAAATTGACAAAATAGGCCCAAATCAAAATAATCTTATGGAAAGATCCATAATGTCAATTAGGGAAATTGAGCCAGACAACATGGGAGAAATTTGTAACCTACCAAATAGTGATGAAAGCATAAGTGGTGATGTTTTCATTTCATCTGCTGAAGTCCAACAAGTCTATACTTCGCCAATCAGGCCATAAGAAGTTATAGCAACACCAGAGGTGAATAATAATGTCGATTCTCAATCCATCATCTCCTCTTTATTTCCCAAAGAAGACCCTTTATTATCAATAGGGTCAGAAATGGAAGCTTCTTCTTCAAAATGTGAAAATTTTGACATCTCTTATGATCATGAGAATTTCATTTTGTCATCTACTTTGAAAGTAGAAACGGAAGAAATAGCACGTAATGAAGAGGAAGAGGAAGATATTAGAGATGCTCCTCCGGCATTTGAAGAGGGTATCTCTACCACTGTGGATGAACTCAGAGAAATAAATCTGGAAATGCCTGGGCATGATCCTTATGTTGCTACTCATCATTTGGGTTTACCAAAAGAACATCGAGGATTTAAGCAAGCCGCGAGAAGAACACACCCAACCTATGCTTCCAAAATTGAAGCTGAAGTGGATAAGATGATCAAAGCTAACTTCGTCAGAGAAGTTCAATATCCCAAGTGTTTGGCTAATATTGTCCCTGTAAAGAAGAAGAACGGACAAATTAGGGTTTGCATCGATTTCAGAGATCTTAATCGGTATTGTCCTAAAGATGATTTCCCAGTTCTGATTATAGAACTCTTAATTGATGCGACGACTGGTTATGAAGTACTTTCCTTCATGGATGGATATTCCGGATATAATCATATCCGAATGGACCCATAAGATGAGGAATCTACAGCTTTCAGAGCTCCTCAAGGTGTGTTTTGTTACCGGGTGATGCCCTTTGGTTTAAAGAATGCAGGTGCAACATATCAACGCGCCATGCATCGTATCTTCAAACCTTTCTTAGGGAAATTTGTTGAATGCTATGTAGAGGATTTGGTGGTTAAATCCAAACAATGTTCTAATCACTTGGATGATTTGGAAGTCATATTCCACAAGCTTCGACAACATAATTTGAAGATGAACCCCTTAAAATGTTCTTTTGGGGTAACCACAGGAAAATTCCTCGGATTTGTTGTACGCCTTCGTGGTATTGAAGTCGATCCTGAGAAGACAAAATCAATCCTTGGTATGTCACCTCCTCAGAATTTGAATGAATTAAGAGGACTTCAAGGAAACTTAGCCTATATTCGGCGTTTCATCGCCAATTTGGCAGGCAAAAGTTTACCCTTTACCAAATTATTGAAAAAAGGAGTCACTTACCAGTGGACTGAAGAATGTCAAGAATCATTTGATGTTCTCAAGAAATACCTCTTGAGTCCACCAGTAATCATGCCACCTATTGAAGGTAGACCACTTATCCTCTATGTAATAGCTCTAGAGTGATCATTGGGTGCCTTTCTCACTCAAAAGAATGATGCTGGGAATTAAAATAGACTCTACTATCTCAGTAGAACTATGCTTGAAGCAGAAACCCAATATTCAAGTATTGAGAAGTGCTTCCTAGAATTAATCTTTGCAGTCTAGAAACTGAGACACTACTTGCAACATCACGAGTTTCAATTGGTATCTCGCAATAATCCACTCAAATTCATCCTTAGTCGTCCAATGCTTACAGGACGTCTAGCAAGGTGGGCAGTTATTTTGCAGCAGTTCGACATTCAGTATGTATCTCAAAAGGAAATTAAGGGCCAAGCTCTGGCTGATTTCCTGGCTGAACATCCTTCAGTGGAAGACACATCTTCAGATATTGAACTCCCTGATGAGGAAGTTTTCTCTATTCAAGAGAATCCTCAAACATGGGAAATGTATTTTGACGGTGCTTCCAGAAGTCCAACAGGGAAGAAAATGGAAAATCCAAAATTTAACAAAGTTGGTTTAGGAATTGTGCTCATTTCTCCAGATAAGGCAGTGTTACCTTATTCCTTTTTATTGTGGGAAGGTGGTACCAATAATGAAGCCGAATACCAGGCTCTCATTACAGTCTTGGAGTTAGCGCTCCAAGCACAAGTGAATCACTTCAAGGTGAAAGGTGATTCAGACCTGGTAATCAAACAAGTCAATGGGGATTATTCCATCAGAAAAGAAGAATTAATCCCTTTGTATGATTACATAAGAGAGTTAATGGCGGAATTCCCTTCAGAACCGACATTTTCTTATGTCCCAAGATCACAAAATGCTCAAGCTGATGCACTGGCTAATATAGCCACAGCTCTAGTAGATCCAAATCGGGACGAGACAACCATCAGTATTTCCCACCGTCATGCATTTTCACCTTATGGTCAAGCCAGAACAGAGGAAATTAATGAAATTAGTCGCATTCCTGAACCATATGGTCATAATACAGGATGGATATCACTTATCAGGGAATACCTTCAAAATGGAACACTTCCACCTGATAGAGCCGAGAAAGAACAAATCTGGCAACGTGTGGTCAATTTTACTCTTTATGATAGCCCAAACCACTTAGAGAAAATTATCTACAAATGTGGTTTTGATGGAGTTCTCTTCAGATGCATTGATGGTGAAGAGACAATGGCTGTCATGAAAGAAGTGCATGCAGGAGTATGTGGTGCCCACCAGTCTGGACATAGACTGTCTGATCAAATTCGAAGGCTTGGATACTTTTGGCCTTCAATGATACAAGATTGTGTTAATTTCACAAATAAGTGTCATTCATGACAAGTATATGCCAAATTCATTCATCAACCTCCAGATTTTCTTCATACAGCTAAATACTCGTGGCCATTTGCCACATGGGGAATGGATGTGGTGGGACCTTATCCTTCAGCTACGGCCAAGCAGTTTAAGTAGATTATTACTGCTACTGATTTCTTTTCCAAATGGGCAGAGGCAGTACCTCTCAAAGAAGTCAGTTCTAAATGCATTTTAGTTTCATCAAGTCTAACATCATTACTAGATTTGGTGTCCCTTATACCATATTGATGGACAACGACACCAACTTTTGTTCTTCTGAGGTGAAGAAATTGTATCAAGAATACAACATTAAATCCAACCATTCATCTCGGTATCATGCAGCAGCCAATGGCCAAATAGAAGCCTTTAACAAGAATCATTCAAATATAATACAAAAGATGGTGGATAAAGATAAGTGGTCATGGCCTGGTAAACTCTTTCATGCTTTATGGGCTTATCGGACTACCACCCACAATGCAACGCGGTCAACTCCATATTCGTTGGTATATGGAACAGAAGTAGTCTTGCCAATTGAAGTTCAATTGCCCTCACTCAGAGTAGCCATTTGTGATCAGTTATCTACAGATGAGCAATCCCAAAAGCAATTGAATGAATTGGAACAGTTAGATGTGAAAAGATTGTGCACTTTGCACCACTTGGAAATCTATCAGAATCGAATAGAACGAGCTTTTAACAAAAAAGTTCATCTTCGTTCATTCATTCAGGGAGAATTGGTAATATTTCTCAGAACTCCAATGATACCAGGAAAGAAACCTCCCAAGCTTTGAGCCAAAATGGGAAGGACCTTATTCAATACATAGGGTCTACTCCAATGGAGCTTATTCATTAATCTCAATGGATGGAGAACTCATCACGACTCCAACCAATGCCAGATTTCTGAAGAAATATTTTGTATAAACACAAAATATGGTCCCCAGAACCAAGACTCTTACAATCGGTTCATACAGCAATGGTCCAGTATGACCTTAAACTGTAACTATGTCCAACATGACGTTAAACTATAGAAATCATAAGTCCCCGCAACATGACACTAAACTGTGTGGCACCAGTTCGTCCTTGCTATATGACGTTAAACTATATAGAAATGGTACAGTATGACCTTAAACTGCAACTACGTCCAACATGATGTTAAACTGTAGGAAATTCCCTTACGTCCGGAAAGACATTAAACTACATAAGCACTTAAAAGTCCAGTATGACTTTAAAATGCATCATCCCTGGTCCATGCATATGACCATAAACTATTTGCAAGTCCCTTATGTCCAGCAAAACGTTAAACTGTGACGTCCTAACTACATGACACTAAACTGTATAAAAGTCCCTTACGTCCGGAAAGACGTTAAAATATATAATCATCAAAGGTCCAGCATGACATTAAACTACACCATCCACGGTCCATGCATATGACCTTAAACTATTCACACTTTCGTCTAACATGACATTAAACTGTGGGAAAAAAAATCCCCAATGCATCTAACATGACATAAATGGTGTGTTATTTTGTCATTACTGCATGACATTAAACTGCACAGTCCCCCTTTCTTCCAATAGGACGTTAAACTGTATTGTCCCCATCGTCCTAACTACATGACGCTAAAAAGTACAGAAAGTCCTTGATATGTCCTACATGATATTAAACTGTTATTTTGTCCCTGCTACATGACACTAAACTTTGCAGCACCAATAGTCCTAACTGCAAGACTTTAAACTACATAGTACATTTTTTATGTCTTACATGACATTAAACTATGCATTGTTAATGTTGTTGTTACCTCTTGTTTCTCACACCGAGTATGAATCACGTGAGCTTAGAGAAAACCTCAACCGTAACACTCTCTGTGGGCCGCTAACCATGTATAAGTCCCAAAAACATTTTATTTAGATCGTTGTCCCCAAGAACAACTTGATCATTAATTCATTATTTAATTGAACTACACGGACTTTAATCCTTGCCCTCCAGGCTGGGTATGTAGGCAACCTCCCAGGGTTCAAACCCAAAAACAATCTCTTCACATCGGTTCACCACCATCTCATATGATGTTGATTCGTGAAACCGCCCCTAGAATCAATATCTTTAGATTGATTCACTTTCGTCCTTGTTATATGACATTAAACTGTGCAACACATTTGTCCGGTACGACAATAAACTACAATACTCTTTGATTTCCTCATTTGAGAGAGAACTATTATTGACATTGATTTTTCAATCATGTTTCATTTAAAAAGACTACGTGCATACATGGTAATACCTAAACTTTTTATCTCAGGATAAACCATCATTGCACTAAAGTCCCCTTTCACCCTTCACATGTACGAACCAAATTTGTACAAAGGGTAGTTCTAGAACTACATGGACTTGATTCCCATCCTTATGGGATACGTAGGAACATTCGAGTATCCCTCGAATCCAGTCCCAAGTCTTTTGGACCTAACCCAAAATTTCACTTTCATTCCCTTAGATGATACGTCCTCATGAAAACACAAACTGTGTATTCATTATTATGGTCCGAAATCTATGACCCTAAACTAAGATCTCTCATACTTTCGTCCTGCACGACGTTAAACTGCATTTCAAGAACTACGTACGGCTTGATTCTCATTCTTATGAGAAACGTAGTGAAGTCCAAAATTTCAATTCAGGACCCAGCCACAACATGATTATGGTTATCATTGACCTATGTATCTCTATATACATTAGACAATACCCATATTTATGTTATATAATCCAAACCTTAAATATTTTCAGATCTTCATAACCCTTTTCATGACTTCTAGCCACAAAAATGTCAAACTTCTGAGAATTCTTTTGCCTGACTATGCAGCACGTGCCCATAGGTGGCCTTGTATAAACAATCCACATAACGGATTTGTCAGCCGATAGATACTATTTATTTGACCATGCAGCCAATGCCCTTACGTGGCCCTGCATATTTCAACCCCCTAACGGGTTTTTGTCAAATAATAGTAACTTCATTCTTGGGAAGAATGCATCTTTTGTCCTTATTTGTCTTAAATGATGGTATGTAGGGATCTGCAAAAAAATAGCCATCCTTAACATATTTGTCCCATATCCTTCTTCATGATCTGAATGTATTCAAGTCTATGGTTTATTCTTCTTCCCTATGTTTGGGTCAGACCTTCGTAGGAGTGATATTCATCCAGTTCTTCGATAATCTTTTCTGGAAATATCTTCTCCATATTCAAGTACCTCTTTCCATACAGCAAACTCTATACTTTAGAAAATTTGAATCTCCATAAACTTTCACTGGCTTTTAGCACTAGGAAAGTAAATTTCTGAGAGTTCTTTTTCCTGACTATGCAGCACGTTCCTATAGGTGGCCTTGCATAAAATGTACACATAACAGACTTGTTAGCCAAAAGATTCTATTTATTTGACCATGGAGCCAATTCCCTTAGGTGGCCCTGCATAATCCAACCACCTAACAGGTTTTTTGTCAAATAATAGAAACATCATTTTTGGAAACTACTTCTTCTAATGCCTTTTAGCTCCTTTTCATATCATTCCTCAGATTCAAATATTCTTAAGCCATAGTTTACATATTTTCCATCATACTTGAGTATGGTACTATGTTTTCTGATGAGTTGTCAAGGAATTGAGTCAATTCTAATCCATTTCAGTCAAAGCTATTTCGACCTTAAACATTAGCCTTTGTATGTCCGACATGCATGACTTTAAACTTCCAGATTTCTTGTTTTTCTTTTCACCTCAGAGTCAAATCATCTTTTCTCTCCGGATCCGACTCTGAGGGGGGGAGTTTTGTTGATGCTCCTTTCCTTCACAGAGTCTAACGACTGAAATAAAGGAAATACCTTAGTTCACAGTGATTCATCCTTTTAAGAAACATCAAAAATCGACAAAGGGATGAACAAGGAGAACATTGCCCATAGGTCGCGCAAGTTCCCTCATGGTCGCGCAAGTACACATGCGCGCCGCCTAGTGGTCATGCAAGTCTACTTGCGCGACGCCTTATGGTCGTGAAAGTGACTTGCGCGACCTAAAGTGATAACCGCCCAGTAACCACCCAGGGACTTCTCCTACCTATAAATAGACCCTGTGGGCCCCCCATTCGAGAGGATCTTTTTCCAGAAACTCGGATTGAAGCTCCCGACGCCCATGTCTCTTCTCAAAGCTTCCGGAACACTTCTAAGGTAATTTCTTACCTATAACGGAAGATCTAAAGAGACGGAGGAAGGCCTAAGTGTTGAAACTCATCAACACTTGCGCGCCTGAGTGGTCAGCCCTTAAGGGAAGTGACCACACTTGCGTGCCACCTTATTCCTTCAATAGAACTTGCGTGTCCCTTTTCTGGAAGAACCTCAAGAGGATTCTAAAGGGATCAATAAAGAGTCTCTCAAGTATTCTAATGCTGGTTGAAAATCGCGCAAGTACCACACATGTTGCGCAAGTATACCTGCGCGACCAATACTTGCGCGCCACCGCAATACTTGTGCGTCTTTCAAGACTTGTGTGCCCCTACCTTTTTGGGTGCCCATCTTTCCCATTTTACCCCTCTTAAGCCATTTCACCTTTCATATTCAAGATTTAGTCTTCAAGATACTCTTCAAAGCCATTTATGGCATGATTTCTTGATTTGACTTCCTTATCTAAAAGGAATTCTGTGGAATATCTCTCAAAACATAGTGATTTATACATATTTATGTCACTAAATATGGAGAGTTCATTAATTCAACCTCATCCTTTAAGATGAGAGAAACCTTAACTTGGGTTACCTTTTCAAGAATAATCCCCAGTTATAAGTCCTTTAATCTGGGAATCTTCCTCAGGAGTAAGTCCCAAATTCTTAAAGTTCCCAAATCTAGGCATCCTCCTCAAGAGTAAGCCCCAAACCTTAATTCCTTAACTTGGGAATCCTCCTCAGGAGTAAGACCCAATCTAAAATATGGGCATCCTCCTCAGGAGTAAGCCCCAAACCTTAATCCCTAACCTGGGTCTCCTTTTTAAGAATAAGACCCATTCATAATCATGGGCATCCTTCTTAGGAGTAATCCCCAAGTCCTCTAATTTTGGGCATCCTTCTTAGGAGTAAGCCCCAATCTCAAATATGGGCATCCTGCTCAGGAGTAAGCCCCAAACCTTAATCCCTAACATGGGTTTCCTTTTCAGGAATAAGACCAAGTCATAATCATGGGCTTATTTTTAGGAGTAAGCTCTAAGTCCCCTAACCTGGGTCTCCTTTTCAGGAATAAGTCCCAGTCATAATCTTGGGTTTCCTTTTCAGGAGTAAGCCCCAAGTCCCCTAATTTCTCTTTAACCAGTCCTAATTTACGTTTGATCTGGGATTCCTTCTCAGGAGTAAAACCCAGTTATCAATCCTCTCCTAATTTGGGTTTCCTCTTCAGGAATAAGTCCCAAGTTAGAGTATTCAAATCTCCATGAAGCACACATATACCTTTATGGACCCTGTTCCTGGATTTTCTCCCTAAAGTAAATCCTCTGGGCATTCATACATACATAAGCCCCAAACCATTTCTTATGATTGCATCTTTCATGGCACAATTGTCTAATTTGTACCAATACCTCTTGTTTCTCACACCGAGCATGACTCACGTGAGATTAGAGTGTAAAATTAATTGTGACATCCTGCTTTGAGCCATCAATCATAAACACCATACCCTTACTCGAACTACGTGGGTTCTGATTCCTTTTCCAAAACAAAGGATACGTAGGTAGCCCATTTATGGGTTCGATCCCAACTCTGAAATAATATGTGTCCTTCTGAATGACGATAAACTCCAAGTGCCCCACTGAGTTGCTTTAAAACCAGCCTGGTCATCATAATGACCAAGAGTCTTTTATATAAATGTTTTGAAGGATACCATTGACCAAGAATCTCTAAATAGATACAGATGTTTCTCTAGTGATGAAGAACCTCGAATACATATAAAAGATTCTCTAAATTTCTTACATTTTTAATCATTGATTGTTAAAACTAAAGGAAAGATCATTTTATACTTGGTATTGTAATAAGGATTCACGAACATAACTTAAATATATAAAGAGCGTCCCGGAGTAGACAATAATTCCCCTCAAAAAGGTGTGATGAGTCCGACCTCCCATCCTCTCGACCAATGAAAATTCGTAAGCCTCATCAGTCCACAAACTAATGAGCGCCTACCTTTGGAAAGTAGGTCCAAACGGATGTGGAATCATTGGATGTTTCCGGTTCTACGAACAAACCCGCTAGAAACCGATCGGAACGTTTGAATCTCCCGTCCAGGAGGTCATCCCCGAATTCCATGCGAAACAGCAGCTAATTGTATCTGGAAGATGTTAGAAGTTACACACATTGGTACTTCTAAAGTAATTGAGACTAGGAGAGCTATGCTTAGAGGTGAATACGATGGATTCAATTTTCCATATGTTGAACCAATCTGCAAAGTTCAATAGAGATTTATGACTATAGTGAATAGATTATAGTCTATGAGAGAAAACGGGTTAGATGATGAAGCCCTTGTGGAAAAGATTATTGATATTATTCCTAATGAGTGGGAATCAAGGAGAAAAACTATAGATAAGAATAGGAAGGTCACTCAAATTCCTCTTGATGAGCTATTCAGAACTCTTCTCCAACATGAAACAAGAATGGAGAGAGATGCCGAAAACATCAAAAAGAAGAATGGGAATGGAACTGTTGCTTTTACAACAACATCAAATCATATGAAAGCTAAGAATACTGAGAGAGTAACTATATCCAATTCTATGAGAGTTATAATCCAATCCGAATCTAGTGAGAGTGAAGTCTCTGAGAATGAGTTAGAAAATCATGCTCGAAGGATGAACAAGATAGCTGGAAAGCGAAATTTCTAGTCCAAGTATAAGAAAAAGGAAAGGAATGATAGGAAAGATGGAGAAGTTACTTGTTATGAATGCAAGAGAGTAGGACATATTAGACCAGATTTCCATTTGCTCAAAAAGTAAGAAAGGAAATAAAGGAACAGAATGAAGTACTACAAAACCAAAGCTAAGAAAGTTCTGAAATCAAATGACACCTGGAGTGCCAGTGGTGGTGACTCTTCAGATAAATCTTCTGATTATGAATCTTCAGGAAAGAAGAATCTTGGTCTTATAGACAGATTTCCTATTGACAATCATTGCTTCATGGATAAGTTACGAAGTGCTGAATATTTGACCAATGTTTCTTTATGTTCTAATGATATTAAGTATTATAACTCTTCAGATGAAGAATCCTCTTCTGATGAAGAAAATACTTCACCTACCTATGATGAAGTTTCTAGGTTTGCTAATCTTCTTGGAATTGAGAATTCTAAAATCAATAAAAACTTGATAAGGAAAAATCTATGAATTCTATTCTTACAAATGAGATATCAGATAATTCTAAAGATCTTGATAGGAAAAATTCTGATTTTATAAATTTTTCAAAAAATCTTGAGGAAGTAAGTTCTGAGAAGAACAAACTTTCTAAAGAGTTAGAAAAAGTAATTTCTGAGAAAAGTATCTTCGAGCCTAGATCAAGTTCTAAATCAAATTATATTGAAGATAAAAACATGGTTATAAAACTCATGTCTGAAATTTTTTCCTTAAATAAGTGTTTATCAGACTTTACCCATGGTAAAGAAAATTTTGATAAAATGTATTCTAAAATACGACCTTTAAGAAACAAATCCGGATTTGGTTAAACTCATGAAAAACAAACTTTTAGTAACAACTACTTTGTTCCACAAAGTACCCCATTTTGTACCAAGTGTCAATGTGGTGGTCACTGGGCGAAGAATTGTTCTTTAAATAAAACCAAATCTCTAGGTTATCATAAAGCCTATTTCTCTAAGAAAGTGTGGGTTCCTAAAATTTTGTTGTCTGGAAATCTGGGATCCAAGAAATTTTGGATTCCGAATGTCTAATTATTTTCTTGTTTTTAGGACGATAGAGGATGTACCAACAACAATATGTGGTACATGGATAGTGGATGTTCCCATCACATGACTGGTAACAAAAGCTATTTTGAAAAGATTATCAAAACGAAAGGAGGAAAGGTAACTTTCGGACATAATGCGCAGGGAGAAATTGTTGGTGTTGGTAATATTGTTCTTCTTGGTAAAACTTTGATTTCATGTGTTTTATTAGTTAAGGGTATTAATCAAAACCTCATTATCATAATTCAGTTATGTGGTGAAGGGTACCTTGTGAATTTTATTAATGATATGTGCTTAGTACACAATTCCAAGGAAGAATTTATTCTCTAAGCCAATAGGCAAGAGAATATTTACACTTTGAACTTAGAAGACCTAAGGAGAAAATATTTACCCTGCCTAAGTGAAATGGAAGACCATTCTCGGTTATGGCAGAGAAGACTAGGTCATTGTAACCATATAAACTTATGTAAACCTTCTAAGAAGAAACTAGTTAAGGATCTACTGGAGCTTAGATTTTATTCTTCTAAAGTTTGTGATCCTTGTCAATATGGAAAGAAACATAAATCTAGTTTTAAATCAATTGGTTAAGTCTCAACTATTGATGCATTACAGTTAGTGCACATGGATTTTTTGGTCCAATGCAAACTGAAAGTATTGGAGGCAAATACTATGTGTTTGTTATAGTTGATGATTACATAAGATTTACTTGGGTCTATTTTCTAGCAAAAAAGACAGAAGATTTTTCTTATTTCAAAAGTTTTAGAGCACAAGTTAAAAATGAGAAAAATCATCCATTGATAACTATTCATAGTGATCTTGGAGGATAATTTCAAAATTCTGATTTTGAAACTTTTTGTAGTAGAAAAGGTATTACTCACAATTTTCAGCACCTAGAACTCCTCCGCAAAATGGTGTAGTTGAAAGAAGAAATATAATTCTTCAAGATATAACTAGAACCATGTTGAGTGAATATTCTATAGCTAGACATTTCTGGGATGATGCTGTAAGTACTTCTTGTTATACTATAAATCGAGTTTTAATTAAACCTTTTCTTAATAAAACTCCTTATGAATTATGGAACGGTAGAAAACCAAGACTTTCCTACTTCACGATTTTTTCTTGCAAAGTATTCATTCTGAATACTAAAGATTATCTACAAAAATTCGTACCAAAATATGATGAAGGAATTTTCTTAGGCTAATCCACAACATCTAAGGCATATAGAGTTTCAAAAAAAATACTTGTACTGTTGAAGAAACAGTGCATGTAAAATTTGATGAGTCTGATCCTTTTGTTTTCAAACTATCTCAATCTACATCCCCGGATGTGTTTTCAAAAACTGATTTTCAACCTTTGATAGAAGGTCCTTCTAATAAGGAAAATGTTCAAGAAGAGACTTCTGAAACATTTACCCTAGAAGAATTTCTACCCTATGTTGATGAATAGGTTTTACAAAACCCAAATTAGGTGTTTCTTAAGAATCATCCCTTTGGTAGCATCATTGGTGATGTAAATCAACCTTTAAGGACTAGAAGTTCCTTATGAAATGAAGTAGAACATCTAGCATTTCGTTCCCAATTAGAACCAAAAAGCACTGATGAAGCTTTAGGTGATGATGATTGGATAAAATCCATGCAAGATGAACTAAATGAATTTGAAAGGAATAAATTCTGGACCTTGGTTGAAAGACCTAAGGAAACTTCTATTATTTGAGTTAAATGGGTCTTCATAAACAAGTTTGATAAAAATGGAGTCATTGTAAGAAATAAAGCTAGACTCGTTGCTAAAGGCTATAATCAGCAAGAGCGAATAGACTATGAAGAAACCTATTCTCCAGTAGCTAGACTTGAATCTATTCGTATTCCACTTGACTTTGCAGCATTCTTCAATTTTAAACTTTTTCAAATGGATGTGAAATGTGCTTTTCTTAACAGTTATGTTCAAGAGGAAGTGTTTGTTGAACAACCTCCTATCTTTGATGATACAAAACATCATGATCATTTTTTAGACTTACCAAAGATTTGTATGGTCTTAAGAAAGCCCCATGAGCATGGTATGATAGACTCACAGGATTTTTTCTTCAAAATAACTTTGTTAAGGGAAATGCAGATCCAACCCTTTTTATAAAGAATGATAAGAAAAATGTTTTAATTGTTCAAATTTATGTTGATGACATCATATTTGGTTCAAATCAACAATATTTATCTAATTCTTTTGCAAGTCTAATGAAATATGAGTTTGAAATGAGTATGATGGGTGAGTTAAATTTTTTCCTTGGTTTTCAAATTTCTCAAAAACCAGATGGAACCTATATATCTCAAAATAAGTATATTAAAAATTTCTCAAAAAGTATGTTGATGACAATACTAATAGTATAAGTACTCTCATTGTTACCTCATACTCTTTAGATCCTGATGAAGCTGGGAAACCAGTAGATCAAACTTCTTTTAGAGGTATGATAGGAAGTCTACATTACTTAATAGCTAGTCGACCAGAATTAATGTTCTCAGTATGCTTATGTGGAGGATATCAATCCAATCCTAAGGAATCTCACTTAAAGTCAGTAAAAAGAATTTTTCGCTACCTAAAGGAACCATGAATCTAGGATTATTTTATACTTTTGGAAATTATTTTGTTCTAAAAAGCTTTTATGATGCTGACTTTGGTGGATGTAGGATGGATAGAAAGAGTAAATACAGAACTTGTCATTTCATTGGAGATTCGTTAGTTTTTTGGTCGTGCAAGAAGAAAAATTTTGTAGCTCTTTCCACTGCTGAAGCTGAATACGTAGCAACTGGAAGTTGTTGTGCTCAAGTGTTGTGGATACAACACACAGTCACAAATTATGGTCTGAGTTTTACTAAAACTCAAATTTTTTATGACAACACATTTTCCATTGCCCTATGTAAGAACCCTGCACATCACTCTTGTGAAAAACACATAGACATTAGGCATCACTTTCTTAGGGATCACACACATAAAGAATATATCATTCTTCAGTTTATCGAAACGCAAGAGCAACTTGCTGATATTTTCAAAAAATTATTACCCTCCAATAGATTTGAATACATTAAATAGAAGTTAGGAATGATAACTGTAAGGTAATAATTCTTCATTAACTTCTAGTTAAAAAATTATCCTAACAGTAATAAAATCCTTCTCATAGGGGGAGAACATTTGAATGTTAGTGTAACTAAAATATTTCGGAATCTGTTTTTCAAAATTCGTCTAACTATAATTTTTCGAATTTAGTTTTTCAAACCTTTCGGAACTGAAGTTTTCGGAATGGAAATTTCTGAATGTAAAATTTCCAGAATGGGATTTTCCAGAACTGAAATTTTCAGGACTGAAATTCATGGAATAAGAACTTCCGGAATGGAGTTTCTTTTCGTACTGGAACTTTTGGAATGGAGATTTTCGGACAGGAGTTTTCGTAACGATATTTTCATACTGTAACTTTCGTAATAAATTTGTTTTTAAATTTCTTTTTCTACAAGAAGAATTTTACCAATTATGAACAATATTTATATCCAATCTGAGAGTTGTGATTTCCTTACATATAGTTTTGTAATAATATTTTTCTTGCTGGTATTTTCCTATGTTTTTAAAAAGATCGTATTCTAGTTTTCTTCAAATCCGAATGTTTTCTTTTAAAAACCTCAAAAGATCCAAGTCAAGTTTTCCTTGCGGGATTGTTCTCAACCGTCAGATCAGATCAAAGATTTTTTCAACCGTTAGATGGCTTTTGGAAGACCAACAGTCACATCCATTTTCTATATAATGGGGACCCCGAGACTCATACCACATCGGTTATTCTATATTTTGCGTCTCGAAGCCCTGCTGCCCTTGTTAAGGCCGGTTCCGAACTTCGAAAATCCAATTCGAATCTTTCAGATTTCTTCACTTTGAATGTATGTTGAAGCAACATCTCAAGATATGTCGTCTGCGAAACCCATCTATAAGTGGTTAATCTTTAGGGAAAGGTTACTTTATCCGGATTTCTATAAGCTTCATTCCCTTGTTTCCAAGAATATAAAGATGAATGGATGGGAAGATGTATGCATAGCAAAGTCAGATAAACAAGATCCAGTTTATACTGATTTGCTGGCAGAGTTCTACGAGTCAGTTTCCTTCCTGATGGAAGATGGCAGATAGTGGTTTTCTTTCATGTCTTATGGGAAGACTTATAAGCTTTCCTACACCAAGGCCGCCATCTTGGTTGGTTTGTCTTATAAAGGAGAAGCTGAATTCTGCTCACACAAACTTCTCGATATGAAATGAAGTTTCAACAAGGAGAAGGCACTGAAGTGTCTTGGGATTAAGGATGATTCATCTATCAAGATTTCTCGTATCACTCCAAACAATATAATTATTCAGATTTGGGTGTATGGGTTTATGGTTCCAAGAAGAGGTGATAAAGACAATCTGAAGAAAAGTGATATATATATCTTAGATTTTTTGGTAAATCTAGTGGCCTACGAGAGTTGATAAAGATTTAGTTCAGTTTGAGATTTTTCAGGCCAAAGTTCTAAATGCTTTTGAAATGGAGGATAAAAAGGTTAAAGAGGTTTATGAAAAGCTGACCCAAGAGTAAAATTATCGAAATCAACAGGTCAGGGACCTGAATGGGAAGCTTAACTCAGTATCTCAGAATTGGAAAACTGAAAGAGATTTCCGGATTGAGTTTCAGCAGAAGATAGAAAAGAAAGATGAGATAATAAAGTTGCAGAAAGAAGAATTGGAGGCTCATGCAAAAGCTTTAAAATTCAAAGAAGTAAAGGCAAAATCCTTAGAGAGGCAATGTAATCAAGACCAAAGAGACTTAATGAAACTCAAAACCTTGTTAAAGAAGCTCATTCCTAAGGAAAAGGAAGACAAATGAACTCACTCTGATCATTTGTTGTATTTTTATTTCTTTGTAAATTTTTCAAACTCTAATGAAATGATTATTTGGTTAGTTGTATATTGTCAAATACTAATGCTTCAGGTACCATATTTTGTTTTCCATTCCATTAAATTATTTTTGAAAATCAAAAAGGGGGAGAAGGAAAAAGAACTACTCCTAAAGAGGAGAAAGGAAAAATTCCTAAGAGAAATATTCTTAAAGTAAGGGGGAGTTTCCCACTACAAAGTTCTTCATTCTTAAAATAATAAAAACATCACTCTGGAAATTTAGAATACAATCCTTAGTGTTTCAATGCCTATGGGGGAGTTAGTTTTATTCACTTTCATCCATGAACAATGGGAGATAAGTGTTTTATTTCAATGTCTAATGAAATTTTTCAATGTCCTTATATTTTTTTCGTAAGGATGTTTGTGCTTTCCAAAAAGGTGGAGATTGCTGAGTCAATAAGGTTTTCCTTATGCCTATTCTATTCCTTCTTATTTTGAAAATCACAAAAACCTTATACTTAAGGAAATATAAAATTTTCCTTCATAAGGAAAATTTAATTCTTCAAGGAAATTTACCCTAACCTAGATTTTCTTATACAGAGTTTCTTTCCTAGTAAAAAAACTCGATTCATACCCAAAAATCCCGAAGTCATGTAATGTAAAGATTTGGAGCATTCTGTTTTTAGGATCTAAATTATGGATGTGAACTGTAATAAAGTTCCAATCCGAATTGTAGACTCTGAACTCTTAAGCAGTTCGACTCCGAACTCTTAAACAGTTCGACTCTGAACTCTTAAGCAGTTCGACTCCGAACTCTTAAGCAGTTCGACTCTGAACTCTTAAACAGTTTGACTCCGAACACTTATGAAGTTCGACTACGAACTCTTAAGTAGTTTGACTCTGAACTCTTAAGAAGTTCGACACCGAACTCTTATGAAGTCTGACTCCAAACACTTAAACAGTTCGACTCCGAACTCTTATGAAGATCGACTCCGAACTCTAAAGTAGTTCGACTCTGAACTCTTCAAGTTTAGATTCCGATCTCTGGTGAAACCAGACTCCAAATTCCTATAAAACAGAATACAAACATTTCTAAACATAGACTCCAAATTTCATTTTGATTAGACTCCAATATTTTCACTTGATTACACTTTGAAATATTGATTAGCTTTTACTTATATATGCTTCATTTCAAAACGATGTCGTGCATTCAGTTAAACATGGTTTGTTTTAAAACATTGTCGTCTATTCTGTTTCTAATTAACCGTTGGTTTAGTTGAATGTGTACAGGTCCCTCCCAATTTCATGGAAAATATGACAGTTGGAAGTGGGAGCCGACCGTTGGATGTTTTCCTATAAACATGAGCTCAATTGAAAGTGCTCAAAAAAATAATGGAGGTTGATCGATCTAGAGACCACATGCTGTTAAGGTGATTTCTAGAGAGAGAAGCTTTTCACGCCTTGTGCGTACTGAACCACTCGTTCAGATTGCTTTGTGCGACACCGAATGTTGGTGATTACATTCGAGGACTTCCGGGGATAGGAAGACAGAGGTGCCGACTACGTTGAAGTTCGAGGGCTTCCTTTCTAAGGAAGATAGAGGGTCCAACTACCTTGAAGTGGAGGGATAGTGGGGATAGCAAGATAGAGAATCCGATCTTTGTATCATGGTCTTACCATGGTGTGGGTAAAATAGACTTGCTTGAATGTATAAATCAAGGGACCATTATCCAAGGTTGTTGGATACCCTTCTCTTTGGGTTAAAAGACTTATATTTTATGACTTGTAGTTTTACTACTTGTTTGTTTCCACTAGATATTGTATTGTAAGGAAAGTATAACCTTCTTATATTTCCTTACAATTTTACTCTAATTAGTTTAGATTCTATACGCTTTAAGGTAGAATCTTATTATGTAAATCTTGGTTCCAATTCTCTAGTTGGTGATTAGAGGTGTTGTGAATTTGTTTAGTTTAACTTTGTTAAACTTATAATTTTCCTTATCTAAGGAAAACATAGTTATCAGTAACCAACTTTAAAGGTTCCAATGTAATTTTAAAGTATACAATTCACCCCCTCTCTTGTATATTGAGCATCTACATCGTTATGTCGATCCTACAATTGGTATCAGAGGAGGTCCCTGAAATAATCATACTCACGTATAAGTTTTTATTGCTCATTTTTCCATTGTTCTTTATTTTTTTCTTTCCGAACATTGTCATTCCGAAATTTATCGTTTCGAACATTGTCGTTCCGAACATTGTGGTTATAAACTTTTACTACTAATAATTTTTGTTTCCATGTTTTTTTAAGAATGGCAAGAGTCAATGTTGGTTCTATTGACAATCTAAATTATACAAGACCACCAATCATTGATGGTAATGACTATGAGTACTGGAGAGATCGAAAGAATACTTTTTTTATCAACACTGGAGTGGAAAACTTCATTATGCTTACTGGTGATTATAAAATTCCTGATAAGGAAGTTAGAACTTTCACTAACCAGGAAAAGTAAGAGTATCAACTCAATTATAAGGTATGCAATACTTTACTTTGTTCAATGACTAGAAATATATATTGCCAAATTTCTTCTCGTGAAGCAGCTAATTGTATCTGGAAGAAGTTAGAAGTTACACACTTTGGTACTTCTAAAGTCATTGAGACTAGGAGAGCTTTGCTTAGAGCTGAATACCATGGATTCAATTTTCTCTATGGTGAACCAATCTGCAAAGTTCAACAGAGATTTATGACTATAGTGAACAACTTACAGTATATGGGAGAAAAAGGGTTAAATGTTGAAGCACTTGTGGACAAGATAATTGATATTAAGCCTAATGAGTGGGAATCAAAGAGAACAGCTACAGATGAGAATAGGAAGGACACTCAAATTTCTCTTGATAAGATATTTAAAACTCTTCTCCTACATGAAACAAGAACGAAGAGGGATGCTAAAAACATCAAAAAGAAGAATGGGAATAGTACTGTTTCTTTTACAACAACATCAAATAATATGAAAGCTAATACTCCTGAGAGAGTGACTAGATCCAAGTCTATGAGAGTTATAATCCAATCCGAATCTAGTGAGAGTGAAGTCTCTGAGAATGAGTTAGAAAATCTTGCTCGAAGTATGAACAAGATAGCTGGATAGAAAAATTTCCAGTCCAAGTATAAGAAAAATTAAAGGAAAGATAGGAAAGATGGAGAAGTTTAATGTTATGAATGCAAGAGAGCAAGACATATTAAACCAGATTTCCCTTTTCTCAAAAACAAAGAATGGAAATAAAGGAATTCTGAAAGGAACATACAGAAGTACTACAAAACAAAAGCTAAGAATGTTCTGAAAGCAAATGACACTTGGAGTCCCAGTGGTGGAGACTCTTCAGATGAATCTTCTACTTATGAATCTTCAAGATATTAGAATCTTGGTCTTATAGCTAGGTTACCTATTGAAAATCATTGATTTATGGCTAAGGTACGAAGTTATGAATCTTTGAACAATGTTTCTTGATGTTCTAATGATAGTAAGTATTATAACTCTTTAAATGAAGAATCCTCTTCTAATGAATAAAATACTTCACATACCTATGAAGAAGTTTCTAGGTTTGCTGAACTTCTTGGAATTTAGAATTCTAAACCCAATAAAAAACATGATAAGGCAAACTCAAGGAATTCTATTCTTACAAAAGAGATATCAGATCTTTCTAAAGATCATTATAGGAAAAATAATGATTTTATAAATATTTCAAAAAATCTTGAGGAAGTATGTTCTGAGAAGAACAAACTTTCTAAAGAGTTAGAAAGAGTAATTTCTAAGAAAAGTATCTTCGAGCCTAGATCTAGTTCTAAATCCAATGATTTTCAAGATAAAAAGTTGGTTATAAAAATCAAGTCTGAAATTTTTTCCTTAAAGAAGTTTTTATCAGACATTACCCATGGTAAATACGATTTTGATAAAATGTGCTCTCAAATACGACCTTTAAGAAACAAATCCGGATTTGGTTATACTCATGCAAAACCAACGTTTAGTAACAACTACTTTGTTCCACAATGTTCCCCATTTTGTACCAAGTGTCAATGTGTTGGTCACTGGGCGAAGAATTTTCCTTTAAATAAAATCTAATCTCTAGGTTTTCATAAAGCCTATTTCTCTAAGAAAGTGTGGGTTCCTAAAATTTTGTTGTCTGGAAATATCATATCCAAGCAATTTTGGATTCTGGAAGTCTAATTCTTTTCTTGTTTTCAGGAAGATAGAGGATGTACCAACAAAAATATGTGGTACATGGATAGTGGATGTTCCTGAAACATGACTGGTAACAAAAGCTATTTTAAAAAGATTATCAAAACGAAAGGAGAAAATGTAACTTTTGGAGATAATGCACAGGGAGAAATTGTTGGTGTTGGTAATATTGTACTTCTTGGTAAAACGTTGATTTCAAATGTTTTATTAGTTAATGTTCTTAAGCACAACCTCATTAGCATAAGTCAGTTATGTGATGAAGGGTACCTTGTGAATTTTAGGAATGATAGGTGCTTAGTACACAATTCCAAGGAAGAATTTATTCTCTCAGCCAATAGGCTAGAGAATGTTTACAATTTGAACTTAGAAGACCTAAGGAGCCATTATTTACATTGCCTAAGTGCAATGGAAGACCATTCCTGGTTATGGAATAGAATACCAGGACACTATAACCTTAGAAACTTATGTAAACTTTCTAAGAAGAATCTAGTTAAGGATCTACCGGAGCTTAGATTTGATTCTTCTAATGTTTTTGATCCTTTCCAATATGGCAAGAAACATAAATCTAGTTTTAAATCAATTTGTGAAGTCTCAACTAATGATGCATTATAGTTAGTGCAAATGGATCTTTTTGCTCCAACGCAAACTGGAAGTATTGGAGGCAAATATTTTGTGTTTGTTCTAGTTGATGATTACACCAGATTTACTTGGGTCTATTTTCTAGCAAAGAAGTCTGAAGATTATTATTATTTCAAAAGTTTTAGAGCACAACTTAAAAATGAGATAAATCTTCCATTGAAAACTATTCATAGTGATCATGGAGGATAATTTCAAAATTCTGATTTTGAAACTTTTTGTAGTAGAAAAGGTATTACCCACAATTTTCAGCACCCAGAACTCCTCAGCAAAATGGTGTAGTTGAAAGAAGAAATAGAATTATTCAAGAGATAACTAGAACCATGTTGAGTGAATATTCTATAGATAGACATTTCTGGGATGAACCTGTATGTACTGCTTGATATACTATAAATCAAGTTTTGATTAGACCTTTTCTTAATAAAAGTCATTATAAATTATGGAATGGTAGAAAACCAAGAATTTCCTACTTCATGTTTTTTGGTTGAAATGTATTCATTCTGAATACTAAAGATAATCTTCAAAAATTCACACCAAAATCTTTTGAAGGAATTTTCTTAGGCTACTCCACAACTTCTAAGGCATATAGAGTTTTCAATAAAAATACTTGTACTGTTGAAGAAACAGGGCATGTAAAATTTGGTGAGTCTGATTCTTTTGTTTTCAAACTATCTCAATCTACATCCTCATATGTGTTTTCAAAAACTAATTGTCAACCTTTTATAGAAGGTACTTATGATAAGTAAAATTTTTAAGAAGATACTTCTGAAACATTTACCCCAGAAGACTTTCTACCCTATGTTGATTAACATGATTTACAAAACCCAAATAAGGTGGTTCTTAAGAATCATCCCAATGGTAGCATCATTGGTGATGTAGATCAACATGTAAGGAATATAAGTTCCTTAAGAAATGAAGTAGAACGTCTAGCATTTCGTTCCCAGTTAGAAACAAAAAGCACTGATGATGCTTTAGGTGATGATGATTGGATCAAAGCCATGCAAGATGAACTAAATGAATTTGAAAGGAATAAATTTTGGACCTTGGTTGAAAGACCTAAGGAAACTTCTGTTATTGGAGTTAAATGGGTCTTCAGAAAAAAGTGTGATGAAAATAGAGTCATTGTAAGAAATAAAGCTAGACTCGTTGCTAAAGGCTATAATCATCTAGAGGGAATATACTATGAAGAAACCTATCCTCTAGTAGCTAGACCTGAATCTATTCGTATTATACTTTCCTTTGCAGCATTCTTCAATTTTAAACTTTTTCAAATGGATGTGAAATGTGAATTTCATAACAGTTATGTTCAAGAGGAAGTGTTTGTTGAACAACCTCACGGCTTTGAAGATACAAAACATCCTGATCATGTTTTTAGACTTACCAAAGCATTGTATGTTCTTAATCAAGCCCCATGAACTTGGTATGATAGACTCATGGATTTTTTCTTCAGAATAACTATGTTAAGGGAAATGAAGATCCAACCCTTTTTATAAAGAATGATAAGAAAAATGTTTTAATTGTTCAAATTTATGTTGATGACATCATATTTGTTTCAACTCAACAATCTTTAACCAATTCTTTTGCAAGTCTAATGAAATCTGAGTTTGAAATGAGTATGATGGGTGAGTCAACATTTTTCCTTGGTTTTCAAATTTCTCAAAAACCAAAAGGAACCTATTTATCTCAACATAAGTATATTAAAGGTCTTCTCAAAAAGTATGGTTATGAAAATACTAATAGTATAAGTACTCCCATTGGTACCTCAAACTCTTTAGATCTTGATGAAGCTGGGAAACCAGTAGATCAAACAACTTTTAGAGGTATGATAGGAAGTCTACTTTACATAACATCTAGTCGACTAGACTTAATGTTCTAAGTATTCTTATGTGCAATATATCAAACCAATCCTAAGGAATCTCACATAAAGGCAGTAAAAAGATTTTTTCGCTACCTAAAGAGAACCATGGAACTAGGATTATTTTATACTTCTGGAAATGATTTTGTTCTAAAAATCTTTTCTAATGCTGACTTTGGTGGATGTAGGATGGATATAAATAGTACATCCGGAACTTGTCATTTCTTATGAGATTCGTTAGTTTTGTGGTCGTGCAAGAAGCAACATTGTGTAGCACTTTCCAATGCGGAAGAAGAATATGTAGCAGCTGGAAGTTGTTGTGATCATGTGTTATGGATGCAACACACACTCACAGATTATGGTCTGAGTTTTACTAAAACTCAAATTTTGTGTGAAAACACAAGTTCCATTGCCCTAAGTAAGATCCCTGAACATCACTCTCGTGATAAACACATAGACATTAGGCATCACTTTCGTAGGGATCACACACATAAAGGAGATATCAATCTTCAGTTTATCGGAACGCAAGATAAACTTGCTAATATTTTCACAAAATATTTACCCTCCAATAGATTTGAATACATTAAACAAAAGTTAGGACTGATAATTGTAAGGTAATAATTTTTCATTAACTTATTTTTTAAAAAAATCTCCTAACAGTAATAAATTTCTTCTCATAGGGGGAGTACATTTGAATGTTAGTGTAACGAAATTTTTTCGGAATCTATTTTTCAAAATCAGTATAACTAAAAATTTTCTTAGTTTGTTTTTCAATCCTTTGGAAACTGAAGTTTTCAAAATGGAAATTTCTGAATGTAAAATTTACGGAATGGGAATTTCCGGAACTAAAATTTTCAGGACTGAAATTCTCAGAATAAGAACATCCGTAATGGAGTTTTTTTTGTACTGGAACTTCTGGAATGGAGATTTTCAGACTGGAGTTATCGTAACGAGATTTTATTACTGGAAATTTCGTAATAAATTTGTTTTTAAATTTATTTTTCTACAAGAATAATTTTACCAATTACGAACAATGCTTCTAGCCCATCCGAGAGTTGTGATTTCCTTACTTATAGTTTCATAATCATATTTTTCTTGCTGGTATTTTCCTAAGTTTTTAAAAAGATCAAATTCTAGTTTTCTTCAAATCCGAATGTTTTCTTTAAAAACCCTTAAACGATCGAAGTCAAGTTTTCCTTGTGGGATTTTTCTCAACCATCAGATCAGATCAATACATTTTTCAACTGTTAGATGGTTTTTGGAAGACCAATGAAGTTGAAGGATCTCAATGATGATGGCAGTTTGATCCTTTCTCTAATGATCAATCATTTCATAAAAGTTAGGGGTAGTTATATCAATTCTCCTTTCCCCATTTTTTGGTTTTAAATGAAGAACGCGGATCAATCACGAACATGTTGATCCGTGGATTTGTACGTTATTGCGGGACAGGTTTTTTTGGGATGATTCTGGGAAATTTGTCCATTTTGTTTTATATTTTTTATTTTCTACTCCATTTAAGCCTACTAATTGGAGTGGATCAACCCAGTGACAGATGATGGTGAGGGTTTGTCCCCCAATTTGTTTTATTGTATTCTTTTCTTTTCCCCTTTCCTTCTCACGCGTTCATCACGTTTTTCATGGGGAGATGAACAACGGATCTTTGTGAAACCATCTTGAATTGAAACAATCCCAAACTGGAGATATGACTTCACAATGACCCTATGGAGGTGTGACGGCCATGACGGATGACGAATCAGCTCTAATTGGAAGAGGCCATTATTTCAACCATTCTTCATTCAGGAAGATCAAACATGTTTTCGGAGCCGATCGATGGCCCGAAAGCATCATGACCTGCTTAGTGGTGTCGGGGCGACCAAAACCCGAGAGTTTCTCGATGATAGGATGACCGGATCAAAGGATGGGACATCACAGAAGGTGTGATAGTGGAGGCTCGCATTTCTATCGATTTCCAAAATACATGGTGTGTAATTCTGAAAAACATGTAGTGTAGTACTGGCTGTGGTGGATAGGGTTTCGGGCCTCAGAAGGGTACCACACAATGTGTGACCCCAGACACATGACATGTTGAACCTTCCCTGAAGCTCAATGTGTACTTTGGATAGTACATGGACATGGGATATACTACGCGGCTTCATAACATGGCGTGTCCTATCTACACTACAAGGTGGAGGCGGAAACATAAGACTCAGTGTATATAAAGGGTGTTCATGGAAATGGGGTGTAGTAAACGACCGTGTACTACACCACAGGTCTAGGTGAGGCTAGTTGCATGGGTCACCCCGTGTACCCACTACACGAGCTGGCATACATGTGTTGAGTCCGTGTACCAGCACACGACCAGCATACATGGAGCCGACCCTAGATACTCAGACATGGCGTGTAATCCTTAACACATAACGTGTACTCACTTTTTATACACGACCAACCTTAGATCACGGGCCGCTGAACATGGGCAGAACCCGAGGTTAGAAGACATGGTGTGTGACATTCCTATACGCCGTGTACATTTTGAAAATTTCTTGGTCTTATTGTGCACCGCATCTTGTACATGTTTCATTTGGGTTCGTGCACCTTCCTTTCATTCCCTTGAAGGTCAGTCATCGTTTCCATTTCATTGGAGTATGATCCCTTCAGCAGGAAATTCTATGATAGAGTCATGCCTCCCTCCGAGAGGCCCAGAGTGAGATCCTCTATCCATTCTGGACCCCTGTTAGAGTGAGGAATCGATGTTACCAACTCTACCGGGTGTTGATCCTCTACCTAGATGGTGAATCTGGATGAGTGGTTCTATGCACCATGTCCCTGGTAGTGATTCTCATCTGTGTATCGTGACCTTTCCCACTCGGAGTGTGTACCCCGTAATGATTGTATCTATCTATCATGATCTACTAACTCAAGAGTGTGTCTCCCAAAATGAGTGTATCTACCTCTCATGGAGTTTCCCAATGAACAATACTTCTTGTACATATTTTATCAGTTCTAACAGACTCATGGAGTGTGTTCCCCCGGAATGAGTGCTTCATGGTATCTTCAAATGGAATCTCAAGACGAGGTATGAGATTGTGTGACTTTCCTCTAGACCACGGGTCTGGGTTTCGAGTATATCTGGATTGTGATCTCCTGTTATATGTTTAGTAGAAATATACTGTGTAGAGCTGACTGTACCTTTCATCTGTGTTCTTGATTTCTGTTTTCGGGGTCCTCTTGTGAGTATTGTTATACTCACCCCTTCACAGGCTTTCCCGCACGTGTCGTGTCTTGTGCATAAGAGCATTATTTTAACAGTGTCTAGGGCGGGCTAGGATAGGAACTAGCTTTATGAGTTTTCTATTAGGATGAGGTATTCCTTCGTCAACAATCAGTAGTCCCGGTATCTCCTTGTGTTTTAATGTAGGAAATTGCAGTTTTTTAGAATCTTGTTTTTGGTATGATGGTATTTTGGCCCAATTTACCTTCAATACTTTACGTTCGCTCGTTCCCTATTGGTTGAGTTCAGTTGTATTCTTTCATTTTTGTTCCTTAGTGGTTTTTACATTTTAGAATTTGTGGGCTTGGAGATGAGTGTGTGTGTACAGGTACATAGGAAATGCGTCTCATGGTAGTAATATGCCTAATCAGTGCTAGTCACCAGCTCCTGGCCTGTTGGAGGCAGGGCTTGGGAGTCGCAGCATGGGCCCCATTATGATGGGCCGTGACCGAGTGGTATCATTGGAGGTCTATTCTACCTTAGAACCAAGAGTATGTGTGATTGGATTGGGGAAACGATGTTTAGTGTTTTGAGTTCGTCTCTCAGGCCAGAGACTCCAGTGTTGGTGTGGTTACCGACATATCCATACAATAGGACTCTGATAACTTAATTTTTGACTAGGTACATGAAAACAGTGGTTGCGGGGAAATTAATGAATGTTACATACATCATGTAAGAATGGGTTGCGTTTTCCATGTCATGTGTGTCAGCTATCCTGATATAATCATTGACCATCGTACGTCTTTTTTTTCTTATAGCATTCATCATTGATGCATACCCACCGGGATTCTGCAACACGATCACGAGGATGACCCCCTCAGTGAAGAGGCTTCGATATAGGGACCAATTCCCCTTTCATTTCTACCAGGTGGTGCACCAGTTATGCCACCACTAGTGGAGAAGCCCGTGGTACCTACAATACCGGCTGATGAGGAGCGCAGGATGAGCATGCTCCATGAGATATAGAGATAGAGAACTATAAGGTTCCGAGGTGAGCTCGACCCTTAGGTGGCTCAGGACTGGCTTGAGGAGGTGATAAGAGTTTTCCGTCAAGTGAAGACACCAGCAGACCAGATGGTGATCCTAGGAGCAAGCCCTTTCAGGATTCAGTAGGACGGTGGTGAAGTCTGACCACAGAGACTCATGATGAGGAGAATATTTCATGGACATTGCTTGAGAAACTCTTTAGATAGGAGTTATTTTTTATTACGATGAAAGAGGTATGCATCCAGGAGCTTCTTCATCTCCAGCAGGGCAGTATTACGGTAGGTGACTATTCATCGAGGTTTACCAACCTCGACAGGTACTCGATGGATATGGTCAGGGATTAGTACTTCATATCTCAGACCTTTTATCAAGGTATATGACGAGACATACAATCTACTGTCATTACTCTATGCATTTTTACCTATGCATGGGTGCTTGAGCGAGCCTTGGTGATCGAGAGCTTCTTGGAGGAGTAGAGTCAACCGACGACTGTAAGCAGCAGGCAGACAGAACCAGATACCTCGACCGTAGTGAGCCAACATTTGACACATGGATCAGGATGTGAGAGACATCATAGGAGGACAAGTGATAGGGGACCGAAAATCCAGCTCTCTCAGGCTGGTTCCAGTCATCTTAGGGAGAAGCGGTGCTACGCATCTGACGATAGGGGACATCTTGCTTGAGATTGTCTGACCCATCAACCTGCTAACAGAGAATCAGTGGATGGGCCATGAAGGCAGAGGTAGATAATGGAGAATACAGACCCGTCAGGTGGCAGATGTGGTAGAAGAGTAGGGAGAGCTGCAGGTGGTGGCAGTCATTGACTTACAACCACCACCACCACTAGGAGGTCTGCAGGCCCAGGGAGCTGGGGGAAAAGGTTGAGGAAAACTGCATGTGGTTGAGGCATACAACCCAGGGGCTCCATGGATGAACTGAGGTACGATCTGTGTCTTCTCTACCTTAGTTTCTGTACTTATAGACACAAGTTCCAGTCATTCCTTTATAGCCACATGTCTATTGACTCTCCTTTCCATCATAGAGACTAATAAATGAAAAAGGGAAATACCTTAAGCACAAAGAGATTCATCCATTGAAGAAACATAAAAAATTGACAAAGGCATGGACAAGAAACTCTTTATGCATGGGTCACACACATTTTATTATGGTCGCGCAAGTATAAATGTGTGCCACATATGGGTCATGCAAGTCACTTCTACACCCTATTCATTTTTTCGCACAAGGTCCTCAATGGCCTATAAATACCCCATGTGGGCCCCCCATTTGGAGAAAAAAAAATTAGAAACTCAGATTTAAGCTCTGGTCACCCTAGACTCCATCTGAAGTCTTCTGAACACTTATAAGGTAATTTCTTAACTAGAATGGAAGTTCTAAAGAGGAACAATATGGATTAAGTGATAGAACTCCTTAACACTTGTGCGCCAAAGTGTCCATCCCTTAAGGGAAATGGATACACTAGTGTGTCGCCTTTTCCTCTCATGGAAACATGCACACTACCTATCTAAAATCCTCTATGGATGATACCAAGGGCTCCAATTAAAATTCTCCCAAGTATCAAATCACAGCTTCATCATCGCCCAAGTGAACACATGTCACACAAGCATACTTGCACAACCGGGACTTGCGCGTCTCCTTCCAATTCACTTAAATTCCTCAAATTAACCTCTCCTCTTCTTTATTTAGCCTTCAAATCCCTCTTAAAATCCATTGATGGCATGGTACCTTTACTGGCTTCCTTTTATGAAAGGAATTATTCAGAACATATCTAAAAACCTTGTGATTTAAATAACATTATGTCACTAAGGATAGAGATTTCCTTCATTAAACCTCATACTTTAAGATGAGAAGATATTTAATTTTGGAATCCTCTTTAGGAGTAAGCCCCATGTTCCCTAATCTGGGCATCCTCCTTAGGAGTAAGCCCCTAGTCTCAAGACCTCTTAACCTTGGCATCATTCTCAAGAGTAAGCCCCGGTCTTAATTTCTTTTGATTTGGGATTCCTTCTCACGAATAAAACCCAATCATAAGTCCTCTTAACCTGGGCCTCCTTTTCAAAAGTATGCCCCAGTCATAATTTTCCTTAACATGGGCCTCCTTCTACGGAGTAAGTCCCAAGTTACAAATCTCCTTAAACGTTGGGCCACCTTCTCAGGAGTAAGTCCCAATCCTAATTTCCTTTTGATTTGGGCATCCTTCTCAGGAGTAATCACCAGTCCTATTTTAAATTCCCCAATAATTTGGGTATCCTCTTTATGAGTAATCCCAAGTACCCCCTAATTTGGGTATCCTCTTCAGGATTATGCCCCAAGTTAGATTATCCAAATCTCCGTAATGCATGAATATCTTTATGGACCATGTTCCTAGGTTTCTTTCTAGAAGTAAATCCTAGTCTTCACCTACTTGGGCATCACACAAACTTAAGCCCCATATCATTCCTTGTGACATCATCTTTCGTGGAACAAATTGTCAAGTTTATTGATACCTCTTGTTTCACACACCGAGAATGACTCACGTGAGCTTAGAGTGTAAAAGTGACCACAACACATCTACTTGGGCCATTAATCACAAATAATCCCCACAGTTCTTAATCGAACTACATTGAATTTGATCTCTACCTTAAAAGTAGGGTACATAGGAAACCTTTCTAGAGTTCAAGCATATCACCCATTAATTCTCATCTGTCCAATATGACGTTAAACTATATCTTAATTCCTGAACTATGTGGGTTCTGATTCCTCTTTATCAAGGATACGTAGGTAGCCCATCTGAGGGTACAATCCCAACATTGAAATAATACCTATCGTTTTGAATGAAAATAAACTTCAAGTTCTACACTAAGTGGATTTACAACCAGTATGGTCATAATAATGGCCAAGATATTTCTATACAATGTATTGAAGGATACCATTGACTAATAATCCCCAATACATACAGAAAATTCTGCATCAATTAAGAACATCAAATACATATAAAAGATCCTCTAAATCCCATACATATCAATAATTGATTTCCAAATCTAAAGGAAAAAATAATTTTCATGCTTGGTAAATTAAAAAAGATTCATGAAGATAACTCAAATCTATAAGAGAGTCCCGTAGTAGACAATAATCCCCCACAAAATGTGTGATGAGTCCAACCTCCAATCCCCTCGACCAATGCAAATTCTTATGCCTCATCAGTCCACAACTTATGGGCACCTACATTTGGAATATAGGTCCAAATAGATATTGAATCATTGGATGTATCCTTTTTCTACAAATAGACCCATTAGAACCCGATTGGAATGTTTAAACCATAAATAATCGAGTTCATCCACATTTCCAGATGAAAAAAATGGTGAACCCGACGTGAAACCTTAACCGAGTTAAAATTATGTTTTACTTATTTGTTATCCCCTATTTAACTCAATGTGAGCTCCAAAAAAGTAGTCAATAACATAAATGCTCATCCAAAATATGTAGCGGCCAGACTTATCTTGATTATTTATTTTATATCAAACAGACACTCTTTTCCAAGATCTCTCTACAATACAGAAATGGCTTCGCGAATGTTCACACATGTGAATGCCTTGGTTGCTACTCCTACTGGATCCTCGTCTGTTTGGATGATGACATCACCTACGCAGTGTCTACTACGCTGGGTCTCAAATGCATTGGTTAAAGAATACCGTCAACACAGTACCATTTTGACTCTCGAGGCCACTTGACAAGCCCCCCAAATTAAAAATTCACTATGGTTTTCTTGACATCGATGACTAGTGATAAAGAAGTAGACAATTCTAGCCACTGTCTCCAACCATTTCTGGTTGTTATCACTGGAACCCAACAACCAATCTCTCACATATTACAGGGAGGTGAATGAAGAGGTCACCCAAGGCCTCCATTCAAGGAGACATGAGTCCTTCCATAGGGCTCCCATTAACAATTGCCACCAGACTCTTGCGGTAATGCACCCTAAACATGATGAGGGTATCACCTTTAGTGGTTCGGCTCAGGTCCCTCAGACCCGAGCACACATGATGAACCGCAAGAGGAGAAATTCGGACAATAGGGAGCATGTTATTATCTATGCCCCCTCTGAAGAAGTCAATCAAGATAACTTTATGGAAAGAAACTAGAAGTCACAGATATCCGTCCGTTATAATAGGTTTATTCATAGAATCGGAAACATCCAATCACTCTATATCCATTTGGACCAACTTTGAAAAGGTTGGTACCCATTAGTTGTTGACTGATGAGGCTTAAGAGTTTGCAATGGCCGAGAGGATGGGAGGTCGGACTCATCACTCGTTTTTGGTGGGAATTATTGTCTACTCCGAGACTCTCTTATATATTTGAGTAATGTTTGTGAATCCTTATTAATTTTCCAAGCATGAAAATGAGTTTTCCTTTATATTTGGAAATCAATGATTGATATGTATGGGATTTAGAGAATCTTTTATATGTATTTTAGGTTCTTCATCGATGGATAATCATCCGTATGTTTTGGGGATTCATAGTCAATCTATCCTACAAAATATTATATAGAAATATCTTTGTCATTATGATGAACATAATGGGTTTAAGGCCACTCAGTGGGGAACTTGAAGTTTATTGTAATTCAGAAGGATATGGATTATTTCAGAGTTGGGATCATACCAACAGATGGGATACCTACGTATCCTTGTTAAAGTGGAATCAGAACCCATGTATTGTAGGAATTAAGATATAGTTCAACTTCATATGGGATGGATGAGAATTAATGGGTAATGGGATTGAACCATAGTAAGTCTTCCTATGTACTATACTTATAATGTAGAGATCAAATTCCATGTAGTTCGATTAAGAAATGTGGGGTTTATGTATCATTAATGGCCCAAGTAGATGTGTCATGGTTACTTTTACACCCTAAGCTCACATGAGCCATGCTTAGTGTGAGAGATAAGATGTATCAGTAAACACGACCATTTGTGCCACGAAAGATGCAGTCATAAGGAATGAAATGGGGACTAATTATGTGTGACGGACCAAGTAGGTGAAGACTAGGATTTACTTCTAGAAAGAAACATAGGAACATGGTCCATAATGATATTCAATCTTTTTGGAGATTTGGATACTCTAACTTGGGGCTTACTCCTTAGGAGGATGCCCAAATTAGGGGGGACCTGGGGATTACTCCTAAGGAGGATTCCCAGATTAAAGGGGACTTTAAATTAAGACTGGGGCTTACCCCTAAGAAGGATTCCCAAATAAAAAGGAAATTAGGATTGTGACTAACTCCTGAGAAGGAGGCCCAAAGTTTAAGGAGATTTGTAACATGGGACATACTCTTGAGAAGGTGGCCCGGGTTGAGGGAAATTATGAATGGGGGTTACTTCTAAAAAATAAGCCCTTGTTTAGAGGACTTATGATTGAGTTTTATTCGTGAGAAGGAAGCCCCAATCAAAAGAAATTAAGACCGGGGATTACTCATGAGAAGGAGGCCCAGGTTAAGAGGTCTTGAGACATGGGGCATACTCCTAAAGAGGATTCCCAGATTAGGGAACATTGGTCTTAATCCTAAAGAGGATGCCCAGGTTAAAGATCTTCTCATCGTAAAGAATGAGGTTGAATGAAGGAAATCTCTATCCTTAGTGACGTAAATTTATGTTAAACATGTGGTTTTGAGAGATGATCCACATAATTCCTTTCAGATAAGGAACCCAACAAAGGAACCATGCCATCAATGGCATTGAAGAGGACCTTGAAGGCTAAATCTTGAAGTGGAGAGTTGAATTTGAGGAAAGGAAGTTAATTGGAAGGAGGCATGCAAGTATTGTTATGTCGCACAAGTCCTGGTTTCTCATGTATACTTGCGCGACTTGAGTTCACATGGGCGACGAAAAATCTGGGAAGTGATACTTCGGAGACATTGAATTGGAGCCCATGGTATCATCCCTAGAGGCTTTTAGATATGTGGTGCACAAGTTTCCATGTGAGGACATGGCGGCGTGAAAGTGTATCCATTTCCCTTAAGGGATAGACACTTAGGTGCACAAGTTTTAATGAGTTCTATCACTTAGGCCTTATTATTCCTCTTTAGATCTTCCATTCTTGGTAAGAAATTACCTTAGAAGTGTTCAGAAGACTTCAGATGGAAACTTGGGAGACCAGAGCTTAAATCTGAGTTTCTGATTTTTCATTCTTCAAATGGGGGGGGCACATGGGGTATTTATAGGCCATTGAGGAACTTGGGTGAAAAACTGAATATAGAGTGAAAGTGACTTGCGCGGCCCATATGTGGCACGCAAGTATACTTGCATGACCATAATAAAACTTCTGTGACCCATGCTTAAAGAGTTTCTTGTTCATTCCTTTGTCAATTATTGATGTTTCTTCAAAGGATGAATCTATTTGTGTTTAAGGTAATTCCCTTTTTTATTTGTTAGTCTCTATGACGGAAAGGATCATAAAAAAAGTCCCCCCTCAGAGTTGGATCTGAAAAATGAAAGATAATTTGACTCTGAGGTAAAGGAGAAAACCAAGGAATTTAGGGCAGACAGGTTTTGAGTGCGCAAGTATTGGAACGCAGGTGCTAGCCGTGCAGGGTACGATGCACAAGGGTATGACTTTGACTATAAATATATGGCACCACTTCATGTAAATCACTCGGTTTCCAACAATTTGAGATCTTTGTGTGCACGATTCTCTCATCACATAGGTGCTGCTGTCTGTGGTTTATTGCTTCTTCTAAATTTTTTCTCACTTCTACAGAGGTATTTGGAATTGCGTGGTGACACAAGCACGCCCATACTTAAGCAAACAATGTAAACTTATGTGCCGAGATTTCGAATTACATGCCTTAATGACTTAGCCATTTTTTCGATTTTCATAACAATTTTATGAAAAATAAACTTACATAAAATTTAATTATCTGATTTTTCTTCATATTCAATGTCTCCAAAAAGAATCTAAATGGCTGATGAGTTGTCTAGAAATAGAGTTTATGACATGATGAACATCATTGTCCCAGATTACTGTGATATCTGTGACAGAACTCTCCCAGATTTTGCCAAGTACTTGAAGAAGTTTCATCTTAAATTCCCATAGAAAATCAACCTGCCTCTGTATGGGTAAGGTCATCTACAAGGAGTCAATGATCTAGATGAAAAAAACTATATTTCCGAGATGCATCCGCACTATTACTCCTCTATTTTGGTTAAGAAGTGCATTAAGTGTAGAAACAATGGTGTAAACATTCAAATTTTTCCTCTATGCCATTTCCTTGCTCATATGAAAATGGCAAACCCATGGGCTGATTCTGCTGCCAGTTGGTGGAGAGAATACTAGAATGATATTAGAACAATAACTAAAAAGAGTACTTTCTCCAAATGGAAATTTATTTCCAATTATCCATTCAAAAATCCATTTATCCATCTTCCAAGTCTCTTGGACAGAAACAGAGTCACTGTTTGATCAGTATAAAATTTTCTCAAACCACACTCAATAACATTCTTTTATAATTCTTCCAAGAAGAGATGGTATCACTACGTCTCTTATTATATCTAGTTGAATGAATGAATTCCAGGTGACTGCTGATGATGCTTGGGATGTTGTAAATCAAATGAAGAGTTATGTTGAAATCGTCTTGTAATTCTTGAAAAAGAGAAGAGACTCCAGTCTGTGGGTGTCTTTCTAACTCTTGTGCATCAATGAAAAACACTTTCATCTTTAATCATTTGTGCATGAATTCTCTTTCTAATTGCTTTATGTTTTTACCTTACCCAATGGGCCTAGTAAGAATAGTTTAATTTTTTCTAGGGTGATACAAACAACACCACAAACTTTTCATCTTTTAATTTCTCAATATTACCTACATCATACAAAAATGAATGTTTAGTGAGCAGGGACTCAAATTTTTGTTAGAGTTCTCTTGTCTTTTGTTGGCAGTTTAAAGGCTTTCACGTCGGACATAAATGGACTAATGTTTATGGTCGAATAGCTTTGACCCACTGTATTAAAAGTGACTCAATTCCTTGATAATTTCTTTGAAAACATATTACCACATTTATTTATGGGGGAAAATTGTAAACTATGACTAATGAAACTTTGAATATGATGTATGATATGAAAAAGGGCTAAAATGCATTAGAGGATGTATTTCCTAAGAGTGAAATTACTATTATTTGAAAAACCCGTTAGGGGGTTGAATTATGCAGGGCCACTTAAGGGCATTTGCTGAATAGTCAAATAATAACATCTTTTGGATGACTGGTCTATTATGTAGACTATTTATGCAAGGCCACCTAAGGTCACGTGGTGCATAGTCAGGCAAAATAACTCTAAAAAATTTTACTTTTCTATTGCTAAAAAGCCAGTGGATGTTTATGGAGATTAAAATTTTCTAAAGCATAGTTTCTGCTGTATGGAGATAGGTACTTGAATATGGAGAGGATATTCCCAATCACGATTTTCAAAAAATTGGATGAATTTCACTCCTACGAAGGTTTGACCCAATGTTAGTGAAGGGAAATATAAACCATAGACTTGAATACTTTCAGATCAAGAAAAAGAGTATGGGACAAATATGTTAAGGAAGGATAATTTTTTTTGTGGATACCTAAATATTGTAGTTAAGACAAATAATTAAAAAAGAGGTTTTTCTCCCAAGAATATAGTTACAACTATTTGAAAAACCCGTTAGGGGGTTGAATTATATAGGTCCATTTAAGGGATTTGGCTACATAGTCAAATAATATCATCCTTTGGATGACAGGTCTCTTATGTAGACTACTTATGTAAGGCCGCCTAAGGGCACATGCCGCATAGTCAGACAAAATAATTCCTAGGTATCATACATTTTGTGATCAAAATACAAGAAAAGGATTATGGAGGACGGAAAGTATTTAAGGTTAAGAGTATGAAACATCAAAATGGGCATTTTCCAATGCATGAAGGAGATACACAGACCAATTATAACCATAATCTTGTTGTGTCTGGGTCCTAAATTGAGATACTGTACTTCACTACGTATCCCATAAGGATGGGAATCAAGACTTACATAGTTCATGAAATACAGTTTAATGTCATGTGGGAAGAGAGTGTAGAAGATCTTAGTTTAGGGTCATATAGCTCAAACCATAATGAGGAATACACATTGTTTGTTTTATAAACCTGATGGGAAATAAAGACTAGGGTTTTCATACCACATTCATGTTTTAACAGGGAGACTTTTTAGCCAAGGGACTGAAAGTTGAATTTGGGGTTAGGCCCATAGACATGGTGCTGGATTCGAGGGACACACGAACATTCCTAGGTATCTCATACGGATGAGAATCAATCCATACATAGTTCTTGAAATACCCTCTGTATAGAATTGGTTCGTACAAGTGAAGGGTGAAATGGGGCTTTAGTGTAATGATGGTTTAACCCAAGATTAAAGGTTCAGGCATTACCATGTTTGCACGTATTCTTTGAAATATGAATTGATTGGATATCAATGTAAATGATGATTCCCTCTCGGTCGATGGAAAATGGTGGACTTTATAGTTTAACGTCATATAACAAGAACGAGGGTGCTGCATAGTTTAATGTCATGTAATAGGGACAAAAGGGACATACACAGTTTAACGTCATGTGGGACGAAGGTGAACCAATGTGAAGAGACTTTTTTGGGCTGCTTCATGGATCAACATCGTATGAGACGGAGGTGAACCTATGTGAAGAGAGTGGTTTTGGGATTGAACCATGGGAGGTTGCCTACGTACCCATCCTAGAGGGCCAGGATTAATGTTCACGTAGTTGGATTGAAGATTGAATAGATGAACATGTTGTACTTGAGGAAAACTCCAAGATGGTGTTGGGAATTTTTCATGGTTAGTGACCTAGAGAGGGTGTTATAATTGAAGCTTACCCTAAGCTCACGTGAGTCATGCTCGGTGTGCGAAACAAGAGGTAACAATAGCCCTAACGATGCACAGTTTAACATCATGTACGATGTATAAGGGATTGTTTCATAGTTTAAATGGCATGTGTCATAGACATGGGGTGCTTGGCAGTTTAACTTCTTGCAACTCAGACGAACCGTTTAACAACATGTGGGACAACAAAAGGGAAACATAGTATAACATCATGTTGAAAAAATGAGGGGACTATGCAGTTTAAATTCTAGCAGTGAGGACTATTGTTGTTGCAAAGTTTAGCGTCATGTATCTCGGAAAATGGTTATGCAGTTTAATGTCTTGCATGAGATATTAAGGGACTTTTTTTTTCAGTTCTATGTCATGTAGGATGAATATGTGAACATTTTAAATGACATGTAGAACAATATAGTTTTACATAATGTAGGATTTTGGGTTGTACAGTATAATTTCATGTATCCAAGGCATTGGTTATGTAGTTTATCGTCTCGCTGGATGTAAGTATTTGTGCTACAGAAAATACTATTTCAAGAATCTGGCATTAGTTGGAGTTGTAATAAGTTCTCCATCCATTGAGATTAAAGAATTAGCTCCATTGAAGGAGACCTTATGTATTGAATGAGGTCCTTCCCACTTCATCTCAAGCTTTCGAGGCTTCTTTCCGGGTATCATTGGAGTTCTGTGGACCAAAACAAATTCTCCTTGAATAAATGAATGACGAAAAACTTTTTTATTGAATGCTCTTCATATTCGATTCTGATAGAATTACAAGTACTGTAGGGTGCACAATCTTTTTTCATCTAGTCTCTCCAACTCATCCAATTGGTTTTGAGATTGTTCATCTATAGATGATTGATCACAAAAGGCTACTCTGAGTGAAGTTAATTGAACCTCAATTGGAAAGAATGCTTATGTTCAATATACCAATGAATATGGAGTTGACCATGTTGTAGTGCAGGTGGTGGTCCGATAAGCCCATATAGAATGAAAAAGTGTATCATGCCATGATTTCTTATATTTATCCACTATATTTTTAGTATGTTTGAAAGAGTCTTATTGAAGGCCTCTATTTGTCCATTGGCCACTGCATGATACCGAGATGAATGGTTGTATTTGATGTTGTATTCTTGATACAACTTCTTTACCTCAGATGAACAAAATTTGGTGCCATTGTCCGTCAATTTTTTATAAGGGACACAAATTTGGTAATGTTGTTAGACATGATTAAGATAAAAATAATTTTAGAACTAACTTCATTGAGTGGTATTCCCTCTTCCCATATGGAAAAGAAGTTAGTAGCAGTAAGAATATAATTAAATTGCTTGGATATAGGTGAAGGGTAACGTCTTATTACATCTATTCCCCACGTGGAAAATGGCAATGAGTATTTAGCTATATGGAGAAGATCTGGGGATTGATGAATGAAACTGGCATATACCGGAAAAGAATGACACCCCTTGGTGATATCAACACAATCTTGTATCATTGTAAGCCATAAGTAACCCAATCTTCAAACTTGACCAGACAGTCTATGTCCAGACTAGTGGGCACCATAGACTCCTGCATGTACTTCTTTCATGACAGCCAATGTCTCTTGACAATCAATACATTTGAAGAGAATTCCATCAAAACCTCACTTGTAGAGAATTTTCTGGTGATCTGTGCTATCATAAAGAGTAAAATTAACCACACGTCGCTGGACTTGTTCTTTCTCAGATCTATCAGGTGGGAGTGTTCCATTTTTAAGGTATTCCCAGATAGGTGTCATCCATCCCATATTATAACCATATGGATTAGAAATGGTACTAATTTCATTAATTTCCTCTGTTATTATTTGAACATAAGGTGAAAATACACAATGGTGGGTAATACTAATGATTGACTCATACTGTTTTGGATCTGCAAGGGAGGTGGCTACATTATCCAGTGCATCAGCTTCTGAATTTTGTGATCGCGTGACATAAGAAAATTTCAGTTCTGAAGGAAATTCCACCATTAATTATCTGATGTAATCATACAAAAGGATTAAATCTTATATTCTAATGGAATAATACCTATTGACTTGTTTGATTACCATGTCTGAATCAGCTTTAACCTTTAGGTGATTCACCTATTACTGAAGCGCCAATTCTAGGACAACGATGAGATCTTGATAGTCTTTGTCATTATTTGTACTGCCTCCCAACAATAAGAAGGAATATGGTAGCACTGCCTTTTCCAGGGAAATGATCACAATTCCTAACCCAACTTCATTGAAGTTAAGATCTTCCAATTTATTCCCTATTGGACTTCTGGAAGCACCATCAAATTACATTTCACATGTTTGAAGATTATCTTGAATAGAGAAGACATCCTCATCAGAATGTTCAGTATCTAAAGATGTATCTTATAATAAAGGGTGTCCTGAAAGGAAATCAGCCAGAGCTTGCCCCATTATGGCCTTTTCAGACAAGTATTGGATAACAAACTTCTACAAAATAACTTCCCACCTTTCTAGACGACCACTAAGCATCAGACAACTATGGATAAATTTGACAGGGTTATTATGAGATACCAATTGAATTTCATGATGTTGCAGGTAGTGTCTCAATTTATGAACTGCAATGATTAACGCCAGAAAGCACTTTTCAGTACTTGAATATTGATTTTCTGCCTCAACCATAGTCCGAATGAGATAGTAAAGGCTGTTTTAATTTCGGACATCATTCTTTTGGTCAAGGAAGGAACCCAATGATCACTCTAAATCAATCACATAGAGAATAAGTTGCCTACCTTCAACAGGTGGAATCAATACCGGTGGACTCAATAGATATTTATTGAAAATATCAAATGCATCTTGACATTCTTCAGTCTACTGATATCTAACTCCCTTCTTCATTAATTTGGTGAAGGGTAAACATTTTCCTGCTATATTGGGGATGAAACACCAAATATAGGGAATGTTTCCTTGAAGTCCTCTTAGTTACTTAAAATTTCAAGGAGGTGACATACCAAGGATTCATTTTTTCTTCTCATGATCATCTTCAATACCACAATGGCATACAACAAAGCCAAGAAATTTTCCTGAGGTTACCCTGAAAGCACATTTCAAGGGGTTCATTTTCAAATTGTGTTGTCGAAGATTGTGGAATCTGATTTCCAAATTAGCCATGTTATTAGACTGTTTTTTGGATATAACCACCAAATAATCCACATTACATTCAACAAATTTCCCAAAAGGGTTAGAAGATATGGTGCATGACACGTTGATATGTTGCACCTGTATTCTTTAGACCAAAAGGCATTACCCAATAGAAAAACACACCTTGAGGGGCTCTGAAGGCTATATATTCTTCATATTCTGGAGCCATTCAGATTTGATTATATCCAGAATATCCATCCATGGAGTAAAGAGCTTCATAGTCAGCTTTTGCATCAGATAAGATTTCTGTGATCGGAACAAGAAAATCATCCTTGGGACGATGCTGATTAAGATATCTGAAGTCAATACATACTCTAATTTGTCCATTCTTCTTTATCACAAGGACAATATTAGCCAACCATTTTGGATATTGAACTTTTCTGATGAATTTATCATTGAAAAGCTTATCCACTTCAATTTTAATTTTGGAGGCATAAGTTGGGGGTGTTCTTCTTGGGGCTTGCTGCAATCCTCGATGCTCTTTTGGAAAACCCAAATGATGAGTAGTGACATCGGGATCAAGGCCTTGAATTTCTGTATAATTCCCAGAAAAAAAATCTCAATTTTTCTTTAAAAATGATGTATATATTTCTTTCTATTCAAGATTCATGGCCATAGTAATTAATTTGGGGTGTGGATCTTCTTTTGTACACATATTTATTTCTCTGAGTTCATCCACAGTGGTAGAGATACCATCTTCAAATGCTGGAGGAGCGTCCCTGAGATCTTTCTCTTATTCTTCAATATGTGTCACTTATTTTGTTTCTATTTTCATAATAGATTATGAAGTAGAACCTCCATGATTATGAGAGAAGTTAAAATTTGAACATGTTGAAGAAGAGGTCACCATTTCTAACTCTGTTGATGATGACGGGTCATTCTGAGGTGATAGAGAGGAGATAATGGATTGATAATTGACATCATTTTCCCCTCTTCCATTTCTATAACTTCTTCTGGCCTTGGTGAAGTATAGAATAGATGGATTTCTGTTTATAAAATGAAGACATCTCCATTTGAGCTTTCATCATTGCCTGGTGAATCATCAATTTCTCCCATGCTATCTGGCTCAATTTCCGTAATCGAAATTAAGGATGCTTCCATATAGGTATTTTGATTTGGATCTATCCTATCAATTTTACTAATTGGAAACTCATAATTTGTACTCACATGTATGAATGGGTTTACTGGAATCATTTCCAAACTATATGGAGGATTAATTTTCATAACCTCCTTTGTTGTGGATTTCTCCATACCTTCAATGTGATAGAATTCACCCTCAGTGTATGGAGATTCACATGTTTTTAATGGGGATTTATCACCATTTAATGTCCCAATTTGACCATTGTAACAATATTTGAGACACTGATAGTATGATGAAGGTACGGCCGCATGTTGATGTAGCTAGGGTCTTCCAATAAAAATGTTGAAGGTTTTGTCATAATGAACAACCATGAAATCTGAATTAGACACAACATCTCCAAACTGAGTTCATAGTGTAATCTCACCCAGAGGTTCTTGTTCATTTTTATTGTATACTTGGAAACATCAAAGTAGAAGGAGATAAATTAGATTCAGTGAGGCCCTATCGATGTAGTGTATGAATAGGGATGAGGTTGAATCCTGATCCATTATCAATGAAATCTCATTGGATATCTACATCATTGACCATGCTAGATAAATAAAAAGGTCTGATATGTCCATGCACAACATCATCTTCATATTCATATATAAATGATATCTATGCATGGAATTCTGTAGGATCATTATCTATACGGTAGGCTTTTGCCCCAGCAATTTCAGTTTCAAATTCTTGAGGACATAACATAACTTCAATGAGTGCCTCTCGAAGATCCATTTATAGATTCAAGGCATCCATAATTGATAACATATTCGGTACTTGGGCCAAATGTTTCAAGACATAATTCTTTTGATCCAACTGTCTGCGTTACCCAAAAGAAATACGTGGTTTCGTAGGTTCCTTAGATGTTGATTCATTGGAGGTAGACACATCTTGTATCGGTGTAGGAGTTGGAAATACTCTTGGCATTGGAAGATTAGACCAAATAGGTCTATTTAATTGCTGAGAAGAAGAACATGTAACTTCCAACCGATCCTCCAAAATAACTGTTCCAGGACTAAATCTGCCATGCGTGGGAGAACTTTCCTATTCTTGTTGAGCCCTTTGAAGGACCTTTCCACGAGTGTTGGACGCATATACATTTCTGGTAGGGGTAATAATGAAACAGTGGATTCTGGAATATCCACGTCTTCCCCTTTATCCTAGACCTTGGTCTCTTTCTCTAATTCATTTGTTTGATATAAGGAACTCAGGCTCATCAAGATCGAAACTGTGATTGGCATATGGATCTGTTAAATGAATCATATTAATAGAACCAAAGATCAGCTCTTCATCTGATGAAGATTTTGCCAGATTATTCAGTTCAAGTTGTGCCTTTTGTTGGGGCGGTGCCCATACTTTTGAAGTATATGGAATAAAATCTCCCGGAGTCAAAGACAATTTCGTCTTTGACATGAACTCATCTTCTTATTACTGTTCTTCTTTCTTCGAATTATGACGCCTCTTTGATGATTTTACTTCTGATGAAGGGGGTTTTGTTGTGGCATTTATAGAAGAAGACAAAATTGGTTTCTTCAATTGTGTTAGTAACATTTCATGAGTTCGTTTAATCATTTTCCTGACCATCGAATCATCATTTTTCTACGCATTTTTTGTTTTGACTCTGTGCCACTCGCCTTCTTCCTCTGGATTTGTACCGGTAACACATGCTACCTGGGCTAAAGAACCTTTCTGTTTGACTTGTCTTGAGTCCACCATTATTGGAGGAGGTCTTTAAAGACAAACACTCCTGAATGGGATGCCCCAACATCTGATGAAAAGGTAAATAGTTAGCAAGGTCATCATCTTCTTCCTTGTTTGGCCTTTTAGGCCTTGGAAACTGAACTAAATTATTTTACAGAGCCGAAATGAAGTAACCAGGAATTTTTTCATTTTGGAAAGAATAAAAATTGTTCCTAAACTCCTAAAATGGTTTCCATATTTGATCTCTTTGATCATCTAGACGAAAAGACCTCTATTGTTGATGGTTGAGAGGTGTCTCCCTTCGGTAAGATGATTTTTTTTGAAGTGGAAGCACGTACAAGTGCTTGTTTATGCATACCTGTAGCAGTCTATACTTTACCCATTATCCTGTCTGGAACTGATGGAGTTACATGAGTTTTATCATTAGTCTTTGTAAGAGATTCTTCAATATGTTGAGAGATTGAAGTAAGGTCACGAAACCCTCTTATTTATTTCACAGGGATGAATGGTGTGTGTAAATCATCACACAAATTTTCCACACAGATTGGAAACAATTCTTTTTGAGGGAGTGCTAAGCTTAAGGAATATGTTAATCCCTTCCAGCGATAAATTAAATTCAAAACTCTTTCATTCCCCCTTTTCATAAAATTTATAAGATAAAAAATTGTCGTCTTTCGACACATTGAGCTGAATTGAAGAAGGAATCGTTGACGGAGATCTTCCCACCTGGTAATTGACCATGATTGCAAACTTGAATACAAGACACAAGTAGGTCCTTGTAATGAATATAAAAAACACCCGAGCATAACTACTTCTTGTTGTTAAGGTGTTCCCATCATAGGATCACAATAAGAAACAAAATGTGTTAAGTGTTGTTATGGATCTCCCAAACCATTAAAAATCAGGAATTTGGTACTCGCAAAATTTGATGGGGAGGAATTGCATCAACCCATTCAGGGAAAGCACTCTTCTCTTGTTGAACATGGGCATGTTTTCCATCCATAGCTTCCAACTGAGCTGCTAATGACTCAATGGTAGACATTAACTTTTGAGAAACATCTAGTAAAGCATGGGTCTAAGAAGATGAAATAACTGGAGTTTGGACGGGTGTGGTGACTGGTATTGTAACTGATGGTAGAACTAGCTATTGTTGTTGCACATGAACCGCATGATTAGACCTGTGAGAGTGTACTGGTAATGGAGGATATTCTAGATCCATCTGAATATCTGCAACAAATTCCCTTGACTGACTAACTCCAACACACTTAAGTGGAAGACTACCTTAAAGTAGTTTTGCATTCAACCTCCTATGCTCTTTCATTTATTCTTCATATTGTGCGAACCTTTCCTCTAATGAGAGTGATTGACCATCTTCAGAGGTAGGGTGGAATATGACCTGACTTTTTTCCTTTCCCCTTGTTGGACACCTTTCATAGAGGGGTGAGTTGGTTATTTGAAGGAATACAGAAATTATGGCTAAGCCTATGATTCAGGGTACGCTCACCTTCCTCATTTGTTTCAGTGCGTACCACCTCTTGAACTGGATCTTCTTCATCTGATTCTCCTGAGTGAGCCTCACATTCTGGAGGATTAGAAAAAACATCATTGATTATATTTATTGATGCATAACACATTACATTCTTTCTATCGGGATTTCTGTGATATGGTCTTCACCCATGTCCTTTATGAGACATTTCCTTTTGTTCAGTTGATCCCTCAGGAACTTCTTAATGAACCACAATTTGAAGGGAATCTCCTGATAATTCGGCATTGAATTCCTCTTGTGGCTTCCTCCCTAATTGAGATAAGACTAACTTTTTTTGAGGAAGAGATTGAGGATTTGAAAAAGTCCCCAGTCTGGTGGACTGGGGCTGTTCCTTCTCAACTCCTTGAATCATATTTGGTTATTTCGAGGGTTGAATTAAAAGATACACCGGTCTGTCAAGCTTAGGTGGCTCTTGAGCTTCTACATCTGAGACTTTCTTAAAATCTCTCTTGATATTGTAAACTTTTGTAAAGAAATTAGCTGGATACATTAACCTACATCCACTCAAATCACCTGGCTCAAATGACCATTGGATGATTTCTAAAAATTCTATCCCCTAATAATGTGCATGCTCTAAATGAGAATCTTGTTCAATATTCTTATTTCCCTGATGAAAGAGTAATTCGACAACTTTTTCATTGTATGCCTGAATTTGGGAAGAACTAGTTGAGGCATGTTCTTGAGAAAGCATTTGATTACACACAAAACCAATTGGTTGCGGCCGTCCGTGGGCAATAACATTTCATGATACCACTTTTGGTGGGCTTTGTTGACTGGAGAGTACAATGAAATGTAGTGCTCCATGACCACCCCATCCTCGGATATGAATACTAGATGAGGAATTGGTAATTAACTTGTGTAATCTTGTTAACACACCATGTCATGAACGTTGAAGGGCTCTCTGCTACTTTTCAAACTTTGGATTTCAAGAAACTGAGAGAGATTCCAAGTCAATTTGGTGTTGTAACCCTTCTATTATCTTGACATTATTTTCATATTCATCATTAGATAATATTTTTTCTTTCAATTGACAAAGAGTTTTCCACATGTTGAGATGAATATCGTGAATACAATATTCTTTCAACATCTTTGTAATATCATACTGAGAGTCAGCCAAAGGCCAAAACATGACAGGTACTTCACCTTTCTCCAGTTGTTTTCCCATATTCAGAACTTCCTCTTTATCATTTAATGAAGATTCTTCTACCTGATTAGACCAAAGCAGGTTCTTCTTTATTGCTTCATCAAATTCAACAAGATTGGTATATAATTCTTTTGTCAAATTAGAAGATGCATGACCCAGGGGTGGTTCGGAGAATGACCTACACCTTGAGATATCATCTGACTAAGAAATTATTTCATCTGATAGAGAAAACGCATCAGACATTACTGGCTTCGTTTTTTCAAGTGCCTTAAGATAAGATGGATTTCTCATTACTACATTGTCTATTGATGAATTTTCCTGGCAATGCAAATTACTACTACAGAGGGGTTTTTTGCAGCTAAATTCATCATCATGGGGAGGACCACTAGCGTGGGTTACAAAAAAAGAGGTAACCACTTTATCTTTATTCTTATAGCCATGTAGATGGTTATAGTGGCTCTCATCTGAAGTTGATACATCATGATCAACCAAACTTTCATGAATCAAGCCTTCATGAGTAAGTGTCTGATGAAGACCATCAGAATTATTTTTCCCACTATTGTGAAATGAGAGAGTAGAATCTTAATATGCAAGAGACAATTGTTTGAGTTCATCAAGATCTCCAGTATTGACCAAGCCCTTATTGCAGATTGGATCTTGATTTCTCGACAGTGATAGACATGTCATTTTCTTAGACAGCTGCTTACTCACTTTAGAAACCACTTGTTGATGAAAGTGGTTATTATGGGTAGGTGTATGTGATTTATTATGAGAAATGATTAGGTTAGGATGATTATCTCAATTCAAATCTTGTGTGTGTGCCTGACTTGATTGTCTATATCAAATGGGGGAGTATGCCCCACAACCGTCTTGGACTGGTAGATAGGTGTGTATCTATTCGGTAGAGATATTTTATTGAGTCACTCTACTGGTAGGGAAATATTTTTATTTTATTCCATGTGATGCTGCTGAAGTTGTTATAATATTCTGACAGGCATCCAGAATATGGGTAGGGATTTGCATCTTCTCTTTCACCATTTTCATATGTTTCATGGTGAATTCAGCTACCAAAATGGGAATATACATCCATTACATGACTGGAGTAGGTGTATTTTACTAATACTTTCCTCCTTTTCCTATCAACGGATATTGAAAGTACTTAAGAATAGGGACAGAGAGTTGATTCTGCTCTAAATTTGTCATCACATCTTTCCAACTGACTTCTCCGGGTGTTACCAAACGAGACTGTTGGCAGGATTGATGAACATTGGAAGGGGTATATGCCTAATGTGTATTCTTCATCAATTATGGTTGATGAATTTCCTTCAATACTGGAAGATGAGACTGCTGATAGAATTGTTCATTGTAAATAGGTGTATGTCACTGCTTATCAGTTGCCACCATATTATATTGACGAACGTTTTTGGGTGCAGTCAGACGAGCCAGGTGAATGATTGATGAATTATAAACAGGTGTATATTCCTACCTATATTACTCCACAAGAATTTCCTTGTAGGATTGGTGGGTTTCTTCCTGGACAAACTGCTAGAAAATGGGATTAGAACTGATGAATATGTGTGACCGGGCGTTTCTTTCCATCAAGTTACCTTGATGGACATCTCTGGAGGGGGAGTAGATAAGAACTTTCTCCCTATTGGCCAAATTTTTCCTCTGGGGGTTTGTCTTGCATGATCAGGTATGAGGAACCTAAGCCGAACCGCTAAAGGTGATACCTTCATCATGTTGAGGGTGCACTACCACACGATTCTGGTGGCAATTGTTGATGGGAGGACTTGGGAAGGACTCATGTCTCCTTGAATTGAGGCCTTGGGTGACCTCTTCATTCACCTCCCTATAATATGGTAGAGACTGTTTGTTGCGTTTCGGGGATAACGACCAGAAACGGTTGGAGATGGCGGTTAGTACCGCCTTCTTCTTGATCACTGGTCATCGCTATCTGGACAACCAGGGTGAATTGTTAGCTTGGAGGGCTTGTAGAGCGGCCTCTAGAGTCGGAATGGTACAGTGTTGACGGTATCATTTAACCAATGCATTTGAGACCTATCATTGTAGACGCTGAGTAGGATTTGTCATCCTCAGAGAAGAAGAGGATCCAGCATGAGTAGTATCCAAGACATTCATAGGTGTGAACTTTAGAGAAGAAATTTCTGTATTGGAGAGAGATCATGGAAAAGAGTGTTTTTCTGATATAACAGAAATAATCAAGATAAGTCTAAAAACTAAATCTTTTGGATGAGAATTTATGTTGATGACTTCTTTGTTGGCCCTCACATTGAGTTATATAGGGAACTAACAAATAAGTAAAACATCATTTTAACTTGGTTAAGGTTTCACGCCGGGTTCAACTTTTTTGTTTCATCTGGAAATGGGGATGACAACGTTTGTTTAAGGTTCAAAATTTTAAATCGGTTCCTAACGAGATTATTCATAGAACCAGAAACATCCAATGATTTTATATCCATTTGGACCTACCTTCCAAAGGTAGGTTCCCTTTAGTTGTGGACTAATGAGGTTAATAATTTTCATTGGTTGAGAGGATGGGAGGTTAGACTCATCACAACTTTTTGGAGGGAATTATTGTCTACTCTGGGACTCTCTTACAATTTGAGTTATGTTCGTGAATCCTTATTAATTTACCAAGCATGAAAATGAGTTTTACTTTATATTTGGATGTCAATGATTGATATGTATCATATTTTGAGAATCTTTTATATGTATTTGAGGTTCTTCATCGATGTAAAATCGTCTATATTTATTGGGGATTCTTTGTCAATGGTATCCTTTAATACATTATATAGAAATCTTTTGGTCATTATGATGACCATACTGGTTTTAAAGCCACATAGTGGGGCACTTAAAGTTTATTGTCATTTAGAAGGACACAGATTATTTCGGACCTTGTATCATACCCCAATATGGTCTACCTATGTATCCTTGTTAAAGAGGAATCAGAACCCACATAGTTCAAGAATTAATATATAGTTTAATGTCATATAGGTTATATGAGAATTAATGGGTGACGAGATTGAACCTTTGAAAGGCTTCCTACGTACTCTACTTTTAAGGTAGAGATCAAAGTCCACGTATTTTGACTATGAAATGTGGGGCTTATGTATGATTAATGTATCAAGTAGATGTTTCGTGGTTACTTTTACACTATATGCTCAAGTGAGTCATGCTCAGTAAGAGAAATAAGAGGTATCAGTAAACCGGACATTTTGTTCCACGAAAGATGCGGTCACAATGAACGATATGGGGCTCAAGTATGTGTGACTTCCCAAGTTGGTGAAGACTAGGATTTACTTCGAGAAAGAAACCAAGAAATAGGATCCATAAAGATATTTATGCTTTATAGATATTTGGATACTCAAACTTTGGTATTACTCCTGAGGAGGATGCCCAAATTAGAGGGGACATGGGGCTTACTCCTAATGAGGATCCCCAAATTAAAGGGGACATTAAATTATGATTGTGGCTTACTCCAGAGAAGGATTCCCAAATCAAAAGGAAATTATGATTAGGAATTACTCTTGAGAAGGAGGCCCAATGTTTAAGGAAATTTGTAACTTGGGACTTACTCCTGAGAAGGAGGCCCATGTTAAGGGAAATTATGGCAGGGGATTACTTCTAAAAATGTGTCCCAGGTTAAGGGGACTTATGATTGGGTTTTATTCATTATAAAGAAGTCCAAATCAAATGAAATTAAGACTGGGGCTTACACATGAGAAGGAGGACCATGTTAAGTTGTATTGAGACTTGGGGCTTACTCCTAAGGAGGATGCCCAGATTAGGGAACATGGGGCTTACTCCAAATGAGGATGGCCAGATTAAATATCTTCTCATCTTAAATGATGAGGTTGACTGAATGAAATCCTTAACCATAGTGACATAAAGATATGTAAATCACAATGTTTTGAGAGATGTTCCACATAATTTGTCTCAGATATGGAATCCAACAAATGATCATGCCATCAATGGATTTAAAGATGGATTTGAAGGAAAAATCATGAAGAGTAGAGGTGAATTTGAAGAAAGGAAGTGAATTGGAATGAGGCATGCAAGTATTGTTTTAAAGCTCAAGTCCTGGTCGTGCAAGTATACTTACGCGACATGAGTTCACTTGGGAGATGAAAAACCTATGAATTGATACTCGGGAGACTTTGAATTAGAGACCTTGGAATCATCCCTAGTGACTTTTAGATAGGTCACATGCAAGTTTCCAGGAGAGGAAAAGGAAGTGCATAAGTGTATCCATTTCCCTTAAGGGCTGGACACATAAGATCACAAGTGTTAATGAGTTATAACACTTTGGCCATATTCTACATCTTTAGATCTTCAATTATAGGAAAGAAATTAACTGAGATGTGTTCGGAAGACTTCAGACGGAGACTTGGGAAACCAAAGCTCAAATCTGAGTTTCTGATTTTTCATTCTCTAAATGGGGGGCCCACAGGGGGTATTTATAGGCCATTGAGGACCTTGGTGGGAAAAATGAATAGGGTGTGCAAGTTAATTGCACGATCCATATGTGGTGCACAATTATACTTGTGCGACCATAATAAAACTTGCACGACCCATGCCTAAAGTGTTTCTTGTTCACGCCTTTGTCAATTTTTGATGTTTCATCAAAGGATGAATGTATTTGTGCTTAAGGTATTTCCCTTTCTCATTTGTTAGTCTCTGTGATGGAAAGGAGAATCAACAATGTCTTGTGCAAAACCTTGAGATTCCAGTAGAACCGTTGACTCGAAACATACTCTTGGAAAAACCTACAGGAGGAGACCTGATGATCACAAACCTTTTCATACAGTGTGATATTACAATTGGAGGTGAGAGTTTCGGTTGGAACCTCTTGGTGGTAGCATCAAGGCCTTAAGACATCATTCTCGGTATGTATTGGTTATCCTCAGTCCATGTCCAGATTGACTGTTTTAGGCGAAGTGTGTGGTGTGTCTATCGTGAAGGGGTGAGGTTTTCCTTTGTCAGAGAAAGGGAGTCCCAGGAAGCATAGGATGGGCTCATGCATAGGGGGTCAAACCGATCACTGATGAGATTGATATCCTTACCCTCATAGTAGTAGATGTTGTTGGCTCTCAGTTCCCACCAGTAGTGGAAGTGTATGAGGATTTATTTCTCAAAGATGTTCCAGGACTACCTCCCAACCGGGAAATCAACATCTGCATCGACTTACACCCCAAGACGACACAAATTTCCTCCCCAGCTTTTCAGATGGCTCCTAGAGAGCTTCGTGAACTGAGGGTGCAGTTGGAGAATTTAAAGAGAAAGGGTTTCAAAAGACCTAGTGCTTCACCCTGGGCGGCCCCAGTCTTGTTTTTCAAGAATGCAGAAAGGATTTTGAGGTTTTGTGTGGATTACCAGCGCCTGAATCAAGTAACATTGAAGAACAAGTATCCATTGCCGAGAATCGATGACCTCTTCGATCAGCTAAGAGGGGAACAATGGTTCTCAAAGGTTAACATTCAATTAGGTTTCCACAAGTTACGAGTACAGGACAAGGATATACCAAAGAAGGATTGCAGATGCCACTACAGTCACTATGTGCACATGGTGATGCCTTTCAGCATGACAAACACCCCCACAGTGTTCATGGGACTGATGAACCAGATCTTCCAGTCGAACTTGGACCTGTTCATAGTGGTCTTCATCGAGGACATCCTTGTGTACTCTGTGATATGAGGAGTACACGAGTCACCTGTGGATGGTTCTAGACATACTTTTAGAGAACCAGATTTATGGGAAGATATCGAAGTGCAAGTTTGGGATTCAGAAGGTCCACTTTCTGGGACATTTCATTTTAGATAATGGTGTATCTGTTGACCCTGCTATAGTGGAGGCAGTGTTATCTTGGGAGCCACCTCGAAGCGTGATGGAGGTGAAAAGCTTCCTTGGGTTGGTAGGGTATTACTTGAGGTTCACCACTGATTTTTCCGGAATAGCAGCACCGATGATGGAATTGACCAGGAAGGGGAACCCTTCATGTGGATGAAGAAGTGCTAGAAAAATTTCGAGAAGTTCAGATAGATTTTGACAAGCACCCCAATATTTAGATTTCTATAGGAGGGTGTTGAGTACATAGTTTTCGGCAACGCATTAGGGACCGAGCATGGTCGTCTCCTATTGTAGAGACAAGCAGTGATTTCTTATGGTTCGCGCCAGCTTAGGTCAAATGATTAGAACTATGTGACCCATCTTCTAAAGTTGGTGGTGGTAGTCTTCGCATTGATGATCTGTAGAAACTACCTTATGGGCGAGCAGTTCAGTGTCTACTCTATCCACAAGAGCCTCAAGTACATCTTCTCACAGAAGGATCTGAATATGGGGTTGAGGAATTTGCTAGAGTTCCTCCAAGACTAGGATTTCGAGATTATCTATAATCATAATAAAGGTAAAAATGTGGTATATGATCTTAGGAGAAGGTCGATCTCACAGCTGTTGAGTGAGGTGAGAGAGCAGTTAGCCACGTTGTAGATATCCTTCATGGATAGAGAGGATACATCTTACCTACAGTCGATGGTTTTTTCCCTCCAATCTTACTGCGGGTTAGGGAGGCGTAGTTAGGAGGTGTCGTCTATGTGGGTTTATGTGCTCAGTTATCCATAGGACATGCTCCTGATGGATATTCACAAGGTGGGGATCACATACTTCTTTTCAATGTATGCACTATCATAACAGTGTCCTTGAAGGAGGCATTTGGTATACAATTGTGCTTGAGCCCGGTGTTCTAACCATTGACCGATGGTCAGACGCTGAGGACCATTCATGTTTTGGAGGATATGATACGATCATGTTTGTTATTCTTTGGTCGCTGTTGGGAGGACAACCTACCACTGGTGGAGTTTTAATTCAATAATATATACCACTCCACCATTTGTATGGCACCATTAGAGGCTTTGTATGGGAGACCCGGTCGGTCACCGCTTAGTTGGACCGACCCTAGAGAGTCATCACTAAGGGGTCCAGAGTTGGTGCGAGCTACCATTGAGAAGGTGCATATCTTACGGGAATGGATGAAAACTAAACAGAACCAAAATAAGTCCTATGCTGACAGGCGATGGGGACCTCTAGAGTTCGAGGATGGAGACCACATCATTCTTTGGATCTCACATCGTTGAGGGTTACAGTGATTTGGCCGGAGCAGCAAGCTATCTCCGAGGTTCATCAGACCATTATAGATACTGTGAAGAGTTGGCAAGGTGGCGTACATCCTAGATCTACCACCACAGTTGCATCGGGTACATGATGTCTTCCACATGTCGCAGCTGAGGAGGTATGTGCATGAACCATCTTTTTGTGTAGTATTTTTTAGGCGTTTCGGGGATGCAAATCCCTAAGGTGGGGAGAATGTAGTATCTATGATTTTTTCATTTATTATTTTTTAAATATTATATGGAATTAATACGAGACCAGGCATGGAGATGACACATCATTTTGAGGCCAAGTGTGCCTGGAATGGTGGTCTGAACTTTTTTAAGCTAAGTGAGTTGGCACTTGTGCGCAGTTGTGGAAGTTTCTAAACAGATTCCTAGATTAAAAATCTGAGGGAACCATTGCGTCCGAGATGATGACTTTACCTAATAATGGGTCTAACCTCAACCAGTGTAGGTCGAGGAAAAAAATTAATTTTTGGACATTTTATGGAAAATAAAATAAAATAAATTGTAAAGTTTATTTTATGGATACATCTGTTGCAGCACGGAGACAGGGAAACTGTTTCATTAATAAATTCCATGTTATATTGACTCAGAAACGACAAGCTAGACTCATTTGTACCGAATTGTATTTGGAAGTCCAAACAGATTCCCCTTTTTATTGGAATAATTGAATGTCGATTGTCGTTGATGGAAAATTGAGTAGAAAACTCTGGAGAATCCATGGCGCTTGGGAGAAGACTCTCAGTGATGAACAATGATGAATCAAAGTTGTGATCGGTGCGCACACAAAGATGAATGATCTGAATGATGATGTCAGTATGACCCTTTCATCAATGATAGATCCTTTCATAAAAGGTAGGGGTTGTTATTTCAATTCTCCTTTCCCCATTGTTCATTTTAAATGATGAACGTGGATCAACCATGAACATGTAGATATGCAGATTCGTACATTCTTACGGGAGGGATTTTTTTTGGGATGATTATGAGTAATTAGTCTATGCTGTGTTTTTTGTTGATTTTATGATCTGTTTAAGCATACTAACAGGAGAAGATCAACGTTGTGATAAATGATGGAAGAGTTCTATCCCTCAATTTTTTATTGCATTATTTTCTTTTCCCCTTTTCTTCTGGCACGTTCATCACATTCTTCACGGGGCGACGAACAACGGATCTTTTTGAAACCATCTTGCAATGAAACAATACCAAATTGGAGATCCAAAATCATGACGAGCCTACATAGGTGTGGCAACCATGACGATCAATGAATCAGCTCAGATAGGAAGAGGCCGTTCTTCAAGCATTCTTCACGTGGGAAGATCAAAACTTGTTTTCGGAGCCAATCAGATGCCTAAAAACATTGGGAGCAGCTTCATGGTGCGAGGGTGACTAATTCTATTGATTTTCTCAATGATCAGATGACCAGATCGATGAATGGGACAACATAGGAGGTGTGACAGTGGAGGATCACATTTCGGGAAATTTCCGGAATACATGACATGTAATTCAAGAAAAACATGTCGTGTCGTACTGACAGCGGTGTCTAGGGTTTTGGGTGTCAGACGGGTACCACACGGCGTGTGACCTCAGTAACACGGCATGTTGAACCTTCCCTGAAGATCGGCGTGTAAATTAGAAAGTGAACAGACATGGGATGGACTACGTGGATTCAGAACACGATGTGTACTATCTACCCAGCATGGCGGAGGTAGCTATGCATGACTCGATGTGTATCCTGGGGGTACACGGACACAGGGTGTAGTACCCGGAGTGTACTACATCACACGACCAAGTGAGGCCAGTATCGTGGGTCACCTTGTGAACCGACTACACGAGCTGGAATACATGAGTTGAGCCCATGTATGGGCACACGACCAGTGTACATGGAGCTGACCCCATGTACTCAGACATAGTGTGTAATCCTTACCACACACCGTGTACGAACATTTTCTACATGACCAGCCATACGACATGGGCCTCTGAGCATGGGTAGTACCCAATGTTAGAAGACATGGCGTGTAACCTTCCTACATGCAGTGTACTTTTTTAAAAACATCTTGGATGTCTTTTCCACTGCTTCTTGGACATGTTTCATTTGGGTTTGTGTCCCTTCATTTTGTTCCCCTAATGTTCAGGAATCAGTTCCTTTTTTTGGGAGTATGACCCCATTAGCAGATGTTTCTGTGAAAGAGTCAATAATCCCTCCGAGAGGCCCGGATCAAGATCCTCTGTCGATTCTTGACCTTAGGTAGAGTTAGGAATCGACGTGACCAACTATACAGGGTGTTGATCTTCTACCTAGCCGGTGAATCTGGATGAGTCACGGTATCTACCATGGCCCTGGCAGTGATCCTCATCTATGTATGATGATCTCTCCCACTCTGTAGTGTGTCTCCCATAATGAGTGTATCTATATATCGTGATATACCCACTCAGGAGTGTGTCTCCCGAAATGAGTGTATCTACCTCTTGTGGCATTTCCTGGTGAAGAGTACATCCTGGATGGGCTTCATCAGAGCTCCCAGACTCATGGAGTGTGTTCTCTAGGAACGAGTGCTTCATGTAATCTTCCAATGGAATCCCTAGACAGGGTATGTGATTGTGTGACTTGCCTCAAGATCACGGGTCTACGTTTCGAGTATATCTGGATTGTGATCTCCTATTATATGTTCAGTAGACATATTCTGTGTAGAGCTGACTGTGCCTTTCTTTTGTGTACTTGCTTTCACTTTTTCGAGGTCCTCTATTGAGTATTGTTATACTCACACCTGCACGAGCTTTTCTGACATGTTTTGTTTCTTGTGCAGACAAGCAGTCATTTGACAGAGTCCAGGGTATACCAGGATAGGGCTGAGATTTATATGTTCCCTACATGATAAGGCATTCCTTCAACTATGAGTAGCATTCCCAGTACCTGCTTGTGTTTTCAGGTTGGAAATTGCAGTTTTTCAGATTCTTGTTTTTGGTAGGCTTGTATTCTGGCCCAGTTTACCATCATCACTTCACTTTCCATTGTACTCTATTGGTTGAGTTTAGTTGTATGCATGATTTTTTGTTCCTTAGTGGTTTTTACATTTAATAATTTGTGGGATTTTGATGTGTAAATGTGTACATGTACTTAGGAAATGCCTCCCATGTTAGTAATATTCCTACTCAGTGCTAGTCACCAGCCCCTGGCCTATCGGAGGCGGGCGTGTGGAGTTGTGGTGTGGACCCCACTAGGACGGGTCATGACAATCTCATTTATAATTGAGTTGAGGAAAACTTTTGGAATTTCTAAAAAATATAAATATAGTAAGACCACTGAAGAGATAAATTCTTATCAATGGCATATAAATTTATATAGGGGGTTATTGTGGAACTTATATTGTCCACATTGTTTCTATTTAATAATTTTTTTGTATTTTTAAATAAATTAATAAAATATTAATCCGATAAAAAACTATTTTTTTTTTGAATTTTGATACTATTAGTTCATTTAACATTATAATATTCTAATGTAACAATTAAAATTCCAAAAAACAGTTTTATTATATCCTAAAAAATTCATTTTTATCTCTATAATTTATGAATCAACATAAATATTTCATGATAGGTTAATTTTAATATATCTAATATCTTTTATCTGATTATTCAGTTCCATCAATAATTAATACATCAATGTTGTATAAAAAAAATTATTTAATTATATAATCACTAAAAATTAAAAATGAATTTCCCTGATGTAGATGAAAATTTTATTTTTAAAAAGTATATTTATTGGCATACATATCATCTGGATAATACTATATAGTATTACACTTATTAAAAAAAATTGTTACATATTTGAATATTCATTAAATAATACATTATAGAGTTACAATATTGCCCAAGCATACCTTAAAGGACATAAATAAATTTTTATAATGAATAAATGATTATTATGATCAAACTATATATTTATATTCATTAATTATTTTTTAGAATATCTATATCATTACAAAAAAAATTAATATGTTATTTTGACCTTGCTCGCCTTGTATAGGCATTAAGAAGAATTTATAAAGGTCAATTGTTATATAAATATAAAATTAGTTTTTAAAACCACATATATTCATAATAATAAATAATATTTATTATTAGTGTTCATCAAGGAATAATATCTTCCCAATTATTATTTTTGGATTAAAAGTTTACTTTTCCAGTGATGTGTAGGCTCTGCATCCACAGTACAAATAATTTTCATATTTATCATGAAATAAATTCTAATTTTTAGGTGATGATTTTTTATATTTATGATATTTACATCATAAAATCATAACTGATTCATTCAAAAATATTAATGATATCCCAAATTTTAATGTATTGTTAGAAAACTGTAATTTTTACTCTCAACTATAAATTTATCATTTTTAGAAATCCTAAAATATTTTCAATAGACTAATTTATATTTTATAATTTCAAAAAGCAAAGTTTATTTATTTTATAAATTTCATAAAATATCATGAAATTAATTATAATACTCATTCATTGAAAATAATAAAAATAAATTTTGAAAACCCTAATACTTTTGAAGAAAAAATAATATTACTAATAAATTTTTGATTATTATAAGAACTTACCAATAAATTTATATTGAGTATGAATATATATTTATTTATTAAATCAGCTACTATTATTCATGCCCAATAAATTAATGGCTATGATATAATGGTAATATTTAAATAAAAATATTTATCTCTTTGTATAAGATTTGTGTTTAGAATCTTGAATGCTTTCAAACATAATATTTATTTATTTTAAAAAAAATGGGATGTTAAATTATTCCCCCTTATGTTATTTTTTCCATGAAATTTTATTTTACATAATAATATATAAAAGGGCTATGGTATGTATCCTTCATCGATTCCTCCATTTCCCATGTCACCTCTTCTTATTGTAGCCCCTCTATTATACTTTAACAAGGTGGGTGGTGTTGTTGTGTAGAAATCTATATATTTTTTCCAATACATTCACTAGTAAAACTTTATATGAGAGATAATTATCTAGATATACCACATTAGAATTCAGTAGATGTGAGAGATCTAATATGTACTTCCTCATAAGGGATTTATAGAATGCATAATATAACTGAGACATGATTGGATGAAGTGCACGTTGATATGTCACAACTCTGATATGATCAAGAACCACAAATGGGATGATGTACCAAGGGATTATATTACCTTCTTTCCAAATCCTATGAATCTGTTATAAGAAGATATGTGGGGAATACATTATCACCAACCTCAAACTCTAAGTACCGAAGAAAATTTGTTAGATATCTATTCTGTCTACATTGGGCAGTGATGATGTGCTCGTAATGGTATTCACATTTTCTAAAATTTCCAGGAATATTTTAGGTCCCAATAACTTATTTTCACTAAATTGATCCCAACATGATGGTGTCATAAAACACATCCCAAAAAGTGATTCATATGGAGTTATCTAAATCCATGACTGTAAATTATTTTTAATGGAGAAATTGATAAGTGGATGATGCTGATCCCAACTCCATTGAAATCCATTGAGAATACTGACAACATGAATCCTAGTGTCTTAACTATTATCTAAGACTAACAATTAGTTAGTGGATGATAATCCAGATTAATTAACATCATAATGTTTAGATAATATTGGAGAGTTTTCCATAATATAGAGGTAAGTCTAAAATCTAATTCAAATAAAATTGATAATGGTAGTCCACACAGCTACAAAACTCTTCTAATTTATATCTAAGAAAGTTCATTTAGTGATAAATCCTCTGTAATTGAAATAAAGTGAGTTATCTTTATAAGACTCTCGAAAACCAACAATATAGAATTATTTCCATTGATTTCTTCTAATGTAAATTGAAGATATCCATGGTGATGTTTACCAATTTCCATGAAGGTATTAGTAGGAGTTTCATCATCCTCTAATTTGTTTTTCATTTCATCCATTAGTTGATGACATACTAGTAACATTGATGTATATTTATTGATAACCTTATTCATATTTTACACCAATATTTCTCTCTGAGTTCTTGATACCTCATTGTGCTCCTTATATGGATGGAGAAGGGCTATCTAAGTTTATCATTTAATATATCCCTATTTATCCCCATATTTTATGGTAAAAATTGTCATGAACTAAATATTATGAATCATTCTACATCAATTTTTGAACCCCAAGGATATTCGATTTCAAATAGATTCGACATTATTCTGAATTTACATATAATTTATTTGACAATCATTTATCTTTTATACATCGGATGGTTATGAAATAATTTTATAAAATAATTATGAATTTCCTTCCTTTATGATTCACATGTCCACTCTTTTTAATTCTATGAATATTGGTTTCTTTTCAATTATCATCTTTGATAATGTTACATGATCATTTCTCTAGGGGGTATTTTACACATTATTGCCTTTTTTGGATGGTAGTGGATTTAGCATTCATAATTCTTGATGAGGTAAAACATTCTTCTCAAGTGTATATTAGTATCCTTCTATGTGAATATATATTTTAGGTTCTTATGATTAGTATATATCACAAAACTTTCCCTATAGGGATAATTCCACTAGATATTCAATGACAATATCATAGATTCGAACTCTAGATCATATGTGGGATAGTTCTTGTAACACCCGAGACTTTTATGTTATATAAATTATCAAAGGAATCTTTTTCTACGCAACACTTGCTTGACTTGCTTTACACGCAATCGCGACCTTCCTCGATAGCTTGCGTCGTACGCAATACCGAGTTTCACTAAACAACAATATGCTATTAAAACTAGCCGTTATGAATAGTAATAACCACTTTTTGAAATTTTATAAATTTTATTTTTCAAAATGGACTTCATTTTTGGACTCAGAATATCGAAATTAGCCTAGGGTGAAATTTTGGTATTTTTCTGAAAACTTTCAATTTTTGATGAATAGTGAAACCACTAAGTGGTAGGTTAAAAACTGAATTTTGCATAAAACTTAATTTTACCGCTTCTGTGAATGGAATTTCAAAAATCCGAGAGACATGGTTAATATCAAGGACTAAAATGTGGTTCAATGAGATGAAAATAATTTTTTGGTGAATAGTAACTTTTTACTATTTTTACCGCGGTTAATAGTAAATAGGGTAACTAAGGGTAAATATGATATCAATATTACCCTAACACATGTCCTAATACTATTGGACAAGTGTAATTCGACCAAAAACAAACTTAGGAATAAAATATGACCATTTAGGCCCACTTGGATTAGATTAGGACATTTATTATTAATTTATTTAAAGAAGGGTTAAAATAGTTAAAATCAAAGTTTAACAAGTAAATCATTTTTAATATAGGGTTATACATAAGATAAATTCGATTGTAAATATTCATTAGAAAGCTAAAAAAATTTCCTACATGATGGTATTTTATTTGTAATTTTTAGACATCAAATAATTTAATTTATTTATGACACAAAGATGATGCAGTAATTATCTTATTAATGAAATATTGAAACAATTGATAATATAAATACCAAAATAAATGTAATTTGAGACTTTTTATGAATTCCACTAATTTTCTAGGTTACTATTATTTATTAGTGTTGATTTAATCAACTTGGTTCGAACATATAATTCTGTTATGACTTTCACAAAAATCATATATCAAATAGTGTCAAAATTGACACAAAATAGTTTTTAAATCAAATATTATATTATTAATTGTTATTTTATTCCTAAAAATCTAAGGTTCGGCCAAATGACTTAGATAAGGATATATATATTAATAATAAACAATTTGGGGTTCGTTTGGCATGTTATAGAATGTTTATTAACCATATAGTGAAAGAAAACAAAAAGACACGGTAAAAGTTAAATTAATTAACTTAGAGTTAAATCTAATTGATATGGTTAAAATAATACCCTAAACTTGTCTAAATCCTATTGGTTGATAGGATTTCGACCCTTCCCCACTTTATCTTCGAAATAAGACCCTTTGGAACCATTATAAACCGATTTTGACTTTAATATAAAATAATATTTTGAGATATTCCTAAGGTGCCCCTCTCCTCCCTTATAAAAGGGCACCTCCTCCCCCTCCTCCTCACACCAATTTGAGCACTCAAGCTCGGCCAACCCCTGCCATTTTCCCTTCTCCACATCCCTAGAATAATCCTAGAGGTCCTGGTCTTCTCCAAAGACCAATCTTAGTTCCTTAAGTGGAGGATTCAAAAAGGCGTTCCAAAGAAGAGGTAATATCCATTACCGATCTTTTCAATTTCTTTCTTCTTCAACTTCTTATTCTTCAGTTGTTTCATGATAAAGTAATAACATCAGTATTACTTACATACTTATATGTTATTATAAATATGAAACAACCCTAATTCACCTTCTATCCATCCTACGGAAAAATGAAATCACCGCGCGTGCGTACGTACGGAATACCGTCTCCACGCCGTGGTGTAATCTATTTTCCACCATCACCTTACAAGGATGGGTATAATGGTGTAATGAGTAACTATATATGATTATTATTAAGTAATATTGATACTGAAATGATATATATATATACTCCAATACAATTCCACGATCATAGGAACGATATCATCACTCGTGCGTACGTACGGAATACCGTCTCCACGATGTGATGCGACTCGTTCTACATGATCTTCATTTCATAATGATTGTATAAATGAATTGAATGAATGAATATGGTATATAATACACTAATACCATTCTGGAAATTAATTATCTATAACCTAAAGATAAGAATAAGAATTTATTCGACAAAACACGCATAAGAACAAAAAGTTATAAAGACCCGAGTAACAAGTAACAATGAAATATTACTAACAAGAAGCTAATAATATGACCATATATGATCTCATATCAATATGTATGATTCTGGAATAAGTCAATAACATTATTTAAACCATTATACAGGAGATTCAGACACGAACAAAGCAAATCGGACCTAAGGTAAGGGAAATATCACAATCTCATTTTTATCCGAGATTGTTTATTCGTAAGTATTTACTGGGGTGTATTTTATCATCCACATCCATGTTCCCTCAATATGTAATATTGTTTCCATCCACTTGAAATAGTTTAAATCCAATTTTACCCTTAGGTGAGTTTTTAGTAAAGAATATGAAAGGAATCTTTTGTCGTTTTTCCGTACGAGGTACTTTTTGACTTTTCCGACAAAAGTACGAAGAATGTTTTTTTTAACTTATACGGCATGAATGGATTTTTAAAACATTACTTCAAAGAATCTTCCTTTACAAGTTTTCAAGTTTATTTTTAATTTTAAAGTTGTATGACATGTTATGAAAGGAAAAATGTTTTTGAAGAAGAAAGGATATTTTCCTCAAGAATTCAATTCAAGTGTTTTATCAAAATTATTTTCCATCTAAGATAATAAAGGGTTCTGTTTCTATCCATATTTTTACATTGGTTTGACTATGTTGTGATGGAATTATGTTTATGAATTCCTTTATCATATATGAATTGATTTATGATGTCATGATGTTTCAAGAATCCCATTTTTGTTATATGTGTTATGCGATGATGTATGTTTTATGATTATGTGGCACACATAAGAAAGGATTCATTATAAGATGGGTGGGACCTATATCTCCCTCCAATGCATTGGGAAATGATTTTATATCTCATGAGATAGACATGGCTGGAACGGAAGGTTATTTCGGTTCAGTGATACAGGACTGAAACGAGGAGTGAACTCGGTTCAGAAAGGGACTTTGTCCACTAAGATAGTCTTGGCAATGAGTCATGACTAACAAGAAATGATTTTCCATGATTATGTGTGCATGCCACAAAGTTTCAAGTTTTATGTTATGGGGATCTCATTTTCACTTCTATGATTTATTCCATGTTAAGATATTATGATCTCTTTTGCAGGTTTTTATTTTCATAAAGATATGATATGATTTTTATTTTCTTTATTTGACCTTGCTGAGCATTTGAGCTCACCCTTTTATGTTTTCTTTTCCCCAGGTCAGGAAGATGGATATTAAGTAGAATATGCTAAAAGGGACCCTAGATATGATGAAATAAATGGGAGACACTGTAGAAGATTTATGAACCAGTTGTTTATGTTTCCCCAGTTTCTAAAGACACTATACCTATACGGTCCTTTGTGGTTTTGTCATATGTTGTAATAAGAGTGATTCAATTTTGAAGTATTAACAATGTATGTAAAGTGTGGGTTGTTATAGTTGGTATCAGAGGAAAGGTATAGTCAACCTTTGGAAACTAGGATGTGAAAGCCTTAGTAAGAACCCTAAGGATAAGTCTAAGCATAGAACACAATCTTAGTGTTTTAGAAATAGCCTTGAATAACCTAGGATAAGACCTTAAGCATGAAAATTTTATTCTTGAATTATGTGGTTTCCTATTATAATTAGTGTTGCTCACACTATTCTTCTTGGTTTTAGTCAATGGCTGGAACCCGAAGGAACCGTGTTAATGCGGAATGCGATGGGCAATGCAATGATTGTCCCCCTGAGCAACCAAACGATATGGGAGCTGGAATGCAAAATCTTGTAGCCATGCTCACACAACTTTCTCAAGCTATGAATCATGCAAGATTTCCAAACGAACAAAGAAGGGAGCAACATTCTGTTGAATCCTTCATGAGGCAGCGTCCACCATCTTTCAGCGGGTCTACTGATCTATTAGTTGCTGAACAATGGATTAGTACTACTGAAAAGATATTTTCAGTTCTTCAATGTTCTGAGCATGATAAAGTCATCCTAGCAGTGTATCGTTTGGAAGGAGATGCGGATCAATGGTGGAATCTTGTTAAGAATACGAGGCAAAGGGATGAAATTGAGTCTATGGAATGGGACGAGTTCAAGAACTTATTTTTCAATAAGTACTTCCCTCGTATTCTCCGAACAAAGATGGAGAAAGAGTTCCTTGAACTGAAGCAAAGGGATGATGAATCTGTTAGTACCTATGAAGCAAATTTTACAAGACTTGCATGGTACGCTTCTGGTATTATTATCCAACCTGAGAGTAAGATCGATCGATTCTTTAGTGGCTTAAAACCAAGTCTTCGAAGGGCGTTAGCCATAAGGGACTTCAATAGCTACGAGGAAATCGTTCGATGTGCTCTCAAAGTCGAGATGGAGATTGGAGTAACCCATCAGTCACATGGGTTTGATAAGAAGAGGAAGATGGAATTCAAAGAAAAATCTAAAGAGCACACGGAAAAGAAGATGAACTTTCCCTTATGCTCAAAGTGTGGACTGAAACATGGAGGGAGTTGTCTTAAAGGGACAAGTAAATGTTTTAAATGTGGAAAGGAAGGCCATCGGGCATTTGAATGCCGTGATAATGGGAAGAAGATGTCTAATGATGCAAACAAAGGAAGGGATACACAGAATGAACCTGCTACACTTCAATGTTTCAAGTGCAAGGAGATGGGGCATTATGCCAATCAATGCCCAAATCCAAGGGTTGATGATGATGGTCGACGTCAACAAACTCTTAAGGCTAAAGACAAAGGAAAGTCACATGCAATTTCTATCAGCGATGTGGAGTACGATAACGATGTGGTGAAAGGTACACTTACCATCCACTCTAAAGTAGCAAATGTTTTATTTGATTCTGGATCCACCCACTCTTTTATTTCTGAAAAATTTTCTAAGGGTATCACCGTATTACCTCAACAATTAGATGTTGAGTTATCTGTGACAACACCTAATGGCACATCAATCGCATCAGAAGTTTATAATTCTTCTCCGATCGAAGTTTGTGGGAAAGTGCTTCCTGCAAATCTTGTGATCCTTCCTTTAGTGGAATTTGATGTGATTCTTGGCATGGATTGGCTTTCTCTACATGGAGCTCATATCAATTGCCAAAGAAGGGAAGTCACATTTCATATTCCAGATCAACCTACGATCGTCTATCAATGCAAGGATGAACATAACCTTCCAGTGGAAATTTCTTCCATCTTATGGGTATTGATTCCACTAAATGAAGGTTATTTATCTCAAATGGTTGGTGAGAAACTCACGATTAAGAATATGCCCATTGTACGGGAGTTTGATGATGTCTTTCCGGAGGAATTGCCGGGTCTTCCACCAAATCGTGAAGTTGAGTTTTCAATAGAACTCGTACCGGGTGCTTTGCCTATTTCAAAGACACCTTATAGAATGGCCCCAATTGAGTTGCAGGAATTGAAGAAGCAACTCCAAGAGAATCTTGATAAGGGATTCATACGCCCTAGTGCGTCACCTTGGGGAGCACCTGTTCTATTTGTTAAGAAGAAAGATGGATCAATGAGACTCTGCATTGATTATCGAGAACTTAACAAGATCACTATCAAGAACAAATATCCTCTCCCACGCATTGATGACTTATTTGACCAACTACGCGGAGCTCAATACTTTTCCAAGATTGATCTTCGTTCAGGGTATCATCAATTAAGGGTCAAAAGGGAGGATATACCAAAGACGGCTTTCCATACAAGGTATGGACACTATGAATTTATAGTGATGCCATTTGGTCTTACTAATGCCCCTGCTATCTTCATGGATCTAATGAATAGAGTCTTTAGAGACTATCTTGATCAATTTGTGGTAGTCTTTATAGACGATATTCTTGTCTATTCAAAGAGCAAGGAAGAACATGAAGATCACTTGAGAATTATATTGAAGACCCTGAGAAAGGAGAAGCTTTATGCCAAATTTACCAAGTGTGAATTTTGGCTTCAAAAAGTTGCATTTTTGGGTCATATAATCTCAAAAGAGGGGATATCTGTGGATCCAGCAAAAACAGAGGTTATCGAAAGATGGTCAAGACCAACAACAGTAACTGAGATCCGAAGTTTTCTTGGTTTGGCTGGATATTATCGACGTTTTGTAAAAGATTTTTCACGATTATCTAATCCACTCACCAAGTTGACTCGGAAAGGAGTAAAGTTTTTCTGGACAGAGGAATGTGAAGAGAATTTCAAGGAGTTGAAAAGAAGGTTATCCAGTGCACCTGTGCTCACACTGCCTTGTAGTGGAGAAAGGTTTGTGATCTACAGTGATGCATCCAAGAAGGGATTGGGGTGTGTTCTTATGCAAAATGATATGGTGATAGCTTATGCCTCACGACAGTTGAAAATCCATGAGCAAAATTACCCAACACATGATTTGGAGTTGGCTGCGGTAATCTTTGCATTAAAGATTTGGAGGCATTACCTTTATGGTGAATGGTGTGATATTTATACTGATCATAAAAGTTTAAAGTATATTTTCACACAAAAGGAGTTGAATATGCGCCAAAGAAGATGGTTGGAGCTGATTAAGGATTATGACTGCTCAATCCATTACCACCCTGGGAAAGCAAACAAGGTGGCAGATGCATTAAGTCGACAAGACCATGCTAGTTTATCCATGATGAGGATCACAAAAGATCCAATATTTATGGATTTACAAAGGATGGATCTTGGAATTATAATGGAAGGGGAAAAATCTTATCTTTCTCAAATGAATGTTCAACCATCTATACATGTGAAGATTAAAGAGGCACAGAAAGAAGATGTCGAGTTACAAAAGAAGGTGAGAAATGGTCCTGAATTCAACCTTGATTGTGATGGGATAATAAAGTTCAGGAATCGTGTTTGCGTTCCTCCCATCCCCGAATTAAAGAATGAGCTGCTGGATGAGGCTCATAGTTCATCATTTTCTATTCATCCTGGAAGCACGAAGATGTATAGGGACCTGAAAGAGTACTTCTGGTGGGATGGCATGAAAAGAGATGTTGCTGAATATGTCTCTCGATGCTTGGTTTGTCAACAAGTTAAAGCTGAGAGACAGAAGTCTAAGGGGATGTTACAACCATTACCCATACCCGAATGGAAATGGGAAAACATCACTATGGACTTTGTCACAGGACTTCCTAAAACATCCAAAGGCAATAATGCTATCTGGGTCATAGTTGATCGTCTTACAAAGTCTGCACACTTCATTGCTATTAGAGAGGATTTCTCTCTAGATCAGCTTGCCAGGATATATGTAAAGGAAGTGGTAAGATTGCATGGAGTACCACTTTCTATTATATCTGATCGAGATCCGAGATTTACCTCGAAGTTCTGGCGAAGTCTTCAGCATACTCTGGATACAGAGTTGAGTTTCAGCACTGCTTATCATCCCCAGACAGACGGTCAGTCTGAGAGAACAATTCAAACCCTAGAAGATATGTTGAGAGCTTGCTCTATGGATTTCAAAGGAGGTTGGGATCAACACCTACCTTTGGTGGAATTTTCTTATAATAATAGCTTTCACTCCAGTATTCAGATGGCTCCTTATGAAGCTCTCTATGGAAAGAAATGCAGGACTCCAACTTGCTGGGATGAAGTTGGGGAAAGAAAGCTATTAGGACCTGATCTCGTTGATGAAATGGCAGAAAAGGTTAGATCTATTCAACAACACATAAGAGCAGCTCAAAGTCGACAGAAACGTTATGCCGACAACCGAAGAAAAGACCTAGAGTTTGAAGTGGGCGATAAAGTGTTCTTACGAATATCTCCCTGGAAGAGGGTTATGAGATTTGGAAAGAAGGGGAAGTTGAGCCCTAGATATATTGGTCCTTTTGAAATACTGGATCGTGTTGGGAAGGTAGCTTACCGATTGGCGCTTCCACCGAATCTCTCTCAAGTTCACGATGTGTTCCACGTATCTCTCCTGAGAAAGTACATACCAGATCCTTCACATGTACTCAGCTCAGAAGTTGTACCGCTGGAGCAAGATCTTTCTTATGAAGAACAGCCGATAGAGATTCTGGATCGTAGCGAAAAAGTCCTACGAAACAAGACCACTCGCTTGGTGAAAGTTTTATGGAGGAACCACCAACTTGAAGAAGCTACATGGGAGCTTGAGGATATGATGAGGGAGAAGTATCCTCATCTATTTGTTACAAAGTGATGAATTTCGAGGGCGAAATTCTTTTTAAGGGGGGTAGAATGTAACACCCGAGACTTTTATGTTATATAAATTATCAAAGGAATCTTTTTCTACGCAACACTTGCTTGACTTGCTTTACACGCAATCGCGACCTTCCTCGATAGCTTGCGTCGTACGCAATACCGAGTTTCACTAAACAACAATATGCTATTAAAACTAGCCGTTATGAATAGTAATAACCACTTTTTGAAATTTTATAAATTTTATTTTTCAAAATGGACTTCATTTTTGGACTCAGAATATCGAAATTAGCCTAGGGTGAAATTTTGGTATTTTTCTGAAAACTTTCAATTTTTGATGAATAGTGAAACCACTAAGTGGTAGGTTAAAAACTGAATTTTGCATAAAACTTAATTTTACCGCTTCTGTGAATGGAATTTCAAAAATCCGAGAGACACGGTTAATATCAAGGACTAAAATGTGGTTCAATGAGATGAAAATAATTTTTTGGTGAATAGTAACTTTTTACTATTTTTACCGCGGTTAATAGTAAATAGGGTAACTAAGGGTAAATATGATATCAATATTACCCTAACACATGTCCTAATACTATTGGACAAGTGTAATTCGACCAAAAATAAACTTAGGAATAAAATATGACCATTTAGGCCCACTTGGATTAGATTAGGACATTTATTATTAATTTATTTAAAGAAGGGTTAAAATAGTTAAAATCAAAGTTTAACAAGTAAATCATTTTTAATATAGGGTTATACATAAGATAAATTCGATTGTAAATATTCATTAGAAAGCTAAAAAGATTTCCTACATGATGGTATTTTATTTGTAATTTTTAGACATCAAATAATTTAATTTATTTATGACACAAAGATGATGCAGTAATTATCTTATTAATGAAATATTGAAAAAATTGATAATATAAATACCAAAATAAATGTAATTTGAGACTTTTTATGAATTACACTAATTTTCTAGGTTACTATGATATATTAGTGTTGATTTAATCAACTTGGTTCGAACATATAATTCTGTTATGACTTTCACAAAAATCATATATCAAATAGTGTCAAAATTGACACAAAATAGTTTTTAAATCAAATATTATATTATTAATTGTTATTTTATTCCTAAAAATCTAAGGTTCGGCCAAATGACTTAGATAAGGATATATATATTAATAATAAACAATTTGGGGTTCGTTTGGCATGTTATAGAAAGTTTATTAACCATATAGTGAAAGAAAACAAAAAGACACGGTAAAAGTTAAATTAATTAACTTAGAGTTAAATCTAATTGATAAGGTTAAAATAAGACCCTAAACTTGTCTAAATCCTATTGGTTGATAGGATTTCGACCCTTCCCCACTTTATCTTCGAAATAAGACCCTTTGGAACCATTATAAACCGATTTTGACTTTAATATAAAATAATATTTTGAGATATTCCTAAGGTGCCCCTCTCCTCCCTTATAAAAGGGCACCTCCTCCCCCTCCTCCTCACACCAATTTGAGCACTCAAGCTCGGCCAACCCCTGCCATTTTCCCTTCTCCACATCCCTAGAATAATCCTAGAGGTCCTGGTCTTCTCCAAAGACCAATCTTAGTTCCTTAAGTGGAGGATTCAAAAAGGCGTTCCAAAGAAGAGGTAATATCCATTACCGATCTTTTCAATTTCTTTCTTCTTCAACTTCTTCTTCTTCAGTTGTTTCATGATAAAGTAATAACATCAGTATTACTTACATACTGATATGTTATTATAAATATGAAACAACCCTAATTCACCTTCTATCCATCCTACGGAAAAATGAAATCACCGCGCGTGCGTACGTACGGAATACCGTCTCCACGCCGTGGTGTAATCTATTTTCCACCATCACCTTACAAGGATGGGTATAATGGTGTAATGAGTAACTATATATGATTATTATTAAGTAATATTGATACTGAAATAATATATATATATACTCCAATACAATTCCACGATCATAGGAACGATATCATCACTCGTGCGTACGTACGGAATACCGTCTCCACGATGTGATGCGACTCGTTCTACATGATCTTCATTTCATAATGATTGTATAAATGAATTGAATGAATGAATATGGTATATACTACACTAATACCATTCTGGAAATTAATTATCTATAACCTAAAGATAAGAATAAGAATTTATTCGACAAAACACGCATAAGAACAAAAAGTTATAAAGACCCGAGTAACAAGTAACAATGAAATATTACTAACAAGAAGCTAATAATATGACCATATATGATCTCATATCAATATGTATGATTCTGGAATAAGTCAATAACATTATTTAAACCATTATACAGGAGCTTCGGACACGAACAAAGCAAATCGTACCTAAGGTAAGGGAAATATCACAATCTCATTTTTATCCGAGATTGTTTATTCGTAAGTATTTACTGGGGTGTATTTTATCATCCACATCCATGTTCCCTCAATATGTAATATTGTTTCCATCCACTTGAAATAGTTTAAATCCAATTTTACCCTTAGGTGAGTTTTTAGTAAAGAATATGAAAGGAATCTTTTGTCGTTTTTCCATACGAGGTACTTTTTGACTTTTCCGACAAAAGTACGAAGAATGTTTTTTTAACTTATACGGCACGAATGGATTTTTAAAACATTACTTCAAAGAATCTTCCTTTACAAGTTTTCAAGTTTATTTTTAATTTTAAAGTTGTATGACATGTTATGAAAGGAAAAATGTTTTTGAAGAAGAAAGGATATTTTCCTCAAGAATTCAATTCAAGTGTTTTATCAAAATTATTTTCCATCTAAGATAATAAAGGGTTCTGTTTCTATCCATATTTTTACATTGGTTTGACTATGTTGTGATGGAATTATATTTATGAATTCCTTTATCATATATGAATTGATTTATGATGTCATGATGTTTCAAGAATCCCATTTTTGTTATATGTGTTATGCGATGATGTATGTTTTATGATTATGTGGCACACATAAGAAAGGATTCATTATAAGATGGGTGGGACCTATATCTCCCTCCAATGCATTGGGTAATGATTTTATATCTCATGAGATAGACATGGCTGGAACGGAAGGTTATTTCGGTTCAGTGATACAGGACTGAAATGAGGAGTGAACTCGGTTCAGAAAGGGACTTTGTCCACTAAGATAGTCTTGGCAATGAGTCATGACTAACAAGAAATGATTTTCCATGATTATGTGTGCATGCCACAAAGTTTCAAGTTTTATGTTATGGGGATCTCATTTTCACTTCTATGATTTATTCCATGTTAAGATATTATGATCTCTTTTGCAGGTTTTGATTTTCATAAAGATATGATATGATTTTTATTTCCTTTATTTGCCCTTGCTGAGCATTTGAGCTCACCCTTTTATGTTTTCTTTTCCCCAGGTCAGGAAGATGGATATTAAGTAGAATATGCTAAAAGGGACCCTAGATATGATGAAATAAATGGGAGACACTGTAGAAGATTTATGAACCAGTTGTTTATGTTTCCCCAGTTTCTAAAGACACTATACCTATACGGTCCTTTGTGGTTTTTTCATATGTTGTAATAAGAGTGATTCAATTTTGAAGTATTAACAATGTATGTAATGTGTGGGTTGTTATAGTTCTTCTTATGAATTTATAGATACCTTTATGTGAATTCCATCATTTTATAATTTAACATCAATAAAAATCCAGATCCCTTCTTTGAGGTATTGTTGAATGCTGGAGAATGTTCCCTAGTAATGGGTAGTGTATGTATGAGTGTAGTGATAAGATTAATTTTCAACTATTTTAATAATCCATCATCTTCACTATTGTCGTGAATTTCTACTCCCTTATGAGTTATATATGTTAGTGAGTTTTAAAATTCTGACTAGTTCCTCAATTTTTTTTTGTAATACATAGATATACCAATGAAACCACGGGTCTCCTTATATGTGCTATTCTGGGCCACTCATCATTTTCCATTGTGTCAATAGGGTGCATAGATATTCTTTTTATTATAAAATTCTCTATGAAGGATAATTCCTCCATCCATAACTCACATTTACTATAATAATCATATGGTTTCTTCCTTCATAATCTTTTATCGCATAAGATTTAAAAGCTCACCATGCTCTTCCATGCTCTTTGTGTATTTTAAAATATCATTTTTAAAGGCTACCAAAAAAAATTAAATTTAACATCTAATGTATGTGGTAATGGACCGAACCTCTCCAGTCCATTACATTGTGAAAATTTGTTGTTGAGGTGTTCTCGGAGGTCAAGGTTACTTTTCCCCAACACATTTCCAAATTTCCAATTCTATGAACAGTTCCATCAATGAAAAGTTCTATCGGTAACCTATAATGATAAGTGAACAGTATTGTATCATTGAGGTTCAGTGAACAATGTTCAATCGGTGAGGATCAATGAATAGTTCTATCAGTGAGGTTTTGTGAATAGTTCTATCGGTGAGGTTTTGTGAACAGTTCTATTGGTGAGGTTCAGTGAATAGTTCTATCAGTGAGGTTTTATGAACAGTTCTATCAGTGAGGTTTAGTGAACAGTTATATCGATGAGGTTTTGTGAACAATGTTCTATCGGGGAGGTAGGTTAACATTATTCTATCGGTGAAGCTCAATGAACAGTGTTCTATCAGTAAGGTTCAGAGACCAGTTATATCAGTGAGGTTTTTTGAATATTAATATCGGTGAGGTTTTGTGAATAGTTCTATCGGTGAGGTTCAGTGAACAGTGTTCCATCGGTGGGGTTTTGTGAACAGTTCTATCGGTGAGGTTTTGTGAACAGTTATATTAGTACAGTTCAGTGAATAGTTATATAGGTGAGGTTTTATGAACAGTTCCATCGATGAGGTTCAGTAAACAGTTCTATCTGTGAGGTTTTGTGAAAAGTGTTCTATCGGTAAGGTTCAATGAACAGTTCTATCGGTGAGGTTTTGTGAATAGTTCTATCGGTGAGGTTCTTTGAATAGCTCTATCGGTGAGGTCTATCAGTAACCTCTAACGGTTGGTGTACAGTAAGGGTAGATGTACAATGTTTCTAGCTTCCTATAGTTTCACCCCTTTGACGTTTCCTTTGATGTAAAATACATTTAAATCCGTATCTTTAAGGAATCCTAAGGCCGATTCAAAGGCCATAAATCCTATATTAATTTTTCCTATGGCTCATGATGTTTTTACTTGGTCAAACCACGTGTGTTAATGCAATCAGCTTTTAATGGGAAATTAAGCGTATCTTAAACTGTCACCCCATTAAATCTTCACAAGGGACAAGATGTCTTCCTCCATTGTTCTTCCTCGTTGTAATCGACTATGAGATTCTAGAACCATTCAATCCTTACGGTAGGAGTTTCACAATCATACTTTACTCCTTGGATTGGTTTCTATCTGTATTGATGCAACCAACATGTATCGATCAATCTTCGAAATAAGGTATGTTTTATCGTCGTTCCTTTGGGGATCATCTTCTCATGTTTATCCTTCCCATGTTATAGCATGTAATCTCCACACTGCTAATGGGGTTTTTCTTGGGTTTTGGTTGGTATGGTCATACCGTGGAATCCTCAGGTGGATGCAGTTTTCAAGAGAGGTGGATCCTTACCTGTTGTGTGGATAAAGATTGAATGGAACTGTTTGAGGTAGGGGATTTGTTGCAACTCTTTTCTTTTACATGAAATTGTATTGATAGCATGTTTAATCTCACTATATGATTATGTAATTGACATAATAAATATTTTAACCGGATAAATAAATTGATATCGATCATATGTTATAGCCTCTTGTTTTTCTAGATAGTGTGACATCTATGCTTTCTTTTCATAGTTTTTTGTTCTAAATGGAAATCGGTAAAGAACATAAATTGGGATTAATTGATAATTGTTTGGCTAATGATAAAGAGGAATGTAAATGAATTAGGTTCTTGTTGTAATTTTATGTTAATCAAATTTGTGCATTAATCTTGTTTAAGTATTTGTGATAGCTTACTGATTAGGTTTCACGAATTTGGAACTTTTTAATTCAAGATGGATTAAAGAACTGATTGTTTGATAATTCCTTAAAGGGATATGAGTAACCCTCTTGATTTTGAAAGGCCCAAGAGCCCTATTGAAGTGATGTTGTTTTCCTACTGCTTGTGTTGTGATGTGATCTTTGATGGTCATTGTTATATATGGGGTCATGTAGGCTTTTGGTTGTGGTAGTAGATGTCACCTAGAGTGGCGAGATGCTTCGGTTTATGAATGTGGGTGTCGGGGAGGACACTAGTGATGATGGAATGGGACAGATGTGACTGTTGGATGCTTGCTATTTCTTTTGGTTATTTATCTTCTTTACATTTCCCCACGCCTAAAGGAAATTGGTCTTACTTATCCTCCTTCCAAAGGAGGAAAAGACATGCGGGTTATGCAACATTCTTTCTGTGTTTAGCTTCTCAAGGAAGGATGTGTTTCTGCTATTTCTATAAGCGACTAAGACTTGAAGGTAACTACATCTACTCACCATGTTGATCCCCCTTGTGTATTATAGCATCGAATGTTTTCTAGAATGCATGGGGACTTTGGAAAATAATTCTATAATGAATAATTGAATAAATGGTGTTAACCCATGGGGATGGAGTTGCTGGAACATAATGATGAGGATGTAATTTTGAAGGAACAATTGACTTGGGTGTGATCCTAATGAAATTTATTGTGGAATGTTTCAAGGTTCTTTAATTTATAAAGAATTAATTAACGTAAATTAAACCTGATAAAAATTTAATAAATTAATATAATAAATCTCGTTAAATGATTTTATTCTTATAGGACACCTAGTCTAAGAAGTAGCATCCCGAAGTCTGAGAGACGTTAGTTGCTATTGTGTCTATGACTAGATTATGCCCATAGTGTGGTTGTGATATATAATATATCCTGTACTTTTTGTGTTTCTATATGCTACTCCACCCAGTCAGTAAGGTCAAATGACACATCGGGGATTCTGAGCCCTAGGGGGGTGTTTTCCCCAACAATCTGTTGTGAGGATAGATGGATGACTACCCCCTTTGGCCTCGCTCTCTTCTCTTGGTAGATACTTGTGATGGTAGGCACAACAATTAGTTTTCCTCATATATGTGTGTCGAGGACTGTAATGGATTGTGGTTATTCACACACATATATTTTGGATATAGTATCATATGGACTACTATAGGTGTAATGTGTATAGGCAGTGATCGCTTGAGAATATTTACTCTGTGTATGGGCTGTAATGGCTTGTTGTATAATACCCAATGTATGATACACAATATGCGGACTATGGTGGCTCCCAAAAACTACCTGGTTACTTTTCTTACATGGACATGGTGTTTTTGATGTATGATGCGCACATTGTGGTGCATCGCCCAAGTGACTGCAGGCATGCCTTTTTGGAGAGAGAAGCTCCGAACGTGAAACGTTGGGGAAAAGCAGTAAACCAGTGGGGATGTAGTAGCGGGGTACCCTTGATATTATTTAATATATGATATATTCTTGTATATGTTACTTTGTTAGAGTATCCATGGTGAGTTTGGGAACTTAGTATACCTATTTAGGTGAAGAGTTATTTTCAATAGTTGTTCACTTTGCTTTAGCATGATTTATTTACTTTTTCACGAGAGGCTTCGGATAGGATCCTACTTAGTATACTGTTATACTCACCCTATTTATATATAACCTAATTTCCTGTTCAGATGGATCAGGTTGGAGATCAACCTAGTTTCTACAATCATGCGGTTGCGGGAGCTGTTTGGGCTTGTGGTTGCTGCTGTTTCTACTTTCATTTGGGTACATACAGTTTTTCCCTTCCAGTTGTAGTACTTTTGCATGACATTTCATATATGCACATGGGTTTATTTTATATTACATTTCTGAGTCAGATTTCATTGGGGGTATATATTATCTCTCTCTTCCGTATGTGTTCTTTTAGAGGATATTACCTCCCATTTGTGTGTTTACTATACCCTCAGTTCTAGTCGCCAACTCGTGGCCTACTAGAGGTGGGACACGGGGATCATTATCTCCCTTCTCACATTGTAGGCCAAGGATGGGTACACATTGTGGGGAGGGAGTTGTGACAGAGTTCTATTAGAGGTCTGGTTGAGGGATAGGACGAAATTTGGAGTTAGGCACAAGTGAGGTTGCATTGGTTGGTAGGGAAACAATGTCATTTATGTTTAGCAAGTGAGCTAATCACTAGTGACCGTATGAGACATAGGCATTTAGGTCCCCCTAAAATCTGATGTATGGACCTTTATGTTTACAATGGCTACTAAATATGGTGATACTAGTTGCAGGGTAGTGACCTAGGAAAGGATCATGCTTCATTCATCTTTGTGCCTATGTTTGAATGGGTAGACCTTGGGATAGGTTAACCTAAAATTAATAAAAGAAAATAATTAATTAATTAATGGTGAGTACTCCATATTCCAAGTTTAGGAGCTCTAACAGTTTTTTATTTTATAGGTATGGCCCCAGGTCGATGTCCTTGTCAGGTATCCTCAGAAAATGCCTTGTAGGTTGTTCCATCAGACTACTGTAGGGTAGAGGTTGACGACGATGACACTTTGAGGAAGACACTGCGAGAGTTTTAGCGCCAGTGTCTGTAGAAGTATGAGGGCTCTTCTTCAGATGCTGTCACGAAAGACTAGTTAGAGGAAGTCGAGATCGGCTTCAGTTTGATTCGTGCTCGGAAGGAACACTGGGAGTCCTTGGTTGTGATGCTGCTACGTGGAGCAGCAAGGAAATGGTGGTTCTTGTTCCTCAGAGAACGTGAGGACTTAGCGATCTCATGGGAGGAGATCCGAGACCAGTTTAGAGTCGAGTTTCTTTCTTCGACTGTGAAGGAGTCCAGTCTCCAGGAGCTTCTTACCCTTGGTCATGGGATCTCTAGTGTTTGGGAATTTGGAATCCATTTCAGGAGCCTTCTATGATATGCTTCGGACCTGTTTCCAGATGAGGAGGCCAGGGCAAGACATTTCGAAGAGGCTTTGTATCTAGAGATCTAGCATTAGGTCACCCCATTTATGATGAAAATATATCTTGAGGTGCTGGAATGGGAAAAGGTTGTCGAGAGGACTTTGGTCAGGACCGGATCATCATGAGAGGGGAAGAGGCATGATTCCTCACGAAGCAGAGTTGTGGTCCAGGGTTACCGGTTTTCAGGGCAGAAGAGTTTCCATTTAGCAGGGGGTATGTCCCATCCCTTTACATCTCGTTTCTCCAGAGGAAGCCACTCTTAGGTCTATTACAAGGGATCCAGTGTTTTTTTTCATTTGGTGGTCGTGGCAATCAACAGCGGGAGTTCCCGACCATTCAAATCAGTTATCAAGCACCAAGCGCTACGCTCTAGGTTCCTCCATTGAGGCAGTTCTAGATGAGCCAGTTGCAGCCAGTTGCACCAACATTAGATCAGTAGAGGGTAGATGGGGCATGCAGAAGACATCCCCATGATGCTCCCCATCCTCAGAGAGCAGAGCGCGACCGTGGTGGTGGTCATCATCAATGTCATAGAGTTCATAGAGGAAGTTGTGGTCAGCTTCATGCTCTAGAGTTTCCAACTCTAAGCGAGCCATACGTTGTTTGAGGTACCCTTTGCTGGTTTTCTACCTTGGTGTATGCCTTGTTTGATTCAGGAGAGACACACTCCTTCACATCTCCTACCCTTTTCTGTGCTTTGGAACTTGAGGTAGAGAGGCTTCCATTTCCCTTGGTGTTGACTAAGCCAGTTGGTGGTCGAGCTGACTAGTTTGAAGTATGTAGAGACTGTGAGCTAGTGTTGGGGAAACACCACTCTTGGAAAAATTTACTATGTTTATGAATACAACCATATGATGTAATCCTTGGCATGTATTTTTTGTATTCGGTTCAAGATACCCTGGATTGCTTTAGGAAGAAGGTTGTTTTCATTAGTGTGGATGGAGAGTAAGTGGTGTTTTTTGGTGAGCGAGACCCTCATATAGGTCATATGTACATTCCATCCTTATCATCATTGATCTTTGAGAGGAATCTTATTTATTCAGATGTTCAAAATTTGGTGTTTCATATGGTTGTAGAGGAGTACCTTGAAGTATTTCTATTAGAGGATGTAGCATTACCCCCATGACGAGAGATCGAGTTTGGGATCAAGATATAGCCAGAAGAACCTCTTATCTATATGTCTCTATATAATAGGACCCCTTATGAGTTATGAGAGCTACATATACATATTTCTATTCTGTTATAGTGTGGTTTTGTTTATCCAAGTGTGTCATCATGGGGTCACCCGTTTTGTTTGTGAGGAAGGCTGATGGTAGTTTGCGGTTGTGTGTTGATTATCGTCGCTTAAACAAAGTGAAAATAAAGAATCGCTATCGTCTTCCATGGATTGATGACTTATTCGATTATCTAAAGAGTGAACGTTGGTTCTCAAATATCGACATGCGGTCAGGATATCATCAGATGCGTGTGAATGATGAGGATATCCCGAAGACAGCATTCCATTGTCATCATGGGCATTATGAGTTCATTGTAATGGTATTTGACATGACTAATTCTCCATCTGTATTCATGGGATTGATGAATGCTGTGTTACATTAGTTCTTGGACAGTTTTGTGGTAGTTTTCATAGACGACATCCTTGTGTACTCCACATCTGAAGAGGAGAATGCAGAGAATCAACAAGCCATTTTTTGAGTTCTTTGTCGACATTACCTATTTCGGAAGTTGTCGAAGTGTGATTTCATTGAATGAGAAGTCCGTTTCATGGGGCATGTTGTGTCCCAATAGGGAGTAGATGTGTATCCCTTGAATATAGAATCATTTTTGTCTGGGGAATCTTCCAAGACAATTTTAGAGGTGTGAAGTTTCCATTGTGTCGTAGTCTAGTACAGGAGGTTCATAGCCAATTTCTCGCGAATTGTGTCTCCTTTGACATCATTGACCATGAAGGATCAAGAATTCATATGGATTGATTTGTGTTAGGCATCTTTTTAGTATCTAATCGATAAGTAATTATGTGCTCCAGTCCTTTGTCTTCTAGTAGAGGGAGTTTAGTTTAATGTTTTCTGCGATGCTTCACATCTGGGGTTAGGTTGTGTTCTCTTGCAGCAGAGGTCAGTTGTTTTTTATTGCTCTCGGAATTTATGTCCACATGAATGCAAATTTTCAATCCATGATCTTGAGTTGGCATCCCTGGCGTTTTCTCTGAAGTTGTGGAGACATTACCTAATTGGTGAGCGCTCTGTGGTTTCCACCGATCATAAGAGTTTGAGGTTTGTTTTCTCCCAGCGTGACCTGACCTTACAACAACGTCAGTGGAAAGAGTTCTTATAGGAATAAGACTTTGAAGTGTCACATACACCTGGAAAAGGGAATGTTGTAGCTGATGCGATGAGTCGAAATTCACATAGTGATGATGTGCATGAATCCAGTGATTCCTAGAAAGTAATGTAAGAATTTTCAGCGTTACATCTTGGTATGGGAGAAGTTGGGGTTAGAGATTGTCTTTTTCAGATGACGGTAGAGTAATCCCTAATGAAGAATGTGGAGGAGTCCTAGTTGGGAGATCTGGAGGTGCAGGTCTGGAGAGACAGAGTTGTTTGTGGTGAGGCCCCTGATGGTTGGTTAGAGGATGAACTACACCGAGTTTTGTATCATGGAAGTATTTTTTCCCTTGATTATGCATGAGACGATTCTCAGAGAGTTCCATAGTTCTCCTTTAGAATTAAATCCAGGTGTGACGAAGATGTAACGATCCTTCAGGATTCAGTTTTGGGGGCCTATGCTCAAGCGTGTGGTTGTAGATTTTGTGACTTGATGTTTAGTTTTCCAAAAGGCGAAGGCCGAACGCCGAGTTCCTGGCTGTTTTCTCCAGCAATTAGATATTCCTCAATGGAAGTGGGAGGAAATCTCAATGGACTTTCTTACTGGTTTACCTCGAGATCCAGGATTACATGATTCTATTTGGGTGGTAGTGGATCATTTAACAAAATCATCCCACTTCATAGCGATCAAGGAGTCAAGCTCCATGGGTGTTTTGTCAAGGAAATATCTAGAGGTTGTGGTGAGACTTCATTGAGTCCCTAGGATGATCATTTCTGATCGAGATCCTCATTTTACCTCCAGGGTGTGTAGAGGTCTCCAACATCCTTTCGGTTCTCGACTATGCCTTAGCACTAATTTTCATCCTCAAATGGATGGTCAGACAGGGAAAACCATCCAGACTCTTGAAGACATGTTACACTCCTGTGTTAATGATTTTGGAGGTTCATGGATGCTTCACTTACCCTTGGTGGAGTTCACTTACAATAATAGTTTTCACTCCACCATCTGTATGACACCATTTTAAGCCTTGTATGTCTAGCCATACCGTTCTCTATTGTGCTAGACTGGGGTCATAGAGTCAACAATTATCAAACCAGAACTAGTGCAGAATACAACAGAGACGGTCCAGGTGATTCATGAGAGCATGAAGATAGTTCCAGATCATTATAAATCATATGCTGATCAAAGTAGGATACCCTTGGAGTTTAATGTTGTAGATCATGTGTTTCTCAAGGTGGATCCTTGTCATTGGAATCGAAGCTTTTCTCATGGATGTAAGAATTCACCCCAGTTTGTTGGGTCTTTCGCGGTGTTATCTTGTGTTGGAGATGTGGAATATCGAGTAACAAATCCCCCTCAGATGAGTCAGATACATGATGTTTTCCATGTATCACAGATCTAACGTTATCTTCAGGATTAATCTCACATCATTGATTTGGGAGAGATTGATGTTGATGATGATGTATCTTTTGAGGAGATACCTATGGAGATCCAAGACCACAAGGAGAAGGTATTGCGCGGGTGTTCTATTCACATAGTTCGTGTCTTCTGGAAATACGGTGGCATCAAGGAGAGCACCTAGTAATGTGAGTCATAGATACGTGCTCAGTACCTAGAGTTGTTTGCTGTTTAACTCTTTTCATGTAACGATGTTCCCTTTGTGGTTATACCTTTTCAGGTTATATTTATGAATTTCTTTTGCTGCATTTGTGGCTTTCTCTCTTTTGAGAGATATCACGATGGGTGGTTCTTTGGACCCTGTTTATTTTTTATCTCTCTTTTGGTGGGTTTTGAATTATCGCAGAAGAGAATTTATTGAGAGGTATCTAATGTAATGGCCCAGACCTCTCTGGTTTATTACTTTGTGAAAATTTGGTGTTGAGGTGTTCTTGGAGGTCAAGGTGACTTTTCCCCAACAATTTGAAATAATTTACAATTCTTTGAACAGTTCCATCAGTGAAATATTCTATCAGTAACCAATAATGGTAGTTGAACAATATTCTATCAGTGAGGTTTAGTGAACTGTGTTCCATCGGTGAGGTTTAGCGAACAATGTTCTATCAATGAGGTTCAGTGAACAGTTCTATCGGTGAGGTTTTGTGAACAGTTCTATCGGTGAGGCTTGTGAATAGTTCTATCGGTGAGGTTTTTTGAACAGTTCTATCGGTGAGGTTTTGTGAACAATTATATCTATGAGGTTCAGTGAACAGTTTTATAGGTTATGTTTTCTGAACAGTGTTCTATCTGTGAGGTATTTGAACAATATTCTATCAGTGAGGCCTAGTGAACAGTGTTGAATCGATAAGGTTCAGTGAACAGATCTATCGATGAGGTTTTTTGAACAGTTCTATTGGTGAGGTTTTTTGAATAGTTCTATTGGTGAGGTTCATTGAACAATGTTCTATTAGTGCAGTTCAGTTAGTAGTTCTATCAGTGAGGTTTTGTGAACTGTTCTATTGGTGAGGTTTTTTGAAAAGTTCTATCAGTGAGGTTCAGTGAACAGTTCTATCGGTGAGGTTTTGTGAACAGTTCTACAGGTGTGGTTCAGTGAACAGTCTATCAGTGAGGTTTTGTGAATAGTGTTCTATCTGTGAGGTTCAACGAGCAGTTCTATCATTGAGTTTTTCTGAACTGTTTTGTCAGTGAGGTTCTATGAATATTTCTATCAAAGAGGTCTACCGGTAAACTCTAATAGTATGTGTATAGTAACGGTAGGTGTACAATGTTTCCAGGATGGTGAGGTCTAATGGTAACCTCTACAACTAACCTCCAACAGTAGGTGTACTATAATGGTAGGTGTATAGTAATTGTAGGTTTACAGTAACGGTAGGTGTATAGTGTTTCCACCTTCCTATATATTCAATCCTTTGACATTTCCTTTGATGTAAAATACATTTAAAGCCTTTTTTAAGGAATCTTAAGGCCGATTTATATGCTATAAATCCTATATTAATTATTCCTATGGCTCATGATGTTTTTACTTGGTCAAACTATGTGGGTTAATGCGATCTGCATTTAATTGAAAATGAAGTGTATCTTAAACCGTCGCCCCATTAAATCTTCAAAAGGGACAAGATGTCTTCCTCTCTTGTTATTCATCTTTGTTCTCATTTATAAGACTCTATAACCTTTCCATCCTTCCCGTAAGAGTTTTCGAATAAAACATTACTCCTCGGATTGGTTCTGCTCTATTTTGATGCAACCAAGCTGTATCGCTCAATCTTCTATATAAGGTATGTTTTATCGTCATTCCTTTGGTGACCATCATCTCCGGATTATCCATCCCATGTTATAGCATGTAATCTGAATGCTTCTAATGGGGATTTTCTTTGGTTTTGGTTGGTGTGTTCATACTGTGGAATCCTCGGGTGGATACAGTTGTCGCGAGAGGAGGATCGTGACCCATTGTGTGGATAAAGAATGATAGTTACTATTTGAGTAAGGTGATTCATTACTTATATTTTATTTTACGTGAAACATTATTGATAGAATGTTTAATCCCACTAGATGATGATTGAATTGACATAATAAATATTTTATCTAGATAAATAAATTGATATCAATTATATGTTATTGCCTCTTGTTTTTCTCGATAGTGTGACATATATGCTTGTTTTGCTCAGCTGTTCATTCTTGATGGAAATTAGTAAAGAATGTAAATTGGGATTAATTGATAATTGTTTGGCTAAAGATAAAGTGGCATATAAAAAAATCAAGTTCTTGTGGTAATTTGATGTTAATCAAATTGGCGCAGTAAGCATGTTTAATTTTTTGTAATATCTTACTGATTAGGTTTCCCAAATTTGGAACTTTTTGATTCATGATGTATTAAAGAACTAATTGATTGAAAATTACTTAAAGGGTTCTGAGTTACCCTCTTGATTGTTAAGGTTCCAAGAGCCCTATTGATGTGATGTTTTTTTCCTACTTCTTGTGCTTTGATGTGATCCTGGATGGTCGTTGTGATATGTGGGTGCATGGAGGCTGTTTGTTGTGACAGTAGATGACCCCTAGAGTGGCGAGATGCATTGATTTATGTATGTGGGTTTCGGGAATGACACTAGGGATGATGGATTGGGACTGATGTGATTGTTGGGTGCTTTTAGGTTCTTTTGGTTGTTTATCTTCTTTAAATTTCCCCATGGCTCAAGGAAGCTGGTCTTATTTATCCTCCTTCTGATGGAGGAAATGAAACGTGGGGTATGACACATGCTTTCTGTGTATATTTTCTCAAGGAAGGATGGGTTTATGCTCTCACTATAAGTGGCAACGACTCTACGGGTCGTACATCTACTCACAGTGTTGATCCCCCTTCTGTATAGTAGCATATAATGTTTTTCTAGAATTCCTGGGAATGTGGGAAAGTAATTATATAATGAATAATTTAATAAATGTTGTCAAACCATGGGGATGGAGTTGCCAGAACATAATGAAGAGGTTGTTATTTTGAAGGAATAGTTGACTTGGATGTTATGCGAATGAAATTTAATGTGGAATTGTTCATGATTAATTAATGTTTAAACAATTAATTAATGTAAAGTGAAATTGATAAATATGGAATGATGTAATCTAATAAAACTCTTTAAATGGTTGTATGCTTGTAGGATACCATGTCTTAGAAGTAGAAGCCTGGAGTCTTAGAGATTTTAGCTGCAGTTGTGTCTAAGACTAGGTTTTTCCCATAGTATGGTTGTGAGATATAATGTATCCTATACTTTTTTGTGTTTCTATATGATACTCCACCTAGTCAGTAAGGGAAACTAAAACCTCGAGGATTATTAGTCCTGAGGGGGTGGTTTCCCCAACATTCCAAAGGGAGGATGGATTGTTGACTACCCCCTTTGTCCCTGCTCTCTTCTCTTGGTAGTTACTTTTGTTGGTAGGAAAAACGGTTAGTTTTCCCCATAAACATGTGTAGAGGGCTGTAATGTCTTGTGGTTATTCACACACATATATTTTGGATATAGTTTACTATGGGCTACTATATGTGTAATGTGTATGAGCTTTGATGGCTTGAGGATCCTCACTCTGTGTATGGGCTGTAAAGGATTGAGGTACAATAACCGATGTATGATACACATTATGCAGGTTGTGGTGGATCCCATGAACTACCTGGTTACATTTCTTACATGGACGTGGTGGTTTTTTTGCACAAGGTTCACGTTGTGGTGGTTCACCCCAGTTTCTATGGGGAATCATTTTCGGAGATTGATGCTCAGGATGTATGACGTTGGGGAATGTGGCAAACCATTGTGGAAGTAGTAGTGTGGTACCATTGATATTAATTATTATATGATATATTCTTGTATGTGTTACTTGGTAAGAGTATCCATGGTGAGATTGGGAGCCTAGTATACCTATTTAGGTGACGAGTTAGTTTCACTTGTTGTTCACTGTGCTTTAACATGTTTTCTTTACTTTTTCATGAGAGGATTTGGGGAGGAACCTACTGAGTATACTGTTATACTCACCCTATGTATATATAAACTGTTTTTCAGGTCAGTTATATTAGGTTGGAGATCATGCTGGTTTCTACTAGCTTGGGCTTGCAGGAGCTGTTCGGGCTGGTGGTTGCTGCTGTATTTACATTATTTTGGGTACTTGCAGTTTTTCCCTTCCAGTAGTAGTACTTTTGCTTGATATTTCATATATGCACTTGGGTTTCTTATATATTAAAGTTCTGAGTTGGAGTTGATTGGGGTCTATCTTATCTCTCTCTTCTGCATGTGTACTCTTAGAGGGCAATGCCTCTAATTTGTGTGTTTAATATACCATCGGTGCTAGTCGCCCACCTGGGGCCTAGTGGAGGTGGGACTCAGGGGTTATTATCTCCCTTATCACATTGTCGGACCAAAAGGGGTACACTTTGTGGGGAGGGTTCATGACATATGTACACATTGTGTCTTTGGTATTTACAAGATAATTAGTTAGTCTGAAGGGATTAACTATTAACTCATAGTTTGTATACCTCTTTTGAAAGGTAGTATTGGGAATATATTCTTTCTTCCCCTATAGTTGGTGATATCTTGACCAAAGCACCATTTTAGTGGATCACTTGGTTTCACAGAGTTGATTGAAAAAGTCATATATCCGTCAAAAGGGATATCTGTTCTTTATCATGTTCTTTTTAGATCATTATTATCATTTAATAGGCACATTAAACCATACTTCTTCTTGATGAAGAGGACTTGCGTACCCCACGATGAGAGCTCAGGCATATGAAACCCTTGTCAAAATCATCTTGTAAATATTTATTTTATTTTTCATAATAAATATTGGAAATCCTATATGCAGTCAATGACATCTGAATAGATACAAGAATATGTTCAATTGTTAACTCATCATATTAGTTAAGAGGATGACCAATCAATTCTTAAGAGAAAACAAAAATATAGCCCCTCATGATAGGAATGTCTTTAAGTATAATCCACTATGACGCTTCTATCATTTTTGTAAAATATTATTACTCATAAGAAAATATTATCAATACATGAGGTGATGATTCTAAATAGGATAGATCCTCCTCCGTACACGTTTATAAAATTGGAGGATGCCTACATATGTGATGAGTGATCTCCCTATCCCTACAGTTGATGTTCTCATTTTATAAAGATAGCTATTAAATGACTAATATTGATTAAAACACCTTCAATTGTTGTAATATAAGTTTTTATTAGAATTTTAGTCTATAAAAATGAATTTGGGGGAGTTATATAATTTAGATGCCAAAATATCCCCACATGGTGTTCTCACAAATAACTCAATTTCCTTATTTTGAGGTGGAATTTGAATAACAATACTATACTTCCATGATATTAAACAATGTATATAAATATATTAAAAAAGTGTATTTTCTATTAATTAATGAATAACCAGTATATATGCCAACACATCATTGTAAAGATCCACAAATAGTAGTATTGATAAAACATTCCCTTTCTTACTTCCATGGATATTTTTTTCATTAATTGTGTTTGACAATCCTTTGCATAGGGATTTGGATAACATAATGACCGTGTTCCTTGTAGTTGAAACAATGGATGATAGAATGAGTATTTATCTAAATGATCCTTTATTCCTATAATGTACTGGGATAATTCATTTCCTTTCAAGACGATTATCCTGATGACCCAGTTTATTAGAGATGATGAATCTATTGGTTTCATTTAAAAAGTTCCCATGATGCATCATCCAACACTATTGACATGTGGGATATTTTGTCATCATTTCTCCAATGGATTTTGTTATTCATCAACAAATATTAAACTCCATTTTCCTTTTTTTATCTTTAGGACAATGAGACCCTCATGAGTATCCAATTAGCATCTCAAAAATAATATAACACTATCCAATAACCTCATATATATCAATGTATTTAATCAACTTTTATTTTCATAGACAATGAATTAATACACTATATAAGAAATCCTCCATTCTTTTAGTGTTCATGAAAAACCCAGAGGTGTATTATTAAATACTTTTATATTTTTCATTATACTCACTGATATAGTTTTTTCCTTTTCTCCTATCACACCATTCTATGTCATTGCCTCACTACTCACAGATAAACTCATATTAAATCTTGGTTCAGTTTTAGGAAGTCCCTGTTATTATTAATATGGATATTTTGAGGAAATTGTTAATTTAAAACTACACTCCTAATCCATTCTCATTATAGGGAATGAATTTATCCTTTATATATAGTTATTTTGAATATATTCTACCACCGATCATCTTCTCCATAAACATGAAAAAATGTAAAAATTACTATCTCTTCATTTGAGAATTGGTGGGAAAATAATATATTTTCATTGATGTTAATGAATTATTCCATAAAGAGAGGATAATATGTTCCAATAAATAATAGATTTCTTTTTAATATAAAGTATCCAACCAAAATATGAACTTTCATAGGAGAAAGGAGGTCCACATGATTCCAGATATTATATTAACATGATATAGTATATCTAGTACTAGCATGAGGTTATGATCTCTAATTCCCACAATCTTTTTTCATATCATTTTGGAAATCACCACATTACCTATCACATTGGTTTTTAGGACATGTTCTCATATTTCCATCCATTAACTAAAAATGTAAAACATTATTTGGGGGGGGGGTTGAATACATAGTTAATGAGACTATAAAAAATAAACTATAAATACAGATGGATAAAATTATAAATGAAAAGTATATCCTACCTTATGATTCTTTAGGTTTCTATAAAGGTTGTCGATGGTTAAAAAATTATCACTTGGTTTATTACTAATGTATTCTAGTATTAATTGATAAAATTAATGAGACTGTCCTATGATAAAAATTATATCAACCTAATCCATTGACACATATTATTACAATGTTGTAGGCATAATTATCTACTAAATACAAAATAAGGATTGGAAAGTCTTGTTTTATTAAAAGACAAGGTATATAACTATAAATCATGAAAGTAAAATAAAAATTACGTTTTTATTATCTATAATGAGTTCATAAATCCATTTTAGATCCTACATCTATATAAGATAACATGGTGAATACATGGGAAATATGGGTGATCTAAAAATCTCTGTAATAGAATACATAAGGAAATGATGTTTAATACATGTTTCAGAAAAATGAACATGATTAAAAAAAGGCATGAATCCTAAATAATCACAAAGATGCATATAATGAATAAAATAAAATCATATGATCATGGAAATAATTGAATTTGGAAGAAACATATATCATGACATATACATGAGTCATTTCTATCTTCTAAGACTACATGAGATTGTGGACAATGTACCATAATGGAATAGGTTTACATCCTAATCCCATACATAACATCTCATGAGCATAAAAATATTTCATAATGCATTCAAGTGATATATTAAAGCACCAAACATAATAGTTATATTAATATGTGTTCCACATAAAGAATCAAACATAATTATTAAGCATTGGGGTTACATAAATATTGAAATGGGTTTCATAATAATGTCATAAGGTATAACAAAACGGTCTATCCTAATGGGATCCCTAAAATAAGGGGTCTAAATCATCCTTTAAAATTAATAGGGGATATATATTAACATATCATGAATAATGAAATCCATATTATTTGAAAACATTAAATATATTGGTTATGTAATTATTTAAATTTTCAACATAGGAGCAGTTTTATGGAAAACAATAAAGTGTATTTAAAGAGGATAAAAGAAAAATAAATTACATAAAAAATAGACTTAAATATTTTTTCATGTTGAATTTATTTATTTTATAAAAATATTTATGGTCTAAAATATTTTATGGAGTTTACATGAAAATTTTGAGGAAATAAAAAAGATCCCATTAATCAGGTTTCCTATCAATAAGAATTAAGAAAGAACCTTTTGAAATATGTAATTAGGCATAAAAATATGAATTGAGATACATAACAATATTTGGTTCATATAAATACTATATATGGGAATTAAATAGTTATAATTAAATGATAAGTTGAGGATAATATGGATAAATCATAACCCAATTGAAATATGGACATTAAGAGAGATCCCTTACATTATGCTCTCCTTTTGTTGGATTGGTTTTAACATCCTTTATAATATTTTAATGAAAGTGATTATTATATAATAAAACCCTATTAAAATATAGTATATAATATATAATATTTATATAACCTATTATCTCCCGCTCGTTAATTATATTTCATTATTACTATTGTTTCTGGAGTTAACTGATTTATTCGTCAATTATTGTTTTTTCATATAAGCATGGGTTGGAGTTAATGTGATATAAATGCATCATCTAAAAAAATAGTTTTTATTATATAATGATCATATTTTATGATTCAATATTTTTTATAACCATTATTTAAATTTGGATATAGAAAATGAGTTGAGTCTCTTTGTAGAGATAGATGGTCGTACATATGCAAGTGCGACAATATCATTACCTTAGTGGTGAATGGTCTGAAAAATGGATTATATATCAATTTCTTGAATAAATATAATTTAATAATTATAATATATAACTATTATCTCTATAATTATAGAAATAAAATTAATTTTATGATGAAAAATGATTTACAATACTATATAGAGATGGTACATTGTATGTATGCAAGTACGATGATTTTAATTTCTCAAAGGATAGATAAAAGATGAAATAAATTTATCTCAAAATAATAAAAACATATATGTATATTAATGATACTATATTTAAAATTTTATCATGGGTGTAACATATTAATAATATTTAAGATAAAAATGAAATTTGAAAGAGTTGGTAAAAATGATTACATCTTCTATGAACACGATCATTTGTAACATATCTTAAGGGACACATGTTGGGTCTTTTGGAATGGAATGAACCAAAAAACATAAATATGGTAATTTAAAAGATAAATATGTAGGTTATTTTCAAGATATATGGGTTAATGTGGTTTAAATATGTAAAGGAAGGGGTATTGTTATATAATTGAGGAGAGGGGAGCTTCTTGAATTACTCAAAATATTAAAATATAATAAGACTATTATAAAAGAAAATGGTTCCCAATGGGATAGAAATTCATATGGTATGAAACATTAAACCATTTATTATTCACACTATTATTCTCTAATATATTTTTTATTTTCAAATAACTAAATAAAATATTAATCCTATAAAATATCATTTTTTCAATTTTGATACTAATCATTACTATGAAACAAAAAGCATAAAAGAAATAAAATTCCAACCAAATATTTTATTTTATTCTAATGATTCCATGGTAACCTATATAATTTATACATCACCATAAATTTCTCAAAATATCATACATTTAACATTTTTAAAATCATATTTTCATTTTTCCCTTATATAAATAATTACTACATCAACAATGTGTAAACATTTATGTAAAATATTTATTCTGTAAAAATATTAAATAAATTACCATGATTTTGGTGGATAGTTTATATTTTAGAATAATATTTATATTAAAAAATTAAATCGGAATAACACTATGTTATATTATTACACTAATTAAAAAATAAGTTTGACATATTTCTCTTTTCAATAAATAAGGTATTATAATGGTCATAATCATACCCATGTTGCTACAATATGCCATAAATAAATTAATATCACTAAAATAAGTTCATTATGAAAAACATATCCATTTCTATGTTTTTAATGTTTATTACAACTAAAATTTATATATCATCAAATCACATTTATTTTGTTATTTTGAATATGAAGACCATGAGAAAGAATTTCAAAATAATTTGAATAATCATATTTTTATAAAAGTATAAAATTATTTTATGACCATAGATATAAAAAAATTACTTTTTAATTATCAATAAGATAAAGGAATTATCACATCAAAATTATGATTTTCATATACCAAATTGGACTTTTTCAGTGCTATGCAGGTTTCATGTCAGTAATGAAAATGATTAACATATTTATCATAAAAAAAATATAATCTTAATGTTATGAATTATTTATATATAATGTTTATATTATAATACCATACTTGATTAATTAAATAATTTTAATTAATGTTTATATAATGCTTATATTTTGATGATATCAAAAAAGATATCATAGTAATAAATAGTATTTTTTACTTTTAACCAAAAAGATAACATTTTTATAAAACTCTTAAAATGTCAACATAGGCTAATTTTGATATAATTATTTAAAAAATTAATTTCATTTTATCCAATAATTTTTCCAAAACTTCTTGGAATTAAATATTATGTTTATTTTTTTAAAATAATAGAAATCCATTCTAAAGAAAAAATATTTTTTAAGAATAAAATGTATTTAGTTAAAATTGTGTGATTATTTTAGAAGAAAACAGTAATAAATTAATATTGGGTAACCCTATATATTTATTTTATTAATATTTTATACCTATTCATACATTCCAAATGAATGTCTAGGTTATAAGATTCATATTTAAATAATAATATTTTTTTTTTCATTTAAACAAGGGTTTGTGTATCCTGTACATTTTCAAACAAAGTATTTATTTTTTAATGAATATTGGGATATCATAAATATATTTAATTTTTCATATATGATCTATTTTACATTTCAAATTTACATTATAAATCCAAAAATTCAGAATATTTGTGAAAAAACTACAAAATTTTTCTTATAAAAGGCGACTCCTTATAACATTACCATAACACATCTAATGTTTATTTATCTCTCAATATTATAAATAAATACATCTTTAAACATCCAATTATATGTTCGTAAATATTTTTTATAATAAAATTTTATTCCTTTAATGGAGTAATATTTAATCCATGAGAGGATATTCAAAAACCAAGGTTAGAGTTTCAAACATCATTTTTCTTTTCATATTAAAAATTATCCCAAAATGAATTTATTCTTGGAATTATTTTATTTTTATATAATTATTACATTGGTATTTTTTTAACATTATTTTGTTCCATTATTAAAAATATATCATTATTTTCTTCTCAATTAACCAGCTTGATAAATCGTTATAAAGTAAAAATATGGGGTTCTAAAAACGGTTTCAATTCATTTCAACTATCCTCTTACGCAATTAAATAACATAATTAATCATTAATAATAATGAAAAAGACTTAATTTAAAAATAATAAAATATTATATGATACGAACATAATTTTTGGGCTTTCCCTACAATCGAACTAATTTTGAAAAAATACCTTAACATGTTGATTTTAAACTTACCTAGATGAACAACTAGGTTTCTAGAAAGATACACATATCATGAATATTGATAAAAATAGATTTCATGATAAAATATAATATAATAATTTCATAATTTTAATTATTATTATTATTTACTGGTCAAATATCCATATTAAAAATCATTATTAAAACTTTGATGTTATTTTTAGCCATATAAATCGAGGTCACTGATGAAGATTATTTAAAGATTAATTTTTTCATGACCTATTGAAATCATTAAATTCAAAAATTACATGAAAATATATGTTTATCATATGGAGATCAAAGAAAAATTTTACATTGATATTTTTGATTTTCCATTAGACCAGAACAATTTAGTAATTATGTACTGGACAACCTCATAATGAGTGATACATGAATCATTACCCCCAATAAATGCATAATAAATAATAATAAATGAATAAAATGAATAATAATAAGTAAATAAACATGAAAAAGTCTCTACACCAAGTATATAATTACAATAATTTTATTATTCATAAATTTGGAGGACATAGAATGTTAGTTGGGACTCGAGGTAATGAGTTTTATTTTAAAACGATATTATAAATATTTTTATGTGATTCTCTCAACTCTATCACTCAAATATTTATTTATAATATTCATAATCACAATCAAATTAATATTTATAAATATATTATATTTACCATCCATTTTAATCTCAGTAGAAATATAGCTAACCATTTCTACTAAAATTATTTTATTCTAATGGGTTAACTGAATTTTTTTTCTTTGGTTATAAATTTTATTTTAAGTTTTTTAATTATCAAATGTTGAAAAAATATACTATGAGTTTTATTCATTTTACAGATTGAAATATTATATATTATGATGGTTTTTCCTGAAATGTATCCCACTATTTTATTGGGTAACAACATATTTTATGAAAATTAATGTTGAAATTAATACAAGAAGTTATTCCATTATAAAAGTGTCTATATGTTTTATTGATAATGGTGAAAATGAAAATAATTTCCCAAGAAACCTTCATGGGACCCAAATTCGATCCCATTGATTTAATATGAATAATTTATTTTTAGGATATTTTTTGTTGAGTCCCTAAATATATATTTTTTGATTTCTTATTGGGTAATATAATTTATTTCAAGGAAAATGATTCATATGAGATTAAATGTTTCTTAAGAAATAGTTATAATTACTTTTTTTCCTTTATCGATGTTTATGATTTTATTTTTTCATTATTTTTGTAAACATAAATTTATTTTTTCTTTTAAATTATATTTTATAAGAGTCTAATGTTCTTTAAAATAAAATAATATCAAACTTCATTTAATGAATTTAACTAGAATAATAGTTTTACACTCTCTCTTGTCACCCTTGTTGTGAATTTTTATCATCATCACCCCTTCCAAATTATTTTTATATAGATTATAGATGAATATGAATGATTAGGAATTCAAAGTTAGTTTTATGAAGTTTTAATTAATAATTAAGGTGTTATATTTTAAGATATTGGTTTAGTGAAAAAAATGTATTTTGTGGAAATTGTATGGGTTTTAAAATATAATGACTTTAATAAATTCATTAAAAAATAAGACCTAATGGAATTTTATTTTTATGTATGGAACAGTTTTTAGAAATAATGTAATTATTACATGATTATAATAAAACTGTTACAATTGTAATAAAAATGGTTTAAATAACATTAATGTTTCGTATGTTATCAATTGAGCATAATTTATGAGATATAGATAACATCATGGTCTATGGATACTAAGATATATCAAAAAATAAAATCCATCGATTTAATTTTTTGGTTTCTTGATATTTGATTATATGGCGATTAATGCTAATTGAAGTGATTTTTATTTGGTTTTAGGTCGAATACATGATTGAGGTATATAGAATTATTATGGTTGGAATTAGAGTTGATGTTGAGATAATTAAGGTTACTTGTGAAAAAATTGTAATTTTATTTTTAGAGAATAATTTGACCTATACATACAATTTATATAGAATCACTAGGGAATGAATTATTAATGTATATATAGAAAAACTTTTGTATGAATGTGACTTTATAAAAACATTATTATTATTATTTTTGAATAATTATTGTGTTAATTTTTCAGGATCATATTATATTAAGGTTGGAAAATATTTTTAGTTTAGAAAATATTATTATTTTTGTACAATTTTTAGGGATCAATGATATTGAGAATAAATTTTAAAATTATTTTTAGAAATCATGTGATCAAGGTTTTCTTGAAAAATATTTGTTTTGAATTAGCTAAGGATAATTTTAGAGGATTGTATGTGATTAATTAATTTATATAATTATATAAAGAGAAATTATTGTATAGTGAATAATGAATCCAAAATATAAAATAAGGTGTTTTTTGAATTAAATGTTTCAATGGATAAGATTAATTAAATTATGCACTATATTTTTTTGGATATACATTCACTAAATATTTTTCTATTTGTAAATTCATAGAAATGAAAGGAATAACCTTTGACAAAATAATTCAAAATATTTTTGGATCTCATGTCATTTTAAAAAATATTATTGTGCTTCATTAACGAAAAGTTCATCTTGACCATTCACTAATTGTAATATTATGTTATTTAGTGGTGGGATCAATTTAATGGAAAACTCTAATGGTTGAAAAAAAATTTATGAAATGAAATGAAAAAAAGAAAGTTAATTTTTTTAATAATCACTATCAATATTTTAAAATTAATCCTCACACTCAAGGAAAAGGAAGGTAAGTCTATTGATACATATTTGGGAACTATCTCCTACCTATAAAGGTAAGCATATAGAATCACATTCACATGTATGTGACTTACAAATATACACACATAGTTTAAGAAATATTTATTTCTGAATTGATAATTATTTTACATTTGATATATTTTTAATTGTACATAAATGCTGATTTTATGTCTAAATAATGATATTAATGATCTAAATAATGTATAAATATTTTGTTCTTTCTAATATTAGAAATAAATTTAAAATTTTAGGTGATAATTTATTCATTGTGGTCGGAAGAATGTAACAACCAATATACCAGAAAGTTCCATCAGAGGCAATCCTCTGACCATTTATTTAAAATTAAAGAAAAGTACATCAGACAGGCACAACAAGGTGAGAACAACAGTTGCATATCATAAAATTCAAACCAATCGCCACATCCCTGATAAACCATTTTCTCCATGGTAGCCGACTCACACTCCAAACATTCATAGTGTTTCAGAATCTTGGAATACTTCATAATAAGATTGAGCTTCTCCAAAGAAAGGATCTCCTTCGAAGATTGTGCAATCTGTCCAACCATCCCACCAGAAGCTCTGGTAGCTATAGGCATTGTCAAGTGAGAATAGTCTTTCCGCGGCCTTCTTCGTGGTGGGTCAGTCTTCACTTTCTCATCCACAGACACTTTATTTTTCCAACCCTGAACCATATAACTATAGGAGGGCTGAACCATCCCACCATTATTTTCTTTCTCACTATCAGAAGAGTTCCCCCATTTACCAGATATGTGCACCACCCTATACCCTTCCCTCACACCCTAATCTTGCTGAGATTTACTGTTGACATCCATCACCATAAGGAAGGGGGAGTGATCTATAGAATCATAGCCACCATGAAAGCCTTTTTGAACATTACAATCTCCAACTATGATTTCCAGTAGTGAAACATTGTCCATATTTACTTCAGATCCCTCATTAGCATTATATGGCTTCACACTCCCCAAATCTTGATCACAATTTCCAACACTAACTGCCCTTGACTCAACACTAGTACCTAAAGATGCAGAATTTCGACCCTTATGAGTCCTTTCAGCATCCTGCTCATGATCCAAATCCAAATCAGCATCCACCAGGCATGAAACCCGATTGTCAAGCTCAATATTGGCTTCCTGCCTCCTAGAAGGTTCCTTCATCCCAGCCACTGTCATCAAAGAACCACTTCCATCAGCACTTTCCTTGATATGGGTTATTTGATTCCCATCCAGCTTCAAAATTCCAAGATCCATGTGCTGCTGATGTCTATCAATCCCCTCTTGTTCTAGGACAGTAGGACCTTCGGCAACGACTTGATCATCATGGACTGCATCAACTACTGCAGATGAACACACAGTTTCCAGGTAGAGAGGGTCTGCACCACCATTTTTTCCCCTTGGTCCACATCTTTCTCCACAACTGCACAAATTCATTCAATAGAAACATCCCTCTCAATAATGGCACCCACTTCCCTTCGGGGGATTTCCATCAAAGAGGGAACCTCCTTCATTGGAGTTCCAATAATACCTCATGCATCCTTAACAGCAGAAGAAGGATCACCATTACCCTTATTGGGGCCAACCATCCCCAAGTCCTGCTTTAACCTGTTGAATATATCACTGACCTTCTATCCAGGAGGCTCCACACCTGGCTTCTTCATCTCAGCCCCCGTGCCCATAACCCCACTGTCCACTAAGTTCACCACCTCATGCCAAGGAAGCATGAGTTCCTCTTCATGCAACCCACCATCAACCGAATCCTTCCCCTGTGACTTCAAGCTCCCCACAACAACATCTTCATGAGAAACCAAGCCATCCCTCACTCACATGTGCACCCTCCTGTTCAGAGATCCATTTATGCAGGCAGAGACACCATGACACAACTGATGGCACAAACTGCATTAATCAGCCCACTTATCAAACATTACATCCTATTTCCACCAGAATTATTTCCCATCAGTATTACACACCCAATAAACTGAATGCTTGGAGACATCAATATCCACACATATACAAGGGCATATGGGATGACACACAGCTTCAGTTTTGGTGTCTGAGCACAGGTAGCATCCGACCATGTTCCCAATCATAGACACAATGGAAGGGTTCTCTAATGGGAGAGGAATGCCCGGGAGACGTACCCAAATCGCTATACCCCGCTTCATATTAAATTCAAAATTCCACCGAAGAAGAAAGAAAGGAATACCTCCACACCGTCGAGGAGATTTAGACCACACATTGATGAGATCATCCATAGACCCAAATCAGGTCATTATGTGGACTTCTACTTATTATTAATTTCACGTCTAAAAAGATATAAAATATTATATTACCATATATAATGCGTTTTTTAATATATTTTAATCAAAATAAACAATAAATAATCTCAAAAAATATAAATTAACTATAATTTAAATATAAATATGAAAACATTTATTGGTGATGATGTAGTGACTGAACAACATAATAAAGGATGAAATTAGTTTAATTGAGATGATATTTTATAATTGATAGGTATATGGTATAAGTAGATGAGAAATTTTACCAGTAATTCATTATTATTATATATATTTATATATTATAAAATTATACAACATGTTAATAATCCAAATATTCCCAAACACATGTGAATTTTAATAAATGTCAAAATTATTATCTTAAAAATATTATCATCATATAAACAGGGATAACTAACATTTTGAAATGTTTTATATAATAATATTTATGAATAATAAATAATTTTACATTTATTATTTAATTTTTGAAATTAAATAATAATATAATTATACAATGTTCTAACAAATTATTGATGTAATAACTGTGCAAGAAGGAGAAAAGACAATGATAGTAGATTTATAATATTTTATGTTATAATATTTTGATGAAATAGAGTGTTTAAGGATTTTTGGGGACTGATATGATATTTTTTTTAATAATTGAATATTCATTATATATATTCTATAGTTATCGAGATATTTATAAATTTAAAATACATAAATAACTGTTAAAATTTCATTAACTAGAAATAAATATAAAATATTATTTAGAAATTGTTAAAGAAATTATATCTTGAGAAATGTTTTTATGTGGAAATATATATTATCTATTATTATTTTTATCAGCCACAATCCATTTTATATTTAAATTATTGATCTATAAGGATTGAAAATTTATTGAAACGCTATAAATTATTCCTATAAATGGTGACACATTATATCCTTCAAATGTTCTACTAAATATTGGTTTTATCTATACATAATTTATAAAAACAATTTAAATACCCATTTAATCATTCATATCGAATTTTTATTTATTGAAATATTTTATCTAAGGATTATGATTCAATCTATAGGAGGTGATTCATATAATCTTGTTAGGAGTTCAAATCTCAATATATATTTTCTAAATTTAAATAATTCAAAAACAAAAATATTTAAAACTATATAAATTTTTTATATAATTGTTATAATAATTCATTAATAAATTCATTTTAATACATTTTCTATTATATATAAATCATTCCTCATCAAAATCAGTATTCATAATTTATTTCTATGTCAAAATATCATTTTTCAAAAAATATTTCCTTATTCATTTTAATTATCCTTTTACTAATTGGAATAAAATAAGTAATATTTAAAATTAAACCTAAATTATTAACTTATTTATATTAAATTTTATTATAATACTCAAATATTTATATTATTTTCCCTTCTTTTATACTATTCTGAAAACTATCCCTCAATGAGGGCATTTTTTTCTACCTATGTGAATAATTCTGATTTTCAAAAATATATATATTTAATTTATATTAAATACATTTATTTCATGATTAAATAAGAAATTATTATTCATTTAGTTTCCTTATTATGATTTTATATGGGTATAATATCCTAAATAAAAGTTATATTAAAAGTAACCCATCTAGTTTGTTTTTTATTTTCTAAAATAAGATTATTGAGAATGATTCTATAAATGGTTACTATTTAATGTCTTAGTAATGTACTTATCATATATAAATTATTAAAACATTTAAATTTATGCCTATAAATATTATATATAAATTAAAAAATAATTTTTAACCATTAATGTTGAACCAAAACAACATTTAATCTATAGACTTGACAACCTAAAAATAACTGAAAAAAGAAAATTTAATAAAATAAAGGAATAATAAATGATTATAAATTAATGAAAAGAAATAAAAATATGAAATTAAAATGAAAAAGAAAAAAAATAATCAAATAATTATGATATGTTTTTTATTTAGGAGGTAATAGGATGTACAATCTAGTGAGGACTTCAGGTAAGTTGTTTTCCTTAAAACACTAGTTTAAAATATTGAAATCTTTTTCCAAACACCTCTCGATAAAAGTTTCCCTAATTTTTCATTCATGTAGTGATATTGGAAATTATGAGGTTTCTATTTCATTTTCCTCTTAACAGATAATTGGATTAATATTTATTTTAAAATCTATTTATTTTTAGTTGTTAATATATTATGATGTTGTTATGCATTGGAAAGTATGTTTTTATGAGTTATAATCATTAAAAGGTGAAATGAAACCACTTTTTTATTTTATTCATGTTATTTTTATTTTTCCTTATATGTAATGTTGATTCAACAAAGTATATAATTATTTAATGCATTGGGTAATGAAATTCTAACCAAAGAATTTATGTTGGAATTAACAATGAATTTATTACAATTTAAGGATGATTATAATAGATATTTTTAAGGGTGATATTGAAAAATATTTCCAAAAAAACATTTATTGAAGATTTATTCATGCATAAGATTTTAATAAGAATTTTGGTAGTTGATATGGAGTTGTGTTCATGATCAAATGAGATTTTATGACACATAATGGGTTAAAATTTATTATTTGATAGAAAGGGTTTTTAAGTGTTTTTATATTTCCCGAGAAACCTTTATATTAAATCTATATCCTTCTTGTGAATTTTTTTTATTTTTTTGTGGAAATAATAATTAAATAAATTATTTCATGTTAAAAATCATGTTCTATATTACCTCAATATTTTTTCATAATAAAAATACTTTCCCCTATGGTTTCATGTATTTCAGTGGACTAATAATCTTACAATTTATTTTTTTACCCCAAAATGAGCCTTTCAATCTCATAATATGTTTTTAAATAATTTTTGTTGGTTTTATTTTATGAGTGGGAATGATTATTATGTCGTTTTTTTGGTTATGTGGTTTTAGCTATTGATAAAGTAGGCGTATTATTTAAAGAGTAAGGTTTGGTTGAATTAATAGCCTCTTTATGGAATATGTATTAGTTTTTTATATAAGGTAATTTCATAATACTATTGAATAATAAACCTAAAGGGTTTGGTTACGTATTTAATATAATATTTTTAATAAATGTTTTAAATATGGGATTGTTATGTTTTGTTTTTTATAGAGAACTCCACCAATACAAAATCACAAAACTAAATATCTTTTATGACTAATTTATGTCTTATTAAGTCGTCGTGAAATTTAAATTGAAATGTAGACAATGATAAAATAACATTTAAATATAAATATAAATATATAATATTATAAATAAACTTAAAATAAATAAAACTAATTTAATTTCATAAAAATGATTAACATATCTGAAAACGAAATATAATATTTTAATAATTACATACTTAATAAAAAATACAATGAATAATATTAATAATAAATCAATTAAATAGAAAATTAATTAAAATAAAAATAAATCTAAAAATAATTAGATAAAAATAATGAAATCAAATAAAAAACCAAAAATAATTAATTTCATTACAAATTATATTTAAGATATGAAAAACTAAAATTTAATAGTAAATAATAAAGTAAAATAACATATAAATGGGGTTTTCACGTTTTAAAAATCCTGATGATGATAACAAATAGATGTGAGCCAAAATAATTAATACCAAACATATACACTAATAAACATTTTGGTGAAACTAGAGATTTCTATAGTAAACACACTTTCTAATGTAGTATAAATCCAAAAAGATTCCATTATGAATCCATCACCTCATTAATCTTGGTTAGATGACTTGATGACGGTTAATATGAACCTGTAAAATAATACAACGTATGATGATAGAGGGATACAACATAACATGGTGTAAATCCAGAAATATTCTCTATATAAATGTTCATGAACTCATATATAATTCCATGACTACTCATCCAAAACAACCATATTATAAAAATCCAAGATAACAAATAATTGGAAAACCAGATTGCATTTTTTTGTGGGTTTTCCATACTCATGCTGCCATTGATAAACATGAACCCTTACCCAATTTACAAAAAAACCTATCAGTTAACGACGATTTCAATATATTATATCCTAGACTATAGAAAATCAGTCAAAACCAGTGATTATATCTTAATGGATCATCTCTACCACAATGAGATCCCAAAAGAACCTCCACTCTCTATATTGAATCACAAAGATGATAAATATAGAAGGGTGAATAGTCATGTATAGTATGAATCTCCATATAAAAAGTCTGAATTACTATTTACTATTATGTTTATCTATTAGGATAATAATGTATTATAAAATTGCTCATTTGAGTTCCCCCTTGTATTGGTGCTAGATTAAAAATTACATACATACTAACACAAACCATCTGTAATTTCCCCTTATCAAAATCCACTAATGAATAAATATTTTGATACTCTAGAGAAATAAATCGCTGAGATTTGTATAGAAAACCTTCAGGTGTTGGTGGAATAATTTCACCAATATTTTTTCCAACAGAAAAAATGACCTACAACAACACCATCTATACTTCAAAAACATCAGTACACGTTGAGAAATATAGAGGTACAAAACCATGTAAAACATTGTTGAATAATCATTATTAGCATTCAAGATAACAAGATATCCATTATAAGCCTTATAAATAGAGTAACTCAAGAAGAATGAAATCCTTGATTCATACTTAACTATGGATATAACACCCCCTTATGGTATCTAAATTCTTATACCCATACCATCCTTAGTATGATAGGTATTAATATTCACAGAATATGAACTGAAACATTAATCTCTGGATTAACCTCATCATGAGTCTCAATATATAAAATATCCACAAATATTATACCACACAATGAATATTATTTAATTATAAATTACTATATGGATAATGGTTGTCCAACCAAGAAAAAATACTGGAGTCACAGACCCTGACTCCTACCAATATCCTTCCACACAAGGGTCGAGATTACCATAATCATAAGGATTCCACTAATAATGAGTCTTTTAAATAAAAAATTGGAAACAAGTAATCTCATCCCATATAGAAAGGTCAAACTTTTTAATGTTTGGTGGAGGGTTTTCATTCATCTCAATGAGTAAAGATATATCCAAATATATGAATAATGCCTTAAAATTCATTGATCAGAGGATCTATGATGAGAAATTTCTTATTTTGACCATGAATATATATAAAAGCTAGTAGTATGGGTGGTGTAATCATATATTCAAAAATATTATACCATTTATATGAAGGCATATCTAGTTGATCTTACCCAATAATTTCAGGGATGAAAATGAAATTGGCATGTTAGAAGATATATGTGCCAAATCTTCGTTCCCAAATATTGTTGCCCAAAAAAATTGATCCAACAAAAAAATAGTAATATTCATTATGTATTTATACTTTAGTCACTAAACCAAGAATGGATTTCCAATATTTAAATCTAGTTTTTAGATTCTTCAACACAAATTCTGTAAATCCCAAATAAATACTAATAAGAATACTAACTCCAAAATATATCCTTAGAACCCTACCTGAATACCAATCTAAAATGAAACATACCACTGGTTCCCTAGTTAGGATAATTGTAGTCCGTGGGTGCCACCCAAATGACTCCTCTAATTGGACATATGATGGTGACTAGATACAATAATTCAAAACTCATGTTGAGGGAATTATTCTATAAAAACATGTAAAATATATACATATCAAGTATAAAAATAAAAAAAAACTACAATATATATATGTATATTATTATTATTGTTGGAAAGACAATTTCATGTATAAGATAAAAACACCTCGTACAACATCACTAAGGAAAAACCATAATGAAATGAAATAAAAAAATAGTTTCTTCATAAAAAATAAACATATACTAATTAAAAACACCTCATAACTACAAGAATTTATAGTATAAAGTCAGTAACAAGAACCATAATTAGTAAGAAACACTAAGAACCTCTATGAATATACTATGAAATAGATTCAATGTTTTCATATCCACTATAAAAATTATCAAACTATGAAAATTTTGTAATAAATAAACATGTGGGAATAAATCCTCTGTTGGAGTTTCTATAAAAATACCAATAATATTTTATGAAGGGAAAATTTATTGATACAATGATATATCATATAGAATTTGATCAATGATAATATAGTGTAACCTTGAATGAAAAACAGATATATGATTTATTGATACAATACCCGAGGACAAAGGGGTCCCCTTATTATTTCAGACCTACTCCACTAAGTATGAGAACAAACAAATAACTATAGTCATACAATGTAGAAAATGACTTATAAAACCCTGTAACAACAGAAGAATATGTCATTCCTTAAAGATAAAAAATAATTTTTGAAATATCACATGGAACATAGAACTCAAATTACACAATTGTTTAATTACCATTCTACCATATTTATATGGGGATCACACATCATCATGGGATAGTATCATTGATCAAGGTGATTTCAATACTAAAACATTGATGCTTCCTATTTGTTAAATTTCGAAGGGAATGTACCTTAACATTGAATACATTTATCATCCATGGGGGTACCTGAACCCCACCATCCATAAGACTGAATCCTATCTCTGTGTAAATATAGTAGGGGACCATGTCTAATTGAGACAAAATGTATCAATAAAGGGAATAATAAACCCTATGGTTGGATAATTATGATATAAAATATAGGGATATTTCTATACTCTATATTTATCCCCTAACATTTCTAGATTTATTGTTGGGAACACGTATCTCAATGAAGACCCAAGGTATTTGTGGGAGTACAAACCCATTAGAGAAAATTTTTATTCACTATAACCAGGAAAAAACACAAACCAATACTGTTGGATGACCAGTAACCCATTAGTTGGTGTAGTACCGAATGAACTATATTATACTTGACCAAAATCACATTTAGATTGAGAGACTACTAAACCAATTACAAAATAGAACAAACACACACCACAAAAATGGAATAAGTGAAACTTATATACAAAATGGAGTGCCTGTTTAGTAGTATATATGAGGTACCCACACATTCTCATTACAAAGTATCTATCCAAGTTACTAACCTTGTATCTATTCCAATCTCTTATCTAGAGCATGCCACCATATTTATTGAGTTATAATCCAAAAAAATTCCAAAATTCCTCCCAAAAAAAATCTATAATTATTATGTGGATCATATGGTCAAGTTATATATGGTGAAATTCTCAATGTGGATTTTTTTTTTAAATTTTGACTCCAGAGTGAGAAAATATGAAGGAACCCTAAAACCACATAGTGCATGACATGTACCCCCGAAGACAGCACATATATGACTATTTAAATAACCTTGCATGTAATAAATTTGATATTTTATACGAATTATGAAAATATGGTGTGTTATTTATATAACCCAATGTTTCGGGCTCAGGTAGTAATCTATAGTGTAAAATATAATACCAAATCATGTCATCATTTATTAATATTGTGTCATATCACTATATCCAAACTATGTGTTCCAACAGTTTATTTTCATATAATTCCATAATATGAGTAATATTACATGATTCTTGCATTGATTCTAATAAGACATGTGGAGATCAATGGTGTCTTATCCTAAGCATCAGAGACCCAGTATCATGTGATACCAAACAACATGACAGTTTCACCTTGACATATTGTATGTTGAACCCAAACACCTCATCCAATGTCATGAATTAGAATAGAACATTAACTATAAAAAATGGGGTGATTCAAATGGTTTTTTTGATTTAGAAGGGGTTCGAACCACTTGTAAACATATTAGGGGTGGTTACCTGTAACCACAGATAATGTTCCCACCAACATTATTTACGGATGATTATGGGTAGGCATTAGTAAAAAGAGCCTCAATTTAGAGGAGGTTAGATTAAAGGGGGTTGTAACCACCTCTAATTTCACCCATTTGTTGCCAATTATGGGTATTTTTAACCACACAAGAATTTATATTTCACTTAGAGGTAGTTGTAACCACCCCTAATTAAATCCCATATTAGCATTTTTTGGTGTTTATACTGTAACCATCCTTAAACGGACTCCCATAACACTGATGAATATACCCATGGACACCCTTGACACCCACGAATAGACCCAGGACACCCCTAAGTGACACTGTGGAAACACCACATGACACTCAATAATAGACCCCATGTGACACACCAAACACCACCTATGAAACCCCATGTGACACCCAAGACACCCCCCATGACACCACCATGTGACACCCCATACAACTGCATATACTCCAAGAATTCCACCCATATGAAACCCCAACACCCTGGACACCCTAACCCAGATACCCCCACCCATGTGAATGGGGTGTTTTCATTTAGAAGTTATTATAAGCCTATCTAAACACATTAATAGTGGCTACCTGTAAACACCACTAATGTGACCAAATACTCTAATTAGGGGATGTTTTATGAAAACACTTGTAAAATGACCCTCAATTTAGTAGTGGTTGGATTGGGGGGGTTAACCCTATTAAAGTTCTTCCAATTTTAGTCAATTAGGAGCGTGTTTAACCACTAGTGCATTTTTGTTCCACATAGAGGTATTTAAAACTACCCAAAATAGAGCCCTAAATTCTCATTTTAGGGATGGTTATGTTGTAACTTCTCCAAAATATTCAACTATAACACCAAGGAGCATACACATGGGCACCCATGACACCCATGAATATACCCAAGACACCGCCACATGACACCCATGAAAAACCCATGAGACCCATGAACAGACCCCATGTGACACCCAAGGCACACCCATAACACCCCATGTGATGCCCCGTACACCACCCATGACACCCATGAGTAGACCTCATGTGACACCCGAAACTCCCCCATGACACCACCATGTGACACCATGGATAACCATATAGATCCCATGACACCCACCCATGTGAGTCCCCGACTTCCCAGGCACCCCAAACCATAGACCCCAACCCAAGAGTGTCCCTAATAAGAACCCCAACCATGTGCGCCCCTCGACTAACCATACCCCTGGGGACTCTCCAAGGACAAGGACATGTCCGCCACGTGACCTAGCGTGAATCGTTCTTCTGTTCAAAAATAGGAAAGGGGGTATAATTTTTTTGGATACGCATATTCAAAGCCGTGACCCGCCAAAAAATACATTGTGCGCTTACTACCGACGCAGATCATTTTTTTGCTTTCATATACAATCTAATATGTTTATTTAGATATAGGAAATTTAGATAATATATATATATATATTATAAAAATTTAATTAATATAATATATTATTATTTGATAATAATATTTAATATATTTATGTATAATATATATATATATATATATAATATTTTTGAATATATAATATAACGAAATAAATATGATTCCATATATAAATATATATTTATACATATAGCTATAAATAAAATTATATTTGTCTGTGTGTGTATATTTATGCATTTCTATAATATATAGAGATATAATATAATTATAATATACATATATTTATAACATTATTTTCATATGCATCATTATTTGTATGTTTGTAACAATAATATTATTAATTATTATGAATTGATATTAGTATTAGACTTATTTTGGAAAATTAAATATTCACGTTTGTATTATAAATATTATACAATTATATGTTTTATGATTTATATTATAAATATATTATATTAAATACATTTACATTATATATTTATATATGTCATTATATAAATTTATGTTATATATTGTACACACAGACACACACACATAACTATAAACACCAAAAATTAAAAACAATCACATAATTGGAATTATATCATATAATTAAATTACATATACTTACATTTGAAATTAATTTTTAATTTCAATGGCATACTACAACATATAAATAATAATTATATAAGTTATAAAAATATATATATCATAAAATATTTTATAATATAGAATATATGATATTAATAAAATATATATACATATATTTAATTATTTTTATATTATTTATATTTGTATAGATAATATAATATGAATGTATTGATGCATAAATATATAATAAAAGTATATTTAATATAATATATATTTAATATAGATCACAATCGAAATTTATATTTTTTTTAGAACCATTTATAAATGTTATATAATTTAAAAATATATTTATAAAATATTTTATATTATGTATACCAATATATATATATATTTATATATTTTTATTTATTTGTTGTGTATTTATTTAATGTAATTATATAATGTACATATATATATATATTATACATTTAAATAGATTTATTTTATGTGTTAATGTAATATATGTATACATATATTCCCACACACAAATATATTTATTATAATGTTTTAATTTATATGATATTTATTTTTAAAAATAAATACAAATTCAGAGGGGGTTAAAAGACAAACTAATGAATGTGAATACCAGCGGTTCATGAAACCACTCTAATTTCATGAATTAGAGTAGTTTGAAAACCCAATCTAATGTCATAAATTAGAAGGGGTTCACAATCCCCTATAAAAAAGTTAAATTAAGATGGGTTTAAAACCCACTTTAATGTCATAAATTATAACGGGTTCAAAACACCCTATAATTTAATATATTAAAGGGGGATCAGAACCCCAAATACATTCAAAAACTATAGGAGGTTCACAACACCCTATAGTTTAAGGTTATGACAATGATTCATGATCCCTATCAAATATAATAATTTAGAGGGGATTCAAACACCTATAATTTTAGATATTAGAGGGTGTTGTGAACCCCCACAATTTCCTATTAAAAAACAACTTTTATTTTTTATATATTAACTCTAATATCGAAATGAATAATATATATATAACGATTAAAATATTCAACCAAACATATAGTGAGACTAATTGTTTAATTTCCAGCGATTTTGATATATTCACCACAAAATACAACAAATTAGTCCAAAAATAAAGCTAAATAATTTAGAGGGTGTTATGAACACCATCTAAATTCTATGATTAGATGGGGTTATGCATAACCCCCTATAAAAATATTCATAAGGGTTTTTCCATAACACTTTATAAAAAAGCATATATAATATTATGTTTTTTAGTGATGATTTATGCTACAAATTACACAACATATATATCAAAAGGTGGCTATATGTGTACCCTACAAAAAAACTGGTGAGGTATCCTATAACCATACACACCATATATCCATGAACAATACGCTATGTGATATTAATTAAAAACATGTGAACCCTATAAACACTGGTGATACACATGGTGTGCTTTTGAAACACCACATACTAAGTGAAACATAATTACATAACTAATATCCCATACAAAGGGCTAAACCATTCTTTTTTGTCCTGAATCAAGGCACCATATATTAATAAAAAAACCCACTGCAATTAACCATGTAGAATAATTCTATGAAGCTAAAAATTTATATTTGGTCAATCCAAATAAAAAGTACAACTTCATTATGATTCTATTAGAATTGAAGGTTTAATCACCAATGATCCTTAAGAAATATGAATTTTCTTCAATATATGGATATATCATCCTCCATGAATATGATTTCCACTCTATATTCCTCCTATGATAGAGATACCATCTAGACAATATTTTTGGATTATTTTTATCCTTCAATGTATAAAATATAAATAATGTCCTTGAAATATCCAATTTGGTAGTCCCTACCATAATAATTAAAATACCCCCTTAGAAAAATTGGAATATACTGAACAGAACATCAATGTTATAATTTTAATACGGAACCCTACTTATAAGATAATAATATTCACATGTGTGGTTCAATATTAAAATATATAACATTTTATTGACAATTAATCTTTCCAAAATTCATGAAAAAACACTATCCAAGAGCAAGCACCATTACATGAGATCACAAAAACCATTAAAAATTATTTTTAATAAGTTTTACAGGGGTAATTTATCATTTTATCTATTTTAAGGGCCGTTGTCTTTGAAATATAATTTTTTTTTCATTTCAAAAGAAACAACCAAGTCACTATTGTTATGCAATATATTTCTTTATGTTATTATCTGTCTTTAGAAATAAACCCTCAATTATGTTACTATATAATGTACTTTCTCTTTAAATATGGCTAGTTTAAACATTGATTTTTTACAATTTAAACATTTTATATTCACATATACTCTAACTGTATCATTGAGAATATATTATCATTAGAACACCATAGTAAGATAAAAACACAATTATGATATAAAATATAAAATATTTCCATTTTTGGTATTATTTAACAAATACAAAATAAATAGTCATATCATTAATAAATATAGATTGTGTTCCTAAAAATATTCTCTAAAGAAGATTTTATTATTTAAAGTATGTCACTACTATTTAAAGGGATTATATCCATATTATTTTTAAAAATATTATAAATTTTTCCTTTACCCTGAATAAAATTCCTTTTCATTTAGATATTCAAATCAAATAGGTTATATAATTCAATGAATCATATACCATCTTTATAAAAAATATACCAATTTATTTATCAAACAACAATTGTTCACAATAATAAAATTTTATATAAGAAATATAAATTATAACAAAAAAACCACTTTTATTCATGATTTTTCTAATCTATATACTATCACATAACATTTAAATCCTTGATGTAACAACCCATTTATCAATCACATGAGTACATACATTAATGACTAACAATATATTGATGATCTTTTTTTACCTCCCATGAATATTTACAATTATTTAATATTGTTGAATCAGTATCATATACCCTTTACACTTAATAATTAAACAAAATATCAGGAGTACCGTATATGAAATATCTTGGGTGTATTTTAAAACCATTTATATAGTCTAAATAAATAACCATTTAATGATAATGTTCCCTCCAATGGAACGATTACCCTCCTTCACAATTACTAACCTAATTTTCAATGATTGAGGATGTCTATTAGACTATCCAATTTTTTTCTTATATAAATACAATTAGCTTCTCATATAGTAAATAGAACACCATATCTGGTTCATCCTATGTCTATATCATCAATACACTACATATTTTGTATATTATTTAAACTTTATAGAACACATTCATATTTCCATATTCCATTAATCAAAATACAATTCTTATCATGATTTGTAGATGAATCATTTAGTATCACCATTTCCAGACCATATATAATCATATTGAGTACATCATTAGAGAATAATGTTTCTTGTGTTGCGACCTGACCCCACAGGGCTTGAGCAGTAAGAAAACAAAGTGTTTTTGAGCTTCAATTTTGATGGCGGTCGCTCCTAGATCGAGCACCGGCAGCAGCAGAGCACACAAAGCATCGACACTCCCCCAAAAGGTAGGCATCTTGAGTTTTAAAATCCAAGATCCCCTTTATGAATTTTTTTATTCATATCATCACAAGGGTTGTGTACTTTGGGTCTTGAGGTTTCCAAAACATTTTTCAGATCTGAATTTTGAGCATCGCGGTGCTCCATGTGGCTACAAGAAGTTTTCCATTGGAAAACACAGATTCTGGCGGCGGCCATGGCGGATTCCGCTGAGGGTGGCTATGGCCCGATGGCGGTGTGACTGATTCCTGAGGGCGGAGGTGGTCTGGTCTAGAAGACAGTTGTTTCTGGCACCCTGTAGTGGTCCGACCAGATTTTTCTGGGGGTTCTTTAAACCCCGGCAACATGAAAACCATGACTCTGATTTGTGAGCCATTTATGGCGACACATTCCTTGCGTTGACACAGACCTTTGGACTGGGGTTTTGGGGAATTCCTTTTCATTTCCCCTAGGTTAAATATAGTGTTCTAAACACAATTGAGAACTCAAAATTTCAATCTGGGACTTTGTTCATGAGTTATTCGTGTTGATGCTTATAATGAAACGTGTGCACTTATTAACAAAAACACCCCTGATGGCTTTTTCCACAACAGGACGACACCAGAAAAGTTTACACCCCACCTAGGGTAAACGGCAAGCTCTAGACTAAACTGTGCCCTCAGATTCCCATTTCGAGCTACCTCTTAGGAGATAACACACCCCCACCATTTATATAGTATAAAACGGCTTAATATTTTTATATAAATAATTCATGGTACACCGAGCATCAGAATCACACGCCATCATCGCACCTAGATATGGAATTATTCATATGAATTTTACAACGTATGACATGGACAAAACCCAATTCACTAAATCTTGGGTCATTTTACATTAATATGTTCACAAATTTAACAAATTATTTCAATTTTTATAATATGAATCTAAATTTTTTGGATAATTTTTCATATATTTTAATAGTCAAGAAGGTGTTTCTTTAACATATAAAATTTACCCTCTTTCGAAAGAATGAATATTATGCTTCCATACTAGTGGAAAAAGTTTCTTTAATTAAGCATGTACATTTTCAGTATTGATATCAATGTCATGTTCAATGATATTGATTCTATTTTGTCTAAAAAAATATTTTACTATATATTTATCATGTATAAAATTATTATAAAAAATATTTTTATTAAATATTTCCCCATTAAAATGATGGCCCCTTTTAAATTTATATCATATCCAATAATCACCTAATATCTATATTTCACTATGATTTGGGATACATTGTAATGTATCCCCTCACATAGCTATTTATATAGACTATAATGTAAATCATATCATTTATATCTGTTAAGTATTTGAGTATACAACTCACTTTTGAATACATCAAATATACACATAACTATATTCCTCTAGTATTATTACTATTATGGTTTAAAACTAAGTGTTACACAAATAATATTTCAAATAAGGGAGTATTATTTTTTCAAATTAACTCATAAATTTCGTTATTTGAAAAATAAAATCCATGGGAACATATTATTTACATTACCTAAATGATTAGATGATCGAGGTCATAGAATGTGAAATATTAAAAGGATTCATTCTTTTTTATTTTCAAAGAAATTTTATAATATTACTATATTATTTAACATATTCTCTTTATACATATTTATGATTATAATGATTTATTTTTTACTTCCAACGTCTTCCACAAAATCAATATATTTTAACCACATTGAAAAATAACTATATTCATATAGTATCCAAACATTTTGGGATTCCAAATAAGTGTAACTATTTGAATATTCCAAATAGGGAAACACAATATTTTTATCATCACACATATGTTTCTATATTTACAAATGATAACCCATTATCACTTAGATTTAGAAATACCCCCTCTATTAGTTGATCATGGTCTTGGAATGCTTCACATTGGAAGGAATCTTACTCTTTTATTTTCCAATGGTTTTTCGAAATCTCCCATCCATAGATAATGTATTCACATTACATGTAATAATTATTGAAATTATTTATATTTTAATCAAAATTTATTCCACCAAATCAATATATTTAAACCATGTTGACTTATTATCATTTACATGACAATTAACTTATGTTAGTAACCCAAATTAAAAGACAACTACTTTTACACATATATAAATACATCACATGAATTTTTTAAATAAAAAAACTTCATATAAATTCCTATAAAAATATTATATCAATAATACCTATAATTTTATAAATTGGGAGATAAGAAGCTAACCCCTACTTTTCCAGAATGAGGATAGGATCCCATGAAAACAAGTTATCCAACCCAAAGTACCACTACCCAATTTTCATTATTGAATTGTTACTTAAATTCAATTAATACCCTAATACATAATTTTTATATATAATAAACATCCCAATATAATATCATGTCATAATAAAATGCATTTTCATGTTAGATGAGAAATAAATAAATCACCATACATAGAATGTCACTCCTTTTGTGAATGTATGGTCATTTAAATAAATTTATACTAAATAAAACATTAATTTAAACATAAAAATTTATATTCATGATTGAAAATATTGAATTAAATTAGTAAAATAACAATATATAAACAAAAAAATGAGATATTGTTTTTATAATTTTAAAAAATAAATCCAATTTTTAAAACATTATAATCTACGCATGATCATATGATGATTCCATAATATAAATAGGAATAAATATTTAATTTTTAGTTCAATTTAAAATCTTTTATATTCATAAATTTCATATAATTTTTATATTTAATCATTTATATAGAAATATATATTATTTGTGAAAACCTTTGAATAATATTAACACATTAATAACATTGTGTGGTATTACTTCTGAAGAAAATATATAAAAGGGAAAACCCTTGTTTTATTACCTATAAAACACAATTTTTTTAATGGTCATAATATGACCTAATGTATTGTGATGGTTTTTAGAATCTGTTTTTGTGATTATGAGGGAATGGTGGCTATTTCTATAAACTATTTTTCATATGGAATCATATTATGTACACACTATGGTTGTTTCTACTAGTTATAATACATTTCCATCTACGACTTATTAATATTTAATAGAACATGGTGTCTCTTTATTGTAGAGATCCCCGTGATATAATGACTATTGTGAACACTTAATCAAGATATTTAAAAATTATGCTATATTTTTCTTGATTCTTTTTATATTTTTTTGTATAAACCTCTACATGAACTTATGTGTATATTTTTTCAAATAGAACTATTTTAAATAACATTTAAATCATAGTTTACAAATTTTTAAAAACCATGTAACTTTTTATGTGTAAAACTTTATTGATTTGGGAATTATCATTTTTCTATTTTCTTCATCTCATTTATAATTCAATTTAATCATGATAAACATGTCTATTATGTCACTAATGTGTTTTTGAGTGTATAACACTTATCAAATAAAATTAGAAAACAAAAAATAATAATAATTCCAAAATATATTCTTTTTTTCATTAGATTATATAAAATAAATTATAAATGACATTCCTTCTCTTTTAACGATATGAACTATCAAATAATTTCTACATTATCTTGAAAGTGAAATACGAAAACAAAAAATATTAATAATAACAAAAATTATTCTTTTTTTCATTAGACTATATAAAATAAATTATAAATGATATTCCTTTTCTTTTAACGATATAAACTATCAAATCATTTCTACATTATCTGAAAGTGACCATAATAAATATTATATGTTACTCCTTAATCCTAGGGTAGGCATGTGACAAATGAATCTTTCAATAGTTGTTTTCTATTTTCATATTATCAAAGTTACAAGAAACATGATTAAATAGAAATAGTGGGTGGGTGAGTGAAGTAGAGATATAAATATATCGAGAGAGCATTAGTTTGGAGAGAATCCATTTACGGAATTATATACACATATAACACACTAGTGAAAAACTATGACCATCCTTATATAATATATCCCACGAAATACAAAGGAAAAAAAATTTATACCATTTGAAGATAAATTATATACATATATAAAATTATTAAAAAATATTTTTATCTCATAACTCATTTTTTTAATTCACTTTTATGCATTTTTCAATTAATTTAGATGTTTAAAGTACTCATATTATCAATATATAATAATAAAATTGATCATGTTATCATATAGTAGAATATATAGGCTGAAAAATGAAATATATTATAATATAGTAACATCCATTAACAACAGAATTCTTTGGGGATCCTCTCTATATCATGGTGTACCCCTACACAAAGCATAGCGTGGTTTAATTTACCACAACATAGAGATTCCTATAATGAATAATTAAATTATATGTATGATATTGATGTGAACTACATGATGATATATATTCAAATTTTATCTCTCATAATGATATAAATAGATCAAAATATATATATGAGATGATATAAAAAATTTTATTAAAAAAATATATCAAATATTATATTCAAAATTAATTCAAGGAAATGGGAGAGTTTAAAATATAGGAGAAGCCTAAAATAAACTAGAAGAAGGAATACTTATCTAATTAGTTTAAATATAATAATGAACATAATGAGGAATATGATAAGATCATCATCTCTTTTCATATAATTTCTAAAAATGAAAAAGATAACAGAAAAATCTAAACATCCTCTATATTATATAATTGTGGTGAAATTAGAATTTTCTTGGTTGCATGTTCAATGAAGTAGAATAGTTAGACTAGAGATAAAGAACAAAAATATGTTTTCCCAAATAATAGATGTATAAAATTATAATTATACAAAAATTTAATGAAGAAATTTTCAAGAATAAGGAGAAATTTTTTCTATATAGAGAATAATATTAAATCACTTCACAAAGTTCCAAGATAGTATGTGAAGTAATTATTGGAAAAAATCAACCCTATATGGATCATATTGATGAACATGAATAATATTATATAATTGATGAGTAAGATAAAGAAATATATAATCTACATATATTAGATGAAAACCCTAATGAATTTATTAAGAGAAAGATGATTCTAATAAAATAAACACTATTTTTATGTATGGATGATGATACACAAAAAGAAGATTAAAATAAGTTATTCAAAAAAGAATCCATTTTAATTGATAAATTGAATCTTCTAATTGTGAAAATAAAAAAACCAATTAGTATGTTGAATGTGTATTATAAGAAACATTTTTTTGGATAAATACATCTAATTTAAGATTAATACATATGTATTGAAGCTAAAAACATATACAAAAATAAGGGTGAAAATTAGAAAATGCTTATTGAGGTAAAGTATAAATCTTCTCATTATACTAAATTCATTTATTAAAATATATAATTAAATTTTACATATATATATATATTAGAACGTTTTTATTCAAGTTTCACATAATATTAATGACTCTAAAATGATTATGGGAATGTTTTGAATGAAAACGATCAAAGAAATCATACTCCAATATATTTTTTTGTTTAATATAATGAATCATTTACCTAATAAAGAGTGAAAATGATAATATTCTTATCCAAAAAATTTATTATAGATATAATTATCATTTTCAAAAAAGGTCAAGATATCAATTCTACTAATGGTGATATGGATCTAACAGAAATTGAAGATACTATGCATTATGATTGTATTTTTTGCAATTTAGTATAGTTACCATGTTTTATAAGAATGATTCACAATTTTTGAATGTTTATTATGTGTATATGTTTGAGAGAATGTTCCTTTAGTGGTTAGAAGACTTAGATGAATAACACTTGATGACAAATAGCCTTTATAAGAAAATAGTAGAAGAGGAGTTCCACCCATATTTTCTCAATAATATTAAATATAAATTGTAAATGTTTAGATGAAGTGAGAGATTAATATGTAAATCTTGATATTTAGTTTAAATTTTAATTCAAGATGAAAATGTTAACTTTTATGTGATCGACATGTAATTATAATAAAATTGAAAAACATTTATATCTATTTTCCTAGCTCAAACAACCATATTACTTCGAAACTTGTGAAAACTATCCAATTATAAAGTGATGATATATCCATTATATTAATAAATGAAATATAAAAAATTCATTGCTCTACGTAGGTGTGTAAGGGAAAAGGGTGGTTTGATTCCTCTATAGGGGTTATTCAAGAATGACCACTTGAGAGCACCGAGTCTTGGTAAATTTAATTGAGTTATTGATAATGATCAGTTATTAATAAAGAAATTTATTAAACCAATGAAAAAGTGGTCTAGGATTAGTTTTATGCAGCTGTGTTCATTTTTAATATGTAGTTCCTATTATTTAATACTATTCCACATAAATTGTATTATTATATTTCTTCAATAATGATGACTCAATGGTTCATACCCCTAAAGTTTGATTTTTTTATTCCAGACTATATAATCTCTAAGTTCTCAATACTATTTTAGTGACCATGTCAGATCACTATCATTTCTATTGAATCAATAATGATGATCATGTATTGGTTTGAAGATAAATGAATTATGAATTCTCAATTTTGGGACAAGAAGTAATAAATAATAGCATGAAGGATTTTGGAGAAGAATCAACAAGAGGAAAAATATAAATAATCTAGAAGGAGTGAGTTTTTAGTAAGAAATATTGGGTTCATGAGAACATAAAATATCATAAGTGTTGAGTCAATAAGGTTTTCCTTATGAATTTTCCATTCCTTCTTGTTTTGAAATTACCAAACACTTTATAATTAAAGAACATATCTTTTATAATGAAAATTTCTTTTATAAGGAAAATCAAATTTATAAGGAAAATCGCTTTTTTAAGGAAAAACTCTTTTATAAGGAAAATTGCTTTTATAAGGAAAATCGCTTTTATAAGGAAAATTGCTTTTATAAGGAAAATCGCTTTTATAAGGAAAATTATTCTTATCATATTTTCATTATCTATATCCATATATTTATTAAGTATAAGAATCTGTTTCATTTCTATATTCTCGGAATCGTTAAAAACTTTGATACGAAACATTCTATTTTAGGCTCTGAATTCTGGATGTGAACTGTAATGAAGTTCCACTTCGAATTCTGGATACGAACTTTAATAAAGTTCCACTCCGAATTCTGGATACGAACTCTGATGAAGTTCGACACTGAAATATAATGACGAGTCCTTATTACAAATTCTCATTATGAATTCTGATGATGAATTGTCATTCTGAATTCTCATTCCGAATTCACCTATTAAACAGAATCTGATCATCTTTGCTTTATACAATCCGAATATTTAGACTCCGAATATTATTTTTCTAACACTCCGAATCTTCACTCCGAACTTTTGAGTTACACTTAAAATGATGTCGTACCTTCTGTTACACATGTTTTGTTACAAAACGATGTTGTATATTCCGTTATAAACTAACCGTTGTTTAAATGACACATGTACAGGTCCCTCTGATTTTTAAGGAAAATATGACCATTGTAAAGGAGGTCGACCGAGCCTATAAATAGGAGCTCAATTGAATGAGCTCAAAATATCTTCTTCTACATTGTTCACACATGCTATTGAAGTTATTTCTAGAGAGAGAGGCTCTTATTAACTCACAATGCTTCGTGCGACTCCGAATGTTGGTGATTACATTCGACGACTTACGGGGATAGGAAGACTGAGGTGCCGACTACCTTAAAGTTCGAGGGCTTACATGCTGAGGAATACAGAGGTTTCCAACTACCTTGATGTTTAGGGCTTGCGGGGATACCAAGACAGAGATTCCTATCTTCATATCGAGGGCTTACCCTGGTGTGGGTAAGACAAACTTGCTTGAAAGTATAAATCAAGCGACCTTTATCCAAGGTTGTTGGATACCATTCTCTTGGGTTAAAAGACTTATATCTTGTTACTTATAGTTTTAATACTTCTTTGTTTCTGCTTCATATTGTACAGTAAGGAAAGTATAACATTCCTATACTTCCTTACATGTACTCAGTTCCATTTAGATTTTATATGCTTTATGGTTGAATCTCATATTGTAATCTTTAGATAAGTTTCAAATTCTGGATCCATATTTCTGGAACCTACTTTTAGAATCTCTTTCCAATTTTAAGAAAGTACATAGAACATGATGTTTATAAAATTATTCCTTATTATAAGTTTTCCATTAGTGTTAGAGGTGTTGTGAATTTTCTTAGGTTAACTTTGTTTAACTATGATATTTCCTCTGTTTAAGGAAATTTTTAAACTTTACAATTCACCCCCCCCCTCTTTTATAATGAGAATTTACATCATTATTTCAATCCTACAATTGGTATCATAGGAGGTCTCTGAAATACTTGTACTCACGTATAAGTTTTTCTTGCTCACTGTGTCATACCGAACATTATCATTCCAAAAATTTTCATTCCGAACTTTGTGGTTATGAACTTTTTATACTAACTAGTTTGGTTGGCCATGTTTTTTAAGTATGATAGGAGTCAATGTTGGTTCTATTGATAATCTAAATCCTACAAGACCACCGATATTTGATGGTAATGACTATGAATACTGGAGAGATCGAATGAAGACTTTTGTTATCAACACTGGAGTGGATAATTTCGTTATGCTTTCTGGTGATTATAAAATTTCTGATAAAGAAGTTAGAACATTCACTAACCCGGAAAATAAAGAGTATCAACTCAATTATAAGGTACGCAATACCTTACTTTGTTCCCTGAATAGAAATATATATATCAAAATTTCTTCTTGTGAAGAAGATAATTGTATCTGGATGAAGTTAGAGGTTACACACTTTGGAACTTCTAAAGTAATTGAAACAAGGAGATCTATGCTTAGAGCTGAATACCATGGCTTCAATTTTCCTTATGGTGAACCAATTTTCAATGTTCAACAGAGGTTTATGACTATCGTCAACAATTTAAAGTCTATGGGAGAGAAAGGGTTATATGATGAAGCACTTTTGGATAAGATAATTGATATTATTACCAATGAGTGGGAATCCAAAATAACTTCTATATATGAAAACAGGAACATCACTCAAATTTCTCTTGATGAGTTATTTGGAACTCTTCTCAAACATTAAACAAGAATGAAGAGAGATGCTGACAACATCAAAAAGAAGAATGGGAATGGTACTGTTGCTTTTACAACAACATCAAATCATATGAAATCTAAGACTCCTGAGAGAGTAACTAGATCCATGTCTAAGAAGATGGTTGTTCAATAAGAATCTAGTAAGAGTGAAGTCTCTGAAAATGAATTAGAAAATCTTGCTCGAAGGATGAACATGATAGCCATCCAGAGAAATTTCTAATCAAAGTATAAGAAAAAGGACAGGAAAGATGGGAAAGATGGAGAAGTCACTTGTTATGAATGCAAGAGAGCTGGACATATTAGACCAGATTGCCCTTTGCTCAAAAATGAAGAAAGGAAAGAAAGGCATTCAGACAGGAACAAAAAGAAGTATTATAAAGACAAAGATAAGAAAGTTCTCAAAGAAAATGACACCTGGAGTGCCAGTGGTGGTGACTCTTCATATGAATCTTTTGATTATGAATTTTCAGGACAGAAGAATCTTGGTCTTATATCCAGATTACCTATTGACAATCATTGTTTTATGGATAAGGTACGAAATGCTGAATTATTGTCCAATGTATCTTTAAATTATAATGGTAGTAAGTATTATAATTCCTCAAATGAAGAATCCTCTTCTCATGAAGAAAATACGTTACCTACCTATGAATATGTTTCTAGGTTTTCTATACTTCATGAGATTGAGAACTCTAAACTCAATAAAAAACTTGATAAGAAAAACTCTAGGAATTTTATTCTTACAAAAGAGATATCAGATCTTTCTAAAGATCTTGATAGGAAAAATGATGATTTTGAATGTATTTCAAAAAATCTTGAGGAAGTAAGTTCTGAGAGGAACAAACTTTCTAAAGAATTAGACAAAGTAATTTCTATGAAAATTGTTTTCGAGCCTAGCTCTAGTTCTAGATCTGGTGATTTTGAAGATAAAAACTTGGTTATCAAACTCATTTCCGAAATCTTTTCCTTAAAGAAGTGTTTATCGAACTTTACCCATGGTAAGGAAAATTTTGATAAAATGTATTCCCAAATACGACCTTTAAGAAATAAATCCGGATTTGGTTATACCCATGCAAAACCAATTTTTAGTAACAATTATTTTGTTCCTCAATGTTCCCCATTTTTTACCAAGTGTCAATGTCATGGTCACTGGGCAAAGAATTGTTCCTTAAACAAAACCCAATCTCTAGGATTTCACAAATATTTTTTTTCTAAGAAGATGTGGGTAGCTAAAATTTTGTTATCTGCAAATCTCGGATCCAAACAATTTTGGATTCTGGAAGTCTAATTCTTTTATTAATTTCAGAAAAATAAATAGAGTACCAGTAGAAACACATTGTACATGGATAGTGGATGTTCACGGCACATAACTCGTAACAAAAGCTATTTTGAAAAGATTATCAAAACGAAAGGAGGAAAGGTAACTTTCGGAGATAATGATAAGGGAGAGATTGTTGGTATTGGTAATATTGTTCTTCTAGGTAAAACATTGATTTCAAATGTTTTTTTTGTTAAGGGTCATAAGCACAACCTCATTAGCATAAGTCAGTTATGTGATGAAGTATACCTTGTGAATTTTAGGAATGATAAGTTCTTAGTTCATAATTCCAAGGAAGAATTTATTCTCTCAGCCAATAGGCAAGAGATTTTTTAAACCTTAAATTTATAAGACCTCAGGAGCCATGATTTACCTTGCCTAAGTGCAATGGAAGATCATTCTTGGTTGTGGCATAGAAGACTAGGTCACTGTAACCTTAGGAACTTATGCAAACTCTCTAAGAAGAAACTAGTTAGGGATCTACCGGAGCATAGATTTGATTCTTCTAAAATTTGTGATCCTTGTCAATATGGAAAGCAACATAAATCTATTTTTAAATCAATTGGAGAAGTGTCAAAAAATGATTCATTACAGTTAGTGCACATGGTGATTTTTGGTCCAACACAAACTGGAAGTATTGGAGGCAAATACTATGTGTTTGTTCAAGGTGATGATTAAACTAGATTTACGTGGGTCTATTTTATAACAAAGAAATCTGAAGCTTTTTCTTATTTCAAAAGTTTTAGAGCTCAAGTTAAAAATGAGAAAAATCTTTCTTTGAAAATTATTCATAGTGATCATGGAAGAGAATTTCAAAATTCTGATTTTGAAACTTTTTGTAGTAGGAAAGGTATTACTCACAATTTTTCAGCACCTAGAACTCCTCAACAAAACGTTGTAGTTGAGAGAAGAAATATAATTCTTCAAGAGATAACTAGAACCATGTTGAGTGAATATTCTATAGCTAGACATTTCTGGGCAGAAGCTGTATGTACTTCTTACTATACTATAAATCGAGTTTTGATTAGAACTTTTCTTAATAAAACTCCTTATTGGTTATGGAATGGTAGAAAACCAAGACTATCCTACTTCATGGTTTTTGGTTGTAATGTATTCATTTTGAATAATAAAGATAACTTACATAAATTCGCACCAAAATGTGATGAAGAAATTTTCTTAGGATATTCCACAACTTCTATGGCAAGCAGAGTTTTCAATAAAAATACTTGTACTGTTGAAGAAACAATGCATGTAAAATTTGATGAGTCTGATCCTTTTATTTTTAAACTATCCCAACCAACATCCTCAGATGTGTTTTCAAAAACTGATTTTCAACCTTTGATAGAAGATCCTTCCTAAAAGGAAAATTTTCAAGAAGATACTTTTGAAACATTAACCCTGTAATATTTTCTACCCAATGTTGATGAATATGATTTTCAAAACCCAAATCAGGTGTTTCATAAGAATCATCCCAGTGATAGTATCCTTGGTGATGTAAATAAACCTGTAAGGACTAGAAGTTCATGAATAAATTAAATAGAACATCTAGCATTTCTTTCCCAATTAGAACAAAAAAGAACTGATGAAGCTTTAGGTGATGATCATTGGATCAAAGCCATGGAAGATGAACTAAATGAATTTGAGAGGAATAAAGTCTGGACCTTGGTTGAAAGACCTAAGGAAACTTCTGTTATTGGAGTAAAATGGGTTTTCAGAAATAAATGTGATGAAAATGGAGTCATAGTAAGAAATTAATCTAGACTTGTTGCTAAAGGCTATAATCAGAAAGAGGGAATAGACTATAAAGAAACCTCTGCTCCAGTAGCTAGACTTGAATCTATATGTATTCTATATGCCTTTGTAGCATTCTTTCATTTTAAACTTTTTCAAATAGATGTGAAATGTTCTTTTCTTAATGTTTATGTTCAAGAGGATGTTTTTGTTGAACAATCTCCTGGATTTGAAGATACCGAACATCCTGATCATGTTTTTAGACTTACCAAAGCTTTGTATGGTCTTAAACAAGCCCCACAAGCATGGTATGATAGACTCACTGGATTTTTGCATCAAAATAACTATGTTAAAAGAAAATGAAGATCCAGCCCATTTTATAAAGAAAGATAAGAAAAATGTTTTGATTGTTCAAATTTATGTTGATGACATCATATTTGGTGCAACTCAATAATCTTTGACCGACTCTTTTGCAAGTATAATGAAATCTGAGTTTGAAATGAGTATGATGGGTGAGTTAACTTTTTTCCTTGGTTTTCAAATTTCTCAAAAACCATAAGGAATCTATATATCTCAACATAAGTACATTAATGATCTTCTCAAAATGTATGGTTATGACAACACTAAGAGTATAAGTACTCCCATTGGTACCTCAGACTCATTATATCTTGATGAAGTTGGGAAACCAGTAGATCAAACATCTTTTAGAGGTCTGATACAAAGTTTACTTTACTTAACAGCTAGTCGACCAGTATTAATGTTCTCAGTATGCTTATGTTCAAGATATCAATAAAATCCTAAGAAATCCCACTTAAAGGCAGAAAAAATAATTTTTTGCTACCTTAAGGGAACCATGGATCTATGATTATTTCATACTTCTTGAAATGATTTTGTTCTATAAAGATTTTCATATGCTGACTTTGGTGGCTGTAGAATGGATAGAAGAAGTACATTCAGAACTTGTCATTTCTTTGGAGATTCGTTAGTTTCTTGGTCTTGCACGAATCAACATTCTGTAGCACTTTCCACTGCTGAAGCCGAATATGTAGCAACTGGAAGTTGATGTGCTCAAGTGTTGTGGATACAACACACACTCACAGACTATGGCTTGAGTTTTACTAAAACTCAAATTTTGTGTGATCACACAAGTGCCATTTCCCTAAGTAAGAACCCTGAACATCAATCTCGTGCAAAGAACATAGATATTAGGCATCACTTTCTTAGGGATCACACACTAAAAGAAGAGATTATTATTAAGTTTATTAGAACACAAGATCAACTTGCTGATATTTTCACAAAATCTTTGCCTTCTGATAGATTTTAATACATTAAATAGAAGTTAGGAATGATAACTATAAGGAAATCTTTGTTAATTAACTTTTTGTTGAAAAAGAATCCTTACAGTAATAAACTCATTTTCATAGGGGGAGTACATTTGATTGTTAGAGTAACTAAGTTTTTCAAAGTTTTTTTTCAAAATTTTCAGAACTAAAATTCTGGAATGGGAATTTCCAGAACTGAAATTTTCCAAAATGGATATTTTCATAAAAAAAATTCTGGAATGGAAATTTTCGTATTGAAAAATTCCGGAATGGAAAATTTCATACTGGTATTTCCATAATGATATATTCGTACCGAGAAATTCATAATGAGCTCTTTATTTTCAAACTTTTGAAATGAAATTTTCATGCTGAAAATCATGTAATGATTTTTAATTTTCTTTGTTGAGTTTTTCATAGTGAATTGTGAGAACAATGTCTTTTCGTAGTAATAAAGTTTTTTTCATAGTTAATTTTTCTTCAAAAATAATATTACCTATTACGAATAATCCTCCTAAGACAATTCGAAAGGTATTATTTCCTTAATTATGTTTTCGTAACCATATTTGACTACCTGATGTTTTCTTATATTTTGTTTTCGGACTATAGTTTTCTTAAATTTTGTTTTAACAAAAACCTCAAAATATCGGATTCAAGTTTTCATGCGGGATTGTTCTCAACCGTTAGATCAGATCAATGATTTTTCAACCGTTAGATGAATTTGGAAGACCAACAGTTAAATTCTTTGCCTATATATATGGGACCCCGAGAATAATCCCACATCGGTTTTTTAAAGTTCCAGTGTCTCGAAGCTCAGCCTCTCTATTTTAAGGCCGTTCCGATCTTCATAAAACTTCGTTCCGAACTTCCTAGAAGTCATCAGAACCGAATGTCTGTGGAAGTATCTTCTCAAGACATGTCTTCCTCTAAGCCGATTTTCAAGTGGTTAGTATATAGATAAAGGTTAGTTCATCCTGATTTCTTCAACAAGTATGATTCTCTTATATCCAAGAACATTAAGCTTAACGTATGGGAAGATGTTGCTATGTCTAAGCCCATAAATCAAGATGAAGTGTATTCGGATTTTCTTATAGAGTTCTATGAGATAGTTTCCTTCTTTAAGGAAGATGGTCTGGAGAAATTGTCGTTTAAGTCTTATGGAAAGACTTATAAGCTTTCTTATGCCAAGGCAGTTAGCTTGGTAGGGCTGAACAATGAAGGAGAAGCCGAGTTCCTCACCCATGTTTTGCCGGATTCAAAGGGAAGCTTCGACAAGGAAAAAGCTTTGTAGACTCTCGGACTGTCAGATGATAAGGAAAAAAGATTTATAGTCTGTCTATGAATTTTTGTATTCTAGAATTATGGGTACAAGGCTTTATCATACCAAGAAAAGGTGACAAAGACATTTTGAAGAAAAGTGGGATCTATATTCTAGATTTTATGATAAATCTAAGGAAGTTTAATCTTATGAAAGACATTCTTATCACCATTGAGAATGTTAAGAAAGGGAATCTGAGAGATCAGATTATAATTTATCCATAAATCATCTCGAAGTAAATAGTTCAGTGCCTTGAGTTTTTCAAGGATGCGTGCAAGTCTAAGCCAAGAGTTTGCAAAATTATGTTGGTGAGTGATGGTACCCTCAAAAGGATGGATGTTGCCTTTGACAAAAAGACTGGGGAGTTAGTTGATTTACTAGCTCAAGAAGAAGTGGTTTCGAAAGTTGGTGAACCTGAATCCTCTAAGCCAGTGAAGAAGAGAATGTTGAAAGATGTTAAAGTTGAAGCAGAGAATCCCAAATCTAAGGAAGTTCATTCCGCACCTCCAAAACCGAAGAAGAATAAAGCTTACCCTGATGAGGTAGTTGCTAAGTGGAGGGAAATCAAAGAGAAAACAGTGCAAGGGGAGCATCAGTTTGCCTTGAATCATGCGGAGGCTAAGGCCGTGAAGGAAAAGACAGCAGATGAGATAGAAAAACAAGTATGAGAAAAGAAGCTTAAGAAGAAGATGTCTGAAGATGAGGTGGTTCAGACTTTATTAAAGTTTAATGAGATGGCCTCCAGAAACATTCCAGTTCCGAGATCTTTCAATTTGGAATCTCTACCTGAGACTCCAGGAAGAAACTATGTCACTCAGGAGAACGAAAAAGCTATGCATGTTGAGGAAGTTGAGCAATTTGAGAAAGACGATGAAGCAGTTTCTGAAGGTAGTGGTGAGAGCGGAGATCTATTGAAGCAAGTAGACGATTATAGGGGGTCACCTTCGGAACATATGTCGCTCCAAAGATCAGAAGCTGAGTCTTCTAAGTTAGTCACTTCATGGAAGGATGAGAAGAAAGGAGAACAAGAAGTATCTTATCATTCAGAGGAAGAACAACTTTTACATGATGTTGCTCAAATGGACAATGTAGAGGATGGTGCTAAAAAATTTGATGATGATGAAGACAATGTTGTTCATGTTTCCGATAGTGAACAGAAAACTTTGGAACACCAATCCATTCCGAAAAGGGACAATGGAAAGCAACTTGTTGTTGATAACCTGAGCTCAGTGGCTGTAAAGAGAAGGGAAATTGGTGATTCTACTAAGAATAAGGAAGAGCATTTTGAAGAAGAAAATTCTCCAAGCAAAGTCTAGGGTTCGAAGTAATCTTTGTTGGGGCATGAATTTGTTGTTTAGTCATTAAAGAAGTTGGTAGGTTTTATTCCAACATTCTCAAGTATTGATTCAAATGCCAGATGCTCCAACACACTTTGATTCAGAAAATGAACACAGTATCCATGGTTATGGATAAATGGGTTGAGATCCAGGATCAGTTCAAAACTTTTTTTTGTCGGCTATGAAGCCCACAAAAGGTCTTGTAAGAAAATGAATAGTTGGTCGAAGAAAACTGTAGTATAGATGAGGCTCTTGGATGAATTCCAAGATAATGTTAACGATGCTTTTGAGACAGAAGACAGGAAGATAAATAATCTAACTTCTTCCTTTGAATAAAAGTTGACATACGAAAAGAATTTCCGGATTCAAGATGTCAGAGATCTGAATGGGAAGCATAATTCTGTTGCTCAAAACTAGAGGAATGAAACAGATCGTCTTAATGAGATTGAAGAGAAGTTGTTAAGGCAAGAACAAGTTTTGAAAGCTCAGAAAGAAAATCTTGAAGCCCAGGAAGAAAAGAGTGAAGCTCAAAGTGCAAGAATTATTGTGTCAGAGAAGCAATCCGAGGAAGACCATAAAGACTTGAAGAAGATAAAGACTATTCTTAAGGGTCTCATGTCGAAGAAAAAAGATCCAAAATAGAAAAATTCGATATTTTGTTGTATCTTAGCTTTCTTGTTTTTGAACATTCAAACTTAATGAAAATCTTGTGTGCTCGTATCCTTTCTTATTGTAACTAATTTTTCAGGTACTTTGTTATATTTTCCATTCCCTCAAATTATTTTTGAAAATCACAAAGGGGGAGAAGGAAAAAGAACCCTAACAAAAGGGGGAAAAGGAAAAAGAACCTTAACAAAGGGGGAGAAAGAAAAAGAACTCTAATAGAGTTTATCTAAGGGGGAGTTTTTCATTAAATAACACATTATTATTCTTAATGAAATACTATTCCAGAAATCTAGAATATGATCCTTAGTGTTTCAAATCCTAAGGGGGAGTTAGTCGTATTCATCAATATCCAAAAGAAAAGGGAGATAAGCCTTATTTTTTTTTCCCTTATACTTTATTTTTTCCATAAGGATGTTTGTGATTTCCAAATGGGGGACATTATTGAGTAAATAAGGTTTTCCTTATGACTTTTCCATTCCTTCTTGTTTTTAAAACCACAAACACCATATCTTTTTGGAAAATTGCTTTTATATGGAAAACTGCTTTTATAAGGAAACTCACTTTTATAAGGAAATTCGCTTTTATAAGGAAAATCGCTTTTATATGGAAAATCGCTTTTATAAGGAAAATTTTTTTGTAAGGAAAATCACTTTTATAAGGAAAATCTATTTTATAAGTAAAATTATTCTTATCATATTTTCATTATATATATCCATATATTTCTTAAGTATAAGAATCGATTTCATTCCTATATTCTCGAAATTGTTTAAAACTTTGATATGAAGCATTCAGTTTTAGGATCCGAATTCTGGATGAGAACAGTAATGAAGTTCCACTCCGAATTCAAGATACAAACTTCAATAAAGTTCCACTCTGAATTCTGGATACGAACTCTCATGAAGTTCGACATCGAAATCTAATGACGAATCCTGATTACAAATTCTAATTACGAATTCTGATGATGAAGTTTTATTCCGAATTCTAATTCCGAATTCACCTATTAAACAGAATCTGTTCATCTTTGCATTATACACTCCGAATATTTACACTCCGAATATTATTTTTCTTACACTCTAAATCTTCACTCCAAACTTTTGAGTTAGACTTAGAACGATGTCGTACCTTCTGTTACACTTGTTTTGTTACAAAATGATGTCGTTTATTCCGTTATAAACTAACCGTTGATTAAATGACACGTGTACATGCCCCTCTGATTTTTAAGGAAAATATGACCTTGGGAAAGGAGGTCGACCGAGCCTATAAATAGGATCTCATTTGAAAGAGCTCAAAATAACTTCTTCGACATTGTTCACACATGCTGTTGAAGTGATTTCTAGAGAGAGAGGCTCTTATTAACTCTCAAAGCTTCGTGCGACTCTGAATGTTGGTGATTACATTCGAGGACTTCCAGGGATAGGGAGACAGAGGTGCCGACTAACTTAATGTTCGAGGGCTTCCTTACTGAGGAAGACAGAGGTTGCCAACTACCTTGATGTTGAGGGCTTGTGGGGATAACAAGATAGAGATTTTGATCTTCGTATCGAGGGATTACTCTGGTGTGGGTAAGAGAGACATGCCTAAAAGTATAAATCATGGGACCTTTATCCAAAGTTGTTGGATACCCTTCTCTTTGGGTTAAAAGACTTATATCTTGTTACTTGTAGTTTTACTACTTGTTTATTTCCACTGCTTATTGTCTTGTAAGGAATGTATAACTTTCTTATACTTCTTTACTTGTACTCTGTTCCATTTAGATTCTATACACTTTAAGGTAGAATCTCATATTATAATCTTTAGTTAAGTTTCAAATTCCTGATCCATATTTCCGGAACATACTTTCGGAATCTCTTTCCAGTTTTATGCTAGTACATAGATCTTGAAGATTACAACTTCATTCCTTATTCCCAGTTTTCAATTGGTGTTAGGGGTGTTGTGAATTTTCTTAGGTTAACTTTTTTTAACTTAGATCTTTCCTTTGTATAAGGAAATTTTTAAAGTTTATAATTCACCCCCTCTGGTATATTGAGCATCTACATTATTATTTCGATCTTACAATAAGGACTAATTGAAAAATACATTAAAAGGAATATGGATCTTCTAAAAGTCACCAACCATAATTTATATATAATGTCATGAGAAATCAAGGTAATATGAATATGGTGGACCATAATATTTCAAATTTTAAAAATTAATCACATTACTTGCTCCTATGATATCTATGTCAATTTTAATACATTATTATAATATTTGGAAAATATAATGGTAATGATTTTATGTGACTAATCATAAAAATATCACAATAATATAAAATATTTGATTCAAGAAAAGATCAATTATCACATAATTTGAAAGACAACCATGAGAAGTAGTTTGAGATATATGTCACAGGGTGTCTATTACATCACAATACAATATAATTACGCATATATAGTTATGTAATATCATTATTAGATTTTATTAATTAATGAACTATAATATAAAATATTATTATGGACTCTTATGATGTGTGTCATAATTATTGATTTTCTCTTTAACAAACATTCAATATTTTTTAAACATTAATTTTTTATACTTAATGTGTAGTTTTCATAAGCCTAAATAAAGTTTTTATAGATAGCATTCATGATTATAGTAGTATTTATAATTATAAAATACCATGGAATATTATGAATGTTATTATATGGAATGGTATTTTAAATAGAATATATAAAGGAGGTATGTTTAGAAAAGTTGACATGATGATAATATAGAAATGTTGAGTCTTTAGCAAGACATATGATGAATTCAAAAACTATTATTTTAATGATTTTTAATTTCACATGAATCTAACTATTAGATAAGTTTTTGTTTCACTATTTCAAAATAAAAAATATTTTTTCTTAATTATAGAACAATAATACGATATATAGAAGAATATTACAATTTAAGGAGGTGATAATTTGATTCTATAACTCCTAAAAACCCATATATAAGTCAAAACACTAGAGGGAGATCTTTATAATATATTATTATAATATATTATTGAGATTGAATAACATTATTGAAAACTGTTTGATACTATTTCTTCCCAGATAGTATTGATAAATAGATGCTAGCAATAAATAGATACATTAATAAAAGTCCTAGAAAGAAAAATGATTCATATTTCAAAAAAGATATAAAGAAGAATAAAGAGTTTTGGAAAGGGATAATCTTTGAACATAGTTATTTAATAATTAAAGCGAGACTCATGAAGATCAACTATGATTAAATATCATAGTGAGTTTTATTGGATAATGAGTCCAACTTGAATGAGTGTTTTTCTACCATTCATTAAATTTTAGAGGTATATTTTTTAGTTCATATTGGATTTTTAACGACTGTGGGTTACCTGTGTAATTAGAATAATAAAAGAATTAGTGGGACTAATATAAAAAAATTTGTATCAGGGAGGTGGATCACGCCATCCCAACCCTTTTTTATGATATATAATTTTATTTTAATCATATTAAATTAATTTGACAATAAAATAGACATACTCAAAAAATATCCAAGAATAATAAGGATTAAAATTATACATTGAATATAAAACTTTTATATATTTTGTGTTTCTATTCTGTTTCTATTATTACATGTAATAGTTATTGGTGGATGAATAGTAAATCTATTAATCCATTACTCCTCATTCAGTTAGTTGTTGGAGTTCAAATTGAGTAAAATAAAAGAAAAAAACCGAAGTAAAGTTTGGTACACATATTCACCAACTCTAAGTGTCCCTATATGATCCATTTATGATATGTAACTAGAATTTAGGAATATATGTTCCTATTATTAGAACATTATATCAAAATATTTTTTTCTTATAAATCTATACGAGGGGTTGATTTTAAATAATCAAGTTCCTAAATTAGATAACACAGATTGTGTCCCCATTAAAAATGAATCCCATGTTTCTTGGAAAACCATAATTAAAATTTTGAAGAAAGATTCAATGAAAATGAGATAATTATAAATATTGAAGAACAAACATTCACTATATGAGTTTAATAAAAATAAAATATACACATCGATCAAATAAATTGAAATCACTCCATTGGAAGAAGGAATACTCCAATATGTGGAATTTGGAAAATATTATCCTTTCTAAAAAGTTGAATACATCTACTCTAAAAATTAATGGTTGGTGATGAATTTTCCCATTCAGGTAATCATTTTAATACTTACATTTATATTTGATATTTGTGATGGAAAATAATAGCAAAAGGTGAATATTAATTTTTTTATGAATAACTTGGTAACAATTAAAAATGTTAAATTATCCCATATTCCATGATAAATTTAATGAATAATCTTGGAAACATTGGAATGAAAAGATTTCGTGATTGATGAAAAATTGAATAGTTATGTATTTTTATAATATATTTATATAAAATTTAATTTAAGAAGTGATAATGCATTGAAACCGTTTCATAACACCACCAAAAATAAAAAATATGACCAATAAGAGGGTCAATAATTAAAACTAAAAAATATAGATATATAAATACAAGTATTAAGAAATATGCAAGAATATTATATTTCAAATATGAAGACTTACTAGGATTAAATATTAAATTATATAATAATGAAAAATATTCCATTTAAATTAAATGTCATCTTATTGGGATACAAATTATATATTTAGAAACTAAGAAGGTTGGAACATCCCCAAATTTTGAAATTACTGATACATCAACGAAGATATCTATTGAGAGACATGTATCTAAAAATGATCATATTTATGGGGAAATAACCTAATATCCCCAGGAGTTGCATCAACATAATAATTTTAGATAATGGTATCAACCATTTATAAAACTATTCATTGTGATAATTAAGTTTACTGAATAAGTGATGGTTTAAAAAATAGCATAAAAAATGTAGATGGAAAATTACTACGAATCCAACCACCAAGATAATGGTGGATAATTTAATGTGTATAAATGATGTTCCCATAACATACTAATAAAAAATATAGCCTAAATACATCAATATTTGAGTTATTAAAATTTTAAACAAGAAGAACTCCAAGGAAGAAAACCAATGATTGAATTTAATTACCTGTATAAGTATTTGTTTGGGAATATTTCATTGGATTGTTATTATAATAGATTATCTCTTGGAGCCAATGAATGGTTGATATTAAGAGAGGGAATATTCAAATGTTAGAGAAAACATATTGTTCATGTGTGTAATTCATAATAGAAGATACACAGTCATGAAATATTTAGGTTTGTATACGTGTAACAGTTCTGTGATTACTGTTACATGAGAATTTATAATAAATAAGAATAATAGTTTTTACTGCATAGGTACAACCCTATTTCTAATATGAAGAAGTTGGTGAAAAAAATATTCTAAAAAAATGATGTATATATTATTGTTTAGTGTATTTAAATGAATGAAAATATTACGTAAGATTACTCAAATAAGACTATAAAATAAGGATTCTTTTTCATGTATGAAAATATTATTCTAATATGAATAGAGTGTCCATTCCATGGATTTATATAGAAAATCCATGAAAATAATTATGATACGGAGAATTATGAAATCAAAGGAGCTATATATAAAAGAATTAAAAAAGAAGATTACATTTATTAAAAACAAAAAAGAAGAAGAGTTATAGGTGTTCAAAAGGTGAGAAAACACTATGTACTATGAGAATCCATATAAAAATTCAATACAAGATAAATATATTTAAGAAAATAGTACAATTATTTGGATAGTAGATTTGGAAAAATAAAATATATTGGATGAATAATGAGCCATGGTATGTGATAATAAAAAAATTTATACATGAACGAGATGAATTTTTAGAGCGGTATTCAATAAAAAAACCGACATATATTTATAACATCTATATAGATGGTTTTATAAAGATTGAAATATTTCCATAAATTAATTATCCCTATTTCATTCCCAAGAGGATGAATACTGAACAAAAAGATTCGTGTTTTTTGATAGGTAGTGAAAATAGGTAATTCCCACAAAAAAATTATCTTAGTATAAAATTACATACTTACAATGAGTATAATAAATAAAACTAATAAATATAGCATGAAATTTCCATCAAGACATGATATAGAAAATGGGAAATTGATATGGTTGATTAAAAATTGCCAACCCTTCTATTCAAATTAATGAGCCAGGAGATGTACCTTGTTCCCATAATATTATTTATTGTGTTTGTGTTTTTTTAATTTTGCTAATTTAAGGTGATTCATGCAGGTATATGGGATTTCATAAACCATATACCAATATGTAAAGTCGGAATCTAGAATCACTATACGAGATTTCGTGGAAGATTAAATTTTCCATTTTTATTATTCTATAAACCTGGGAAATATTGAAATTTTACAAATATATATATATATATATATAACCCGATGAAGATAACTAGGATTAACCATTTTGAGGAGAAAGATGTGATCCTGGTGTTTATATACTGCGATAAATTTCCAAAAAATATATAATTTTTTTTATCGAAAACCACTTGAGGTAATGAAATTGAAAATAAATTGATCTATATCTTATCTTCATTGATTACCAACATAAAATCCGAATAATTAGTGGGATAGTAATATTTTAAAATTAATGACATGATGCTGAGAGACTGACAAAAAACTCAAGTGTGATTTGCAGAGATATAAACCATCTAAATTTATTTTAATTCATTAGATTTACGTGATGTGTGGATGTGAAGGAAGTCAATTTTTAATTTTAATAAAAACATATACATAAATTGGAATTAGTTGTGTTCTTCTTTATGATTATTGAAAATTCAATGAATAGTGTTAGATAATTATACAGTAGTGAGTGATTTTAGTTTCATAATGTCCCAAAATGCAAGAAAGGATTGATCCATGATGAGGATAATCGATGTAAATTCCATATGTGGGATAAATCATGAGAAGGGTCTAGAAAATAATTTCTATATAGTGATCGTGGAATATAAAAATCCATTAATGTGTTTTAGTATAAGGTATTCCAATCATGCACTCTTACCATTCACTGGATGTATCATTAATGTTGGAATATGGGAATGTTGGTTAGTGTACAAGAAAAGTAAATCAATCGGATTAAACTATTATGAATTGGAATTATTTTTATGGGGTTGTGGAGATGATTTTAGGTATAAATCTATTTGATATATTGATTTATCTATCCACTAATGTAAATAATTCGGAGTGGTATCACATGTATGATTAATGAAGAGAATTTAATACCAATGTTATTCTCCCATATTTTCTATACATGGGTTTCCCACACCGAGTTAATGTTATTAAACTAGAGGTCCATTTCTAGGACCATATGGTGGAAATACATTTCATAATTGATTCGTGATGAGTTCAAAATGAATAGTGAAGGATAGGTTATTTTATCATAAGTGAGGTCATACCCGTAAAAATGCCCTTCAATTTTTCTTCAACAATAGGAATAAGTTAATGTTATTATATAAACATATTTATTTAATGTTATTTGATTGTATTGAAAATAAACTAAATGTAGGTGATTTAATATTTTCTTATTGATATTTTTTCATTTTTTTGTAAAAACGGTTTGGTTATTTAGTGAATTTTAATTTTAATATATTTGAAGAAATTTATCTTTGTGTGGAATATTCAAAAATTATTCTTTAGTGCTGAAAAAGATTACGTAAAGAATAATAAACTAAAAAACATGGACATGATGAAATTTTAAGTTGTGTTCCACACTTATGTTCTCAAAAAAGAAGATATTGTTAGTGTATGTTAAGATTAACTAATAAAATATACTAAAAAATTGGAGGTTGAGATTAGAGTATAATAAAAGTTTATATGTTTTCATTTTTATATGATGAAAAAGTAATTAGATTAAAATAAAAAAAAACAACCATCTAATTGGCCAGATATTCCCCCATGGTATCCTAGCCATTAGTGGTTTCCGACCAAGCCTAAATATGGAAGCCAAATCAGATTGGTTTAGAGACTTTATATCACCAATTCTAGATGGAAGATGATGGAGAGGAATAATTATTCTTAAACTCCACAATAGTGGTTAGTAATGACAAACTATTGGACAACACCATCTTTAATAGGACTATATTGGGCCACTAATAAGGACTGGTGGTAAATGCATCAAGTAAATATTTTATTAATTAAATTCCCTTTTTAATGAATTATTAATAATAATGTAATGTATATTTAGAAAATTCATGCAGAAATTTAGCAATTCTGGAAAATTGTATAATATTCTCATTGAAATTTGAAATATCGTTATGTATCAAAAACACAAATAATATAGCCATTATATAGTGAGCATTCTGATTAGTATATTTGGGGTTATAATACATTTCAATTGACATATATGGAAGAATAGATTTTCGAGACATGTACAATCATATTCTATGGTGCCTCATTATCAATGATTATGAGGGTAATTATTTCACAGGGGTTTTCCCTTTTCCACGACCAAGCTGTGATTCAACAACTAAATCATGATAAAACATATTTGTGATAGAAAATAATGTTCTATATCATCCCAATACAAACTATATATTCTAAACCACCCCAAGAAAACACTAACACCAAACACCGTTCCCTTATAATATACAAGGGTTTAATAAAGGGTTATTGTAACAAAAACCTAGTAGTATGATTTTTTATATTTTCCTTTTCAAATAATAAATTATTGTATTTATCCCTTTTCATGTCTAATTTATATACACCATTATATATGGGGTTATAAAAACTATATTTTGATACAATAAAACCTAAATTATATTTTAGGAAAACATGTGGTTTTAATTAAAATAATATTTTATTTAACATTTAATAATTTAAAGATAATTTTATTTCTATATATTATTCCTTAAAAAATATATTTTAATATATTAATGATAAAATAATTTTATAAAATGAAATATAATAATTATATGGTTTATAAAATTGTTATTATAAAAAAATAGTAATTTTTATAATTGTTGAATTTTATTAAAAATGGTAAATAATAATTTTATGCAATTGATATGATAAATTAAATATTCGTTCTAAAATGAAAACATCAAAATTATCTAATTTCAAATTTTTATAATTTTCTAAGCCAATTGAATTATTCGGTAACAATAAAATACTCTATAAAAATATTATATGTATTATGACAACAAAATATCCTAAATGTGATTTAATAAATCATATAATGTGTATCCGGGAAAGAAATTTGATTCCCCTTTAAAATAAATTTTTTTAATATGATATAATTAATTCTTCAATCAATTAAAATATCCTAAAATAACTATATAATATTTAATGGTATTAAAATCAATTATTTATGTCCATGAATCACTTCCACATAACCAAATGTATTATTTTAATATTTTAAATTATTATAATTATAAAATATTAAAAAGAAATTATATTTTATGGAAATAATATTTAAAAACCAAGGTATGGTCTATAGTTTTGATTATTTTATCATTTTTGTTCCATAACATATGTTTAGAAATTTATAAAGAATTCCACTATCTTTAGAAATAAATACACATCAAAACTTCAACACCTCTCCCATAAAAACCCATTTTGGATGAATTTAATCTTCATTTTCCTCTTTAATAAACTCTCATGGTGTTCCAAATCTATGAATTATATCTTTTAAATCTTTTAGAATCACCATTTAAAGGTAAGGTGTTATCTCTCTCTTCTCATTATTCTAGGACATTCTTTTAGTTATGACTTTTGATATCAAATAATTCTTATTGGAATATGTTTTTACAAAGCAATTTAAAATCCATATGATTCCAAATTCTTGATATATAAAATTTGAATCTCATTAATACCTTCCATGAACCTTTATATACATTCACTATGTTATCAATATTATCCTAGAATTTTTCTTTCCAAACATTTGTGTTGTGAATTCCATCCCCATTTTTGTTTAATGGTATTAAAATAGATGTAAATATCCTTAATTTATGTGATAATTCCACATATGTAGTAAAATATCTATAATAAAGGGATTAAAATTGATGAAATTCAGTCTTATGTTGTATGACCTTTGTGTAATGATAACACATTTACATTATATTAATGTAATGGGTAGGACCATAATTATAAATCTCTCTAATGGATTAGATAAATTTTTCCCACTTGAGATACCAATTATGTTACATAAGAGGTTATCTAAACACAATTTATTATGATTTCTTTATGGTTACACTTTACTAATGTTTTTTATGTAATCATTTATGTTGTTTTCACATTTCTGTGTTTCCTTGATGTTATCATCTTATGTCATGCTTCAATGTTCATTTTTATGATTCTCACCAATTTTATGAAACAATGATATGCATGTTGACTAAAATGTATTATTTCTTCATGTTTTGATGTAACTATTTTATTTTTTTATAGATCACTCCTTACTTATGCACATCCTTATGCCATCCCATAGAGTATTATATGATCTATTGAATATAAGGGAATGCATAATATTTTTATTATTTAATATATTTGTTCCGTGTTTTATGTCATTTTAAATGTATCTAACTTCCCAGAGAAACTAGGAAAGTTTATTTAATTACAATATATAAGGTGATTATTTATGTAATAAATCATTAAATTTGGTGTATTAATTATATCAATTTTTTAGTCTATATTAGAGGAAATAACTAGCAATTTTTGGGGTTTAGGAATAAATATTCTTATTAAATAACTCCGGGATAAAAATAAATATAAGATAACATCCCTATATTATGGGAAATGTTGGATTAAGTGATTTCCATGAAAAAATAAACATGTTTGGAATCTATATGTGGATGTGGATAAAAAATTGGTGTACATAGGATAAATAACCCAAAAGGGTGAATTGGGTATTAACATGATTGTCACATTGGGATGAAAAGGAAACATCCTAGACACATGTTTTGACACTCTTTAGGGATATTATTTGTTAAATTCACAATATATTTATGAATAATTATAGGGGAACAATGAAAATAAAATTTTAAGATAGAAAATATACTATTAGTAATATTTTAGTGAAACATATAAATTAAATGGTTTTGGAATATATTTTATTTATGAGTTAAACCATCATTTTTTATAGTTTAACATTTATATAATTAATAGTTTTTAGATTTTCATATGTAATAGTTCCTTTTAATTTATTCAATGGTTGGAAATATAAGTAACTGACTCAAAACCCAATGTGGTAGTCAACATAATGACTTGGTAATGCGATGATCAACATGATGTGATAATGAGTTTTTACATTTATGAAAATAAATTCTCAATTATCTCAAATTTTTTATAGAAATACATAATAGGGAGAATGCACGCACTTCCCTAAAAATTATTTTTTGATAATGTTGAATTTATTTTATAAATGCAAGTAATATTATGTGGATATTTTCATCCACCTATTGTGGAACAATTGATTATCTTTATCGAAAATATCATCTATATTATTTAATTATCTAAGGATGAGAAGGTTTTACTGGCTAGATTTCTTATGGAGTGAGAATTTTATCAATGGTGTATGTTGTTATAATATAATAATTCGAAGGAGGATATATTAGTGCTGTATATTAATATATTTAGAGAAGTATTTTTCAATTAATATTTTCCTCACAAAATTTTAGTGAAAATATATAGGTTTTCCTTGGCCTTAAGAAGATGGTTGATAAATCCATTGATTCATATGAGAGAAATTTCACAAGATGTTCTTGACTTACCTTTAGATTTTTCATTGATCCTAAAAGTAAAGATGAACACATATTCAGTGGGATAAATATGAATATGATGAGATCATTGTTGGATTTAAACATTGAACAGTATTATTAAAGCATATAATGTTCCATAAAAGATGAAATTGATGTTAGATAATATGAAGGAATAAAATATTTGATGAAAAAAGGATAGATTGAAATTTTATAAGAGTTATGGATAAATATCATGGTGGTAAGAAATTCAGACATCCCATATGTCAAATGTATGTGAAAAAGAACCCTATAAATTCCATGAAGAGGACATGGAATAGATTTGGATATGGTAAGGATGTTTAACAATTTAGATAATGATATTGGTAGAAACAGACCAATGTGATGTAAGAAAATGATTCTCTATTCATCCATCATCCTGTTTTCTAATGTTTCAACGACAAGGAAAGAGGACAATATGATAATAAGTGAACTAATCCATGGTTTGTTAATGATATATGATGTCATGAAATTACAAGAACTAAAGAGAAAGGGTGATTTTATTTAATCAAAACTACTATAGTGGGTCCTAACAATGATGTGGTGTCAGTTATGATAGTTATTCATTCAATAATAGTGAATTCAACATTTTATTATGGTTCTACACATTCATTCATATCAAACATGTTCATTTTAACTATTCAAACACTGCCTCAAAAAATGGAAGACGATATATGGATGAAATCCAATAAATGGGGAAATTATTTAATCCATTATATATAACTCATCCCCTATTACTATTTATAATATGAATTTACTAGAGAACCTTAGGGTACTCCATTTAGTTGAATTATGGGAAAATAAAGGTATATATTAGATTTCATTATATATAGACGGCATAAATTTTCAATTGATGGAAATCACCCTCCATATATTGAATCACACACTGAGTATATACAAGGTCAAAGATAAAAATGAATCTCATTTGGTAGTATCATCTCAAACATTGATATTATTTCATTATTAATAAGTGTATCTAGATAACTTGGTCAAGACTATTGAAATTATCATCCATGATATAATTCGCAATATGAGATAAAATTTTCATTGCTGAATGGACTAGTATTCCTCTTTAAAAATAGGTTTTGTTCTAAATTAATATTCTACATAGAGAAATTAACATTCCAAAGGAATGTTATCACTAAAAAAGTGGTATCTATAGATCCTTTAAAAATAGAGGAAATTAAAAGATGACCTCTAACAACGTCTATAATAGGGATCCATATTTTCCTTGTATAATATTAGTGATTTACTTGTTTTTTGAGACACATATAAGGATTTTAAAACCAATTAGACATGTTAACTCAGAATGGATTGAATTATACCTAGATTTATGAATGAAATGAGATTATTAATGAGTAAAATAATATTTTAATCACCACACATATTCTCAAATTTAAGTGTTGGGAGAAGGATTTTTAATCTATAATGAATGTATGAAAAGGTACTAGGTTATGTAATATTGAAAGATGAAAATTAAATAGCAGATAGCTCATTCAAATTAATGATTTTTATGTATAAATACACAACAAATGACTTGTAATTTATTTCATTGATATTAAAATTGATGATTTGGTGACATTATCTCTATAGGTTGAATTGTCACAAATGAACATGTCCTAAATTAAAAAAAAAATTATATGCCGAAAAAGTATATCAACACGTACCATTGAAGGTGGTTAGAGATAATCAAAGATAATTATTATTCAATCAATTTATATCCAAGAAATAGAAAAACACAAATATGTTAAATGTATAAATGATCATGAAACCCTATCCATGATTGGGAATGAAAGAGATTCAATCTTCTTGGACATGTACTAGATGATCATGAGAATAATAAAAGGGTTTTCATAATACCGCGTTAAAGTAAATGATCAACCATCCATCTATGAAAGTATTATGGGGGACCGAAAATATTATGACTTTTTATAAATAATGATAGTGAATATTCTTGAGTCCAACATTTCTTAAGATATAGTTATGAGGTCTGGAACTTAGATATGTGTAAAATCCAAACCAAAATTGATAAGGAAACATCTAGATAAGGTAGACATCTCATATTTATCTACTCGTCCATGAATAACAAAGATGAACAATTATCATAAGAATGGTTCATGTGGTATGACATAAAGAGGCAGATTATAAAAAAATTTAACATCCCAAATTTTAGTAAATATAATCTTTTGTCCATTAAATAAATGATTTTGGGTAAAGTTTCAATAAATTTCTTTTATATTAGGTTATTTATTATTATTTAGTAACATGTGATTTTAAATATTTATATAAAAATATATAAAACTATGGAATGTAAAATACTGATTTAGTGTATGTATATATATAAGATACCATACAAGAAGCATTTAATAAATTAAAATAAACAAAATCCCATTTAGTTAATAAATAAGATTTAAATTTTACTAGTGTTGGGAATTTCTCATTATTCAAGAAATATTTATTTAAAATGTATGTATTTTTATTTCATTATGAATTATAATAAATCAAAAAAATTATTTATTGAAATAAATATATTTATATATTTGTACTTTTAAATAATATTTAAGAAAAATTTAAATAATTATATTGATATTTATAAAATTGAATAATTTATTTCATTAATTATTTTTATTTAATAAAAATGAAATATAGGCTTTTTACTAAAAATATAAATGAAAAATTTATATTTTTTAAAAAAATATTAATTTAAATACTAATTAATATTGTTCTTGAATAATAATATATATGATTCTCATGGAAAATATGTATATATAAATTCACAGAAAAGATAATTTATGATATATTAAATATTATTTTAATTTAAAAAATGATATATTAATTATAAATTTTTTTTCCAAATAATAATGATTTACTTTACATGTGTTTCAAATAGATTATACAAACTAAAATATATATACATTAAGTATCTAATTTCAAATCAACGTAATTTATGACATATATTTTGTGGAATTTAAAGAGTATATTACTTGAATATATGATAATTAGTAATAATAGAAATATTATTGGTATTAATATTATGAATAGAAGAAAACAAGGTGGGGAATTGCCTTCAGATGAATCCAACACCCCATTTTCCAACCATATTTTTCATCATCACGGTGGCTACCAAAGGTCAATTAATAAATCATGGCTACATGAGGTTGATGAGGACATAACTAATACAGAATGACACAGGTAGGTTTTGATGAATATCAATTGAGATACTAGATTAGATTCTATATGTGGCCTTACATGGTTTCCAATGGACAAGGTAGTTGAGATCATCTTCGACAATATGTTATTATTTTAAAAGAAAATATGAGAGATTATATTGGTGAAAAATCAATTGGTTTGAATAGAATATATATATATATATTCAAATAATGTATATTTTATAATGTTATTTAGGGGGTTCTTAGGTATATATATGATTGAATTCCTACACTCCACTAGAGAAACTATCGAATTTTTTAGTTTTAATAAAATAACACTATGTGTCATGTTTTATTTATTCTTGAGCTCTCTTTTATGGGTATTGTGTTTGAAATTTTGTTTTATATATAAGAGATTATTTTTATTTTATTTGTGTTATAAATTTTTTTTATGTATTGTATAAAAAATAATAGTACCATGTATTATTAGATTTGACATACTGTTAAAAGTAATTACATTTCAACAGATTTATTGTTTAAAAATGTTATTTTTTATTTTTAATAAGATTTTGATTGATATCAATGCTAATTAATTTTTTAGAACTATGATATAATGTTTCAATTGGTTTCTAAATTAAAATATTATAGAATAAAGATATTTTTTCCAATGAATTATACAAAATTATTTAGAATGTTTAATGAATTTCAATTATATTGGTTGTGGAATTAATAACATTTTCCAAAAAAATTAAGGTTAAAAATGTTTAATTTATAAATATGTATTTTTATACCTTTGTGTTATATATGGACACATATATATATATTGTTCCATGAAAAAATAGTTATTTATATATATATATATATACACACCATATCATGAAAAACTATTTTATTCTGATATATATATATATATATAATTTAATGAAAAAATTCTTTCATTAATATATATATATATATATATATGAACATATATATATATATGACTAATTTCATATGAACCCTTTATTTTCTGACAAATTTTTTTTCTAGCCATTAAATATATTTCAAATCTTTAAAGAATCATATTTCTATCTCTATGAATGTAAGGGAAGAAAAGAAATTTTCATAATTAGGGTTTCAGGTAGAAAGATTTTATTTTCTGGTAAGTATATATATATATATATATATATATTCATGTAATTTTTTTATTCTGGTATCCATTTTTATATTTATGTTTAAATATATATATCATTTCATGTGAAACTGGTTTTACTCTGATATCCATATGAATATATATATATATCATCATATAAGAAACAATTTATATTGTTATATAAATGTGTATATATATATCATTACATAAAAAACTTTTTTAGTAAAATATATTTCATTTTAAATGACTTTCAAAGTATGTAGATATTTCAAAGATTTAATATTCACTTTGAAAAGTAACATTATGTGATCTAAATTACAAAAAATTAAATTCATTTATAAAAATATCATTATTTGATTATAAACTATCCAACATTGTATTACTTCAACAAAACAATGTTTTATTTTTTAATAAAATCATTAATATTTATTTTTAAACTCTCAATTGTCTTTATTTCACAAACTCAGTGTTTAGATTTTAAAATACAGAATACATTATATACATCATATGCATGAGTTTTTCATAAAAAATTATATATATATATATATATATTCTAGTAATATATGTTTTTGGAATTTAATATTGATGCCCAATGTTTCAAATAATGTTTCATTATCATTAAGATGAAAAAAAACAAGTTACTATGTTTTTAATATAAATGGATTTCACTTGGATATTATATAAATAATGGCATGGGATTGGGACTGATGTTAAATCCCTTATAGTACATTTTCTACTATATGACTTGTGGGGCATGAATTATATATCCTTCAATGGGAATTGGCAATTTTTTTATGTAATGATATACCATGTATGGTGCAAGATTGGTTATCCTAAGATAATTATGAAATTAAGGAGTGAACCTAATTAATTATTGGACTGTTATCACTATGATTAATATGTATTGGGAATAAGATATGGTGGTTTATAAGAATCTAATGATCCTATAAGAATTATTATGTTTCTTATGATATATTAAAATATATCCCAATTATTTTATAAAATATTGAAATTCATTTTCAAGGAATCATAAAATTATAATAAATACTATTAATAGTATTTTTTGTTTTAAAAATATATAATCTGATATGCCTATAAATTTAGTATTTTCATATTTATTTCCAGATGTACTATTTAAAAAATGTTAAAACCTATATGATTTCAACATTTCTTGAAATACCTTACTAGGATTTTTATTACTCACCTAATGTTTTCAAAACCTCTTTTCACAGGGCATTTGTATGTATGGAAGTTAGGCAATGTTCAAGGTCATTATATGGTTTTCAACTCTTCAATATAAGATGTAATATTGTTGTATTCTCTTTTATATGGGTTTTAATATTAATTCTATCATTTATCCTGACTCTTTAATATTCTAAACATTTCTAATCTCAAATTTTTTTATAAAAATAAAAAACAGTGATAAAAAAGAACATGTTGTGGTTCATCTTAATTGGTATCTAATATGTGGTTTAGAAAACAATATAGGGAAAAGTATGGAGAAGGAAACCCCATAAATTGTACAAAACACTACTGAAGATTCAATGGTTTTTTTTAACCCCCATTCACACAACCTAAAATTGTTCATCGATGGAACTTGCAGTCAATGGTGTATGCAGGTAGGTGGTATAGGCCACGACTCCACAGGATATGTGATTCTTCATTTTACCTCATTTTATTGGGTTTAAAATTCACTAAGCACCAAGGAAGAATAAATTCTCAATGGTGTTGAAGTTTTCTACATGTAAGATATCTAGGTGGAAATAGTGGAAATGACACAAATATTATCAGGAACACTCACAAATGTCTAACCTCTACTACTTGGGAAATTACATACCGTATTCCAAAATGTATGTCCCTTTATTCCATTGGTATTGATCTTTCTCAAACATGGAATTAATGTAACTGAGTGGAAAAAAACTTCTTCCGGGCATCCCTAGAATCCCACTCATGTAGTATCCTAGCCTTATCTTTATTTCTCCATGTGAGGTAGGCATTTTCAATAGAGACTCTCTAGGTCTCCACTATAATAAGACTCTATATTTGTCTTGTCTTTTCCTCTATATTTTTTTGTTATAATAAAATATGATTTTTGTGAGAAGGAAATTATTTTAAGGGGTTAGAATGTAACATCCCAAATTTCTATAAATACAATTTTTTCAACATTAAATAACTATTTTTATTTTTTAAAATGTTAATTAGAAGTTTTTGTTTTAGGATATAAATTAGTATCTAAAAAAAAGTGAATATATATATATATAAGTAAGGTTTGTAAAATAATAATTTGGTTACTTTGTGTGTGGGTATATATAGTAACCTATATAAAAAATTTACTAAATTAAAATAACTGAATTTACAATTAATTAATATATCATTTTTACCATTTTATTCATGTTTTTAATTTTTTATTATTTAAGGAATAATTATATTACACATATATATGTGTCTTTATTCCCCAATTAACATAAATGAGATAAATTATTTTTATATAAACAAAAAAAACATATATTTATATTATTAATGAAAATTTAAGTATAATTTGATATGATATATTGATATTTATAAAACTATATAATTTTTTAATGTTATATTTTAGTTCAATTAAAATATATTTCAGCCATAAAAACATTATTTTAAAATTATTAATTTTTAATGAATATATTAATTAAATACTAAATTTTTTTATATTGAATAATAACATTTTATAGAAAAAATGTACATACAAGTTAATAGAAAATATTATTTGATCCACCTTTAATAATATTTATTTTATAAAAAATATGTTACATTTATTATAAAATTATATTATAAATTATAATGATTTACTTGGAATATATTTTAAATAGAATTTGATTTTTTTAAAATATATACGTGATGTATCTAATTTGAAATCATGGTCATGAATGAAATATATTTTGGGGAAATTTAAAATATTATTATATGGATTTACTTGAATTAATAATGATAATAAAATTATTATTATTAGCGGAATTAAAGTGGGGAATCATTTTTTGATGAAGCAGACAACCCATTCCCCGATATCGTCATCTAATTTGTATTGATGACTATAGGTCTGGCTCCAAATCGTTGTGGTGTCCAACAGTCACAATGGCACCATTGAGATTAAGATATATGGGTGCCATTTCTCGTGGAGTGATCCTACTATGAATCCTGTAATTTGACGATGATGGTGTTCATGTGAATATGAATCATCAGGGTTAGGTTTTAGTGAATATAAAGGTAACATACCATGTAAATAAATAATTATGGATTTTTATGTCTATGTACATTAATGAGTTATATATTGTTTTAGAGGCTTAAAATGAGAATAATCCCAATCTTAAGCATAGAATCCACTAATATTTTTAAAAGATTATTTTACCGCCTTTTGATGGAAAACTATTTTTAAATATATATTTTTACAATTTTATAAGCTCAATTTGTCAAAATAAACTTATTCATTAGGATTGGGACATTGAAATTTACTTTGGATAATTTTTTGGTATTTTTCTGACAATGTTCATTTTTTAATGAATAGTGAAAAATACTGCATTTTACTTCAAAACTACATTTTCATATAATTTAATTATATAGATAGATTACATTTTTAATTGTTTTAATGTTTAAATATAATATATTTTTACCTTTTAATCCAATGGTGGACATTGGGATTAATTTCACTTTGAAATTGGGCATAAACAAGTGCCAAATGTTTCATAGATATTGTTTAAAAAACCTCCTATTTGTTTTGACAACGAGAATTATTTTTAAATTAATTATTAAAATTTTTGTATTTTTAATTTGGTAAAATTTATTCTTTATTTGGAATCATAAGGTCCAAATTATGTAATTAAGACTCTTTTTTTGGACATTATGAATAGTAATGAGGATAATTATCTTTAATTATCGTGATTAATTAGTAATCGGGTAGTTAAGGATAATAAAATAATTTCATAATAATAACAAATGACCCCAAAATGTGTCCTAATGCTACTTGTTGTCTCATGGTCGACCATGGGATGCCTTGTGCCAAACATAGGGACCCCAAGGAATCACTTTTGGGTGATAGTGACACTTTATCATTTTATTTTTAAAGAAACGAGAATATCACAAAAGTATGTAAAACCTATGTAAAACAATTTTAATTTTGTCTACATAAATGATATCACGGACTATAAATAGTAATTTGAATGATAAAAATATTTCTTACATCATAGTATTTTTTATAATTTTTAGACATTATATAAATTAAATTTTTTATGACACCATGATGATGCAACAATTACCTCATTAATGAACGATTTAAATAAAATGAAAAGATAATGAAAAATATAAGAATTTCACTTGTAAAAAACCTATTGGATCAGTATATTTCGAACCCTTATCACCTTATCCTCGAAATATATCAATGTGGGACCTATAAAATTTGAAACTCCTTTTAATATAAAGTAACATTTCTTGACTTTCCAAGAGTGCCCCTCCTCCCTCTTATTAATGGCCCCCATCTCTACCACCTTCCCAAACCTCTCAAGCCATTGTATCGGACAATCGATGCCCATTTTATCTCTACACATCCCTCTCTTCATCATAGACGCCTTAACATAGGCAGAAATCCCTTCAAGAAACACTTTTGGTTCAAACCGAGAGGAGTTACCCGATTTAAAGGTAATGTCTCCACTTGTATTCTTTTGATATATTTTGTTTCTCCAACCACATAAACTCTTTTTATTAATATATTTTGTAACAAAACCTGTATATTCAATATACTAGGATGTTTTTATTAGACGTATTATAGCTACACATACACACACCTCCATCTAATGGTTAAAGAACATATTGTTTCTGTGGATGGTGAATTTTTGGCTCACGAAACGATGATTGCTCAATCTTCTGTTAACAGATTTCATGGTGGCCATTAAGATTTCACACTATTTATATATTATATATAGTATGTTTATGTTTCCATTATGCTTCTGTATTTTTCATTTATGGCATTCCTTTATGGTTTCCATTATGGATAAACACGATATCTTAATTTTAGGAAGTGCGGACTACCGCCCCCTCAAAGTGATTTGTTTCGTTAATGCCATATGTGGGACATATGAAGGATGGAGTTAATGATATTATATATTATGTCATACTAGAATGATAATATACCATTATATCATTATGATTTCATTCCATTAAATACGAAATATAAATGAAAGTAGCGTTCATGCGTACGTACGACTTACCGTCTCCATGAATGGTGCATTTCATTTCTTAACTCTAAATGTTATGTAATATTATAAATTAATGTATATACTAGATATATATTTTATAGATTATATCTAAGTCATGAATATAATTCTAGATATAATGGATATTTTACCACATGAACATCTTGGAATTATAAGAAAATTATTTTTGGCTCAAGTACCAATGATCGACAAAACAACCATTTTAATTTAAATAATTACATAATGTTCATAACATTGTAATAAGTGATATAAAAGGAATAATGACTTTAAAAACGGTTCTTAAGAAAGTAGAGATTAAGACACTTTTATTATTCAGGAGATTAAAGAACGATCGAGTCAAGTCGGACACGAGGTTTGAGACTTTGTCTCAATCTCCTTTCATTGAGGCATATTTTGTTTTATAAACACCTTTCTTTTATATGCTGTATAAACCCCTTTGAATTTTATGTTTATTCAAAAGGAATATTTTTATATGAAGCGTTTTACTAAACGACCAAAGGTAATGTTGTTGTCGTACGTATGCGGCGACATCGACTTCTCCGTCGCAGTGACCGTTATTTGAGTTTTGGATTCCTATACAAGCCATAACTTTTTTTAAAATGAAAAATAAAAACCATGTTTTAATTTACTTTTATTTTGGTATTGAAAATGGTTTTGATAATGTTTTGATTATATCAATGTGTTGTATTGATATCTTGTGAATGAAATGTGAAAATGTTATGTTTCCTTTATGCATGTTTTATGTGATATGATTATGTTATGGTTCTTAGGCATTGTTGAGGAAGACGAGTGGTACCATGATAAACTAAGGGCGGGTGAGTCTGTGATATCTATCCAATGCATTGGGTAACATAAAGGAGTTAATTCTAAGGTTTCTCCGAATAGATTTAGGGAATATATTGTATTCCAAACGTAACCATGAGGGTTACTCCCTACGTAAGAATGTTATGAATGCCTCAAGTTACCTTTATGTCTTATGTTTTCTATAAGTTATTCATAAATCTTAGGATTTCATGAGGTATGATAATGTGAATATTTTTTATGAGTAATGTATTATTTTATTGGTTCTTATGTTTACATGGACTAATGTTTTTATTCCGTACTTTTGTATCCCTTACTGCGCTTCTTATGCTCATCCCAAGTTTTTGAAATGTTTTTCACATGACAAGGGAAAGGTACATGATGTGATGATAGTGTCGAGGAAGTGTCAAGAAATAATCCATGTTTTATTTTAAATATGTATCATTTGATGGGAAAAAATAATACTGTTTATTATGTAACCACCTTGTTGAAATGTGGAATGTAATGAATGATTTATGATCTAATTCTCTAAAACTCTAAACCTGAAAAGATCCTCAATGTGTATTCTTGAAATAACTCATGATTAAGTAATGTTTAAGGTCGTGGCCTTATAGTTGGTATCATAGGTTGGTTTAGATAACTTTAGGAGTTATATTCTATTAAATGATTATCCATAAACAATTATGGTCAAATTGAAATGATATAGAATTTGAAGATTACCATGTTGATTCATCTAAGACATGTTTGTTCAGAATGGTTTTCCACAGAGGAAGTGGGGAAGCAGTGCTAGGAAGGCATACAGAAGGAAATGACCTTCCGAATCAGCATCCTAAGATGGTCGGAATTTGAACTAAAGAGTTTTTTGCAGTAATGGCGCAGTTGACTCAAGCGAAAAATGGTGGTGGTATCCATGGACAAGATCAGCCAGATCAACCGTAGAGGAACATTTCAGTGGTGGAAAATTTCATGAGGAAACATCCCCATCATTTAGAGGACCATCTGACCATGTGCTATCTAAAGGGTGGATTAATGAACTAGAGAAGATTTTCGATGTCATGGGATGTTAAGACAATCAAAAGGTTAGACTTCCTCTTTACCGTTTGGATGGTGAATCAAATTAGTTGTGGTCGATGGTTAAAAATATTCGGGACACTGATGAGATTTATGCTCTTGACTGGGATGAATTGAAATGAATGTTTCTTGAAAAATATTTTCCTAAGGATATTCGACTTAGAATGGAAAAACAATTCTTGGAATTGAGGCAAGAGGACGACTCAATGGCTAATTATGAAGAAATGTTCACTAGATTGGAAAGTTAATCTCTAAATTTTATCCGAGACCTTGATAGTAAAATCAATCGTTTTTACTCAGGATTAAATCCAAAATATCAAAAGGCGTTAACTTCTCGTGACTTAAAAAGTTACGAAAAGCTTGTTCGATGTGCTGAGAAGGCGGCAATAGAGTTTTCTGATGATCAAGTGTTCTATAAAAACCAATAGAATAACAGACCGAGGTGGCAGGAGAAAGGGAAAAATCCTTCAAAAAGGTTTGATGTTAAGAAAACTATGTTTTCAGTTTGTAATAAATGTTGTAAAAGGAATTCTAGGGAATGTCTTCTGAATTCCGGAATGTTCTATCAATTTGGTAAGATGGGACATAAGGCTTGTGATTGAACTGAAAAAGATCACGGTGATGGAAAGGCCAAATTTGATTTAAAGTTAGTGAAATATTTCAAGTGCAATGAGATGGGTTATTATGAAAACAAGTGTTCGACAAAGATCTTAAATGATGGGATGCAACCAGACTACAAGAGGAAAGGTTTGGTGAAATCCTTTGCAAATACATAAACAGATTCTGGGCCATCAAATGAAGTGGTATCGGGTAATTTTTTTGTTTTTTCAGATTATGCCAATGTGTTGTTTGATTTGGGGTCTACACATTCTTTCATCTCTGAAAACTTTTCTAGTAAATTGGGAATTCCATCTCAAGAAGTGACTCATGTACTTGTGGTAAAAACACATTGGGGAAATGTTGAGTCATAATGAATTTATAAGAATCTTCCAATCATTATCCGTGGAAAGAACCTACTTGAAAAAATTATTATTTTACCTATAGTAGAGTTTGATGTTATCCTGGGTATGGATTGACTCTTTGTTTAACATGCTAAGATTGATTGTAGAGCTAAAGAAGTTTCTTTTCAGAAAGACTTTCAATTTGTGTACAAGAATGAACCCTTGATGTTGATAACATATCAAGAGGCTGAGAAACTTGTAAAAGATGGAAATGAATGTTACCTTTCACATATTATTGAAAACAAAAGAAACCGTTCAGATTAATGAAGTGCCAGTGGTAAATGAGTATCCTGATGTTTTTCCTGATGAGTTTCTGGGAATAATACAAGATCAGGAATTTGAATTTACTATTGACTTAGTTCCTGATGCTAAGACAATTTCAAAACCCCCTTATCGAATGGCTCAAATTTAACTTTTATAGTTGAAGGAGAAATTGCAAGAATTATTAGAGAAAAGATTCATTCGACCTAGCAAATCACCATGGGGTTCTCCTATCTTATTTTTTAAAAAGAAAGATGATTCTATGAGACATTTCATTGATTATAGTGACTTGAATAACATCACTGTTAAGAAAAAATATCATTTTCCTTATATGAATGATTTGTTTGATCAGCTCCAAGGAGCTCAGTATTTTTCAAAGATTGACCTGAGATTGGGGTACCATCATTTGAAGGTAAAGGAAGTAGATGTTCTGAAGACCACGTTTCATACAGGATATGGCCATTATGAATTTGTAGTAATTCCTTTTGGGTTGACAAATGCACCTGTTGTATTCATGGAGCTTATGAATATAATTTTCTATGATTTATTGGATAAGTTTTTGGTTGTTTTCATTGATGATATTTAGTTGTTTTCAAAAAGTAAATAGAAGCATGAAAGTCATTTAAGGGTTTTTTTTCAAACCATAGAAGAACAGAAATTGTATGGGAAATTTGGAAAGTGGGAGTTTTGGTTGCAAAAAACTTCTTTCCTTGGTCACATTGTTTCTAAAGATGGGATAACTGTCGATCCTGCAAAAACAAAGGTTTTAGAAGAATGGACAAGACCCACAAATGAAACTGAGATTTGTAGTTTTCTTTGTTTTCCAGGCTATTATCGATGGTTTGTTAGAAATTTTTTATGGTTATCTATCCCAATGACTAAGCTAACTTTGAAGGGTGTTATGTTTATCTGGAAAAAATAATGTGATGATTTTTTTCAGGAACTGAAAAGAAGATTAGTGAATGCTCCAGTTTGGAACTACCTTCCTGGAATGGTGAGTTTGTTATCTACAGTAATTCTTCATTGAATGTACTTGGTTGTGTCCTAATGTGGAATGATCAGGTCATTTCTTATGCTTCACGTTAGTTGAAAACTCATGTGGTAAATTACCCGACACTTGATTTGGAATTATTTTCTGTTGTTTTCACTTTAAAAATTTTGAGGTATCATTTGTATGGTCTAATGTGTGAAATATATACTAATCCGAAAATTTTAAAGTATATATTCACTCAGAAAGAATTGAACATGAGACAGAGGAGATAGCTAGAATTAATCAAGGATTATGATTGTACAATTCATTACCATCTGGGAAAAGAAAATAAAGTGGATGATTCTTTGAGTCGAAAAAGTAATGCTTCATTAACCATGTTATGTTTTGAACATGATCCTTTGGTTAAGTATTTGATGAAATTTGGCATAGAAGTTGTTGATGCAGGATGTTCTTCATTTTTGTTTCCGGTATCAGTGAAATATTCCCTCTCAGATAGAATTAAGCAAGAACAGAATCAAGACAGTTAGTTGCAGAAAAAGGTAGAGCTGGTCTAGAATGGTAGGTTTCTTGAATTAAACATTGATAATGATTGTGTTTTGATATTTATAAGGAGGTTGTTTGTGCCGTGTGATTCAAATTTTATGAGAGAGTTGTTATGTGAAAATTATAGTTCTCTGTTTTCAGTTCATCCATGCAGTACTAAGATGTATAGAGATCTTCGGGAGTATTACTATTGGGATGGAATGAAAAGAGATATTGATGATTTTATAGTGAAGTGTTTGACTTGTCAACAAGTTACAGTGGAGCGACAGTTGTCGAAGGGGATGCTTTAGCCGTTACTAGTACCAGAGTGTAAATGGCAGAATATATCCATGGACTTCATTGTGGGATTGCCGAAGACACCTTGAGGTAATAATGAAATCTGAGTTATTGTTTATCGCTTGACTAAATCTTCTCATTTCCTTTCTATACAAGATAATTTTTTCCTAGATCAAATTTATCCTTTGTATCTTAAAGATATAGTCAGGTTCCATGGAGTTCCCCTTTCCATTGTATCTGATCGTGATCCCAGGTTTACTTCTAACTTTTGGAAAGGCCTTCAGAAGTTGTTGGGTAATGAATTAAATTTTAGTACAGCTTTTTATCCTCAATCAGATCTGTAGTCATAATGAACAATTCACAATTTAGAGGATATTCTACATGCTTTTTCGATGGATTGACAGGGAAGTTAGGACCAACATCTTTTTTGTTTGAGTTTTCTTATAATAGCAGTTTTCATTATAGTATACAGATGGCACCTTTTGAGGCATTATATGAGAAGCGGTGTCGAACTCCATCTTTTTGGGATGAAGTGGGTGAATGGAAGTTGATGGGAACAGAATTGGTAGAACAGTTGGCAGAAAATGTTTAGCTGATACAAAAACACATGAGAATAGCTCAGAGCAGGCAGAATAGTTATGCATACAACAGGAGGAAGGATCTCTCTTTTGATGTAGGTGATCATGTTTTTCTCAAAGTATCTCCATGGAAAAGTGTGTTATAATTTGGTAAAAATGGAATGCTGAGAACAAGGTTTGTTGGACCATATAAAATTCTGGAAAAAGTTGGATCAGTTTCATACCGAGAGGCTTTCCCTCCGAGTTTATCTCAGTTACACAATTTTTTTCATGATTCAATGTTAAGGAAGTACATTCCAGATCCATCTCATGTTTTGAGTCCAGAGGTAGTTTAGATGTAAGAGAACCTATCATATAAGGAACAACCGGTCCAGATTCTTGACCATAGGGAGCAAGTATTGCAGAATAAGGTGATTCATCAAGTAAAGGTTTTGTGGAAAAACCACATGATTGAAGAGGGAACATGGGAATCTGAAAATGCAATGAGGGATAAATACCCCCCACTTATTTGATAAGTAAATAAACTACAGGGATGCAATTTTCTATAGAGGGGAAGGATGTAACATCCCATGTAATTATAGAATTATGTATTATTATATCTATGTCTATTTATGAGTTAGATAGTGTTTTAGAGGCTTAAAATGGGAATAAACCCAATCTTAATCATTGAATTCTCTAATATTTTTAAAAGATTCTTTTACCGCCTTTTGATGGAGAACCATTTTTATATCTATATTTTGAAAATTTTATAAGCCCTGTATTTCAAAATAAACTTATTCTTTAGGATTGAGACATTGAAATTTACTTTGGATAAATTTTTGGTATTTTTATGACAATGTTTCTTTTTAATGAATAGTGACAAATACTGCATTTTACATCAAAACAACATTTTCATCTAATTTAATTATATGGATAGATTATCTTTTTAATTTGTTTTCAAGTTTATATATAATTTATTTTTTACCATTTAATCCAATTGTGGTCATTGTGATTAATTTCACTTTGAAATTGGGCATAAACATGTGCCAAACTTTTCATAGATATTGTTTCAAAAAAACCCGCTATTTGTTTTGGCAACATGAATTATTTTTAAATTAATTATTGAAATTTATGTGTTTCGAATTTCGTAAAATGGATTCCATATTTGGAATCAGATGGTCCAAATTATGTAATTAAGACTCTTGTTTCTGGACATTATGAATAGTAACGACGGTAATTATCTTTAATTATCGTGATTAATTAGTAATTGGGTAGTTAAGGATAATAAAATAATATCATAATAATAACAAATGACCTAAAAATGGGTCCTAATTCTACTTTTTGTGTCATGTACTACCATGGTATTCCTTGATCCAAACTTAGGGACCCCATGGAATCCATTTTCGGTGATAGTGACACCTAATCATTTTATTTTCAATGAAAGGAGAATATCAAAAAAGTATGTAACACCTAAGTAAAACAATTGTAATTTTGTATACATAAATTATCACTTGGACTATAAAGGATAATAGTAAAGCTAAAATGATTTCTTACACCATAGTATTTCTTTATAATTTTTAGACATTATATAAATTAAATTTTTTATGACACTATGATGATGCATCGATTACCTTATTAATGAACGATTTAAATAAAATGAAAAGATAATGAAAAATGTAGGACTTACACTTGTCAAAAACCTATTGTATGAGTATATTTCAAACCGTTATCACCTTATCCTAGAAATATATCAATGTGGGACCTCTAAATTTTGAAACTCATTTCAAAATAAAGTAACATTTATTGACTTCCCACGAGTTCCCCTCCTCCCTCTTATAAAGGCCCCCAACTCTACCACCTTACCCACACCTCTCAAGCCATTTCCTCGACCAAGATCTGCCCATTTTATCTCTCCACATACCTATCATCATCATAGAAGCCTTATCTTATGCAGAAAGCTCTTTAAGAACCTCTTTTGGTTCAAACCAAGAGTAGTTACACGATTTGAAGGTAATGTCTCCACTTGTGTTCTTTTGTTTTATTTTTCTTCTCCAACCCCATAAACTATTTTTATTAATTTATTTTGTAATAACACCAGTATCTTCCATAGAATAGAATGTTTTTATTAGTTTTATTCTAGCTACACTTACACACACCTCCGTCTTATGGTTAAAGAACATACTGAATCTGTGGATGGTAAATTTCTAACTCACGAAACGATGATTGTACAATCATATTTTAACACCTTTTATGATGGCCATTAAGATGTCAATATATTTAAATATGATATATATAATTTTTATTTTTTCCTTATTCTTCTGTATTTTCCATTTATGTCATTCCTTTATGATTTTCATTATGGGTAAACGTGATATCTTCATTTTAGGATGTGTGGACTACCGCCCCCTCAAAGTGATTTGATTCGTTAATGCCATATGTGGGAAGTATGAAGGTTGGAGATAATGATATTATATATGAAATCATACTGGAATTATAATATACCTTTAAATTATTATGATTTCATTCCATTAAATAAGAAATAGAAATGAAAGTAGCGTTCATGCGTACGTACGACTTACCGTCTCCATGAACGGTGCATTTCATTTCTTTCCTCTAAATGTTATGTAATATTATAAATGAATGTATATACTAGATATATATGATATATATTATATTTAAATCATGAATATAATTTTGTATATAATGGATATTTTACCACATGAGCATCTTGTAATTATAAGAAGTTTATTTTTGGCTCAAGTACCAAAGATTGACAAAATGACCATTTTAACATAAATAATTAAAAAATGTTCATAACAAGGTAATAAGTGATATAAAATGAATAATGAAATTTAAAAAAGGTTCTTAAGAAAGTATAAATTATCTATAGTTTATTATTCAGGATATTAAAGAATGATCGAGTCAAGTCTGACACGAGGTATGGGACTTCGTCTCAATCTCCTTTCATTGAGGCATATTTGGTTTTATACAAAACATTCATTTATATGGTGTATAAATACCTTTGACTTTTATATTTATTCAAAAGGAATATTTTTATAAGAAGCATTTTACTAAATGAAAAAAGGGAATTTTTTTGTCATACGTATGCGGCGACAACGACTTCTCTGCTGTCGTGACCATTATTGGAGTTTCGGCTTCCTCTATAATCTATAAATTTTTTTTATTTAAAATGAAAAATTATATACAATGTTTTAATTTTCTTTTATTTTGGTATTGAAAATGGTTTTGATAATGTTTTGATTATATCAATGTGTTGTATTGATATCTTGTGATTGAAATGTGGAAAGGTTATGTTTCTTTTGTGCATGTTTTATGTGATACGATTATGTTATGGTTCTTGGGAATTGTTTATGAAAACGGGTGGTTCCATGATAAACTAAGGGTGGGTGAGCCCGTGATATCACTATAATGCATTGGGTAATGCGAAGTTGTTAAACTCTAAGGTTTCTATGAAGAGGTTTACGGAATATACTATCTTCCAAACATAACCATGAGGGTTACTCCGTACGTAAGAATGTTACGAATGCCTGAATTTACCTTTATGTCTTATGTCTTCTATGTGTTATTCATAAATATTATGATTTCATTAGGTATGATGAAGTGATTATGTTTTATGAGAAAAGTTTGATTTCATTGGTTCTTATGTATACGTGGACTAATGTTTTTATTGCGTTCTTTTATATCCCTTACTGAGCTTTTTATGCTCATCCCATGTTTTTGAAATGTTTTTCACAGGTCATGGGAAAGTTACATTATGTGATGATAGTGTCGAGGAAGTTTCAAGAATTAATCCATGTTTTATTTTAAATATTCTTCTTTTGATGGGAAAAAAGAATAATGTCTTTTATGTAACCACCTTGTAGAAATGTAGAATGTAAATCATGATTTATGATCTAATTCTCTAAAAATATAAACTTGAAAAGATCCTCAATGTGTATTCCTGAAATAACTCAATATAATGTAATGTTTAAGGCCGGGCCGTTATAATAAAATTAGATACCACATTTTCTTCCTTTGGTGACCTCATGGGGTTTCTAACCATGCAGGTAGGTGGGATTGTCATTGATATTAGGTTATTATATTAACTTTTATCAAATAGGTTATGTTGGTAAAAAATTGAACAGTTAAAAAATTATGTGTATATATATATATATTAAAATTATATACATTTTATACTGGTCATTGGTGGGTTATTGGGTATATTTATGGGCACCTTCATGCTCTTTATTGGGAGAAATTAGGAATTTTTTATTTTCATGAAATATTATATTGTTTCTACATCACATAATATATAGTTTTAATGCCTCTAATATGAGAATTAGTTAGAAATATTATTTATAAATTTAAAAGGGTGTTTGGATTTTATTTCTATGTTAAAATTATAGTCTTATGTATTTCAAAGAATGTTATGATTTCAAATATTAATTGATATATATAAGTGTTAAAAGTAATTTAATTTCAACATATTTATTATTTAAGAATAATATTTTTCTTTTTTATAATATATATTTTTATACCAATGTTAATGAGATCTTTGTTAAAAAATTTATTTAATATTTCAGTTATTTTTTTCATATAATGTTTCAAGGAAACAAATTATTTTATCCTATGAATTTTATGATATTTTTTAGAATATTTAAAGTATATCAACTCTACAGGTAAATATATTTATTATAATTTAAATTTTTGTCTAATGTATAAAAGTATTTTTTATCAAATAAATATATATTTATACTTGTTTGTATATATATAGACACATATATAATTATATCATCTTGTGAAAAATGAATTTTTTTTGATACCTCTGTATATATATATATATATATGTCTATGTGTGTGTGTCAGTTTTTGTGTGTATGTATATAAAATATCGTGAAAAACTCTTTTATAAATATATATATATATATATTAATATATCATTTCATGGGAAACATCATTCATTTTAACCTATATATACATATCCATATATATATATATCATTTCATGGAAAACGATATGGATATGAGATCATCTTTTTTCCCGATGATATTTATATCATAAAATAAATTTCAAATGTATAAGTAATCTTAATTCTCTTTATATGTATATAAGGGAATCCATGAAATTTTAAAAATTATTATTTAGGGAAAATATGTTTTATTTTCAAAAAATTATACACAAACACAGACACAATATATATATATATATAAGAATATATCATTTAATGAGAAACTATTTTGATTCCAATATCCATTAGTATATTTTTGTGTATATATATATCATTTCATATGAAAGTATTTTTATATTGATATCTATATGAATATATATATATAAATCATTTCATGGGAAACAATTTTTATTTAGGTATGTAAGTGTGTGTGTTTATATATAATTTCATACGGAATAATTTTTTTCTAACATCCCCCTTTTGGAATGTCTGAGAACTATATACATATTTTCATAAATGAATATTCTCTTAGAAAAACAAATTTTAATGTTTTAAATTAAAAACAATTACTAGTTCCTTTCTAAAAATATTGTTCAATGATTTCAAACTATCATGCATTGAATTAATCTATTGTAAATATTTATTTCTTAAAAAAGGAATTTGTTAATGTTTATTTACTAACTCAGAATTTAGATTAATTATCATCCTTGGTTCTAATTTTTAAATTCATAAATTCCCTAGACACACCCTCTACACTATTTTTATTAACAAATATATTATGTAATTACTTAACCATGTTATTCCAGTGTTCTGAATTTGATATCATTGTCCATGGTTTAAAAGGATGTTTCATTATATTTAAAATGAAAAAATAGGTTTCAATATTTTTATTTCCAATTAATTTCCATTAAACATTTTACTAAAGAATGAAGAGGTTGGGGAGTTAACCTAAACAATTATGGTAAATTTTCCAACTATGTTAAGGGTGGTATCAAAATAATATAGCTATCTAGTTATTTGGTTAATGGTTTATCTCATTGCATACCTTGTATAGTGCACATGATGTTATCCTAAGCACGCTCTAGGATTAAAGAGTTAGAATAATACATTATGGGAAAATGTACACTAAGATTATGTAGTCATTAGAACAATCCATGAAATTATTTTTTGATATAATGAGTATATAGAAATTATTAATGATTTATTATGAGGTTTTATAATATATACATATGATTTTACACATTAATGTAATCAATATTTCTAATGATTTATAATATTTTATTTTTTAATATATAGATTTATTTTTACAGGAGAACTCATGAAATCTATTTAATGTTCAACATTTAATCTTATATAGAATGATGTAATACTATTTTTAAAAAAAATTCAAAAACTATTTGGTTTAATCATGTTTTAAAAACCATTTTATATCTATGACCACATGTTTTAAAACCCTATTTTTATCATGCATAAGAACATATAAAAATGAGTGATGGTGGAGGTCCTTTTATGGTATTTAAATACTATAAAATTATTATTTTTATACTATTTTATAGGTTTTGAAATACAAATTATATTGTTCTTATGGACTCTTTTAAAATCATATCCTTTGTGATCATGGTTTTTTATAAAAATGAATAAAATAGTAATGATAAAAAATAGAATAAGTCTTTCAGTCTTCATAATTTATATCTCAGTGATGGGTATAAAAAAAATTCAAGTATGAATGGAAGAAGTGTGACCATATGATGAATCCATTTCCAATACTACTATAGAGATGGAAAAAATCTTTACCATGTATTTCATCATAGGATTCCCCTGTGTATTTAAAAGGAATAACACTAGCTAGGTTATAGTGGATTTCCTTACAAATTCAGTTCATTTAATTTCAACCCTGGAGTCTGTCTCCCTTAAAAACCCAAAATGATATATATAAGGGAAGTGGTAAGACTTAATAGAGTTCAGTTATCCATTTTATATGATCTATATTCTAGGATTACGTTTAGGTCCTAGAGAATCCTTCAACATGCACTATATATAGAGTGGAGATTTAGCACTAGGAATCTCCCTCAAATGGATGGTTATCTTGAAATAAAAATTCAAAATAAAGATGATATACTAATATATTGTTCTATGAAATTAAATGTATTTAGGGATCAATAAAATTCTATAGTTGAGTTTTCATATAACAATAATTTCTATTATTATATTCAAATAACATCTTATGAGGATTTGTATACAAATAGGTGTCAGTCTCCAACATGTTAGGATGATGATATAGTATTTAATCTTATGAGACCTGATCTTATCCAAGATATTATATATATGTTTTAAACCATTGAAAATCATATGAATTATGAACAATGTAGATTGATTTATTATGCGGAAAATCATTCACAAGACCTAGAGTATGAGTTCAAAGATAATGTATTTTTACCTTTATTTTATTACATGACTAATACATAATTATAATGATAAACAAGATAATATATTTACACAACTATTAATCAATGGGTTAGTGTATTTTAAAAATTGGTAATATACTAATCATTTACCTAATAAATCACAACTTTTTAATTTAATATTTATTCTCTAGATTCTTGTTGGATATCATGTTTTCCTTAGTATAATTATTCACCTGTGAATAAAAATAAAAATATGGGGTTAAATAAACACCCAGTAAGAGGATTAACATGATACATAAAACATGGGTGAGAAAAATCATCATCATCATAACATACTAAAGGTATCACTATCATAATTTTTGATAGGAATCATTAGATAATGTCACTGTAACACCCTGATAATTTATGAGAAGTATATTTTTTATGTCTTATGTTATACGCAACATAAAAGAAATCTTTCATTGCACACAACACTAGCTTGGCTTGCTTTACACGCAATCACAACCTTTCTCGATAGCGTGTGTTGTACACAATACCAGGTTTCACAAACCAGTGATATATTGTTATAATATGGACGAGACGTTATGAATAGTATTAATTACATTTTGAATTTTATAACATTATTATTCATCTAACATATTTTCTAGAACATCATATGAGAACAAAATAAATTTTTCGGGTAAAATAAGTATTTTTAAAAAAATTTATTTTTGCCACCTTTTGAGGGTACACCTACTTTAAATATAGTTTTGAAAAGTTTATAAGTTAAATATGACTAAATAAAATTCTTCCTTGGAATAATAATATAAAAATTTAATTTGGATAAATTTTTCATATTATTATGATAACTTTCATATTTTAATGAATAGTAAAAACACAATATATTTTAATTAAAAACAACTTTTTTCATCGCAATAATTTATATGGTTAGATTATATTTTTAATTGGTTTTAAAGTGTAATTAGAATATACTTTTACAGTTTAATCTAATTTTGGTCATTGGAATTAATTTTCCTTTGAATTTGGACATAAACAAGTGTCGATCTTTTGATAGTTATTGATTCTAAAAAACACACTATTTATTTTGATAACGGGAATTAATTTTAAAATTAATTAACTCCAATTCTATGTTTTGAATTTGGAAAAATAGACATCATTTTTGAATTCGCAATATCAAATATAGCTTAGGCTGAAACTTTTGTATTTTTCTGAAAAACTTCAATTTTTGATGAATAGTGAAACCACTTAGTGGAAGTTAAACAACTGACCCTTTCATTTAAAAGAAAATTTACCACATCTGTGAATTGAATTTCAAAAATCCGATTTACATGGTTATTATCAAGAAGCAAAATTTGGTTCAATAAGATGAAAATAATTTTTGATGAATAGTAACTTTTGACTTTTACTTACTGTGGTTAAAGGTAAATTCAAGGATAAAAGAATATTATAATAATTCAAAATTACCTTAACACTTGTCCTAACCTTATTGGATGAGTAGTGTCAGACCGTGGGCCTCCTTGGGTCGATTTTGGGACCACATTGTGCCACTTGGTAGTGATAATGACAATTTGGATTAATTAATTTAATGTAAATAGAAAATTGACCATAACAAAAATCTTTTAGTAATTAATTTTTATAAGGGGTTATATAAATTATCCTTTCTACTATAGATATTCATTGGAAATCTAAAAAGATTTCATACATGGTGGTTTTTTTTATAATTTTTATACATCAAATAAATTAAATTATTTATGACACAATATTAATGCAGTATTTACCTCATTAATAAATGATTTAAATAAATTAGATTGTAATGATTAAAATTCTATCCAAACCATTTCCAATTCTGATTGGATGATTTTATTTCAACCATGAGTCATCTTATCTTAATCTTTAATGATTTTTTGACTTTTTGGAACCGGAGATATGTTTATAATAAAAAAATATTTTCACACTTTCCAAAGGTGCCCCTTTCCAAAGGTGCCCCTTTCCTCCCTTATAAAAGGAAAACTCCTCCCTCTCTTATTTACACATCATTGAGCCTTCAATCTCGGAAAACGACTTCCAATTACACATATAAACTCCCCTAGTAATATTATAGAGGTCCATGAATTCTTCAAAGACCAACATTAGTACCCTAAGATGAGGTTTCAAAGAGGCGTGTCGTAGAAGAGGTAATATCAATTACTGATTCTTTAAAATTTATTTCTTCTTCTACTTCCACTTCTTTAGTTGTTTCATTATGAAGTAATAAAATCCATATCACTCATATAATGATATGTTATTATAAATATGAAACAAACATATTTCACCTTTTATCCATCCTATGGAAAACAAAATCACAGCGCGTGCGTACGTTCGGAATACCGTCTCCACACCATGGTGTAATCTTTTTTCCACCAACACCATACATGGATGGGTATAATGGTATAAATAATAACTATATATTATTATTTTGAAGTGATATTAATTCTGAAATAGTATACATACACTTCAATACAATTCCATGATCATGGGAATGATATCATCGCTCGTGCGTACGTACGGCCTACCGTCTCCACAATGTGATGTGACTCGTTCTACATGATATTCATTGAATAATGATTATATAAATGAATTTAATGAATTAATATGATATATATTACACTAATACCATTCTGGAAATGAGGTATCTATCACCAAAAAAGAAGAATACGAATGTATTCGACAAAACATGCATAAGAACATAAAGCAATGAACACCCGAATAACACGTAGCAATGAAATATTACTAATAAGAATATATAAGCACATGACCATATATGATATCATAATAATGAATATTATTTTTTTAATAAGTCAATGACATTATTTAATCATTATACAGGAGGTTCGGATACGTACGAAGAAAATAAGTCCTAAGTTAAGGGAAAATATCACAATCTCATTTTTATCCGAGATTGTTTATACATCAGAATTTACTGGAAAATATTTATCATCCACATCCATGTTTCCTCAATATGTAATATTATTTATATCCTCCTAAAATTGTGTAAATCCAATTTTACCCTTTGGTGAGTAAAGGATAAGAAATTAATCTTTTGTCGTTTTTAGTACGGGGTACTTTTTTACTTTTTCGGCCAAAGTATTGGAAGAATATATTTTTTAACTTATACGGCATGAATGGATTTTTATGATTTCATAGGAAATTATTTCCATGAATCTTCCTTTAAAAGTTTTCGAGTTTATTTTTAATCAACTTCTTTTAGTTTAAAAGTTAATTACATTTTAATAAAGGAAAAATGTTTTTGGAGTAGAAATGATATTTTCCTGAAGAATGGAGATTATGTGTTTTATCAAAATTAATTTCCATCTAATATAATATAGGTTTCAGTTTCTATCCCTATTTTTACTTTTATTTGATTATGTTATGCGGGAATTAATTTTATGATGTCCTTTTCTTTTATATGGATTATTATATGTTGGCATGATGTTTAAGAATCCCATTTTTATTACATGGGTTATGCTATGATTTATTGTTTTTTGGCACACATAAAAATGGTTTCATTATGAGATGGTTGGGATCTATATCTCACCCTAATACATTGGGTAAAGATTTATATCTCATGAGATAGACATGGCTGGAATGGCAGGTTAATCCAGTTCAGTGATACATGACTGGAACGAGGAGTGAACTCGGTTCAGAAATAGACTTTTTCCTCTAGGATAGTCTTGGAAATGAGTATTAAATACTAAGAAATGATTATCGATGATTATGTGTGTATTGCACAATGTTTCATGATTTATTTCATCATTATTGAGATTAAATTTGACTACTATGATTTATCCCATTTTATGATATTATGATCTATTTTGCAGTTTATGATTTTTGAAATGCTATGTTCTTATGAATATGATATTTCCTTTGTTTAGCCTTACTGAGCATTTGAGCTCACCCTTTTGTATGATTTCTTTTCCCCAGGTCAGGAAGAAAGGTATTAAGTTGGATATGCCAAAGGGACTCTAGATATGATGAAATAAACGAGAGACAATGTATATGCTTTACCAGTCATTTATGTTTCCCAGTTTCACAAGACACTATACCAATACATTCGTATTATGGTTTTGTTATATGTTGTAATAAGTATGCTTAAATTCTGAAGTAATAACCATGTATGTAATGTATGGGTCGTTATAGTTGGTATCAGAGAAAATGTATAGTCAAACTTTGGAAACTAGGATGTGGAATCCTTAGTAAGAACTCTAAAGATATGTCTAAACATAGAACACAATATTAGTGTTTTAGAAATGGCCATGAAAAACCTATGATAATACCTAAAGTGTGAAATTATATTCTTGATTATGTGGTTTTCATATTATGATTAGTGTTTCTCACACTATGCTTCTTGGTTTTAGTCAATCGCTGGATCCCGAAGGAACCGTGTTAATGCTGAATGCGACGAGCAATGCAATAATTGTCCCCCTGAGCAACCGAACGTTATGGGAGCTAGAATAGAAAATCATGTAGTCATGTTCACAAAACTTTCTCAATCTATGAATCATGCAGGACTTCAAAACGAGCAAAAGAAGGAGAAACATTCTGTTGAATCCTTCCTGAGACAGAGTCCACCTACAATCAGTAGGTCTTCTATTCAATTAGTGGATGAACAATAGATTAGTACCAATAAAAATATATTTTCAGTCCTGCAATTTTCTGAACATGATAAAGTCATTTTAGCAGTATATTGTTTGGAAGGTGAAGCTGAAAATGGTGGAATCTTATTAAGAATCTATGGAAAAGGGATGAAATTCAGTCCATGTAATGTGACATGTTCAATAACATATTTTTCAATAATTACTTCCCTCGTATCCTTTGAACAAAGATGGAGGAGTTTCTTGAACTGAAGCAAAAGGATGATGAATCAGTTGGTACCTATGAAGAAAATTTTAAGAGACTTACAAGGTATTCATATGGAATCATTATCCAACCTTAGAGTAATATCGATCGATTCTTTATTGGCTTCAAACCATGTCTTCGAAGGGCGTTAGACGTAAGGGACTTCAATATCTACAAGGAAATTGTTCGATGTGCTCTCAAGGATTAGATGGAGATTGGACTAAGTCATCAGTCATATGGGTTTAATAAGAAGAGGAAAATGGAATTAAAAGGGAAATATATGAAAAGAAGATGAGTATTCCCTTATGCTCAAAGTGGGGAAAGAAAGATTGAGGGAATTGTCTTAAAGGGACAGGAAAATGTTTTATGTGCGGAAAAGAAGGTCATCAGGTAGTTGAATGTCGAAATAATGGGAAGAAGATGTCGAAAGTTGTGAACCAAGAAAGGGATACACAGAATGTACCTCCTACACTTCAATTTTTTAAGTTCAAGGAAATGTGTCATTATACAAATCAATGCGATAATACAAGGGTTGTTGATGATGATCGACTTCAACACACTAGTAAGTCCAAAGACACAAAACAGTCACATGCAATTTCTATCAGTGATGGGGAGTACGATAATGAAGTGGTGAAAGGTATACATACCATCCAATCTAAATTAGCATATGTTTTATTTGATTCTAGATCCACCCACTCCTTTATTTTTGAAGAATCTTCAAAGGGTATCACTATACTACCTCAACAACTAGATGTTGAGTTAGCTATGACAACTCCTAATGGCACAACGGTTGCATAAAAAGTTTATAATTATTCTCCAATTGAAATTTGAGGGAAAGTGATTTTTGAAAATCTTGTGATCCTTGCAATATTGGAATTTGATGTGATTCTAGCCATGAATTGGATTTATTTATACGGAGCTCGTATCAATTTCCAATGAAAGGAAATCACATTTAATATTCCCGATCAATATACTATCATCTATCGATGCAAGGATGAATATAACCTTCCCGGGGAAATTTCTTCCATATTATGGGTCTTGATTCCAATATATGAAGGTTATTTATCTCAAATGGTTGGAGAGAAACTCACAATTAAGAATATGCCCATTGTACGAGAGTTTGATGATGTCATTCCGGAGGAATTTCCTGGTCTTCCACCAAATCATGAAGGTGAGTTTTCAATAGAACTCATACCGGGTGCTTTGCCCATTTCAAAGAAACCTTATAGAATTGCCCCAATTGATTTGCAGGAATTAAAGGAGCAAATCCAAGAGAATATTGATAAGGGATTAATATGCCCTATTTCATCACCTTGGGGAGCACCTATTCTGTTTGTTAAGAAGAAATATGGATCAATGAGACTCTGTACTGATTATCGAGAACATAACAAGATCACTGGAATGACCAAATATCCTCTCCCATGCATTGATATCTTATTTGAAAAACTACACAGAGCTTAAGACTTTTCCAAGATTGATCTTCGTTCAGGGTATCATCAATTAAGGGTCAAAAAAGGAGGATATACCAAAGATGGCTTTTCGTACTAGTTATGGACACAATGAATTTATAGTGATTAAATTTGGTCTTACTAATGCCCCTACTATCTTCATGGATCTAATGAATAGATTCTTTAGAGACAATCTTGATCAGTTTGTGGTATCCTTTTTAGACGATATTATTTTCTATTCAAAGAGAAATGAAGAACATTAAGATCACTTGAAAATTGTATTAAAGACCCTATTAAAAGAGATGATTTGTGTCAAATTTACCAGGTCTGAATTTTGGCTTCAAAAAGTTTCATTTTTTGGTCACATAATCTCAGAAGAGGGAATATCTATGGATCCAGCAAAAAATAGAGGTTATCGAAAGATGGTTGAGACCAACAACAGTAACTGAGATCTAATGTTTTCTTAGTTTGGCTGGATATTATCGATATTTTGTGAATGATTTTTTATGATTATCTAATCCACTAACAAGGTTGAATCGAAAAGGAGTTATGTTCGTGTGGATGGAGGAGTGTGAAGAATATTTCAAGGAGTAGGAAAGATGGTTATCCAGTGCACCTGTTCTCACACTACCTTATAATGAAGAATGATTTGTGATCTACATTGATGCATCCAAGAAGGGATTGGGGTGTGTTCTCATGAAAAAAGATATGGTGATAGCTTATGCCTCACGATAGTAGAAAATCCGTGAGAAATATTACCAACTCATGATATGGAGTTAGCTGCAGTAATCATTGCATTAAATATTTGGAGGCATTACCTTTATGTTGAAAGGTGTGATATTTATACTGATTATAAACGTTTAAAGTATATTTTCACACAAAAGGAGCTGAATATGTGCCAAAGAAGATGTTTGGAGCTGATTAAGGATTACGACTGCTCAATTCATTACTACCATAGGAAAGAAAACAAGGTGGAAGATGAATTAATTCAACAAGACCATGCTAGCTTATCCATGACGAGGATCAAAAAAGATCCAATATTTATTGATTTACAAAGGATTGATCTTGGAATTGATGTGAGACGCACGGGGTGGACTGATCTTCACGGTTTAGGGAGGCGGATGAAGGATGTCGTTCGGGGATATGTGGCGGATGAGGGTATGGATAGGGGATGAAAGCAGTCAATAAACTCTATAAGGAGAGCGACCTACTACATAGACAACACACCCAAAGGGGGATGTGATAGCCAATCAACACAACAAATCACATGGGTTGAAGCACGAGATTAGGGGCTTTGTGATCTTGGATCACCAATCTAACTTGTAGATTTACAAGGCAAGAATGCACAAGAGAAAAAGAGAAATTCGGAAAAATCCTCACACAGTGGAGAGAAACAAAGCATAATCCCTCAATTAATTCTTGGATGAAAATACAATGCCATGGGGTGGCTATTTATAGCCAAGGAGGTGATACAATGGTCAAGGGTCTAATACCCTAAATTCATAAATGCTAAACCTACCTTGTCCACTTTAAATTATGAAAGATAAATTCCAACAAAGACTTTTGGAAAAGTATCACACAACATTCCAACATAGCCCACCAGACTTGATATTGAGTGCATAGCCCACCAGATTTGACTTTTGTTTCCCAAGATGCCATTTCTAGAATCGTCCATGTGGACAAGGCATCCAAATTCATGCAACCAAGTGGGCCAAGCATTAAACATCGTGTTTGGGATTGAGTAAGTGAGATAATCGGCCCATATTCTCCATCCATGAAAAGTAAGATCCATTGGTCCTTTAATGAAGCATGATGGGAACTTATTGTTGCATTCAGTCTCTTTAATCTCCCAGGTGTCATCGGGCCTTGCAAATCTAACTTCTCCACTTGGGTAATCTGCTCGGTGCCTTCAACATGGTTCGCATCATCCTCCCCATATTGAAAAGGAGTCGTCCTCAACTCTTCATCCTCTACACACAAAAAAAGAGAAAAATATGAAACATTGAAAGTGGCACTTACACCATACTCACCTGGCAAAGCTATCTTGTAATCATTGTTTTTAATCTTCTCAAGCACTCGAAAAGTTCCATCGCCACATGGAATGAGTTTTTATTTCCACTTGTCGAGAAATCATTCCTTTCGCATATGAATCCATACTAAGTCCCCAGGCTCAAACAACACTTGTTTGCGACCCTTGTTTGCCCGATCAACATATTTTTGGGTCATTCTCTCAATATTTTTCCTTTCCTTCTCATGAAGTTTTATGATAAATTCTACACACCATTTTTCATCTATATTAGTTTCTCTATGAAATGGCAAAGGAACTAGATCAATAGGGTCAAGAGGGATAAAATTGTAAAAAAAATTGAATGCATAATATTGAGTAGTTGAGTGCTTGGCCCTATTATATGAAAATTCTACTTGTGGAAAACACTCCTCCCAATTCATGATATTCTTCTTGACAATTGTTCGTATAAGGGATGATAATATTCGATTCACCACCTCGGTTTTCCCATCGGATTGCGGATGAAAAGTAATGAAAAATAGAAACTTTGTAACCAGTTTTCTCCACAATGTCTTCCAAAAGTAGCTGAGCAATTTTGTGTCTCGATCCAACACAATTGTCCTTGGCATTCCATGAAGTTTAACTACTTCCTGAAAGAAAGGTGTTGCATTGTTAGTGGCATCATCAATTTTGTGACAAGGAATAAAATTTTCCATTTTTGAAAACCGATCCACCACAACAAAAAATGGAATCTATCCCCCTCGTGGTCCGTGGTAAACCCACAATAAAGTCCATAGATATGTCCTCCCAATGGGTATTGGGGATTTGGAGAGAAAGATATAGTCAGTGTGGGTATAGTTTTGATTTGTATTTATGGTAGACAATTCACTTTCCCACAAATATCTCAACATCTCTAGATATCCTAGGCCAATAATAATGCTCACTCAGAACACTTAGAGTTTTTGAAACACCAAAATGCCCCATTAACCCACCTGAATGTGATTCCTTCAGAAAAAGTAAACAAATAGAGCAATTGAGAATGCAAAGATTATCAATACGGAATAAGAATCCATCATGTAAACAGAACATTTCCCAACTAACTACAGGTTTACAATGTTCATAAGGTTCTCTAAAATCACTATCAGTGGCTTATAAATCCTTAATGCATTCAAAACCAAGGAGTTTTGAATCCAATATGGATAAAAGAGAATATCTACGTGAAAGTGAATCAGCCACAATATTTTCTTTACCCTTTTTATGCTTGATGACATATAGAAATGATTCAATGAATTCCATCCATCTAGCATGTCTCCTATTTAGTTTAGGTTGGATATAAAGGTATTTGAGAGCCTCATGATCAGAATAGATCACAAATTATTTAGGCCAATGATAGTCTTTATATGTCTCTAGTACTCTAAACAATGCATACAACTCTTTATCATATGTAGCATAGTTTAGATTTGGGCCATTTAACTTCTCACTAAAATAAGCAATAGGCTTACCATCATGCATGAGTACTCCTCCTATCCCAATTCTGCTTGAATCACATTCATTTTCAATTGTCTTACCGATGTCCGGATGTGCAAGTAGAGGGGAGTGGGTGAGTCTCTCCATAAGAGCATGGAAGGACTTATCTTGAGTTGTCCCACATTTGAAAGGAAAATTCTTCTTTGTCAACACGTTCAATGGTTCTTCTACTGTGCTGATGTCTTTCAAAAATCTCCTGTAAAAACTAGCAAGCCCATGAAAACTTCTTACCTATCCAACGGAGGTTGTAGTTGGCCATTCTTTTATTTCTTTGATCTTCTCAGTTTCAACTTCAACTCCATTCATGCTCACAACAAATCCAAGGAAAAAATCTTATCAAGGAAAAAATCACAAATATTAATGTTTCCAAATAATTTTTCATTCATTAACACCTCTATGACTTTTCTTAAGTGATCTACATGTTCATGAAAAGTCCTAAAATAGACTAGGATATCATCAAAGTAAACTATCACAAATTTTTCAATATATGCACGTAAGACATGATTCATTAAACTCATAAATTTGCTAGGTGCATTGGTGAGGCCAAAGGGAATGACTAACCGTTCATAAAGTCCATGTTTTGTCGTAAATGCAGTTTTCCGCTCATCTCCTTCTTTCATCCTAATTTTATGGTAGCCACTTCTTAAATCAATTTTTGAGAAATTTGTTGATCCATTTAATTCATCTAACATATCATCTATCCTAGGGATATGATGACGATACGTGACCGTGATGTTATTGATGGGTCTGCAGTCAATGCACATTCTCCATGTCCCATCCTTCTTTGGTACTAGAAGCACCGGTACCACACAAGGGATAAGGCTCTCTCTAACTTACCCCACATCTAACAGCTCTTGAACTTGCCTTTGAATCTCTTTTGTCTCTTCTGGGTTGGTGCGATATGTCGGGCGGTACAGTAGTGATGCTCCAGGTATGAGGACAATTTAATGCTCAATACATCTAATGGGTGGTAAAGAAGGTGGCACCTCTTCAGGAAATACATCTTCAAATTCCTGCAACAAAGTCTCAACAACATGTGGAAAAGGAGATGTTAAGTAGTTAGTGTTTAACATCAACTCTTTGTACATAAGTACTAAGATATTTGGTCGATAAATCATAGCTTCCTTAACCTCACTCTTTTTTTCCAACATCACACTTTTCTGTTCTCCCAAATCTTTTTTCCCTCGGGATTTTTCTTTTCTCTCCATTCCTTTTCTTCTCTCATTTTATATTTTTCCTTCATTATTTCCTTTTTCATTTTCTCTCTTTTTTTCCGCATCACCCTTTTTTTATTTTCTCTCAAAATGTGATCTTCTAAAATTTTCTTGGGGACATGGGGTTGAGGGTTATAGGTTCTCCTTGGAGTACAAAAGAGGTACGGTTCAAGAAACCATCATGAGAGACACGTCTATCATACTGCCACGGCCGTCCCAACAACAAATGGAAAGATTTCATAGGAACAACATCACACAAGACCTCATATTTGTTCTTCCCAATGGTGAACAGTACCTTCACTTTCGTGGTGACCTTCAGTTCCATGCAATGATTCAACCACTGAAGTCTATATGGATGTTGATGCTTCAAAGTAGGAAGTCCAAACTTCTCTAATAACTCGGTTCTCGCAACATTACTACAGATTCCTCCATCAATAATAACACTATATACCTTCCCATGGATCTTGCACCATGTATGGAAAAGTTTCTCCCACTTCTCCTTCTCTCCTATGGTCATGTGTGCGCTTAGAACTCTCCTAGTGACAAGAATCTCACCATCTTCTGCAAACTCTCCACAATAAATTTTGATATATTCTTCCTCCTCCTCTTCCGAGCTCTCTCCACTGGTCTCCCATTCTCCATACCTGTTGATGGTCATGGTGCTCCTGTTTGGGCACTCAATGGCAATGTGACCCCTTAATTGATATTTGAAACACCGAATATCCCGCTTCCTAATTAGATTAGCCTCAAAAGTAGGTTTATTAGGTGGAATAATTACCATGTCACTTTTACGATCAACCACCTATTTTGCCTTTGATGGTTCTCCAATATCCTTCCTAGGATTTCTCCATGGTGTGAAAGGTGTAGTGGGTTTCCTCATGTTTCTCCTCCTTTTGATTTTTTGTTCAATTTTGGTGTCTTGGTGGATCATATCTTGTATCTCTACATGGTGGTACATCTATACTTGATCCACAATCTCCTGATTGAGCCCATGTAAAAATAGTTCCATGGTTGTCTCCGGATCTTCCTCAATATTTGCCTGGATCATGGAAATTTTCATCTCCTTTTAGTAATACTCTATGATCTTACTCCCTTGGGTGAGTCTCTAAAGTTTTTTGTGGATATATCTATGGTAGTGTGAGGGAACAAAGCACTTCCGCATGGAAAACTTCATGTCTTCCCATGTTTGGATTGGACGTCCTCCATATCAGGCTCTCTCCTTTAGAACTTGATCCCACCATATTAATGAATAATCAATGAATTAATGGGTTGAAAGTTTTACCTTTTTCACCTCAGAATAGGTATGACAAGAAAAGACTTGCTCGATCCCCATCTACCACTCCAAGTATTCTTCTGGATCACTTTTCCCTTGAAATGAGGGGACCTTCACCTTGATCCCACCAAGTAGGTCATCATCAACTTGTCTCCTTTTTCCTCCTCTAGGTTGTCGGTACAACCTCCTCCTTTGCAGTACATCCTCAAAATCACCATCAAGGATTTCCATCTTCTCCTCCATGATGTGGGGGCGACATGGTGCCGGAGCTCACCGTGGGTTATCATGGACCATCCTTGGTCTTGGTTGATTCTACCGGTTATCAATCCTCTCATGTAGCACCTCAAACATCCGATCAAGAAGCTTCTCGAAGTGGCTCCCCAAATATTGGATTTGGAGTTTCATATCTTCGAGTTTGGGAGATCTACTTCGACTTCCTTCATCGCTAACATGAGAAATTTTATTCCCACGATCTTCTGTCATGATATGTTACACAAACGAAAACACACACGGGGAGAAACACACACACAATGATACACAATCACTCACACACATGATATCTACACACACATGCACACAAGATGTAAAAACTCTCACAAACAAGGATACACACTTACACACTAAATACATACACACTCACACACACAAGAACACACACACTTACACAAACGAGATGTATATACACACACACACACACAAGATTGTTTTGTACTTATTTCTCTTCACTATCAACACTCAATTCAAATTCCAAGATCTTATGAAATACCTTGTTTGGGATGATCATGTGCCACCAATCCTTCCAAAACCAAGATTGTATTGGAGGATGGTTTATCACAACTCGTTTGAGTGGTAATGGCTAAAGGGTGAAAAGAGGGTAGAAAAATGGATAAGGGTGGGTGGAAAAGTTGGTAGAAAGGTGGTATTTGGGTTTTGCCCGATTGTACAAGATAAGATAAACGAATAACAGTATGAGACAAATACAAAATGGGGATGAAGTAAAATGATAGAAAATTGATATATGGAAATGGAAAGTGCTAATAAGGTAAAGTACAAAGGAGTAATTGTATCCATTTTTTTCTTTTTTTGGTCAATTCTCCCTAAAAAGTGTTGTTCTTGGAGTTTTAAAGCACAAGATGAATGAATGGAGAGTAAGACAATTATTTTTTGAAATATCTCAAATAAAGGATGTGCATAATTTTGAAATGCACAAAATGATGAGTTGAGAGAATTTGATTTTTTTTACCGAATACAAATCACATATAGAGAATTAAATGCGGAAAGAAGTTTAATAAAAATTTGGCTCAATTTATAATAATCCAATTAGGCATAGACTTGTCCAATTAGGGAGGATTTAAAGAAAAGGGTTTTTTTGTTGAATGGGTGAATAATATGGAAGGATAAGGAGGGTATTCGACAAAATTAAGTTTAATGAAAGGATAGATGCCTACATTTTCAACCGGTGCTCTGATGCCAACTGATGTGAGACGCATGGGGTGGACTGATCTTCACGGCGTAGGGAGGTGGATGAAGGATGTGGTTCGGGGCTATGTGGCGGATGAGGGTAGGGATAGTAGATGCAAGAAATCAATCAACCCTATAAGGAGCGCGACCTACTACTTAGACAACACACTCAAAGGGGGATGTAATAGCCATTCCACATAACAACGCACCTGGGTTGAGGAACAAAATTGGGGGCTTTGTGATATTGGATCACCAATCTAACTTGTAGATTGGCAAGGCAAGAATGCACAAGAGCAAAGGAGAAATTCGGAACAATCCTCAGACAATGGATAGAAACAAATCATATGCTCTCAATTAATTCTTGTATGAAAATACAATGTAATGGGGTGGCTATTTATAGCCAAAGAGGTGATACAATGGTCAAGGGTCTAATACCCTAAAGTCATAAAGGCTAAACCTACCTTGTCCCCTTAAAAGTCAAAAAGGTAAATTCCAACAAATAATTTTGGAAAAGTAGCACACAACTTTCCAACATAGTCCACCAGACATGACATTGAGTGTATAGCCCACCAGATTTGGCTTTGGTGTCCAAAGATTCCATTTTTAGATTCCTCCATGTGGGTAAGGCATCAAAATTCGCACAATCATGTGGGCCAACCATTAAACATCATGTTTCGGATTGAATAAGTGAGATAATAGGCCCATTTTCTCCATACATGCAAGGTAAGATCCATTGGGCCTTTAATGAATCAAGATGGGTGCCAATTGTTGCATTTAGTCTCTTTAATCTCCCACACGTCATCAGGACTTGAAAATCTAACTCCTCCACTTGGGTAATCAGCTCGGTGACTTCCACATGGTTCGCATCAGGAATTATAATGGAAGGGGAAAATCATATATTTCTAAAATTAATTTTCAACCATCTATACATGTGATGATTAAAGAGGAACAGAAAGAAGATGTAGATTTATAAAATAAGGTGAGAAATGTTCCTGAATTCAACCTTGATTGTAATGGGATAATATGGTTCAGGAATCGGGTTTGTGTTCCTCCCATCCCAGAATTAAAGAAGGATCTACTGGATGAGACTCATATTTCTTCCTTCTCTATTCATCCTAGAAGCACGAAGATTTATAGGGGCCTAAAAGAGTATTTCTAGTGGGATGGAAGGAAAAGAGATGTTTCAAAATATGTCTCTTTATTCTTGGTTTGTCAACAAGTTAATGTTGAGAGACAGAAGTATAAGTGGATGTTACAACCATTACCCATACCAGAATAAAAATGGGAAAACATCACTATCGACATTTTCACTGGACTTCCTAAAACATCGAAAGGCAATAATGCAATCTGTGTTATAGTTGATCGTTTTACAAAGTCGGGATACTTCATTGCTATTAGAGAAGATTTATCTCTAGATAACCTTATAATGATATATGTGAAGGAAGTGGTAAGATTGCATGGAGTACCACTTTCCATTATATCTGATCAAGATCCAAGGTTTACCTCGATGTTCTGGCGAAGTATTCAGCATACTTTAGATAGAAAGATGAGTTTTACCACTAATTATCAACCTTAGACAAACGGTCATTCTGAGAGAATAATTCAAACTCTAGAAGATATATTAAGATCTTTATCTATGGATTTCAAAGGTGGTTGGGATCAACACCTACCATTGGTGGAATTTTCTTATAATAATAGGTTTCACTCTAGTATTTAGATGGCTCCTTATGAATCTCTCTATGGAATGAAATGTAGGACTACAACTTGCTGGGATGAAGATGGGGAGAGAAAGCTATTAAGACCTGATCTTGTTGATGAGATGGCAGAAAATGTCAGATCTATTCAACAACACATAAGAGATGCTCAGAGTCGAAAAAAAGTTATGCCGATAACTGAAGAAAAGACATAGAGTTTGAAGTGGGTGAGAAAGTGTTCTTATGAATATCTCCTTGGAAGAGAGTAATGAGATTTGGAAAGAAGGGAAAGCTGAGCCCTAGTTATATCGGTCCTTTCGAAATACTGGATCATGTTGGGAAGGTAGCTTACCGATTGACGCTTCCACCGAATCTCTCTCAAGTTCACGATGTGTTCCATGTATCTCTCTTGAGAAAGTACACACCTAATCCTACACATGTACTAAGATCAGAAGTTGTACCGCTGGAGCAAGTTATTTCTTATGAAGAACAACCGATAGCCATTCTGGATCGTAGCGAAAAAGTTCTACAGAACAAGACCACTCTCTTGGTGAATGTTTTATGGGGTAACCTCCTATTAGAGGAAGCTACATGGGAGCTTGAGGATATGATGAGGGAGAGGTATCATCATCTGTTTTTTACGAAGTGACGAATATCGAGTGGGAAATTCATTTTAATGGGGGTAGAATGTAACACCCTAATATTTTGTGAGAAATAGATATTTTTTTTATGTATTATGTTATACGAAACATCAAATTAATCTTTCACTGCACACAAAAATAGCTTGGCTTGCATTACAGGCAATCACAACCTTCCTCGATAGCGTCTCTAGTACGCAATATCGGGATTCACTAAACAATGATATATTGTTATAATATGGACTAGCCGTTATGAATAGTATTAATTACATTTTTAATTTCATAACATTTTTATTCCTCTTACATATTTTATAGAACATGGAATGGGAACAAAATAATTTTTTTCGGGTAAAATAAGTATTTTTAAAAAAATGCAATTTTGCCGCCTTTTGATGGAGAACCCACATTAAATCTTGTTTTGACATGTTTATAAGTTAAATTTAACAAAATAACATTATTCCTTGTAATAAGGATATATAAATTTAATTTGGATAACTTTTTCATATTATTCTGATAAATTTTATATTTTAAAGAATAGTAAAAACATGGTAAATTTTAATTTAAAACAACTTCTTTCATCGCAATAATTTATATGGTTATATTATCTTTTTAAATTTTTATAAAGATTAATTATAATATATTTTTACCATTTAATCCAATGTTGGTCATTGGAATTAATTTCACACTGAATTTTGACAAAAACAAGTGTCGATCTTTTGATAATTATTGATTCTTAAAAACAAGCTATTTGTTTCGATAACAGAAATTCATTTTAAAATTAATTAATTCCACTTCTATGTTTTGAATTTGGAAAAATAGACATAGATTTTGAATTTTCAATATCAAATATAGCTTAGGCTGAATGTTTTGTATTTTTCCTAAAAACTTCAATTTTTGATAAATAGTGAAACCACTTAGTGGTAGTTAAAAAACCGACTCTTTCATTTAAATGAAATTTCACCACTTTTATGAATTTAATTTAAAAAATACATCATACATGGTTGTTATCATGAAGTAAAATGTGGTTCAAAAAGAAGAAAATAGTTTTTATGAATAGTAATTTTTGACTTTTATTTACTGCGATTAAAGGTAAATAGTGTAATTCAAGTTTAAAAGAATATTATAATAATTCCAAATTAACTTAACACTATTCCTAACTTCATTGGATGAGTATTGGTAGACCATGGGCATACTTGGGTCGATTTTAGGACCCCATTGAGCCACTTGGTAGTGATAATGACAATTTGGATTAATTAATTTAATGTAAAGACAAAATTGACATTAACAAAAATCTTTTAGTAATTAATTTTTATAAGGTGTTATATAAATTTTCATTTTGACTATAAATATTAATTGTAAGTCTAAAAATATTTCCTACTTTATGGTGTTTTTTATAATTGTTATACATCAAATAAATTAAATTATTTATGACACAATAATGATGCATTATTTACCTCATTAATAAATGATTAAAATAAATAAGATTATAATTATTAAAATATTATCCAAAACATGTCCCATACTGATTGGATTAATTTATTTCGACAATTAGTCATCTTATATTCATCATTAATTTTTTTGGACCTTTTGAAACCGAAGATAAGTTTATAATAAAATAATATTTCCACACATTCCAAAGGTTCCCCTCTCCTCCCTTATAAAATGGCACCTCATCCCTCTCCTCTTTACACAACATTGATCCTTCAAGCTCGGACAAACCCTACCCATTACTCTTCTATACTCCCCTAGTAATATTCTTGAGGTCCTGGTTTTCTTCAAAGTCCAACATTTGTGCCCTAAGAGGAGGTTTCAATGAGGCGTGTCAAAGAAGAGGTAATATCTGTTACCGATTCTTTCAAAATTATTTCTTCTTCTACTTCCTCTTCTTTATTTGTTTCATTATGAAGTAATAACATAATTATAACTCATATATTTATATGTTATTATAAATAAGAAACAACCACATTTCACCTTATTTCAATTCTACGGGAAACGAAATCATTGTGCGTGCGTATGTACGGAATATCGTCTCCACGCCGTGGTGTAATCTGCTTTCCTCCACCACCATACCTGGATGGGTATAAATGTGTAAATAATAACAATAAATGAATATTTTAATGTGGTATTTATTCTTAAATAGTATACATACACTTCAATACAATTCCATGATCATGGGACCGATATCATCGCTCATGCGTACGTACAGCCTATCGTCTCCACAATGTGATCCGACTCATTCTACATGATATTCATTAAATAATGATTATATAAATGAATTGAATGAATAAATATGATATATATTACACTAATACCATTTTTTAAATGAGGTATATATAATATAAAAATAATAATAAGAATTTATTCGACAAAACATGCATAAGAACATAAAGCAATGAACACCCGAATAACAAGTAGCAATGAAATATTACTAATAAGAAGATATGAACATGATCATATATGATATCATAACAATTAATATTATTCTGTAATAATTCAATGACATTATTTAAATTATTATACAAGAGGTTCAGATACGTACGAAGAAAATCGGACCAAATGTAAGGGAAAATCTCACAATGTCATTTTCATCCGAGATTGTTTATATACTTCAGAATTTACTCGGGAATATTTATCATCAACATCCATGTTTCCTCACAATTTAATATTATTTCTATCAACTTACAATTTTTTAAATCCAATTTTACCCTTTGGTGAGTAATGGATTTGAAATGAATCTTTTTTTGTTTTTAGTACGAGGAACTTTTTGACTTTTCTAGAAAAAGTATAAGAAGAATCTTTTTTTAACATATACGACATGAATGGATTTTTATGATGTGATAGAACATTATTTACATGAAGCTTAATTTAATAGTTTTCATGTTTATTTTTTATCAAATTATTTTAGTTTAAAATTTTATGACATATTAAGAAAAGAAAAAAAATTTTGAAGTAGAAAGGAGATTTTCCTCAAGAATGGAGTTCAAGTGTTTTATCAAAATTATTTTCCATCTAAGATAATATAGGGTTATGTTTTTATCCCTATTTTTACATTTATTTTATTATGTTATGATGGAATTAATTTTATGATGTCCTTTTATCTTATATGGAATTTGATATGATGGCATGATGTTTAAGAAACCCATTTTTACTACTAGGGTTATGCTACAAGTTATTATTTTGTGGAACACATAAGAATGGTTTCATTATGAGATGGGTGGGACCTATATCTCCCTCCAATTCATCAGGTAAAGATTTATATCTCATGAGATACACGTGTCAGGAATGGAAGATTAATCCAGTTTAGTGATACATGACTGAAACGAGGATTGAACTCGGTTCAAAAATGGAATTTTTCAGCTAGGATATTCTTGGCAATGAGTTTTGACTACTAAGAAATGATTATCTATTATTATGTGTGTATGCCACAATGTTTCATGAATTTTGTTATGATTATTGGGATTACATTTCACTACTATGATTTATCTCATTTTATGATATTATGATCTCATTTGCAGGTTAATATTTTTGAAATGCTATGTTCTTATGAAAATTATATTTCCTTTGTTTACCCTTACTGAGCATTTGAGCTCACCCTTTTGTATGTTTTATTTTCCCCAGGTCATGATGAAAGGTATTAAGTAGGATATTCAAAAGGGACTCTAGATATGATGAAATAAATGAGAGACAATGTATATGCTTTACCAGTCGTTTATGTTTCCCTGTTTCTAAGGACATTATACCTATACGGTCCTATCATGGTTTTGTTTATTTGTTGTAATAAGTATGCTTAAATTTTGAAGTAATAACCATGTATGTAATTTATGGGTCATTATTGTCATGGAATTTGGAAATTCATAAAAATGAAACATTACCTCTTAGTGGTAAAATACCACACATAATTGTGAACAAATATGGAATCGTATTCATGAATATTTAAATTTTTCTCATGTGATACATCATATTAACAAATTAAATGGATTTATATGTAATTATACATTCCCTATCACATAATAACATTTCCAATCACTATATAATTCCTTATCCACCCATCACGTCATAACATTGACATTATCATGTATGCCAAATTTAATGTATATCAATCATGGACATAAAATAACACACAAAAATGAATTAGTTTCATAAAAAAGAGTATAAAATCATTAATAAACATTGGGGATAACAAAATAAATAAGTATAAATAATCTTGGTATAATAATTATCAATATTGAGTGAAGAAGAAACAATCTCATGAGAAATAAAATTTGTATTTTTGTAAAGAAGAGTTCTTTTGGAAAAATTATTGATTTTTTCAAAAAATATTAATGGAAACATGAATATCCAAGAAAAAAGGTGAAGGGAAAAAATAAATGATATTTACAGAGAATTATAAGAATATAGATACTTGAAATGTGGTGTAATAGGGAAAAACCAAAGAAATATAGTTTGGTTTGAGAATCCCCTTACATTATGTCTGAATAATTTTTTCACATTAATAAACAGTATAATCAAATTAAATTAATTAATTAATGAATCTAGAAACATTTAAACATGAAATTGATTCCTTATTGTACTATGAAGTTCATTTATGAGATATTTTTTCATGTAATTTAACTTAATTTCATTGTTCGAGGGTGTTCATTTTCATGGCATTTCATGAATACCTCTCTTGTATATAAGTAGGGATGATCATGTGAAATTAAAATAGTTTTCCAAAACTGTAGTTATTTTTTTTACTGAAATTTAATAATGTTAAATTATAATATTTATCATTTGGTTATATGTTATGAGTATGACTCATTAGATAAATAGTTAAAGAAATTGATTTGATTTATTTAGAGAATTTTATGACAATCACGAAAAGATATCATTTAATTCAATATTATATTTTTATATATCATGTTGAAAATTATATGAATTATAATATGTATAATAAAAATATATAAAAAATAATGATGGTTCTATGACCAGCCTTGAGGGTGGTAGTGAAAAATTTAAAGGCATCGTCCACGGTGGTGATAAATCGACAAACGAAAGACAATATTTTAATATTTTGAATAAAATAAAAATGGAAGATATTTGAAGATGAATTATTACATTATTATAATAATTGTATACTATATTAATTAAACTAGTGTTATAATTCCTCATTTTATGTAGAGGTTAGGAGAGGACAAGAAAATTAATGAAATTGAAAATAAAATAAAATAAAACAAATTTGGATTTTAGCTTTTGAATTTATCCTCATTGAGAAGCTGCATAGGGAAAAGATTTTGGTAATTTCCAAAGAACATGGGATCTTGGATTTGTGGGAGGGGCTTGGTAATAGGATTTCGTAAAATATATAAAAATATAATGTATTTGGAGTTTTGAGGAGAAGTGGTGGTGATTGGGGGTAATTATAGGGTGGAGAGGGGATTTTTAGCATTACTTTTTTGATTGGATTGTTATTCTCCATTAAGACAATGAAGAGATTAGAAAATATCGACTAATATATTAAAATAATTAAGGGGGTTTTATATTAAGAGCTTAAAATATCCACACATCATCTATGACTCTGTAATTTTTATTTTTAACTTTTATCATAAATTATCGTATTTTACTATACAATAAAAATTAAACTACAGTAGATTAATCTCAAAGATTCAACCAAAATCATTTTGATAATTTTGAAATAAAATGTGAACATCAATTTATGAATATATTTTTCTAAATATGATACAATTATGTTTTAATTAAAAACGTCATTTATTGAAAAAATACTTACTTTACAATAATAACTCGTTATAAAATACTTTAAAATTTTACATTATGTACCATTAAATTAATTTATAATAATAATAAAAAATATATTAATTTATGAATCTATTTTATGAAAAAAAAACTATTTTAAATCACTATATTAATTATGCAATTTAAAATTACCATTTCTATTTTATAAAAATACCGACACTTAATTAATATTTTTTAAAACATTTATTTACATATATTATACTGTAATTATATTTTAATATCATTAATATGATCCATAAATTTTATTTATACTTTAATATATTATGTTAATATTCTTTTGGCGAAATTACTATTCTTAATGGCCACATTACTATTCCAAAGGTCATGATACAGTTATATATGTATATGTTCCATAACAGCTATAAATAACACTTATTTCATTCATTAATAATTTATAATGTTTTTATTATGTTACCAATGTTATTAAATGTGGTTTATAATATGTTTCATAATTATGAGATGTTAATTTCCCTTGATAGAATTCTTGGTTTTAACATTGTTCCCCCCTTATGAATGTTTTTCCATGAAATTTAAATTTATATAATACGATGAAAACAAGTGAGGGATATTATGCTTCATCAATTCCTCTAAATCCCATGTTTATTCTTCATACTTATGGTTATGCTATAGTAATTTAACCAGGTGTGTAGTCTTGTGGTGTAGAACATTATATCTACAGTCGAAGATCTAAAATGGTTGGTCCTCATAAGGGAGACCAGTTTCCTACTATACAACCTATAGATTCACTACATGTGAGTAAACTGGTGTTTCGTTCCTCAATAAGTGTACATGTAATACTTTGTGTACATGATACCTGATTGGTGGACGTTCCGGTCGATGGGCCATTACTCTAAAATGATCAAGACCCTCAAAGGTGCTAATGTAATAGTGACTCAACTTTCATTTCTTCCCAAATCACATGATCCCCGTACAAGGAGATATCTCGATGAATAACATAGCTCCAAGCTCCATATCTACTTCCTATTGATGATTGTCTGTTTAGAATGTTTTTTCAAATTTTGACTTCATTGATGTGTTGTTGAATAGTTTTCACTGATTCCACCATTTCATAAACCATTTCTGGTCCTGGAAGCTTATATTCCCCAACTTCATCTAATCATGCTTGTGTTCAACTTATTTTCCAATAAAAGGATTCATATATATCCATTTGGATGTATGAGTAGAAAAAAAATTTGTAAGAGAACACTTCTCGATGTAGATGATGGTCTCATATCAATTTAAGTTCATAATATATTCGTTCAACATGTCTTCTAATGTTTGAATAGTATATGTTCTCATTATTAAAACATTACATAATATTGGGATAATTTACCAATTTTATTTTAATTAAAATAAAGTATTTTTTAAATGTTTTCTATTCAATATAATTAGGCCATTATTTATATATATTATCCCATAATCATATAAGAGTAATCTATCAAAATAGTATCCAATTTTTACCGAATGAAACCCTTTTAAAAATAAAACATTATTTATTTTCTGGATAAAAACATTCCTACTCCTTTCTTTCTCTAAATCTTTATTTTACCCTGTGAAAAAATTTTACAAGCATGGTATCAACATAAAATTTTTATCAAGAGATACAATATTAAGGAAAACATTTAACCAATATAAAATATGAAATCCATGAATATGTTTACAAACAAAATACTTTTCACAATTATGAAGTAGTAACTATTCTTCACCTAATATAAGATCATTGACTAACCTTTAAGAACAAAAATATTACCATAAAACCCATAGAAATCACACAGAACATATAAAAGGAAACTTTAGATACAATAATACATAAATTGAATAATTATACGACCAATATCCACATATATCACTCTTAAAAATGGAATAGCCATACAGTTGACTTCAATACCCAATGCATTAAAGGTCATATCATAACCAATAGTACACGGTTAATCATGTAACAACCAATATTTTTTTGTCATGTAACCAAAAATCTTTGGCTTATCACATAACCACCCATCAAATGTTCATGTACCATTATATAATCATAAAACATATTTGATTTCAATTATCATCATTTAACTAATAAAATATCATTTACAATAGGAATACATCATTTAATGTTATTGAAATATCCAATCAAATTTCTATAAAATTGTCAATACCAAAACACCCAAAATGGTAATATGAGATTTCTTTTCATTTAAAAAATCATTAAATCTTATAGAGGAAGAAAAATTTTAAATAACATTTATGGTTTCAGAGAAGTTGTTGTCACTGCAGTTGTCAAAAAAAATCCTTTTTTTCATTTAGTAAAAATGATTCGTAGAAACAATATTCCCTATGAACTAAATGTAAAATGGGTTTATTATACCCTTTATAAAAGAAGGTGGTGTAAATTATCAAAATATGCCTCAATGAAAGGAGAGTGAGATAAAGACCATTACCTTGAGTCCGACTCATCACGTACAATAGTTATGTACCTGAATAAAAATCGTAAGATAATTTATACTTGACTGAGAACCTTTTTTATGTTTATTATTATTTTTATATCACTTATTACCATGTTATAAAAATTACATATTTATTTAATTTCATATCAAATGTTTTTCCAATATTCAGTACTTGAATCAAAAATAAACTTGTTTTGTTGTAAATTATCCTTACGATAAAAAGTTAATCATATCCACAATATTATTAATGATTTAAATAATATATATATACAGTATATATGAATTTATAATATCCAAAATAGTTTGAGATAATTAATAAAATGCATCGTTCATGGGGACAGTAGGCTATACGTATGCATGAAAATAACTTATATTTCATTACAATATTAAAAGTATAACAATAAAATGGTAAGAATATTTTATAACTATTGTTATATTAAGGTCTTGTGTGTATCATTTATTTAATAAAACCATCCTTTATACATTCCATATATATAGGGAATTAGTCATATCACTTTGAGGGGTAGTTTTCCATAATTCCTCAAGCGAAATTATCATATTTACCCAATAGGGAAAGCATAAATATATTTTCTAAATAACAATTAAATAATAATAGAGAAAAAATAAAAATAATATATATGATATGTAAAATAATATCAATTATAATTTTCCCCGTGAGATGTGGATGGAAAAAATTGAACAATCATCATTGCGTGAGGTTGTAGATCATCAAACACTTAAACTGTATGTTCATTACCCATTAAATAGTGGTGTGTGTAAGTGTAGATCGAAAAAAATATCATAAAAACATACAAGTATATTTAAGATATTTTTTTTGTTATGTAATCCTATAATTTAAAAAGTTTAGGGACTAAATCATGCATATGAAACTCAAAAACATGACAGAAGCTGATAAATCTTAATCGGGTAACTTCTTTTGGTTTATACCAAAAGGATCCCATGGGAGGATTTCATCCATATGTGAAACTTATAGGATGAGGGGAGGCGTTCTATGATAATTTTTGTCTATGTATTTTTCGAGCCAAAGGTTTTTTAAAGTGTGAGTAATAGAGAAGAGATGGTACCTTTTTACAAGAGGGAGAAGGGGTACCCTTGGAAACTCATAAAATATTAAAATAATATAATTTTTTAATTAAAAGGCTCAAAATTAGATTTGTAGAATAAAAGATGATAATATAACCAAATACATCCATCCAATAGTTATTATACATGTATTTATTTTATTTTAAACCTTATCTTTTCAAGTTACCCTAAATTATTCTCTTTTAATTTTAATTGCTGTAATAAAATTTTCACTATTAAGAGGATATTATTGTTACTTATATGCGAAATATTTCTCATAATTGTACCCTTAATGAAATTTTTTGCCTTATCAAAGTAACTTTGGTATTTTAAAATATTTTTAATATTTTTGAATAATTTAATAAATTTCTATTTTTTTAAAACAGCGATTATGTCATCTTTTACACAATTGAATCAACTGAATTTGATTAAAATTTAATAAAAAAGATAACCTTGAAAAAATCATTTAATTGTCTTAATATATGACATATTCACCTATAAAAATAGTTTCTGACATAAATGAATTCAAATAATAGTTATTTTAATAAATATAAAATTATTTAACTGATTCATTAATTAATAATGCAGTCACTGCATCATCATTGTGTCACAATTAAATTAAATTATTTAATTTATAAATATTATAAATAAAATAACATGATGTAGGAAAAAAATTCTATATTTATATTGACATTTTATTGTCAAAGATATCACTTATATGAACCCATATTAAAATTTTTTATTTAAGAAGGTTTAACTTCATAACATATTTGTCATTAATTTAAATTAAAATATATAAGTGTCATACGCACACCCAAGTGTCTTATAACGGCCAAATTTGTGTTCAAAGTGTTTTTTAGGTCCACCATATCTCATACAATAGGATTAAGACAAGTGATATGGTAGTTTTATATTATGATAATATTATTCATGCCCTTAATAACCTAATTTACCCTTTAACCATGTTAAATAAAAAATTACAATATTACTATTCATCATTTTCAAAAATAAAACGAACTGATTTACATAATTTGGACTTTCTAATTATAAATATGGAATTTATTTTTCTAAATTAAAAACACATAAATTATATTAATTAATTTAATATTAATTCCCTTTGAGAAAATAGGAAAACATGTTTTTTTAAAATAAAAACCATTAAAAGATTGACTTGTGCTTATATAAAATTTCAATGTGAAATTACATATATTGACCAAATTGGATTAAATGATAAAATAAGAATATAATTGTAGTTTAAAATGAATTAAAATTACAATATATCAACAAAAATAAATTATAATAAAAGGTAGTTTTGATTTAAAAATGCAGTATTTTCACTATTTATTAAAATATGAATTTTATCAAAAAAATACGAAAATTTAATCCAAATTAAATTACGATGTTCCGATTCCAAATAAGAATTTTATTTTTCAAATAAAACACAAAAAAGGAATTTTTAAAAATGGTTTTCCCTCAATAGGTGGTAAAATGTCCTTTTAATAATGTTAGTGTAGTTTATGCTTAGAATAGGATTCATTCTCATTTTAAGCCTATGAAATTAATTGGATAAATATAAAAATATTTGAAAAACTTATGTAATCATGTTGTAGTTAGTTATATTCATTCCTATCAATACAATGGATAGGTGTTAGCTCCCTTTAAAATAATAATAATAATAATTTATTATTTTTTGGTACAACTCAATGTTTTATGTAATGTAAGATTTTGGAGAAACCCGTTGTTGTGTGTTAAGTACACTATTAGAAAAATTATCCCCTTTAATGTAAAATTAATATATTATTAATAAATTTTAATATATATTAATATTTATTATTCTATATATACATAAGATGTTACATCCTTCCCCAGTTTTGGAAATTGTGTTGCCAAAAAACATATTTATTTATCAAATAAGTGGAGGTTTTTCCCCCACATATCATTTTAAGATTCACACATTACCTCTTCAAACATATGGGTTTTCCAAAAATCTTTGCATGATGAATCACCTAATTTTGCAATATTTTCTCTCTATGATCATAAATATGTACTGGATATTCCACATAAGAATGATTATCTTCCAACAGAGCTAAACCTATAATAAAAACACAAGATCGATCCAGAATATACATTCATAACATTGAAATATGGAATAAATTGTGTGTCTAGGATAAAATCAAAGATAATGCCACTCAGTAGAGAATTTAACCAACTTTATCTATGATTTCATAGTGTCCAGTGATCCTCAGACTCAACATAATTTTTTTTCGAAAACATATAAAACTTTCCATGGTGTATGTTTTTGAAATACATGATCCCCTACCTTGAAAGAAAGATCCTTCCACAGGTTATTTGCGAAACATTTCTGCCTACTCTAAGATGTCCTCATCTGATTTTGAATCACCTGAACTTTTTTTCTACCTCTTCTACCAATTCTGGTCCCATCAATTTCCTTTCACCTAAAACACCCTAAAATTCTAAAGTTCAACAACACCTTACATATAATGCTTTAAATGGTAACATTTGTATAAGAGAATGAAAACTATTTTTAAAAGAAAACTAAAAAATGATAAATATTTTGATCTAACATTTCTTGGTAATCTATTGATCAATCACATAGAATAACATATGATTTCTAAATTTTTCCTTCTAACTGCCAATATGATTGAGGATGAAAAGAAGTAATGAAATTTAATTCAGTTCCCATTTAATTTTGAAGGCCTTTCATAATGTTATATGTTATCCCAGGATCACAATCAAAGAATGGTGGAGATCTCTGAGGTTCATATAAAAACTCTATCATAAACTGGGAATCAAAAAGAAAACATAATATAATCCCTTTACATGAATCACATTATTTATCAACGCTAAATTCAGGTAACATACCCTTCCAAGCCAATTGTACCATTTTCTACAACTCGTAATCTTTATTTTTCACTTTCTTAATTCTTTCTGATAAGGTTGACTTAATTTCCACATAAAAAAATAGGGGAATTAACTACACCAACAACATCCAATACAGAATTCATCAAATCAATAACCAAAGGATCACATTCTAAATGTATCATTGTTAATTTTGCATTAATTTTTTGACTTAAAGAAAAACCCCTTTATATTCATTTCCAAGATGGTAATGAATTGTGTAATCATAATCCTTTATTAATTCCAGTGATCTTATCTATCTCATATTCAATTCCTTCTATGTTAATATATACGTAAAAATGTTGTTATCAGTATATATTTCTCACATTACACCATATAAATGATGCCTTTATATTTCTAATTCCAAAATAGCAGCTCATCCCATATCATGTGTAGGGAAATTTTACTAATAAGGTGTTATATAATGGAGGTAATAATAAATTACTTGATCATTATTCATTAAAACACAACCAATTCATTTCAATGATTTATAAATGATAAAAAAATTCACCATTTCTGGAAGGCATGGCCAAAATTGGAGCATTTAACAATCTTCTTTTCATTTCCTGAAAACAATCATCGAATTTTATTTCTAGATAAACATTACTACCTTAACTGTTATCATAATTAGTGCACTAAATAAATGAGAAATTTTTTCAACAAACCTTCCGTAATTACATGATATTCCATGTCAAATAAAAATCTATTTGATATTGGTAGTTCGTTTCCACTATTCAAAAACATTTTTTTCAAAGGGTAAAAAGTAATGCCATATTTAGAAACAATATGTCCATGAAATGAAATTCTTCTCAATAATAATTAACACTTACTATAAATTCCGTATATTTTTACTTCTATTATGGTTTGAAAAAATCCTTATGTGACAGTAATGTGCCCCCTGACTTTTCTAATATACCAAAATATAATCTATAAAAACAACAACAAACTAATCCAAAAAATGATGAAAAAATACATTAATGAGATTCATAAATATAGAATGTTCATTAAGTAACTCAAATTGAATAACTACAAAATCATGATTCCAGTGTCCCATTAATAATTCTATCTTTAGAATTTAATCCTTCTTCACCTTCAGTTGATAATACAAAATCATCAAGTCAAACATTGAAAGATACTATGCTTCGTCGATATGATAAGACAAATCATTGATATGATGTAAATGACAAGTTTTCATAATATTTATGTTATCCATGTATCTGATGTCAATATATAGTCTTATATAACTATCTTACTTTTTCATAAATAAATCAAGGGAACCCCATGATGATGTGCTTGGTCGAATGAGACATTAATTGAGTAATTATAGCAACTATTTTTCCAACTCTAATAGTTCTTAATGATATATTTGATAAGGGGGTTTATAAATATGCTTAGCAGCATAAACTAAATAAATAGTAATTTCAACATCACTATTAGGGAAAATACTAAGTAATTCATCTTGAAAATCATTTATAAATTAATTCACTACTAGACTATTATAAATTAGAAATATTTTTTTCTTTTCCAAAAAATGAGAAAGATAAATTTCACATCCATATTTAATCAATATTTCATCTTCTTGGTATGTTATAAATGGTATGAAATCATTGAATAATACTTTATAATATTTAAAATCAATTTTATCATGATAAACTAAATTCCAATACATACCCAAAATGATATCAAATTCTACTTTGGGATGTTCAACAATATTTGAAAGAATGAATATCCCATTAATAATAATTATAATATTCTTTTAAATATTTCTTTCTTTAATAATTACACCTGTTGTCTTTATAAAAAAACTATATATTAGATTCATGAGGTTCTATTTCCAATGTACTTGTATATCTCTTGGTAGTGAATTAATGTGAAGATCTAGAGTCAAATATAGTATTGTAAAATTTTTAAGAAAATTGTAACATACATGTCACCACATCATTTGATGGTCCCACATCAACTATTATAGTAGAAAATGAATTTTCCAATTCCCTCATCTTTCAATCTTGCTGGTTTCCACCCAGGTTAAAACAATTTGGGAACACATTGGTATAATGTTTTATCACATTGAAATTAAAACATATTTTCATTAGTGTTTCATTGCATCTATGACCATATTACATACAGTTAGGAGAAATATGACAAGTGTTACCAAATCAAATTTTATTTACCAATGTAGAAAGGAATTATCATGGATGATTATTATGACACTTATCACAAGATAAATATTAATTTTTCTTAGATCCAGGATTCAATGAGGAATTAATTCCCATTACTTGAAAACTAGATTGCTTCAGTGTTTTCTCTCATAGAAGAAATGGTCATCAGAAAACTGCATTTATTCCCTCTCTACACATCCGACATGTTTCTCAATGCTTTTGAAATCATGAAAATCTAACTCTCATCAATATTTTGGCTTTAATACTACGTAAAAATGTGTAATATTACTATAAAAAACCCAACTAAACTTTGGTATGTACCCTAATTATCAGGTGAAATTTTCATCATATTAAGCAAACTAATATTCATACATTTTTCTCAATTGAACGAATTTCTTTTCCGCCCTAATTCGCAGAACATTAGGGAAATATTTCCCATGGAATATATTCTTAAATTCATCCCATTACATGGAGTCAATCTCTTCACCTCCTCTTATATTTTTAACCATTTAACACAATTAATTGGATTCTCATTCAAAATGATAAACTACAAGACTGTCCTTTTAATTTTCTATACACCACATTACATCATAAATCATTTCTAATTCATTAATCAACCCTTTAACATGCATCAGGTTAGATCATCCACTGATTGGTTGGGTATATTGCATAATGGAATTCCCTACTATTAAAATATTCTTATATGGTTGGTCTGGTTGATATCATGCATAGAAACCATTAACATTTATATCCTACGTCAACTAATCCATCATAGAAACAAATAGTTCAGTTCTGATTCTGACCATCATAATATGTTTATTTTGAAAGTTATTTCCATTTGTATGCCTTCACAGCACAGTTGTCATGTTTCCTCTATGGTAAGACATTATAGAAAATAAATATCATAGATGAAACAACCTGGTAATATTAAAATTCTATATCTTTTCAAATTGACCATAAAGTATAAATATTCTATGGATATTATATTAAAAATATTTTAACCTCTAATATTTTCTAAACTGACCACAAAAACCAACTAAAGGGCCCAACCATAATATATTACATAATATTAATATTATTCAATAATTTTAATTAAATTTTCATCAAGGATCATTTCATGTTTAGTGTTTAAAATAATTAGGCCATTATTAATAAATATCATCCTATAATCAAACTAGAGGATAATATCAAATTAGTATCAATTTTTACACCAATGGAAACACTTTTAAAAATAAAACAAGATTTATTTTCTTTATAAAATCCTTATTTAATTATTCATTTCTCTTACTAATAATTATACCATGTGAAAACATTTTAAAAAGAAGGGATGTGAATAAAACTATCATTAAGGGATACCCAAAGAATGAAAACATTTATTCTTTCTAAAACATGAAAACCATGAATACATTTTCATAAGTAATACTTTTCACCGTTATGAATTAATAAATATTATTCACTAAATAAAAGCACATTTCATACAATTTAGTAACCCAAATATTGCCATAAAATTTAAATAAATCACTCATGAAATATAAAAGTAATCTTGTAACATAATCATAATTAAATGTAATAACTATATGGTCGAACTCCATACATATCCGTATTACAAATGGAAAAGAAATACAGGAAACTTTCATAGCCAATGAAATAGTGTATATAATGTGACCACCCATCCATTGATTATCATTGATCCACTAATATTTGGTTTATCTTGTAACCACCCATATTTGGTTTATCACGTAACCACCCATCAAATGTCCATGTAAAATTATATATTTATAAAACATAAATGTTTGCAATTATCTAAATTTCAATCATAAAATTTCCCTCGCATTCACAAGAATTCAATTCAAGATATTGATATATTAAATCCACATTCAAAAAAAATTTCAATACTAAAAAACTGAAAAATAAAATTATGTATTTCATTTCCTAAAAAAACATTAAATCTTATAGTGGATGCAAAATATAAAATAACTATTATGGTAGTGGAGAAGTTGTTGTCACCATATACATTAAATAGGTTCTTTTTTGACATTCAGTAAAATTATATAAAGAAAAATTATTCCATTTGAATTAAAATTTGATGGGGATTATTATATATTGTATAAATGAAGGTTGTGTATATTTTCAAAATATGCCTCAATGAATGAAAATTGAGATGAAGTCATTTCCTTTGAGTCTGACTCGTTACATACAATTTTTATATTCCTGAATAATAAAATTATATTAATTTATTTTTTATTGAAAACCTCATTCATGATTATTATATATTTTATATCACTTATTACCCAGTTATGAAAATGTTATAATTATTTATGTTCATATCAGATGTTTTTTCAATATTCGGTACATAATTTGAAAATGAACTTGTTTTGATGTAAATTATACGTTGTTAAAAATTCCATCATATCTATATATTATTAATTATTCAAATATCATATATATCCAATATATTTGTATTTAAAATATCTATAATATTTTTTTATAATAAATGAAATTCATCGTTCAGGGAAACGGTATATTGTATGTATGCAAGAACGCTACAACCATTTATAGTAATATTTAATGAATAATAATAAAATTATATGTTTATTATATTTATAGTGATATATTAATTTCATTTATGTCACATATATTTAAAAAACCCATCCTTAATTCATTCCATGTAAAATGGGATTTAGTCATATCGCTTGGAGGGGGTGGTAGTCCAGACTTCCTCGAACAAAATTATCATATTTGCACTACATGGAAAGCATAACAGTGTGTTCTCCATAAAAATTTGATAATCATAGTGGAAAAATAAATATTATATATACCATATTTAAAATATTCTCCATTATAATGTCCACCGTGAGAGGTGTTTCTGAAAAATTGAATAGTCAATGTTTCGTGAGGCAATAGTTCGGTGTACATAGAAATAGTATATTCATTACCCATTAAATTGAGGTGTGGGTAAGTGTTGATAAAAAATAGAATAAAAAAACTAGTATATTTAGGATACTGGTTTTGTTAAGCAATAATAGATTATTAAATTATAAGTGAGTGTTGAATGGAAATGAAACTAAAAAGCATGAGAGAAGATGTTACCTCTTAATCGAGTAACTTCTTTTGGTTTATACCAAAGGATTTATGGGAGTATTTCAACAATAAGTGAGGATTCTAGGACTAGGGGATGGTTTATAGGAATATATTCAAGCGGATATTGACCCAACCTAAGGGTTCATGATTTTTTATTATTAGATAAGAGATGGTACCATTCTGTAGGATAGGGAAGGGGCACTAAATTATTAAAATAATATAAATTAATTTTTTAATTCAAAAGGATAAAACATAAGATATTTCAATGGTAATATGAGTAAATTTCAAAATCCTATCTTCAAATAATTTTTAGACATGTATTGATTTTATTTTAATCATTATCCGTTGGGTTTAAAATTTATTATTCTCCATTAATTTTAATTATAGTAACAACATTTTAATTATTAAGAGGATATTAATTTTACTTATATGGGGTAAATTTTCCATTATTGGAAACTTAAATAACATAATGATATTTTAATATTCACTTTTTTATTTTAAATGTTTTTTATATTTGTTAAATAATTTAATAAATTTCTATATTTATAACACATCAATGATGTCATGTTTTAAACTATTCATTTTATTGAGTGTATTTAAAATGAAAAAAGAGAGATAACATAAAAAAATATTTAATAGTTTTATAACATGTCATATTTTTAGTGACCCTATCCTTCCTTATATATTAAAATACATGATTTTAAGCATAATTATACATCAAAGTACAAGCCAAGGATCATTATGTCTAGTGTCTTGGAAGACTAGGTACATAAAGAAAAATACATGGGAAAAACACTACCTTATTTAATGCCATAAAGAGCTTATAACATCCCTTGACCCATTATGTTTTCATAGGGTACCTTGGGGAACACATGAACAAAGGGATGAGCTAAAAATACTTGAAAGGGAATGAACATAATAATATAGATTAAGCACATTAGTTAGGAGTCATGACATAATGCTATCAAAAGTATAGAACATATAAAATCATACCATAAAAACATGGTATCATATAAAAATTATATTATATAAATAATGAAGAATTATAAAACATGTCTTTACAATGGGTCAAAGATAACCACCAATGCAATTTCCTATTTATGTAAGGGTTAAGGCTAACTGCCATTCTATATTCCTATTTTATTATGGGTCAAAGATAACCGCCAATCCAACTTCACAACGCATCTCATGAGACTTAACATTATACAACACATTGGAGAGCTTTCTGGGTGCACCCATCTCAAATGTTTCATGATTATTCTTTAAAAAAATAATCATACATTATCAACCATCCATAAACACAAGGGTGCCATTTGAAAGAATTGGGTTCCCCAATCACGACATAAGGCACAACCAATGGGTGTATCATGAAGATGTCCATGAGAGAATGGTATTAGAACATATATTGACATTCATAAGGTGATATAGGCATATAACATGTTATGTGATTTCAAATATAAGTGACACTATATAATAAATATATTTGAGAAATTTTAGTATTAAAATATTTTTGTGCGGTTTTAAGTAAAATACTATAGGGATTTTAAAATGTAAAAGAGAAAAATCTTTTACATAAAACTAGAATTTAACTATTAAGGATTTTATAATATAAAGAATTATTTTTTAACGACAATGGTGGCTGAAAATAGAAGATAATTTTCACATGAAATTGGGTAAAATTTTGTGAAGTTCCCTTAAAAAATATTTCTTATTGGGAGTATCAAGGAAGAAATCACTTAAAAGAATGTATAACCTCAAAACGGAATGAGGGATGTATATTGAAATATGGGTTTGGATCATATAAAAATAAATTTGAATTTGTACTTAAATGTAAAATACATCTTTATTTGGGTAGGAAAAGATATAGAGAAACCCAAATGAATAAAGGCGGTTCAGGTAGAATTCCTTACAGATTATCAGCAAGATATCAGGTGTACATAAAGGGGAATAAATGTGATATAAATGTATTTATAAACATTTATACATCATTAGGACAGTATGGGGGAAATGCATAATCATACCTCATCACTAGTAGTTACATAAAATGGCATAACATAGAGGAAAATATTCAATAAAAGTGAAATGGAGAGGATCAAATACCTTAATTGTGGTGGTGATATTTTCTTAATATTAATGACAAGAATAAACAAATTAGGTTTATTAATTAATAATTACAGAAACTATTATATATGTAATTGATTTATTATAATCATTTTTATCATTTAAGGCTTTTTTGATTGGTTATAAGTTTCAATTTAAATGTTCGGGTCCTTTTCCTTGCATGGTTATTAATGAACGTTTCATGATCAAATAAACACAAATAATGAAAGTGGTTGTCCAAAATTTATGTTTTATTCTATTTGGGAACATCCAGGAGATTAATTGGTTGAAAATTCTATTTCTTTACTTAGAGTGAAGTTTAGTTATTATATAGAACCTTAGTGACAATCATTTTTGTTAAACGGCGGGTATGATTACAAAGAACTGGTTTTTCTTTATAACATAATACCATATATAAAAAGGATTATAGAAAAATAACAAGGATATATTTAATATATATTATTATGGTTCAACCATAAAACAAATTTTTTCTTGACCTGAATTAATGGTGATAAAATAAATTGATAAACTGTTGTCCTAGGATATGCTAGATTAGCACATCTGAAACGATGATTTAATTTATTTCAAATAAAATATGGGGAAAGGAGGGATAATAATGAAATATCCCATTCTCATAAAAAAATTATAGTAAATTTATGTTACTAGATTTATCATATTATTTATCTGAATTTATGTGAGGAAATAAACAATAAAAGAAAAGAACATAAAAGGAATAAAATAATTTGAAAGAGGAATTTACCTCTTGAGTTTAACTCCAATGAGAAACAATTAAATGGAGAGTTTTGTTATTTTTAAGAGACATGGGGATTTTTGACATGGGAGAGGGGATAGAGGAGATATTTAGACAAAATATGGGAATTTCACAAGTATTTAGAGGAGTAGAGAGAAGAGGGAGTGAGGGGGGTTTCATAGAGGAGGAGAGGATGGTTTTCATAATATTATAATCATTAATTTATCAATTTTTCACCAAAGAATAAATAGTAAGTATTCCATGACCAATATTATTAATAAATGAATGTTATTTAGAACTAATTGGTCTTACATCAATATATCATCATCAATGAATCAATAAATCCATTATTTATCCTTTATCAAAAAAAATTTATTTTACAATTCATAAAAAATTCATGTATTTTAAAAAAGTCTAAAAAAATCACACTAACCATTTTTTTCATGTAGAATCGAAAAATGAAATAAAATTTTCAAATATAATTTTTTAAATATTATTAATTTAATGTTTAATTAAAATCTTATTTTATTATTAAAAAAATTGTTTAAAACCATTAATTTACATATTCTAAAAAATAGGTACATCATTCTTTTACGGGAATATAATTTTTTTACTATAATGGGTAAGGTTACTATTCATATGGGTAGGTTAATGATCCACAATAATTATGTTTTTTTATCAGACTCCAAAAAACATACTGAACGCAATCGGATATGTTAAATTTTTGAAATTCCAAACACAGAAGTGACAGAAGTATGTTTAATGGTCACATGGAACATATTAGTTCATTATGATATGATTTCATGTAATTATATTCTGTATTGATAATATTTGAAATTCCAGTTATAAAAAATTTGGTTGTAACATTCTTCCACCATTAATAAATTTCAGCCTTAGAATTTCAGTTTACATTCTATGAAAAAAATTGGTGTGGTACTGTTCATTGATCACCTACCCCAATTCCCATGTTTCCTCATTGTACTTATTGTTTCTCAATAGTACCTTGACTAGGTGAGTAGTCTTGTTACATAGAACGTTATCTCTAGGATCCAAGATCCTCACTGGCAGCTCCTCATAGGAAATATCATCCTCTAACTTTACCACCTAGGAAAATAGTACATTTGAAGGGTCTAGTATGTACTTCATTAAGAGGGATAAATGAAATAAATCATTTAATTTTGATATAGTATGTGGAACTTCCAGTTGATAGGTCACATTTTCGACATGGTCAAGAATCTCAATAGGTCTGATGTACATGGGACATAACTTCCCTTTCATTTCCAACCACATGACCTTCTTCCACGGAGATATGCATAGAATTACCATGTCTCTGACTTTGAACTCAAGGTCTTGTCAATGACAATCTACATAACTATTATGTCGAATTAGGGATGACATTTTATGTTGTTGAATGATTTCCACCTTCTCCATCATTTATTCGACCATTTCAGGTCTTAACATCTTAAGCTCACTGACTTCATCCCTACACCCCAGTATTCTACACCATTTCCAATAAAGGGCTTCATATGGTGACAAATAGATGCTTGAGTGGAAACTATTTCTATATGAGAATTCAACTAGTGGATGATGTTGGTCCCATACACCTTTTAATTCCACAAAACATGATCTCAACATTTCTTCTAGTTTGTGAATAGTTTTCTTAGATTAGACATCAGTTTGAGGATGATAGGTTGTACTTATGTATAGTTCAGTTCTTAGTGCATGAATGAGGCTTTTCACAAACATCAAGGGGAATCTAGGATCATGATCAGATACTATAGATAATGGCACTCCATTAATTATAACCATTTCATTTTGGTAAATTGGATCCTGTTGATCCAATGAGAAGTCATCTTGAATCATGATAAAGGGAGTTGTATTTGTAAGATGATCCACAATGACCCATATATCATTGTTTCCATTAGATGTCCTTGGATGTTTAGTGACCCAGTACATGGTAATGTTCTACCACTTTCATGTTGGTATGGGTAGTGGTTTCATCATCCCCTTAGACTTCTGCCTCTCAGCCTTCACTTGCTGACATACTATGAAATTTGATATATATTAAGCAATCTACCTTTTTACATTGTATGTCCAAAAGTTTTATCAGAGATCTCGATACATCTTTGTGCTCCCTAGGTGGATAGAGAAGGTTTAGATATGGGAATCATTCAGAAGATCCTTCTTTATCTAGGGATCAGATGGTATACATAATCTTGACCCAAATTATAAAAATCCTTCCCCGTCAATTGTGAATTCATTGTATTTTCCATTTCTGATAGCTTCCACCATTTTCATAATTTCAACATCCTTTCATTTAGCATCTATTATTTTATCCAAGAGAGATGGTTGGGCATTCATTTGAGAAATTATTGACAATTTTCATCCTTTAATGATTCCAATGTCCATACTCAGACAATCTAAGATGATCAAATAATTTTCAATTCTCATCATTGATAATGAGGCAGTATCCTTTTTAATTAGATCATATGCCACCTTATTTTCCTTAACATGATGATAGTGTATTGTGAAGTCATAATCCTTGACGATCTATATCCATCATCGCTATGATATATTAATCTCATTTTGTGGGAATATTTATTTGTGACTCTTGTTGTCAGTATATATCTCACACTTCTCCCCATAGAGATAATGCTGTAAGATTTTCATCGCAAAGATCACCGCTGCCTACTCCAAATCATGCATAAGAGATTTTTTCTCCAATAATTTCAGATTCCTTGAGGAATAGGATATCGCTTTATCATTTCTCATTAGCACACCTCCAAATACCTTCTTAAAAGTATCACTTACTCCAGAAAATGTTCTCCACTTGTCAGGAGTGTGAGTAATAGCGAAGTTGTAATCCTCTTTTTCAACTCCTTGAAATATTATTCACATTCCTATGTGTATAAAAAAATTACTCCATTCTATGTCAGTGTAGTCATTGGGGTTGACAATGGTGAAAAGTTCTTCACAAATTTTCGATAATATCCAGATAGAACCAAAATGTGGCAGATCTCTGATATAGATGATGGCCTAGGAAAATCTTAAATTTCCTTTATCTTGGAAGGGTCTAAAAATATATTATTTTTGGTGAAAACATTCCCCATGAATGATACTTCTTACATTCATAAATCTCATTTATTGTAATTTTTATATAACTTCTCCCTTAGAAAACCCAATAACACAATAATAAAATGCTCCTAATGATTCAAATTTTTCTTAGAGTATATCAGAATATCATCAATAAAGAAAACAAATAATTTTTCAAAGTAATCTATAAAGACTCTATTCATTAAATCCATTAAAATTGCTAGAGAATTAGTGAGTCTGAAGGGCATCACTATGAAATAATATTTTCCATATCATGCTCGAAAGGTTGTCTTGTGAATATCATCCTTCCTCGCCTTTAGTTGGTGATATCGCTACTACAGTTACACCATAGTGAAATAACAATCCCCCTGAATCTGATCGAACAATTCATCTTTCCGTGGAAGAGGACACCTGTTCTTTATTGTGATTTTTTGAGCTCATGATAATGAATGAAGAGGTGCATTGATATACCCTAATTTTTGATGAAGAGGACTGGCGCACCGCATGTTAAAGTAACCGGGAATATAAAACCGTTCTCTATATTATTTTCTAACGACTTAATCATCTTTTCCATATCTATGGTGGACATTCGGTATGTTTTCTTAGAGATAGGAAGATATCTACATAAAAGTTCAATTGAGAACTCAGCCTCTCATTCAGAAAGAATATCGGGGTAATCTTCAGGGAATACATCAGTGTAATCCCTTGAAATAGAGATATATTCAAGCATTATTTTGTCCTTTGTCTCAATCATTTGATCTATATATGCATTCTCACAGGGTAGCAATATCCACACTTGAGATTTTGACTCTAAAATTGATTCATCTTCATCCTAAAATTTATAAAGAAACAAGGGATGCTTCGGGATGTGACGTGTGATCTCTCTTTCCATATAGTTGATGTTGTCTACTTATAATGATTTTCATTCCATGACCTAGATCAGATTGAACTATACTAAAGGATGTATGAAGATATTTTCGGGGAGGTTCAGAATACATACAATAACTATGGAGGAGATATAAATCATGGATGCAAAAATTTCCCCTTTCGTTGTTCTCACAGATAACATTTAATTTGAATTTTGAGGTTGTGATTGAATAGTTCTACTAAACATGAATGAAATGAAAGGATGCATAGAACCAAAATCAAATAGTATGTTCACTATTCTTGAATCAATAACAATTGTTACATTAACCACATAATTTTCCGACTCTACCATAGTAGTAGTGATTGCATAATCCCTTCATTGTTTCCTTGGAGGTTGTTGTTTATTTCACCCAACAACCACTGGCTTTGGGAAATTGTTTACATAATGCCCATGCTCTTTGCAATTGTAAAACTGCACCACTAGATGAGAATTGATCTACAACCTTCTTTTATTCATCTGTATTAGAGGGATTTTTCAAATCCCTTCAGATGTTTTTACCATGATGACTAAACATTCCACATTAGAAGTAATTCTTAGTTCCCTTCAGACAGTTCCCAGAGTGATTCTTCCCACATCTTTTAAAAGCAGAAAAGTCAAGCTTCTTTCTATCATGGGATTTTTTTTCAAAACACCCATATTGTTCTACATTTTCCGCTTCTTGTCACTGGGTCCATGAGACCACTAAGAGTCTCTAATCTCTATTTTAACCTTGAGGGAACAACGAACAATCACTTCATAAATGTCGAAGTCTCAAATCACCAATTTTTTTCTAGAATCGTCTTTAGTCCTCTAAATAAGAGATCCCACATGCATTCGGTGTTCATGACAATGCCATAGGGGTACATTTCATGGCTATTTATGTTTTCTTATTACGCCCTTATGGAATCATCTTCTTACTATTTGAGTATGAGGAACTCTACTTCTATATTGAGATAGTGAGTTCGAGGAGAATATTTGTTGAAAAACATCCTCATGACATCCACCCAATAAATGGAATGAATTTCATCTTGGGAATTTTTATTCATTATTAGTTTGTACCACATATCAGCTACTGCATCAAAATGGTAGACCGAAAGTACAACATTCTCTTCTTCCAAACACTGGAGGATAGAGAATATCTTTTCGATGGAGTTAATCCATTGTTCTACGAGGAGGGGATTAGATGATCTGCTAAGCATGGGAGGCCTTTTACACCTAAATAATTCTATGGAAACATTCTCTTTCCTTACACGAGGAATGAGTTCCACATGATTCAATTTATTATTCATAACATGAGACAACTGAGAAAGTGCTGTCATAAAATTTTTAGCACATTCTCCTGTCATATTTGGCATATCATTAAAGAAATCATCACATTGCCTATCACATTAGTTGTTGGAACATGTTCTTATATTTTTTTCATTTACTACTATAAAGAATTAATAATTAGAGGGCTTTAATACATATCCACTGAGCATAAAATGTAATCTTTGAACATAAAAGTATAAAATTATAGACGAGAAGTATATCCTAGATTTTGATTCCTTAGGTCTAAATCTAGGTTATCCTCAATCTATCTCTTAACATATTTTCTAATGGAAGTTTTGTCCCATAAAAATGGTTTGTACTAAGATCAAGAATCTACCAAAGCATATTCCCTCTCAGTTTCGTAACTAAGAGTGTAGAAAGGTCTATTGTTGTGCAACAGTTCCCCTTTGAGTCTAACTCAAAACGGCGTTTCTTGTTTTTACCCCAAGATATTTTTGTGCCAGATTTGACTATACATGTTCTTATCCAGCCATAGATTTATTTCCTTTATAATCCATTTCATAAATACTCAACAAAATATCAGAATGTTTTATTTTATATAGTCTCATCATTAATGTTCTTACAAAGGTGCTCTATTCCTAATATCCAAAAATAACAAGACCATTTTTTTATACAAACTATTTGAAACTAGACTATTTCACATATGACATTACATGATTTTAAGAATAATTAAACATTCGAGTACAAGCCAAGGATTGTTATGTATAGTTTTTTTGGAAGACTAGGTAAATAAAATAAAAAACACGGGGATAAAAAAACAACATTATTTAATCTCCATAAACGTTCCTAACTTCCGTTGAGCCCTTACATCTTCATTGGGTACTTTGGGGAACTGTTGAACAAAGGGATGATCTAAAAAGACCAGTTTTTGAATGAACACAATAATATAGATTAATCATATGAGTTAGGAGTCATGTCATAATGATATCAAAAGTATGGAACATATTAAATCATATCATATAAACATGGGATAATATAAACAATCTAATCAAATAAATGTGGAAGAATCATAAAACATGTATTTAGTATGGGTCAAGGCTAACCACCAATTCTATTTCCCATTTTAGTATAGGTCAAGGCTAACCACCAATCTCGATTCCCATTTTAGTACGAGTCAATCCTTACCGAAAATCCAATTTCACATCGCATTTCAAGAGACTTAGCATTACAAAATTAATTGGAGTGATATCTGGGTGCACCCATCTAAAAATTATCATGAATATTATTTCAGCATAAATAATCATATATCATCAACCATACATAAACATAAGCCTTCCCACAGAAAGAATTGGGTACCACAATCTTGGCATAAAGCACAACCAATGGGTGTATCATGAAAATTCCCATGAGAGAAAAGTATTATAAACTACATGGAAGTTGATAAGGTAAAATAAACATATAAAATGGTATGTTTGACAAATAGAAGTTAAAACATGTATAACATGTATTTGAATTTTTTTTCATTAAAACATTTTTGTGCGGTTTTAGGGAAAATACTATAGGGATATGAAAATAGAAAAAAGAAAAATATATTACCTACAAATAAAATTGAACTGAAAAAATTTCATTATAAAAAGTCTTATTCTATAATAAAAGTAGTTTTTTAGAAAAGAGGATAATTTTCACATGAAATTGGGTAAAAATTTGGGAACTTCCCTTAAAACTAGATTGCTTATCGGGAATTATAGAAGAAGGAATAACATAAAAGCATGTATATACATGAAAGAGAATGAGGTATGGATATTAAAATACTAATTTGAATCATATAAATAGTATGTATAAGTTATACATAGATTGAAATTAAAACTTTATTTCTGTAAGAAAAAAGTTAGACCAACAAGAAGGAATAAAGTCGGTTCGGGTAAAATCTCTTATGGATTATTAACATGATATCAGGTGTACTAAATAGGGATTAATGAGAGAGAAATGGATTTACAATCTTTTATATATCAGTAAGATTGTATGGGGGAGTTGTGTAATCATACCACATCAATATGAGTTATACAAAAGGGAATAACATAGAGGACAATCTTGAATAAAAGGGAAACGAAGAAGATCCTTACGTTATGTCAGATGGGGATATGTTAATGAACTTAGTGACCCGAATAAACCAATTAATTTTATTAATTAATAAATATATAACCTTTTATATATTTTATTGATTTTTTTAACCCCTTTTTGTTCATTCAATACCTTTATGGTTGGTTATAAGGTTCATTATCATTGTCCGGGTCCATTTTCTTTTTTGGTTTTTAATGATCGGTTAATGTTAAGATAAAAAAGTATAATGATAGTAGATGTCCAGAATTTATGTTTTATGATATTAGTGAACATAAAGTAGAATAAATTATTTTAAATTTAATTTGGTTACTTATAGTGATGTCTAATTATTATATAGAACCTTAATGACAACTATTTCTGTTAAAAGGTGGGTTTCATTACAATCAACATGTTTTGCATTATTATTTAATACAATAATTAAAAAAGGTTTACAGAACCATAATAAGCATTTATTAAATGTATAATAATTAGGTTCAATAAGAAGAAAATTTTTTCCATGACCATAATTCCACATGATAAAAGAAATTGATAAACTGTTTTCCTTGAATTTTCTAAATTAGCACATCAGAAACATTGCTTTCATTTAGTTCAAATAAAAGATGGGGAAAAGAGGATTGATAATGAAATATCCCATTAGCATAAAAAAATTCTAGTACATTTATGTTACTGGATTTATTGTATTAATTGGGTGAAGGGATTTGATGAATGAAAAAATAAAATAAAAGAACATAAAAGAAATAAAACATTTTGAAAGAGGAATTAACTTCTGGAGTATTTATCCTTTGAGATCCTCATAAAGGAAGATGTTATTTTATTTTCATGATACTGGGATCTTATGGATGTTGGGGAGGATCCGGGGGAGATATATGGAGAGAATATTGGCATGGAACAAGGCTTGAGTGGAGTGGAGAGAAGTGGGGGTGATTGGGTTTTTTTATAGTGGTTGAGAGGTTGGTTTCCCTAATATTATAATAATTAATTTATTATTTCTTCACTAGAAAAGAAATAATAAATATTCCATGACCAAGAATAGTAATAAATTCATGTGATTTTTACCTAATGAGGCTTACATCTGCAGTTCATCATAAATGACTCAATTAATCCATTTTTTAGCATTTATCGTAAATTCTCGTATTTTACAAATCATAAAAAGTTCATGTATTTTAGAAAAATATCAAAAATTCACCCAAACCATTTTTTGACATATAGAATGAAAAAATGAAAATCCATTTTTCAAAAACAATGTTCTAAATTTGAAATATTTAATATTTATTTAAAATTATATTTTATTATAAAAACCGAGTTTTAAAACATTCATTTACTTATTCTAAAATATTGGTACATCATAATTTCAATTGAATATTTTTTGTATACTATAATAGGTATAGTTACAATTCATTAGGGTATATCACTATTCATAAGGGTAACATCACTATTTATAATTCTATGTTACTATCACCAAAAATTATGTTTTTTATATCAGACTCCAAATAACATACTCATCGTAACCGTGTATGTCAGATTTTCGAAATTATAAACACAAAAGTGATAAATTATGTTTATGGGTCACATAGAACATAATAATTCATTATTATAAGATTTCATTTGATTATATTAAATATTCATAAAGGGGGAATTTCTTTTTATAAAATATTGGCTCATTACAATATTTACCAATTAAAATCATTTATGAAATCAATTATATCAAATAATATTTATTTTAACATTTATAATATCAATTATTTGAGCACTTTGTTAATAAAAGCAATCACTTCTTGATCATTGTGTCATAATTAAATTTAATTAATTAATTTCTAATAATTAAAAATAAAAGACCATGATTTAAGAAATATTTTTATATTTTTAATTACTATTTATAATAGTATAGATAACTTACAAAAACCCATATAATATTGTTTTATTAAGAATATTTCTGTTTATAACATATTATCATTGAATTTAAAAGATAAAAGTTTCATAATCACACCCAAGTGGCTTCCAAATGAAATTTTTTTATTTCATGTGTGGTCATGGTAATCCACATCTCATCCAATTGTATTAGGACAAGTTTTAGGGTAGTTATATATTAATAAAATATTATCGTTCCCTTAATTACCTGATTAATCCTTTAACGATGGAAAATAAAAATAATTTTTAATGTTACAATTGACCATGTAAAAAATAAAAGAGACCTATTTACATAATTTGGACCTTATAATTCATTATATGGAATTAATTTTTCCAAAATCATTACTTATATGTTTTAGTGATAAATTTAAAAATAAGTCTCATTGTCAAAACAATAAAATGAGTTATTTTAATTGTAAAACCCATCGAATTATTGACATGTGTTTATATGAAATTTCAATGTGAAATTACATCCAATAAACAACATTATATTAAATGATAAAAATAGAATATAAAAATACCTTTAAACTAATTAAAATTATAATCTATCAATATAAATAAATTAGTTGAAAATGCAGTTTTAAATTAAAAATGAATCATTTGTCACTATTCATTAAAAATTGAATTTTACATGAAAAATACCCTTATCTCATCCAAAATATATTTTGATATCCTAATTATAAATAAGATGTTTATTTTTACCATTAAGACATATAATAGTGGAAAAACTATATTTAAAAATTGTTTTCAATAAAAAGTTAGTAAAATTACATTTTAAAAATATTAGAGTATTTTATGATTAAATTTGGTTTCATTCGAGTTTTAGGCCTCTAAATTTTTTAGATAAATGTAAAATTATATAACAAATATGTGTAACCATATTTTAGTTTGTTCTGTTCATTATTACTAAAAACATCTTGGAGTTAACTACAATTAAAAAAGATTATAATAATACTGTATTATTTTTTCGATATAACTCAATGTTGTGTGAAACGTAAGATTTCAATGAAACCCATTGTTGCTTGATATGTTTTGGAAAAAGTATTCCCTTTTATGTAAATTATTATCTTATCCAAAAATATAAATAGATATGAAAATTTATTATTCTATAAATACCAGGAATGTTTAAAATACCTTGTTCATATTTTCCATTAACTTTAGGATGATAAGTCATGATGAAGTTCAACTCAGTGTTTACAGCATGATGGATACTTTTCAAAAACATAGAGTTGAATCTCATATATCATTTTGATATAATTTACTATGGTACTCTATGAAGCATTTCCACTTCTCTAATATATATTCACAAAATATGATCAATTTAAAAGTCCTATTGAACTGAGATAAATCTAGATTTCCTTGATAGATGATCCACAATAACACATTCTTCATTGTTTCCTTTTGTTGTCTTCAAAAGTACACTAATAATGTACATGATGATGTTTTTTATTTTCCATGTTTGCATGTGTAATGGTTATATCATCCCCTTATACTTATTTAGTTTAGCCTTCAATTACCAACATACCATTATCTTTGATGTATGTTGGACGATGTCTTTTTTTATTTGGTCCCGCCAATAGTTATCTTCGAGATCTCTATACATATTTATGCACCCAAGGTGAATAGAGAAGGATAAACCATCTAAATCATTTATAATCTCCTTATTTATCTCATGATTTGATGTTTCAAATATAATTTATCCAAATAATGTAATACATTTATCATATTTTATGAATTGTTATCATTTCCCCTTTCAGATGGCTTCTACCTCTTTCTTAATTTCGACATGATTTCTTTGATTATCCTTTATATTCTCTATGAGGGATGGTTGAGAAATAATTTGAGAAATATTGGTGATTTTCATTTCGTAATGATTCCCAAGTCCATCATTTCAAAATCAATTAATAATGGATCATTATCAATTCTGGTTATTGATAATATTGCATGATATATTATATTTAGAGCATCAAACACCTAATATTGTTTACTTTTACGGTAGTGGATTGAGTAGTTATAATCCTTGATGAGCTCTAAACATCCTTTTTGGAGTATATTCAGATCCTATTATGTGAATATATATTTGAGGACCTTTTTATCGATATATATTTCACACATATCACTATAATTATAATACCACCGGATTTTCTTTGTGAAGATCACAACTACCAACTCCAAATCAGGAATTGGATAGTTTTACTAATTATTTTCTAACTACCTTTTGGCATAGTCTATCAACTTGTATTTTTCACCTTAAAAATAAATAATACCTTAATCTAATTGTTTTTGTATACCAAAACGTGTTCCCCACTTTTCAGAAGTGTAAGTATTAGTGAAGTGATAATTTTATTTTTTAATCATTGAGGTAGTATTGACATTCATTGGTCTATACGAACTTCTATCCCTTCAAATTCATATTTATTAGTGGGATTAAAATTCATAATAATTTTTCAACATGTCTTTGATAATACCAATATAGAACAAGGATGTAATTCTTCGGCCCTAGTTACCTAGATTCGGTGCATTATTACATAACATTGTCATGATCACAAGAAGTATTAAATCTCGAAAGACCGATTGGTTTAGTAGACTTGGAAACAATAGATATATTCATAAGTCTTAAATTACATCATAAAGTGAAAAACTACTACAACAACATATTGTCTCCATATTCCAAACTCATATCCCCACATAATATCCCTGCAGGTCATTCATAATTTACTTCTTCACTTCTTGGAAAAAATATAACATATAAAAGTCGTGAGCTCAAATGCCCAGTAAGGATAACAATATAGCAGAATCTTTCATAAATAAGAATAAACATTTAAGGCAATGTATAACTAAAACAAAAGCCTTTTAAACTCAAACTTCAACATCGTATGACAAAAGTAAAATTAAATAATGCCATTTACTTATTCACATGGATATTCTACTAATCGAATAATCAAATGCAATATCAATAAACACTTTCATAATGATGGAATGCATAATGCCAGACTATCATAACCACATAGCCAAGGCCTCGTGCCAAGACTACAAATAATATTTTTCTAAGGCCTTGTTCCAAGACACTAGTTTGTCTCATGAGACCTACCGATGCATCGAAGAGCTATAGAGGGCTCCACCCATCACATATTAAGTCCAATGCATTCCCATATGAAAAGGTTTAAACATAACATAAACATTCGTATTAAAAATAGCATACAGAATGTCCATGATTTCACCATAAACTATGAATGGTATAAAAATAGCACATCCATAGTCAAACATATCACAAAACCTTTAATACAAAAAAGAAGTTTTTTATAATAATAAATCAATTTCAAATAAGCGTAATATCCATCAAAGGATGTTGACATAGATGAAATCAAAACTCTTTTTAGAGAAATATCACTTTCTATTTTGAAATAATTTAAGAGTCATATATTTATGAAATAAAACATTTTCATTGAATATATTCCTATAAGCTTGTAAGGGAAGCTTCGATGATTTTATAACGGTGGAAAATAACCGCACCCGCCGTATATGTTAAAAAAAACATTCTTACCTTAATTCTGTCGACAAGGTTAAAGAGCACCTTGTTTGGAAAAAGACGAAAAGATTTCTTTATAAACCACTTATAAAAAGTCAAACAAGGGTATAAATGACTTTAAACCATATTCTTGTAAATAGTAAAAATGTTTTGAAATACATTTTGAAGAAACATGGATGTGGATGATAAATAGATCCTAGTAGATTATTACGTATAAACAACCTCGGATAATGGAGAGATTGTAAAATAACCCATACCTTGTATGTTTCCTTGGTTGGAGTAGGAAAACCTCCTATATAATAGTGAAATAATTGTTATTAAATTATACAATAATCATATACATTCATATGATAACATATATTATCTTTTAACATTACGTTGTTAATAATATCTTAGTATTATTATTGTTTCGGGTGTAAACTTACTCATTTTCTTTTATATGTTTTGTTACATAAGCAATGTTTTTCATGGATAGGTTGTATATTAGTCATATACATAATGATATAATGTCCTTAAACATTATTTTTAAGTCTTTAAATGATAATTATACTTGAATGGATACGATGGAGAATGAATCTCATCACGTTCGTGGAGACGGTAGTCCGTACGTACGCACGAGCGACAATATAATTATTTTTATATTAAAATAATATATAAATGGATGGTATATCATATATACAGAATCATTAAAATGTTATAATTATTATTTACATGAGTTACACATCATTATTATACCCATCCAAATAATAATATATTGAATAACAATTACACCACGACGTGGAGACGGTAAGCTGTACGTACGCACGTATGGTGACATGTTATTCAAAGTGTGGATAGAATAATGAATATGTTTGTACCATATTTATAATAATATCACAGTATATATATGATACTGGAGTTATTATTTTAGAATGTTAATAACAAAGGAAGAAGAAGTGGAATAAGAAAGGAAATTGGAAAAGGGTGGTGAAATCATTACCTCTTCTTCGGGTTCTTCCTTTTGATTTGATCAAAAGGGCTCCTTAGGTTAGATTTCTGACCAAAATATGGCCTATAGGTTGTAGTGAGGGAAGTTGGGAGAGTATTTGCGCAGATTTTGGCCAAACAAAAAGGCTTTGAAGGTGTGAAGAAATGATAAGGAGGAGTTTCCTGTTATAAGAGGGGTGAGGGGTACCTTTGGAAAAGCTAGAAATATTAATTTATAATAAATTTATATTCAGTTTCTAATAGATAAAAAGTTGATTATTTAAATATTAAGGTGGTTATAGTTCTAAAACCATTCAACCAATAGAATTTAGATAGGTTTGGGTTACTATATTAACCTTATCTTTAAGTATTAACTCTTAATTAATTAGTTTGACATTTACCATGTCACTTTGTATTTTTATTTTATATAGTTAATAAACTTACTATATAAATCACTGACACCCCCAAGTGGTCCATTAATTATACCAATATCATGATATAAGTCTCTTGGATGAACCTTATATTTTTAGGAATTTAATATCAATTAATAATGTAATATTTGTTTTTAAAACTCTTTTATGTCAATTTTGACACTATTCAATAGTTGATTTTTGTGAAACTCATAACAGAATGATTACTTCGAAAAAAGTTTATTAAATCAATCTTAATATGTCATATTATCGTAGAAAATTATTTTAATTCATTAAAAGTTTCAAATTATATTTATTTGCATATTTATAATATCAATTATTTTAAATTTTCACTATTATGGTAATTACTGTATCATCATTGTGTCATAAATAAATTAAATTATTTAATATCTAAAAATTATAGAAAAACTATAATTATGTAGTAAATCTTTTTATCTTTCTAATTAATATTTATAGTCGAAAGGCCATCATATATAACCCTATGTAAGAATTGTTTTTCTAAAAGATATATGCTTGCGTCATTTTTGTATTCGTTTTAACCTAATTAAAATAAAGTGTCCCTATCACTGACAAGTGGCACCATGGGGTCCCACAATCGGCCCAAATATGCCCATGGTCGAACATGTATCAACCAATAAGGGTAGGACACGTTTTAGGGTAATTTTGTTTTTATTATAATATTATTTTTTAACCCTTCTTTACTGGATTTACCCTTAATCATGGTAAATAAAATATTTACCGAAGTAATTATTCAAAATGTCTAAAAATAAAAGTTACCTATTTACACAATTTGAACATACTGATTCCAAATATGGAATCCATTTTTCCAAATTCAAAAAACAGAAGTGGCAGAAATTAATTTAAAATTAATTCTTGTTGTTAAAACAAAAGGCGTGTTTTTAAGAGATAATAACTATCAAAAGATTGACACTTGTTTATGTTCGGTTTAATTGTAAAATTATGTCCAATGACCAAAATTATATTAAATAGTAAAAATATCTTCTAAATATACTTTAAAACCACTCAAATTCATAATTTATCACTATTAATTAATTTTATTAAAAAAGTTGTTTTTAATTAAAATTTAGTAATTTTCACTATTCATCAAAATATTAAAGTTATCCGAAAAGCACCAAAATTTCACCTTAGGCTAAATTAGATATTGTGAATCCAAAAATGAAGTCCATTTTAAAAAATAAAATATTTATAATTTCAAAAATTAGGTATTACTATTCATAACGGCTAGTTTGATTGGTTATGGTGTGTTAGAACTCGATGTTGCGTACAACACACGCTATCACATTATTCAAAGAGAAGCGTACTGTAGAAGCTTGGGGTGTTACATTCTCCCCTAATTCAAATAATTTCGCCCTAGAAATTTCTAGAATATTATTTCCTAAAAAGTCATGGGTGGTTCTTTATCATAATTTCATCAGGTTCCCATGATGCCTCTTCCATCTTATGGTTTCTCCAAAAAACTTTTACCAGACACGTCGTCCGGTTTCTCAGTACTTGTTCTCTAATATCAATAATCCTGATGGGATCTTCACAATAAGATAGATCAGGTTCCAGTTCTAATTCCTCGTAGGGGAGTACATGCGTTGGGTCGGGCATGTATTTCCTCAACAGAGATACGTGGAACACATCATGAACTTTGAAGAGACTTGGCAGCATTGACAATCGGTAAGCTACAGCCCCAATTCGTTCTAGAATTTCAAAAGGTCCGATGTACCTGGGACTCAATTTACCTTTCATACCAAAACATATGACTCCCTTCCATGGAGATACCTTCAGGAAAACATGATCACCAACTTGAAATTCCAAATCCTTCCTTCGATTATCGGCATAGCTCTTCTGCCTATTTTGAGCTGCTTTGATGTGATTTTGGATTACCTTCACCTTTTCCATCATTTCCTCCACCATTTCTAGACCTACAAGTTTTCTTTCACCAACTTCATCCCAGCAGGTTGGTGAGCGACATCTCTTTCCGTATAACGCTTCATATGGTTCCATCTGAATACTCGAATGGAAGCTATTGTTATAGGAAAATTCTACCAGAGGTAAATACTGATCCCACATACCCTGAAAGTCAAGTGAGCAGGATCTCAACATGTCTTCTAAGGTTTGAATAGTCCGTTCTGATTGTCCGTCTGTCTGAGGATGGTAGGTAGTGTTCAAATGAAGTTTAGTATCTAGGGATTTCTGAATACTCAACCAGAATCTTGAAGTAAAACGGGGATAACGATCAGAAACAATTGATAGGGGTACTCCATGAAGTCTCACAACATCATTAATATATATTCTTGCTAGACGTTTCCAATGGTAGATCTTCTCTTATAGAAAGAAAATGTGCTGACTTGGTAAGACGATCAACAATAACCCATATTGCATCATTCCTTCTAGGAGTCTTTGGTAGCCCAATGACAAAGTCCATCGTAATATTGTCCTATTTCCACTACGGTATGGGAAGAGGTTGCATGACTCCTCCAGGGTGTTGCCTTCCAGCTTTCACTTGTTGAAAAACCATACATCTTGACACAAAATCAGAAATCTCCCTCTTCATATTGTCCCACCAAAAATGTTTTTTCAAATCTCTATACATTTTGGTGCTCCCAGGGTGTATAGAGAAATTGGAACTATGAGCATCATCCATTAATTCCCTTTTTAGATCAGGTATATCAGGAACACAAAGTCTGTTCCCAAATTTCAAAATTCCATCTTCATACACAATGTCTCTCAATCTCCCATCATTCACAGCTTTAATCTTCTTTTGAAATTCTTCATCATCGGTCTGAGAACTCTTAATCCTTTCTAGTAAAGATGGTTTGGAAACCATTTGAGAAAGAATTGATGTTTCAACTTCCCTAGTTATTCCAATGTCCATCTTCACTAGATCCATCAATACTGGATCCCTTTCAATTCTCACCATGTTCAAAACTCCATGGTATTTTCTGCTCAAAGCATCTTCTACCGTGTTTGATTTCCCCGGGTGGTATTGTATCGTACAATCATAATCCTTGAGTAATTCAAGCCATCTCCTTTGCCTCATGTTGAGTTCTTTTTGTGAGAAAATATATTTCAAACTCTTGTGATCAGTATACATCTCACATTTTTCACAATAGAGGTAGTTCCTCCATATCTTCAAAGCAAATATCATATCTTCTAACTCGAGATCATGAGTAGGATAGTTTTGTTCATGAATTTTCAACTGCTATGATGCATAGGAAATAAACCTATCATTCATTATAAGGACACAACCAAGTCCTTTCTTCGATGCATCACTATAAATAATGAACCTATCATTCCCCGATGGTAGAGTCAATATAAGAGAATTGACTAATCTTCTCTTCAGTTCTTCGAAACATTCTTCACACTCTTTTTTCTAAACAAATTTAACCCCTTTATGTGTGAGCTTCGTTAATGGGTTAGCCAATCGGGCAAAATTCTGGACGAAACGTCGATAATAACCTGCCAAACCAATAAAACTGCGTACCCCAGTTATACTCATAGGTGATGGACATTCATGGATTGCCTTGGTCATAGATGGATCAACATAGATTCCATCTTTAGAGAAAATATGGCCATGAAAAGAAATCTCCTGAAGCCAGAATTCACATTTGCTAAACTTCCCATATAATTCACGCCTTCTCAGAGTCTTCAAGATAACGCGTAAGTGATTTTCATGATCTTCGTAGCTTTTTGAGTATATCAAGATATCATCAATAAATACCACCACAAATTCATCTAGATACTCCTTGAAAACTCTATTCATCATATACATGAATACAGAGGGTGCATTAGTCAATCCAAAAGGCAATACAGTAAACTCATAATGCATGTACCTGTTTCGAAATGCTGTCGTCAGAATGTCTTCCTTCTTCACACACAATTGATGGTATCCAGATCGAAGGTCAATCTTTGAAAATTGTTGAGCTCCATGCAGTTGGTAAAATAAATCATCAATGTGTGGTAGGGGATACTTGTTCTTTATTGTTATAGAATTGCTCTCCCTGTATTCGATATATAACCTCAAAGATCCGTCTTTCTTTTTAACAAAAAGAACAGGGGATCCCCATGGAGAAACACTAGGGAGAATAAATCCCTTATTAATCAATTTCTCTAGTTGTTTCTTTAGTTCAATTAATTCTAAAGTGGCCATTCTATAAGAGGTCTTTGATATAGTCCTTGATCCAGGAATAAAATCAATGGAAAACTCAACTTCTCATTTTGGAGGATGTCCAGGTAAATCTTCCGGAAATACATCTAAAATTTCTTTCACAACAGGTAAATCCTCTATTTGAACATTACATTTATCACCCACAATTATTTCATTCTCTTCCTCCCCAATAATTTAATTTAGTTGAGCTACTGGGGGTGGATCTAAATAAGAATTAGGTGGTGACGATTCTGCTCTAAAGATAAGGTGTTCCTTATCATCATCATCAAGAATCGTAACCTCTTTCTTCTTACAATAAATCATCACATCATAGTCCGAAAGCTAGTCCATACCGAGGATTATATCAAACTCAATCATAGGTATGATGACGAGATCGGCAGATAAAGAACATTTATGTGCTCAAATGGGGACTGATTCACAAAACTTTGTTGCAATGATACTTCCCTTAGGAGTTTTAACTGACAACTCCCTTGTTAAATCAAATTGGAAATATCAAATTTTCTTAGAAAACTGGGATGATATGAAACAATGCGATGATCCATAATCCAATAATTCATTTTCTAAACATGAGGAAACCATTAAATTACCTTCCACCACGTCTTTCGGAGCTTCTACCTCAGCAGTAGTGATAGCATAAGCTTGGCCTTAATCCCTTGGCCTTTTCTGAGGTAAGTTCTCCTGATTCTTAGGAAATTCATTTGCATAATACCCCATCTCCCTACAACTGTAGCACTAAAAATTGGTAGCTTCCTTCTTCCCTTTGCAATCACGAGCTTGGTGGCCTTTTTCACCACACTTGTAACAGACTCTTGTTCCCTTCAAGCAAGTGCCAGGGTGTTTCTTACCACATTTACCACATGATGGATATTCAACCATTCCCTTCTTCCCCTTATTTCCATTCCCTGATTGATCAGCAGGTCTCTTATTCTCTTTCTTTGCGTTAAAGTCATAAGACATAGATAATTCCTTTTCGGTCTTGATAGCACATGAGACAATGTCTTCGTATGATGAAAAGGATTGTGACACTAATGCTAAATGGAGAAATGGTTTTAACACATCAAAGAAACGATCAATCATACTTCTTGGGTTACGTATATAATCTCCAGCATACCTTTCCAACCATGTAAAGTTAGAAACATACATTGCGACATTCTCATCCTCCTTTTGTCTTAGACTCAAAAAATTACATTCCATATCTGCTCGGTGGTCGCGAGGAAAGTATTTTTCTAAAAACAGCTATTTGAACTCCCTTCATTCCATATTTGATACTTCATCATCTTCCTTCGTATTTTGAATCAATGCCCATCATTGATCAACATCTCCAATGAGGCGGTAAACTACCATGATAACTTTTTCCCTTTCACTACTCCCCAAAGCCTGAAATATTTTCTCTAGGGAATTTATTCATTTCTCAGCTACTAAGGGATTTGTACTCCCATTGAACGTTGGTGGTTCTTTCCTCATGAATCGATCTAACATTGATCCTCCACACTGTGGATCAGGGTGCTCTATATGGGTAAGGTTATTATTCATAACCTGAGTGAGATGTCCTAGTATGGTGATTAGCTGATCGGCACCAGTTGCATCTCCAGCTCTACTATAATTATCTTGAGCTGGAGGGAAATCCCTACATGGAGTGTGTGCATTGATACGGTTTCCATTTTTTCCACTAGGTGCAATTTCTAAACAATGGAATAAACTAGATCAGTTTATGAATCAAAATACATAATCCCATACTTATAAAACACTTAACATAAATTGAACTATTTATGGATATAATCCATAATCATAAGAATGTTTTCATTGAGGAAGTATATACTCATAAACCCTTCATAATGATTTGTAAAGAAAATGAGAGTTATCTTAAGCATATCCCCCGGGAGTGTCGTAACCAAGAGTGCAGCAATAACCGTTGTCGTGCACCTGTTCCCATTCGAGTCTAGCTCAAGGAGGTGTTTTCGGGTTTTACCCCTAGGTACATCTGTGCCAGAGCCGCCTCTACCTGATCGTATCCAGACAGGGATGTATTACTCGGAAAACTCACAAAATCTATACAATACCAAAATTCTAGGAAGTTCTTCTATACTAATCCTCAAAGATCATCTTAGGTATATGTGCTCTAATCAGAGTTTATCTAAATTTAGCTTCCAAGGTTTGTACTAAACTTCCTCTGATACCAACTGTAACTCCCGACCCTAGTTACCTGGAGTCAGTGCATTATTACATAACATTGGCATGATCACGAGAAGGCTCAAATCTCGAATGACTGATTGGTTTAGTAGCCTTGGAAATACTAGATATATTCATAAGTCTTACATTACATCATAAAGTAAAAAACTACTACAACAACATATTGTCTCCATATTCCACACTCATATCCCCACATATTATCCCTGTAGTTCATTCATAATTTACTTCTTCACTTCCTGGGAAAAATAAAACATATAAAATGGATGAGCTCAAATGCCCAGTAAGGATAACAATATAAAAGAATATTTCATAAATAAGAATAAACATTTAAGGCAATGTATAACTAAGACAAAAGCCTTTTAAACTTTAACTTCAACATAGTATGACAAAATTAAAATGAAATAATTCCATTTACTAATTCACATGGATATTCTTCTAATCGATTAGTCACATGAAATATCAATAACCACTTTCATAATGATGGAATACATAATGCCAGACTATCATAACCACATAGCCAAGGCCTCGTGCCAAGACTAAAAATAAGATTTTTCCAAGTCCTTGTGCCAAGACACTAGTTTGTCTCATGAGACCAACCGATGCATCGAAGAGCTATAGCAGGCTCCACCCGTCATATATTAAGCCCAATGCATTCCCATATGAAAAGTTTTAAACATAACATAAACATTCGTATTAAAACTAGCATACGCAATATCAATACTTTCACCATAAACTATTAATGGTTTAAAAATAGCACATCCATAGTCAAACATATCACAAAACCTTCAATACAATATAGAAGTTTTGTATTATAACAAATCAATTTCGAAAAAGCGTAAAATCCATCAAAGGATGATGACATAGATGAAATCAGAACTCTTTTTAGGGAAATATATATTTCTATTTTGAAATCATTTAAGAGTCATATATTTATGAAATAAAACATTTTCTATGAAAATATTCTTATAATCTTGTAAGGGAAGCTTCGACGATTTTATAACGGCAGAAAATAACCACACTCGCCATATAAGTTAAAAAAACATTCTTACCTAAATTCTATCGAAAAGGTTAAAAAGCACCTTGTTTGGATAACGACGGAAAGATTCCTTTATAAACCACTTATAAAAAGTAAAACAAGGGTATAAATGACTTTAACCCATATTCTTGTAAATAGTAAAAATGTTTTGAAATATATTTTGAAAAAACATGGATGTGGATGATAAAGAGATCCCAGTAGATTATTATGTATAAACAACCTCGGATAATGTAGAGATTGTAAAATAACCCTTAACTTGTACTTTTTATTGGTTGGGGTAGGTTAACCTCCTGTATAATAGTGAAATAATAGTTATTAAATTATTAAATAATAATATACATTCATATGGTATCATATATGATCTTTTAACATTGCTTTGTTAATAATATCATAGTATTATCGTTGTTTCGGGTGTTAACTTACTCGTTTTCTTTTATATGTTTTGTTACATAAGAAATATTTGTCATGGATAGGTTGTATATTATTCATATAAATAATTATATCATTTCCTTAAACATTATTTTTAAATCATCAAATGTTAATTATACTTGAATGGAAACGATGGAGAATGAATCTCATCGTGTTCGTGGAGACGATAGTCCGTACGTACGCACGAGCGACAATATCATTTATTTGATATTAAAATAATATAAAAATGGATGGTATATAATATATAAAGAATCATTAACATGTTATAGTTATTATTTACATGAGTTAAACATCATTATTATACCCATCCAAATAATAATATATTGAATAACAATTACACCACGACGTGGAGACGGTAAGCCATACGTACGCATGTATGGTGACATGTTATTCAAAGGGTGGATAGAATACTGAATATGGTTGTACCATATTTATAATAACATAAAAATATATATATTATACTGGAGTTATTATTTTAGAATGGTAATAAAAAAGGAAGAAGAAGTGGAAGAAGAAAGGAACTAGGAAAAGGGTGGTGAAATCATTACCTCTTCTTCGGGTTCTTCCTTTTGATTTGATTAAAAGGGCTCCTTAGGTTGGCATTATGATCAAACTATGGCCACTTGGTTGTAATGAGGGAAGTTGGTAGAGTATTTGGGTAGAGTTTGGCCGAACCAAAAGGCTTTGAAGGTGTGACGAAATGAGAAGGAGGAGTGCCCTTTTATAAGAGGGGTGAGGGGCATCATTGGAAAATCTAGAAATATTAATTTATAATAAATTCATATTCGGTTTATAATGGCTCCAACATTGATTATTTAAATTTTAAGGTGGGGATAGGTCTCAAAAACCTTCAACCAATAGAATTTATACAGTTTTGGGTTACTATATTAACCTTATCTTTAAGTATTAACTCTTAGTTAATTAGTTTGACATTTACCATGTCACTTTGTATTTTTATTTTATATAGTTAATAAACCTACTATATACATCCAAGAGACCCCCAAGTGGTCCATTAATGATACCACTATCCTGATATAGTCTATTGGCCGAACCTTATATTTTTATGAATTTAATATCAATTAATAATAAAATATTTTTTTAAAAAACTCTTTTATGTCAATTTTGACACTATTCAATAGTTGAATTTTGTGAAACTCATAACATAATGATTACTTCGAAAAAAAGTTAATTAAATAAATAATAATATGTCATATTATCCTAGAAAATTATTTTAATTCATTAAAAGTCTCAAATTATATTTATTTGGTTATTTATAATATCAATTATTTTAACTTTTCACTATTATGGTAATTTCTACATCACCATTGTGTCATAAATAAATTAAATTATTTAATGTCTAAAAATTATAAATAAACTATAATTATGTAGGAAATATTTTTATCTTTCTAATGAATATTTATAGTCTAAAATCAAACATATACAACCCTATGTAAGAATTGTTTTTCTAAAAGATATATGCTTGTGTCATTTTTGTATTCTTTTTAACTTAATTAAAATAAAGTATCCCTATCAGTTACAAGTGGCACCATGGGGTCCCAAAATCGACCCAAAGATGCCCATAGTCGAACATGTATCAACCAATAATGTTAGGACACGTTTTAGGGTAATTGTTTTTATTATAATATTATTTTTTAACCCTTATTTACCAGATTTACCCTTAACCATGGTAAATAAAATATTTACCGAAATAATTATTCAAAATCCCTAAAAATAAAAGTGACCTATTTACACAATTTTAACATCCTGATTCCAAATATGGAATCCATTTTTACAAATTCAAAACACAGAAGTGGCAGAAATTAATTTAAAATTAATTCCCGTTGTTAAAATAAAAAGCATGTTTTTAAGAGATAATAACTATCAAAAGATTGACACTTGTTTATGTCCGGTTTAATTGTAAAATTATGTCCAATGACCAAAATTATATTAAATGGTAAAAATATATTCTAAATATACTTTAAAACCACTCAAATTAATAATTTATCACTACTAATTATTTTGATTAAAAAAGTTGTTTTTAATTAAAATTTAGTAATTTTCACTATTCATCAAAATATTAAAGTTATCCGAAAAGTACCAAAATTTCACCTTAGGCTAAATTCGATATTCCGAATCCAAAAATGAATTCCATTTCAAAAAATAAAATATATATAATTTCAAAAAGTAGGTATTACTATTCATAATGGCTAGTTTGATTGGTTATGGTGTGTTAGAACTCGGTGTTGCATATAACACACGCTATCACATTATTCAAAGAGAAGCGTACCGTAGAAGCTTGGGGTGTTACAAAGGAAACTAAATATCTATATTAAATAAGTTTTTGTGGCCTCTCTTCAATTTTCTTTTTTTAAGAATTGTCAAAAAATATTCTTTTCCTTATAATAACATGAATAAATAGTAAAACTTCCTCCATTAAGAACACACATTTACTGTACTTTCCATACATTTTCTCACTTTCCAATGTCTTTAACATAGTATTTAGACACTACACATGTTCCCATTTTATATTTCATTATATCCAAATATAATCAATAAAGACTCGAAAAAATTAGTATAGGTATTATGTAAATAATATAATAATTAATCTGATGAATATTTCAATATAATTAAAGAGTCCAATGGGAATGACTACGAAATAACATTGTCCAAACCACTTTCAATATATATTCTTGGGAATATATTTCTTCCTCAACATTAATTGGTTATATCTAGAATGAATATCCACCAATTAAAAGTACTAACCTCATTATAGTTTATCGAAAATGTTATCATTTCATGGAAGATGATACTTTTTCTTTATGGTGAACTTATTTATAATCGGATAGTTGATAACCAATCACATGGATCCATCCTTTTTCTTAATTTAGAGAAACGGTTCCCCCAAGGTGATGTAGTAGCATATATAAACATTTTTTCCAAATTTATTGAACCCGCTTTTTTAATGACTCCAGTAAAATAGAGGCCATCATATTTGGTGATTTTGAAAAATGAGTAGCCCCAGGAATGAATTATATTTATAAATATAGCTCATTATTTAGAAGAATTAAATGAAACTATTTAGGAAATAAATAATTGTATTCCCTTATAATTGGAAATTCCCCCTCGTTGATACCGTACTCTGACTCAAACATCTGAGTGATGTATGATTTTTTATAGGTAATCAACTCCATCCCACTTAAATGATATTCAAAAGGTGATTCGTGATCTTCCTTTCATTTTTAAGGGAGTATGGTATTTTTTAGAATATGAAAAGATATTTAATTTTCCTGAGAGTGGATATGTTCTCTATAAAACATGATCCAACCCATACATAGTATATCATCGAATTCAATGAAAGGAAGTATCGTGAGCTTCAATAGAAGAATCTCCCCACATATTCCAATAGCAGATGATTCAAACACTTGGGTTTGAATGATTTCATCACTCGGTGTTTTTATGGATACCTCTTCATCGAGGTTTAGGGGCTTCGATTAAATAGTTCAAGAATACTTCTATGATATAAAGGATAACATAGAACCATAATCATAAAAGATTATATCAATTTTGAGTTAATAAGATGTGTAGCTTATATGAATTCATTTTCTTAGTCCACTTTAGTAATACTGATTTCATAAGACTTCACTAGATTGATTGAATTTAGTGGATGATAATTTCAATTATCCTCTAGGAATCAAGGTTTAATGTATTGAATTTCATAGTTCCATTTCTCCTTATAGTTGAAGCACTAAAGCATGGGAATTTCTCGTATCTCCACCATCACATTGGCTAACGTCTTTATTTATCATTAACATTAATGATATTGGTGGACTTCTCTCACACACCTATAGCATTTCCCTATCCTATTGAGGTTTTTCCCAAGGGGATTCTAACTACATTTTAAACCTGGGAGTGGTTGATAATTCTTTTAAAATCTTTCATTAGATCCTCCATATTGAAACATGACCTTTATTTCATATCAACATATCCATGGGATAATTCTAAAACCTCCATATTCACTTTGAGAGGAATAAAAAAAATCATTATAACTCTTAATGTCACGATTTCCTAGAACCTTTTGTATGTGTGGTTTTAATCCACTAAAAAATATATATATTTTTCTATCATTGTTGATAAAAAACAGAAAGTGTTCCATATAGGATTTTTTTAATACTCCTCATATGTCATGTAGATTCACATTCTTTTGACTTTAGCTATAATAATCCACTCTGAAACATTGTGTGATGATTCTAAGGGAAATACATATTACCAAACATTATCTAAAATGTAACTCACTATATTTAATCAATATAATCCTTTATCTTGGTGTTCTTAATCGATTCCCATTGTTGATCGACCTCCCCATTGAAATGATAAATGGCCAGAGCCACCCTATACATATAAAATAGTGAAGAAAAAAATGTAACTTATCTATTATGCTGAAAAATTATTCCATAATGAGTGAATTGTATGATCCTATAATCATTGGTGGCCAATGCCACATAAAAGACTCGATATCCAATTTCCCTATCTTATTTGAAGTTGGACATTCCCCATTAACAAGGTTATTATTAATATCCTGATAATTTTGTGTAAAAATCTCCATGAGATGTTGAATTCCACCTCCCAAAGACATGGTTATTTCATTTTGAAAATTTTTTCATTGTACCTCACTCTTATAGTTGGCATGGTTTCTCATAGTTCCCACAATTTTATAAAATACAAAAAGTTAAAACAAACCATATGTCAAGAATTATTGAATAAATTATTTATTCCTCATGAAATCAACTCTAAATGTGCATCTTGTGGTGTCCCTATATACATATTCTCCTATTATGGGTTTTAATAATGGTTATCTAATAAAGATTTCTGAATTAACTAAACCATTCTATGATACCTACTATAGCAACCCTACTTTTCATACACGACTATGACAACTTTTTATAGATAAAAAACATAATAGTGTTACACAAATAAGATCCAAAGGTTTACTTTCTTTAAAAAATTATCACTATACATAAATTTTACATAATAATAAAAAAAATAATTTAATTATTTCTTCTATAGCTTCTTATTGGACCTCTTGTTATTTTGGTTAAAGTATTCACCTGAGAGTATACATCGAAAGAAGGGGTATGCTAAATTCCTAGTATGACGATAAATAAGAGACATGAATCTTGGGTGAGAATAATATTAATACTCATGACATAAGAAATGGATCATCGTTATACTCTTTATATGAAGATTTAGATACAGCCATGGAATGCAGAAATGCATAAAAATGAAACATCATGTGTTAGTGGTAAAATGACACACATATGTGTGAACATTTTTGGAATTATATTTATAAATATTTCAAATATTCTCATAAGATATTTAAAATTAAACAATTATTTTATGATCAAAATAATTCCAAGCACATCCATAACATCATAAATTTTACACGTGCTATATAATTTCGATTTCACCTTATACATCATAAAATTTACATGATCATGAATTCCACAAAGAAAAAGTATCATTATATCACATTAATTATCCCATAAAATTGAATGTGTCTAATTTCACAAAGAAGATATTCATGAATAAAGATTGGTTTTTTAAAAATAAACTGGGAAACATACATGGTATAAGAACTGTCAATCTTATGTAAAGAAGAAACAATATCATTAGATATAAAAGATATATTTATGGAAAAAATAGTGGTTTTATAAAAATCATTGAATATGTCATTAAATTTTATTTGAAAAAAGTATATACCATAAAATAAAAGGGAAGGAAAATTAAATTATATTTATTTAAAATTAAAGGAATTTCTATAATTAAAATTGGGTGAATGAGGGAAAGCCCAGTGAATGTGAGTTGGGTTTGAGAGTCCAATTACATTCTATCTACAATTTTCTTCACATTAATATTATGGATGAAAAAATTAAATACATTAAATATAAAATAAGAAACCATTTATATTTTCATTTGTTTCACTATAGTTTTATTTATGATCTTTTTATTAGTTATAGAGTTTATTTTCATTGTTTTGGAGGGTTTTTGTCTTGTTTTTTTATAATCGGTTTCCTTGTATATGAGTATGGAAGTTCATGTAAAATTGGAAGAGTTATACAGAGTTAATATAATATGTTATTAAAAAAAATTCATTAAAATAAGTGATATGATATATCATTTGATTATATGTCACAAGGATGAATGATTAAATAAATTTTTTCATGCAAATGATTTAATTGTTTTGGAAGATTTTACGACCATCATGAACTCATATCATTTAATTTGATATCATGTTCATATAATTTATTCATAAAATTATTTCAAATATAAAATGTATAATAAAATTTTATTTAACTATATTGATGTTTTTATGACTATCCTTGAATGCGATAGTAAAAAATGATATTGCATCACCCACGTTGGTGGTAAATCGACACCCCATGAATGATATTTTTAGTTTTTTTAAAAAATAGAAATGGGAAGAGATTTGAAGATGGATTCTTACATTAAAAAATAAATTGGTATTATATTATATATAATAGAGTTATAATTCTTCTTTTATATGTGTAAGTGAGGATATTAAATGAAAATTAATTAAATTGAAAAGAATAAAAGAAAGAGTATTTTAGATCTTAAATTTCATCTCTTTGAGAACCTCTTTAGGGAAAAGGGTGTGGTCTTCTAAAGAGACTAAGGGATCTTGGACATAGGGGAGGGTCATGGGAATATTTTTAGGAATAATCTAGACAATATAGAATGATTTGGAGGTGTGAGGATAAGATGTGGTGCGAGGTTGTATTTATAGGGGAGAAGAGGAGAGTTTTTTCTTTATTTTATTCATCAGTTTATTATGTTGGATCAGGAATATGTATAGTTTAAACCTCATTACTAAATCTGATAAAATAATTTATTGTTATATTTTTTTCTTACATCTTCCAAACATCATATATCAGGAAACATGTTATTTGTTTATCTTTCATCATAACTTTTTTTCATTTAATATTGACACAGAATTCATGTATTTTTCAAAAAACCCAAAAAAACACCATACTAATTAATCTATCCCTAGAAATTAAAAAATCTAATTTTTTTAAAAAATTTCTAAATATAATAAAATTAATTTATTATTAAAATAATAATTTAATCAAAAAAATACCAAATTTAAAATTATTACTAATTTTATAGTACATTGAAAAATTAAATAAGGTCTCATAAAATTATCTTATAATCCTATTTCTAGAAAATATTTATATATGAATATATTTTTTGAAAATAATATTTTTAATAATTCATTATATTAATTATAAAATTAAAAATAAACATATTGGTATTATAAAAATACCCTCACAAAATTATTAATTTTTAAATCATTTATTACCATATAATATGATATAATTATATCATATCATTATTTTTTAGATTCATAAACATTATTTATTCTTTAATAGATGAGGATACTATTCTATTGGCTGAATTACTATTCTTAATGGTCACATTAATATTCTAAATTTCTTGTTAATATTTCATAAGTGTTGGTAACATAACTTTAAAAAAACTCTTATTTAATTAATTATTCATTTATAAAGTTTTCATTGTGTTATCTATGTGATTTTATGATATTTATAATATATGAAATAGTTATAAAAAGGTAATTTACAATGATATAATTTTGGTTAGTAACATAAGGAGTTTCTCCATATATCACCATATATTAAAGCCATAAGAATTAGGAAAAATGTAATTCATAGTCCATGATATATAGACCCCATTGAGACCCATGATCACATTAAATCTATAACCTATATATTAAAACTACAACCTAAACTATCAAAAATAAATTACAAGTTTTATATATCCCTTTTTAGGAAGTGGATAACAGACCCCTCAAAGGTATTTATTGTAATGGTGGAACATTGGAGAATGATCATTCATATGAGGAGAAGCCGGTAATGGCCTTTGAACAAAGAGGAAATGTTCTCGGAAAGATGTCAAATCAGATGGTCAAAGTACTATGGTGGAACTAAATGTTTATAAAAGCACCATGTGAACCCATATTGTTGAAGAAACATCTATACAATCTACAATTTCATTGTATGAAACAAAATTTCAAGGTTAAAAGTTCTTAACGGCGGAAGAATGTAATGACCTTCACTTTTATTTACGAAATTAAATTTTTAAACAAACAAATTCAATGGAAATTATGGTATTTATAGTATATAAATGAATTAATTAAGTTATTTTATACCATAATAAAATATACCTAGTCATATTTACAATACTATTATGAACCATAAAAATTGATAATATAACATTGTATTGTCATCAGAAAGACAGTATATTAAGAGTTATAATAAATTCCAATTGTCACACATAGAAGAATTGATTTCCTAGACTAGTAGAATTTTACAAAATTAACCAAATTTACCTAATCTTATAAGGGAGATAGTGTATAACCATGAAATCATAAAATAATAGTATGTTTGATATTGAGTTAAATAAAAAAACCTAACTCAGTCAGACTAAAATATTTTATTATTTAAAAATGAATGATATAAACTAGACACTAAAATAGTTGATATGAAAGGAATTAAAAAAAAATATGAAATTTATATAATTTAATTAATTAATATAAATGTATTGATTAATTCATTTGAAAAAGAATTATATTTTTGGCAAATATTTTGTTCTCCATATTATTTTGTCTCCAAAAATATTTTTATTTCTTATTTTGAGTGAAATTTAAAAATAAATTTATAGAACATTAGGAAATATTATTTGAAATAAAAAAATAATTTTTTTTAAAATAATTTTCAAAATTATACAAAGTCGATTTGTTGGATTTTAATGAGAAGATTTTTTTTCCAAGGAACATTTAAAAATAATTTATTTATAGAAAATAGTATTTTTTATTTAATAATTTATGAATTTAATTTTTTTTACTAACAATTGATTGAATGTAAAATTAGTTCAATAATATAATTAATATTAAAATTACTTTAGGTTTATTCAATTTTATTGTAAAATTTTGTATAAAAGCAGTGTTATACATAAAAAGACATTTTTCTGATAAAAGTGATTTTTGTTTCATTTTACATTTTTATCACATACTGACATCATACAATTTTATTACATTAATCATGGAAAATTTAATTCATATTTTCAATTATGGGTTCTATATTTTTTAAATAGGACACTTTATTTTTTTGTCATTATGAATAGTGACATTGGTAAATTTCTGTCAGATCGGTAAGGGTACAACGAGTCAAATCAAACAAATTATTTGGAATAAGGTATAATAAATGATATGAGAACTTGAATATTTCCTGTTTTATAATAATATTTAAGAAATATTGATCAATATTTTAAAAATATCGAGTTTTGGAGAAATATTTCATTGATTTTGGACATTATATTATCTTAGAAAAATACAATGTAAAAAATATCACATTATTTTTTTAATATTTATAATATATTTTGGGTGGGATAAATTGTGTTTGGTAAAAAATATATTTTATAATTTAATTTTTATTATCATGTTATTTTATTTTTGAATTTTAGTGAGGCACTAATTACATTTAATGATTATGTAATAAAGACCATATATTTATTCAATTAATAGATAAATAAAATAGATGAGTCTAAAAATATTGAATGTAATATAATTTGAATTAATTATTAAGATACCTGTATTTTCAAGATAAATATATAATTTTTGAGATATTTGAAATTATTATATTTGAATTAATTTTCATCCATTTTGTTGTAGAGTCAAATTAATTGTATAATTTCAAAAATTACATTGATGAAAGTTTATAATAAATAATTTTTTGTTAATTGATATGAAATTCATAAAAGACTATATAATTACATGCGATTAATATATGGATTAAAATATCATCCATGGCCCATTTTTTTTCCAATTTTTCTATTTTAGAAACTATCATGACCCCTAAAATTTAAAAAAACCTTGTTAGTATAATTATCATTAAAAGCGTTAAAGGGGGGGGGGGGGTCAAACAAAATGATAAGGCAAAAACATCACCTAAATTTATCTATTTTAATTATTATGAGACTATTTAGAATAAAAATAATTTTATCATTGAATTATAACAATTTTTATCCATTTTAATGTGAAAAAATTTTATATTAATTTAATGCTTCATGAAATTATACAAATTCCCTCCACTCATTGTTAAAGTAAACACAATATCCTCTTTTATTCACAAATTACTAAATATTTTGTGAACAATAATTACCAAAATACCTTCCTAACATCCTTTAATATATTCTATAGGTCTTATTTTTGGTGTAATATCAGCGTTATTATTATTATGTTGTATAAAGAAGAATGTTTCCCGAAGAAGAGTTACTGATTTTAAATGAATGTTTTATTTTAATTTCATTTATCACCACTTCTAAATATTTTTCAAACATGATTAAATAATAAAAACAATATATCATATATAATGAAATGATTTTATTTTGTTTTAATACCCTATATCTATCTCATATTTCATCAAATGCGAAACAATACCATCATTTGTGTGCATGACAGACTATCGCCTCATGAATTGATGTAAATAATTTTCCATTACCTAATATCATGGATAGATATAATTACCTATTTAACATTTATATATTATATTCATTAAGTATATTAAATTTTTAAAATATAATATACTACCTGATTTTTTAATTTTAATTCCATTAAAAATTATAATGTCATTCGTGTGTATATCTCTTTTACTACATCCACGAATTTATGAGATATGTTTTCCATAACCACATCATATATAATAAATATATTAGTTTATATAAAGAAAAAATATATTATTTATGTTATTAATTCACGTTTTTAAGGTTAAATTAATTCATAACATCATTTTATCAAAACCATTGAAAAGTGGAAATGGTAATCATGTGTACGTACATATAAATATCCCCACAGAAGTAATATAGTTAATTTTTGATAAAAATATTTCATTTTATGTTTTAAAATTATAATATTTGTATATTTTTTTTTATTTAATTATTATTATTCTATATATAATGGAAAAATGACCTTTTTACCATAGTCAACCTAACATAGTAATTTAGGACGTATTAAGAGAATATCATCCAAAAATTTGACATGATCTTAGTTGATTAAGGTTTAAAATATAAAATAATAATAAATAAATTTTAAGAAATTATATAGATAAATAATATATAAACAAAGTATAAAAATAAATTCAATTTTTTATTTAATAACATATAACGCACGCTATGAGTCGTACCTAAGGTTAGGGATTCTCTTCTCACTTTTGTTTCCAGGAGATATATTTTAAGTTAACAAATTTCTTCATTTGTGTCATATATAAAATTCCAATATTTTATGATAAATCATTAATACTAATCTATTACCATAATTTTAATAATCAATTAAATTTATTTATTTCATGTGTATAATGATTCAAAAGTTACCAATGTGATATGGGTTAATTTAAAAATCTTATCAATATTCATGATTTTTTATGTTTAATTATCCACTGGTGGAATGATACGATCTCTGCATATTAAATAATATATATTTTCATCTACTATAGTAATTTGTGACAATTAATTTTTTCCTTCAATTTACTCTTTTAAATACTCAATATATTGAAATAATATTTTATGGAAAATAATTGTGCTATATTATTCAACGAATGAATATTTTTCTTCCTTGACACTATATTTATTAAAATGTTCTCCTATTCTATATTAATTAATTAAATAAAATATTACCTAGGTTTTTGTTTTTAAAAAATGTTTTAAAGGGAATATTAATTAAATTTTCAACACTTCATATATTTCTTATTATTACTAAAACTCTAAAGGAATAATTTTTTATATACCCAAAATCAAAATAATTTCATTCCATCAAGGAAAATTTATTATTTAATATTTCTTTAAAATTTTCCCTAATTAATTTCAATTAAATATTTTACCCTAATAATCTATATTTTTTATGTTTTTAAAACTCAATATCATGGTAAATGGGTATTTTTCAAAAGATAGTTTTAATGATATTTTTATAAATATTCTATAAATCAATGATAAAAACACATTATTTTTTTATGTTATAATAGGTATATGTAATAATGATACTAACTTTATTATTTTTTGAATGTGGTTTGATCAGTTTTACTGGGTAAATAATTGACATTCTCTATGCATGTTTTTTATAAATTTGTTTTTATATTATTCACTCACGTTGACTAAGATATATTATATATTTATAGAAGGAAGAAATTAGAATTATTATGTTTTGGGAGAGGTCAATTACATACCCTTGATGTATCAGTTAGTCTTTTGAGAAAAAACTAATTTGGGTATTTGGATAAGGCCAAACCCATTTATTTATGATGTTTAACTAAAATTACTAGATTTTTATTTTATGATTTCTTACATTATGAATTCATTATTTTTTATAAAAGATATTTATGTTCGTTTAATTATTTTTTAGTTATTGTAACCATAGATAATATATGAGTTCATGTGATTATTTTTTTGGAAATATTTGTTCATTATTTTTTTCCTTCTATAGCATTTTTGTGATAATTTTATTAGTTAAATGGTCTATGTTTTCAGTTATTTAACATTATATATTAATTATTCTATATTTATTCATTATATATTCTATTGTATATAACCATTACTGAGAATTTTACCTTACCCATATTTTCATCCCTTTCACCAACATATGTAGAAGGATTCTTTGAATAATTTGAATTATGTATAATATTTACATTAAATAATTTTATATTTTTTTTAATGTAATATGGTAATAATTTATATATCTTGGTTAGAAAGACTAATATACTTTTTAGTTCTTCAGGATGGGGTAAATTATTTCTTATTCTAATTTAATAACATAACCTCTAAAACTGGGATACTAGAGTTGGAGATTTTTGGCATTTATATAAAATTATGTCTTTTTGAAACAATAGAAAACTATATTTAGGAAAAATAATATATTATGGAACATAAGCCTAGGAATGAGTTGTATGATAAGTCTATGTATATGATAACATCCTATAGTTTTGGAAATGTATAGATTATATGGTTTTCCAAGACACACATAATTTTATAGATACTATATGTGGATTTTGTTCTGGAAGAGACACAACTTTAAATAATTACATAGACATCTTTCTATTTAAAATATATTGAGATTCATTCTAGTGCATAGTAAGTGTGACTTTATTAGACAAACAATTTCAAACTCCAAAGGGACATACTTTGGTTAATCATCATTTTCATTACAATCCATTATGATATATTGAAATAAATAATGTATATGAACGAACTTGGTTAATGATAAGGTATCTTATATTTAAAATAATACGTCATGATTTTATATATTAAAAATGATTTTCATTATTATTTTGATTCCCACTATTGATATATTTCTCAAAAAAATATTTTTGGTTTTAGTATTTTTTATAGACCTGGGAGAAATCATGTTAACATTAATTTTTATAAACAATATAGGGATTATGAGAAAAAAATTATATGATTACTAGAGTGAAGGATATTGTGATCAAACCTAATTAGTTATCATGATATATGAAAAATAAACTAAAAATTAAAAATCTCTTAGAATCACCAATGAAGAGAAGAATAGAGATTATTGGGAGATCGAGTTGTGGAGATGATGGAGTAAATAATTCTCATATTCCATTATGCCAGAAACGTGGAAATAGATACAATATAATCTTTCTTAATGTAATGTAATAATGTTTTATTTTTGGAAAATAAATTAAAATATAAATGAATTATTGATGTAAAATAAAGTGTTCTATATATAGATATAAATTTAATCCCATTATAAATTTTATAGTTAAATTTATTATGTGTGAGGAATATGGGAATTATCCAATAAATCTCACTAATCCAACGATTAACTACTAGGCCATAGAATGATCTATGATATAAGAATAATTGATGCTTAAGTACTAAATTATTTTTTTATACAAATATTATAATTATTATATAGATGTGTCATATAATTGATATTATAGATATAAGACGGGCGATAAATTTAAGGATTATTCTATAATATAATTTATTTAAGGATGTGACATTATATAGATAGAGGTTCTGATAAAAAATAGAAATTATTCAGTATAAATATGATATTGTTTATTAGGGATAATTAGATGACTAAAATTGATGATATAAATTGGATAGTATTGTTGTAATTGAAAATGGTAATATTTCTTGACGGAAAAATAAATTATAGAATCTTGGATGATGTTAATTACAGTTTTGGATTCATGGAAATTTTATATGATTTAATTTGAGGAATAAGGATTGAAATAATTTTTGAAAGAATATATGTTTTCATGAGAGGATACCATAAGAGTTATGAATAACATCTTGGGTTTATATGTTTTCCATTGTCATAAGTTCAAAGGAAAAGAAACATATTATTACAATTTATGTGATGTGATTTTGAGGTGATTTTAAAATTTTACATGGTTTTTGGATAAGTACTATATTATTAATTAAATAACCCCTAGGGTAAGTGTATGGTTTTATGTTATTATGGTATATTGGATAGTGTTATATTGATAATATTGATGGTTAAAATGTAATTCTTGGCGAAGGTGTTATTTTTCATGATATTCATGGTCTCGCAATGGATTAATTTTTATGATAGGGTTTATATTTGATTAATGATATTTTGATACAATATAGTTATTTATAATATTAATTAATGATATTTTGGGGATGATTCAATGGGTGTCTATAGATACACATTCTTTAAATACAAGGATATTACAACAATTTTTATGTATATTTAAAATATTAAAAAATTCAATTCTTGAGGACTATAGTAGTTTAGTGTATTGGGAAGAATGGAATAATATATTCTAAAATCGTAAATGATCTTCAATGTTTCTCAAAAAGACGTCGCCCATTAGTAATTATATATAAAAACTTCATTCATAACATATGGATTGATAAAATAAGAAAGGGTGAGCTCAAATTCTCAATAATGGTTAATAAAATAGATACATATAAATAACATTAGCATAAGGGTATGAGAAAATGACTAATAATAGAAGATCATATATTTCATATAAAAATAATAATCACGAGACATGCCATAAAGATATTTCTATTTCATAAGATACTAATCATAAGGTAATAAAGAACATAATTCATGAAATCATAACATAGAAACATGGCATTTAATTTTTGACTAACACATAATCATATAATATGATTTCATTAATAGTCGAGGCATCACTGCAAATTCCATATTATTTGTATGGGTCCTCTCCCCATTACATCCTGATAGTCATGATTAAATCCCATGGAAATATTAATAGTCTGAGTTAACACTCCATACCATCTTGGTAGTAATGGTTCAATCCCATAACCATCATAACAGTCAAGGTTCACTCTAAAGTCCATCTTTGTTTATCTCATTAGATATAAATCATTACCAAATGCATTGATGGGAAATAATGTCCACACCCATATCATAATAAGATCATACATATGTGTGAAATAATATAATAAACAATCTCATCATAAATAATGAAAATAAATTTTTATCATAAAAATAAATTCATATCATAACATTTTAAAAACAATAAATGTTTCATAATGATTTCATCAAAATAATAACCCATGAAAAGAAGTCATTTTCAAAAGAATATAATCCATGAAAGGGAAAAATGTTTCATAGAAATCACACAATAGAAATATAATACCTTAATAAAAATAATATTAATAGGAGATTTGGATCATTTTCCCAAAAAGAAATAAGTATCATTAATGGATGACATCTTAGATAAGAAATTTTTTTAATTATATTTTAAAAACATTTTTTGAGGAAAATTTCATTTCTTATCGGAAAATCCATTATTTTTTTAAAATGATGCACAATTTTAAAAGAAAAAAATTTATTTGAAAATAAACAAAGACTATTCTAATGGAAATTTCAATTAATTATGATGTATTGTTGGTGGGAAATTCCTTAAAATATAGGTTAAAAGAAAACATTCTTATAGTACATTATCTAGAGAAGTCACAATGTATCATGATTGGAAAATGGTAAAAATATTCCTTTAAAAAAATTATTAAAATTTAAAAAATGGATAAAAAATAATTTAAACATTCATTGGATAATAATAAAACATTTTTAATCCATATTTAGAATTCACGGACATGGATGAGAAATATTCCCTATTGGAATATTAAAATGAAACTATCCCAAATATTGGATAGATTGTGAAAAAGAACACAACACTTTAAAATAAATAGAATCATATGCTCCATGGATGAATTATAATTATCAAAATAAATAATTTATTTAATTATAATCTTAAATTACAATCATGTTCATTAGATACACCACATATAGTATATGAGTGGTGAATACGGAATAATTTTCAATGAAATAAATGTGACACTAGAAATCCACTTACCTTTAGTCATGACTTCTGTAGCTCACATTAAAACTACTATATAATAAATACAAGTTTATTATAAATATAACACCAAATAATAGTCATATATATGAACCATATATGTTTTTATTGTGACATAATATTCCATGTTTATTAATCATTCTATGTTAATATCACTCTTTTGGTAATATCTGCATTATTTTTCATTTATTTTATGAGTTATTATCCTTGGTCCTCTTACATAGATCATGGTTTCATCATCTCTAGAAGAAAATTAATTATATAAATATTATATATATATATATATATATAAACATTAATTAATTGAATATATATATATAGAAAAAAATACGCCATTCATGGAGATAGTAGGTAATATATAAACATAAATATTGTTTTCATTTTTTTAATATTAAAAGAAATTAAATTTTATAATATATTATCAATATAGAACATTTTTTATTTTATATATATCATATATAATAAAAAACATCATCATTATTACGATTAATGTGAAATATAGGTGAATAATGAATCACAATATAATGTAGAGATAGAAAGCCATATGCACGCACGAGCAATGTTATAATTTTACCAAAATATTAGATGGTAAAAAGGTATAAATGATATTAATATTATATAAGTATAATTATATTTTAAATATAATATTTATAAGTTAATCCCAACATAATTATCAATCATAAAATATGGTGATGAAAAAATGATTACACCATGTCAAGGATACAATAGGTCGTGCGTCAGCACTCATGGTGATTTTTTTGTTAAAGAATGTATAAATGGTGTAATATGATTGTTATATAATCATAATAAAATTTCACAAAATATATTATATTGGGTTCATTACTTTAGGATGGATTTTACTTTTGAAGAGGAAGTAGAAGATTAAAAAGAACATGAATGAGGAGGTTAAATAATTACCTCTTCATCAGTGGATTTCCTTTGGATCTATTCTTAAGGAATCAATAGTTGGTATTTTTGGCCGGCCAGGACCTCCAAAACATGTATATGGACTCTTGGGGAAGGAATGGATAGGGTTCTATTTAGTTATAAGGCTCAATGTATTGCGACAAAGTGATACAAGGCCCACCATTTTATAATTTAGGTTGTAGGGAACTTCTCGAATTCCTCCCAATTCTAAACTATAATAAGGATATTATAGAGAAAAAATTATCCAAATGAGATATAGATGAATCCAGTAATAATTTTTTAACAATAAATTACCACATTTTTTATTATTTTAAATTTTCACTGATTTTTATATAATTTAATAAAATATTTATTCTATAATTTTTTTAAATGTCAAATCTGATATAACTGATTTAATTTGACTTTTAACACATAAAAACTATGTGGGGATTAGAATATAATGGTCTCAAACAACTCTAATATAATCTATTGATCTGTAACATTCGTTAAAAACTTTAATTCATCCAAAATATACCAAAATTAGTATTTATAAAATCATTAATTTTATATTATATTACTTAATTAAATATTGTTTGAACATTGAAGAAGTAATTAAAGTTATTTTATAATTAATAAAAATTAAATTATAAATTATAAATAACATTAATTTAATTTTGATAAATTTAGACTTTTATATTCGTTCATAGATTTATTTTTACCCTATATGGACACATAAAAGATAGTAAATACACAAGAGATGTATTTTTTATCAATCATTGACATTAGATAACATATAAGTTATTTTCATGGAACTGTTTCCATTAAACAACTCCAATAAGATCTTATAGTTATATTGGTCTAATACTTTCCATTCAATAATTTTAGGGCAAGTTGTTTTATGCTTTTAATCCCCAACATTTTGTTTTAACCATTATTTAACCCCATTAAATGTCGTCGTGATATCACACAACGTATACATTAAATATTTATATAATATATATAAAATAGAAATATAACCCCAAATGGATCATTTATGACATATATAAGATTATTATAGTATGTTGAATCAATTTTATGTTTTTATTAATTTTTATTATTAAATAAAATGTTGTTTATTTTAATGTATCATTAATATAAATGTTGATACTATTTGACATTTGTCTTATTAAAAATATCATAACAACATTATAAATTCAAACCAATACTTTTAATATATCACTAACATGTAAATTTTATCTAAAAAATTTTGGATTAAATTAAATATAATATTTTTAATTTCATTAATTTATATTTGTATTTATTAAAGAATATCAATATCATCATTTTCAATGATTTGAAGGTAATTATTTATTTTTTAAAAATGAAAAATAAATAACTATGATGATGATTATCATTTAATTTTTAAAATTAATTTTGTATAATAGAATTTAAATTTAGTTTAAATATATATGAAAAATCGTATAGTTATTAAAAATTGGTGTAGGATCTGTTTAACTGACCATTAACTAAAATATAATAAATATCATATTATGAGCCGTGTGGATTATTAATGTGATAATTTCATCCCAAGTAAGATTTCTGTTTAAACTGACTCATCGAATGAAAATACAATAGGTTTTAGGACAATTTTATAATATTATAATATTATTTTTACCTTTACTAACCCGGTTTACCCATATTTTTGGTAAATTAAAAAAAATATTAAATTTTCTATTCAAGATACCCAAAAATAAATTTGATCCTATTAGAAACTAAATAAAATAAAAATTATAACTATGTATTTCCATTTTTTGAAATTCAAGTCTTAGAAGTAGGATTATTATGTTTATTGCTAATCCCACAGATGTTGCAAGAACGCTGGTAAAAATAATGTTCAATAGATCAGTGCTTTTTTATATCTAATTTCAATATAAATATCAATAAAATGACATATATTTGTTTAATATATGTATAATGGATATATTTTTAATATAAAATCAATTTAATATATAGTAATTATATAAATGAAAAATTAGGTTCTAATAACCATGCTGTATCTTATACTATTCATTAATAAAATTAAACTTCTCGAAAAAATATGAAAAAATAACACTTTGTTAATATTTTATATTAAAAATTAAAATTAATTTTTGTTTCAAAATAAATTTCTATGAATGTCCAAAATTAATTTTATTATTATTTATAGTACTATATAAAATTTAGTTATTTTAACAAAATAATATCTTTAATCATGTAAGGACATTATTAAAAATAATACATTTCATTTGAAATATGTTTTTTTTATGTTGAAAAGTGTAAATATCATTTATAAATTTGTTATTTATATTAATATAAGTATGTTTAATGGATATATCATTGCTATCTCACTTAAAATAATTATAATAATAATGTGTTGTTTCGTAAAAACACGTTTTTTCTTGTAACATAATCCTATTCGGTGTTTCTTATAGTGCAAGAATAACAAGTTGTTTAATTTAATGTAATACAAATTTAGTGGTTTTATATAATAATAAAATCGTTATCCAATGATGTGTGAAGTGAAAAATATAAATATTATTAAATTAATTCAGGAAAGAATAATCCAAAAAATCACGATGTTTTAGATTCTACTCCCTTAAAATGATGTTCATCCTAGAAATTTATTTGGGTTAAAAAAGGAATAATACTTGATTGATTCTTTCCTAGAAAACGACAATCTAAAAATTACTTCTAGAAATTTCTTTTAAAATTATTATTTGGTCAATAATGTTTACCCATTTTAAATAATAACTATGTTTCTACATAAGATACCATAAGTGAATATTTCAGTATAGAGTAAAGAATAAATAATCATAGAGATTGATAATGGTCATTGATCATAAGAATGTGGGTGTTCCAGATAATGTTAACAATCACCAAAACATAAACTAAATAAACATGAAAGTGGCCATTAATATCATAAATAATGATGATAATTGTAAAACCTTTTTACATCATGATCATCTTCCCAATGATTATGAATTTTAATAAGAAGATAAACATACATTATTTCACTATAATCTCACTCTCTATCATTCCTTCATATATATTTTGATGAATATCAATGATCACAAGAACGTGGGTGATCAATAGAAAGATAACAATCAACAAACCATAAACCAAGGAAATGTGAAAGGGGTCATTGCTATCATCATTAATGACACTAATAGTGAATCATTTTCACATCATTAAATTCATCATATTGTTTATGAATTTTTTTAAGAAGACACACATATATGATTTCATAATAATCTCACTCTTTTTCATGCCTTGATCAATTACCAGTCCATCTCTAATTCTAAGAAATTATGTTTAATTTTTCATTCCTGAGGTGTTAGAAGATCATGAGATCTAAAAATAGAATTATAGGTTATTACATCTATCATTAGGAAAATAAAAAAGGCTAATCAAATATATGAAATATGTATAAGTTCACCTATGGTGAGATAAAACATTTATATCACAAATTTTTTGAAACATTTAACATGAAATTTAGCTAAATGGAAAACATTACAACTTTTTTGAATACTAAAAATCCAAAACATTATAAATAAATTCACTAAATCACCTGAACATTTTTCTAGAATATATCATTTGATATCTCTTTATTAAAATATTCCATACATGTTAATAACATCACTATGTGATGTCTCGAAACCGGATAATAACATGAATTACCTTACATACTTATTGAAAACATGTAGGTTTCCTTATTCCAATGTTTATTGGATATATTCCATAGGTTAAAAAAGTTTTAATCATTATCCATAATAACAAATCATACTTTAAAAATATCCTTATTTAGTTCCAAGGTAACAAATGCTATCAAAATAATCATATCCTAATATCATTATTTAAACATCATTATCATATCATAAATAATGTATTAAGGTTTAACATTACCACAAAACAAATATTACATTTTCCTTAAAATAAATTTTATATTTCTTCATCAATATTCAAAATATATTTTTTAATCATTAAGTAAAAAAATATTGAAAGTACTTATATGTTCCTGATTCATATTACATAATACTTTAATTTCCAAAACATACAAACATCAATCATGTTACATTATTCTTAAACCATTACATTTACTTCAACATATTATTATTTCCAAGAATATAAAATACGAATCGTTTATTAATGTTCAACAACAAAAATTTTAATCGTTCTTATAATGTTAAATGTAAAAATGTATAGATGATCACATTCTATTCAAATTTCATTCACAGTATCTTGATCTTCAATAGAATAAAAAAAACATGTACCAAGTTCTTGATTCTCTTCATGATATTTCCACATAGATTTTTTTTCATCATGCTCATACATTCCAAATATAAAATATATATTTTTAACCTAGTTCCCTCTAATTCCACTATGTCATAAAACTAGAATGCATAAGGTGAGAAATATATATCATACTATAAAACCACATAATCCTAAACAATTAATTATAGGATATATTTATTATGAAATATAAATTTTAATTTAGGATGCCTTGGTTTTATCCATGTTTATTCATATCCACCTTATATTTAAATCATTCATTACTGTTCATGAGGATTTTTTGAATTACCAATGTATACACTTTGAGAGTGTCTATCTAGGTGCGAAAAAGGCATATTTTCATATTCCGGGTTCTTTTTGAGTTCTTCTCAAAGGACCTTTTCCGATTTATTACACCAAGGTACATTTTTTCAAGAGCCACATCCATATATAGTATCCCTATATGGATGTATTTCAAAGAAACCACTAAATCTATCATTTACCAAAATTCTATGACATTTTCCTGAACATTACCTCATATTTATACTTATCCTAAGTGATAAACCTAGAAATATCCTTAGAAATATCAATATGGATCTCAATAATGTTTTCTCATACTATTTTTCAATTTTTTGGTCAAAAATATTTTTATACTAGAAATAGTAACCCAAGCAAGGCATAAATTGATATTACATAATTTTCTAGGAATATTCAGCATATTATAAATATTAATTACAAGTGACCATAATATTTTAGTGTATTTGAAAACATTCAGAAATATATTTTAACTTGGTGAAAGAACTATAATTTTCCAATGAAGATCTCAAACTTTATTAGTTCTACATAAAACCATTCTTCATAACCTAGGGAAAAGAAACTTATGAAAGGGTTGTGCTCGAGTTCTATGCATGGGTAAATAAAAGAGATAAATAACCATAACATGTGCATAAGGGTATAAGAAGATAATAATAGTAATATAAAATCATATCATGGGAATCCATGTTCCTAATCATGAGGCATAGTATAAATATTCTCATAGTTCATAACTAATGAATCATAAGAAAATAAAAAATATATCTATGATAACATAACATTGAAATAAGACCTAGAATTTATTGTAGACACATAATCATAAAATATTATTTCTATAGTAGTCAAGGAATTTCTTCCAAGGCCTTATTATTAGCATGGGTTCACATACCATACATTCTTCGTAGTCAAGTTTCAATCTCATAGCCATCTTATTACTATGAGTTCACTACCCATACCATCATAGAAGTTGTGGAACACTCCCATTTCAATCCAAGAAGTCAAGGATCACTCCAAGGAACATATTAGTATATAAAATGATATATAAATAGTCAACCATTGTATTTTAGGGATATATAAACCACAACCATCTCATAATTATATCATACATACATGTTGCACCAGATAAAAAAAATCATATTATAAAAAATGAAAAGAAATAAGTATCATAAAAATGTAATCATATCATAAAATGTGAAAAATGATACAGGTTTTGTAATCATATCATCAAAGGCATAACCAATGAAAAGAAGATAGTTTCCAAAGAATATTACACATTAATGTGAAATGGGTTTCATAAAAATCATTCCATCAAAACATTATCCATTCATAGAATGAAGTTGAATGGGTGACTTGAATAATTTTATCAGAAAGGATAGAGTAACACTAATATATTTCATCTTAGATGTAAAATAACATTGAATTATATTTTAGAAAAATTTCTGGAGGAATGTATCCATTCTTCTTTTAACAAAAATTCTCACTACATAAAATAGAACATTATAGGGGGTTATTTAGAGGCGGTTCTCAAACCCCCTCTAATATTTGAATATATAGGGCATTGTGAAACCCATCTAGACTAATTTTCTATAAAAAATATATTGGTATTTTATACAACCCTCACTAATCATCAAATTTACAGTGGGTGATGGAGCTCCATAATTTCATAAATTAATGGGGTTTTTAAATACCCCTTAAATTTTTTTAACTTTAATTTTTTAATTTATAGCTGTCTTTTAGAGGGTGTTCAAAAACCCATCAAATATCATAAATTAAAGGGTGTTGAAAATCCCCTCTAATATCTTAAATCAGAGGGGGTTCAAATCACCCCTCTAATTTCTTAATTTAGAGGGGTTCAAATACCCCTTTAATGTCATTGATTTAGAAGGTGTTCAAAAACCCCCTATAATATCTTTAATTTAGAGGGGTTCAAAACCCACTTTAATTTTAGAGATTAATGGTGCTGTGAACCACCATTATTTAAAAGAAGAAACTTCCATAATATATATATATATTATTAATAAAATATATAAATTTTTTTAAATACATTATATAAAAATATTATATAAAATATTTATATGATTGAATTTAATATTATTTATATATAAACATACAAATAATTGAATAATATTTTGTAAATTAATATATATTTAGTTTTATAAATTGTATTTTATATAATATTAATTATTTATAATATAAAATCATAAAAATATATACATAAATATATATATAAATATACTTTATCAAAAAAAAATATCATATAAAAACCCATTCTTAATGTTGTTATAGATTATATTATAATAATAACAAATATATTTTTATATAATATGTTTATGCCTTTTATATTATATATATTTAATATTAAATGAAATAAAATTTTTACAAATAAAATTATATTAATTTATATTTATTGATATAATAATATATGTTAATATACATAATAATACATATATGTATTGAAATTAATTATATAAATATTAATAAAAATTTAATTTTATGTAATATTAATTTGGTATAATATAAAATTGTATTTCATAGAATATTAAGTATTTTTTTCTATTAATTTTATTTCATATATTATTGATTATATATAATATACATAATAATTATATATAATATAATTTTTTTTCATATAATATATATTATATATATAATATTAATTATATATAATATAATATTAAAAACATATAATATAAACATTTTTATAAATTATATTTTAAATAATAATAAAGTATTAATTTTATATAATATTATACAGTTTGTACCAATAAATATCTTTACTAATATATAAAAAAATAATTATGTGTATTGAAATATATTATATAAATATATTTTTACAGACCTTATATAAAAATATTAGGTAAAAAATCAAATATATATATATATTCTTTGAATAAATAAATAAATAAATAAATAGGTAATATAATATAAATATGAATTTAATTATATAAATAACTTACATTAATATATAATAAAAATTAATTTAATATAATATATATTAGATATAAATCATAAAATAAATGTATAGAATTTATAAAACCAACATATAATTTTTAATGATTTAAAAAGAGATGTATGAATAATAATTATAATTAATAATATTATTTCCATTACACACAGACACGAATATGTTAAAATTTAAATATATAGTAGTGTAAATATATTTAGGTGATATTTAAAACTATAATAGAGAATATTTTTTTTTCATATACAGATAAATATAGTAAATAATATATTTATAATTATTTAAATGTATGCAAATATATTATGATACTGATATTTATTATAATCGAGAGTAAAATATATATAAATATTATAATGTGTAATTTATATATCAAGAAAATTATTTCCTTGGTGGTTTCCTGGTGGATTTTATGAGGTAGGTCTTTCAGGTGGTGCATGTTTGAATCCCATGCGCATCTCTTTTTTATTGGGAGTGAGAATTATCGGCTAGCAGTGGGTATTTGTGGATGTGAGGAGGTGGGAACTAGAGGGGCTCAGGGATCGGGGTGGGGAAATGGAGTGGGGAGTGAGGCAGAGGTGATGGGGGCTAGGGGGAAGGAGGTAGAGGCGCCATGGAGGGAGGGAATTGGGGCACAGGGGCATGGGATTTGGGCTTTGGGACGAGAGGGAGGGAATAAAGGCACTAGGGGCTCGGTCTTGGGGATTGGGAATGTGATGCAGAGGATAAAATAAAGGGAGGATATGGTGATAAAAATTTTGAAAATATTTAGGGGGGGGGGTTTCACAACTGCCCCTAAACAAATCCCCTTATTAGGGGCGGCTCGAATTGCCTCTAAAACCTTCCAATTAAGGGAGGTTCTAGCATAACTCATGAATTCACATAAATATTAGAGAGTGATTAAACCCCCTCCAATGTAACTACTGATAAATTCAGCATTACTTTAGCATCTCTTACTCAAAACCTCCTCTAAAAGATGTTGGTAGGAACAATAGTGGTGGTTCCTCACAACCACCCCAAATGTCTTTATAAAGTGTTATAACCCCATATAGTGTAAAAAATAACCCCTTCTATTGTGTCCACTTTTTGTAGTATCTTTTCAAAAAATGTATACGCAATTTTAAAAGAAAAAATTTTAATTTAAAATAACCATGTAATATTTTAATGAAAATTTCAATGAATTCTGACATAATGATAACAAAAAAATCTATTCATGCTATATTTGTTAAAATAAAACATCTTTCTCATACTTTTTTATGAAATGTCAGAATGTACTATATTTCTAAAATGATTAAATAGTTTAATTCAAACAATGTAGTAAAAAGAAAAAAATGGGGAAAATGACATTATAATTTTATCTGAGAATATTTTAAAAAAGTTAAATCAATTTATGATTAATTTTACATGGATGATAAATATTCTCTAATTGGAAATTAAAATGAATCAATACAAAATAGTGAAGTGTTTGTGAAATAAATATTCATAACATTATAATCTATAAATTCATATACCGTATGAATGAAATTAAAATTTTAAAATAAAACAATTTTTTTTGATAAAATTCATAAAATACATTCATGGTATGTATATACACTATATAGAATAAATGAGTGGTGAATATGGCATAAGTCTCCCGGAAATTGAGGTGAGAATATAAATCTACTTACCTTATCTTCTGATTTTCTTCACACATGTTAAAAAATAATGTAAAATAAATTAAAAATTGTTAAAAATATACCATAGAATCATGGTCATATATGTACCATATACTATTTACTTATGACTTAATATTAACTAATTTTTAGTAAAACCATATTAATGCAATGCTTTGTGTAATATCCGCTTTATTTTTTGTTTTTGTTTTTACTTTTTATTCTTCATCCTATTACATAGATTATGATTTCATCACCTAATGAATGATAATAATTATAAAATTTTCATATATATATTTATTATATATTTACTAATTGTTATACATAAAATTTAGAGATAGAAATCAATATATATCATTCATGGAGATGTTAGGTCGTACGTACACATGGACAATGTTTTCATTTTCATTTCATCTTTAAAGAATTTAATGCTTCATGTTTATTATCATTTTTGAATCATTTTTATTTTAAATATATCATACATACTGAAAATATCAATCCTTATTACTATCCATTAAAAATATAGGTGAATAATGAATCACATCGCATTGCAGATATGGTAAGCCTTACATACGTATATGAAACATTATCATTTTCAAAAATTATTAAATTAAAAAATATTAAACATGATATTATTAGAACAAAAAGTATAATTATACAACAGATATTATATATAATGGGTAATCACATCATAATTCTCCCCCATGGAATATGGGGAGGGCAAAAACATTACACCACGGTGTGGAGACAATAGGTCATACATACGCACGCATGGTGATTTCAATTTTTATAGAATGAATAAATGGTTAAATATAGTAGTAAAATAATAAAAATAATATCTATTAATATATATTATACTATATTTATTACTTCATTTTGGAAAAAAAATATTAAGAGGAAGTAGAAGAAATAAATAACTTGAATGAGTTGGTAAACCAGTTACCTCTTTTTCAGTGGAGTTCCTTATGATCTCTTATCAATGGATCTATAGAAGACCATGAACACCAAAAAATATTTAATGAATTTTGGAGGATAAATTTTAAGGTGTTGGTCAATATATATTGATTATATTGGTTTGAATATGTGATAGAGGAGGATCCCATTTATTATTGAGGTGATGGGCACTTTTGGAAATCCTAAAAATATTAAAATATAATAACACCATTATATAGAAAAAAAATTAAAAATGTTATTTAAATTATTGGGAGATGTCATTTTAGACCATATATTATCACATTTTTATTATTTTAATTTTTTGGATTTTTAAATAATTTAATTATATATTAATTCAATAAAATATCCTTATTATCTAATTCTATTTTAGTCATTAAATTTGACATAAATTCAAAAAGACAGAGTGGTAATTAGTATGTAATGTGATAAAACATATCTAATATATCATATTGGTCAAGAAACATCATTATTTACTTAATTTTATACAAAATATATAAAATTTAATATTCCTAAAATGATTTATTTTATTTATCTTTTAATTAAAAAAATACTTTTTTAACAATGAAGATGCGTTTAGGGAAAATATTTAATTTATAAAAATAATTGAAATAAAATTATATAATTTTATTAACATAATTATGATGAAGATAGACATTTTTTTCATTAATATATTTCTTCCGAATGTGGGAACATAAAAGATAATAAATACAAGAGAGTGATATTTTGTAACTTTCATTGAAATCAAATAATATATAAGTAATTTTCATGGAAAAGTGTTAATTTAAAAAATTAAATTCTATATAAAGGTGATAAGGGTTAAATACTTTTTATCCCATAACTTTTTTACTTGTATTTATTATGTTTTTAATCCTTGATGTTTTATTTCAACCCTTTTTAATTACTTTAACTCTTAACGTGATATCATGTAATTTTTACATTAATTGTTAATATAATTACTATAAAATTGTAGAAGAACCCAAAATGGATCATTTATGATAGATTGAACCTTATTATAGTTATTTTACATAAATTTGTTTTTTTTATGAATTTATTTCATTAAATAAAATATTTTTTGATTTTAATTTATCATTTATGACAATATTAAAACTTTTAATTAGTTTAATTTTTAAAAATACCGTTAATAAATTATATCTAAGAACTAAAGCTTATAATATATAGATAATATTTCAAAGTTATCTATGATTTTTTTTATGTCATTAATTTTTTCAAAATATATTTATTTTAAAAATTTTAATATCATTTATTTGATATTTCCCTTAATTAAACAATTTTGGCATCATCATTTTCTATGCCTTTAGGGTAATTATTTATTTCCTAAATTTTACAAAAAAATTACTATGATGAATAAAATCATTATATATTATAAATTAATTTATAAAGTTGAATATAAATTCTATATAAATGTATATTAAAATGGTATAGTTATTAAAAATATGAGTATGAAAATTTTAACATATCTTTAAATAAATTATAATTTTTTTTTCATATTATCTCCCAAGTGGATTAAAAATGTTATAATTTTATCATAAGGATTAGTTTGGTTGAACAAAACACAACCAGAGAAATTTAGAGAACTATTAGATTAATAATATGATAATATAATATTATTTTTAACTAAAATTACCAGATTTACGCTTAAACGTGGTAAATAAAAAAGTTACTAAAATTACTATTCATAACATCCAAAAACTAATTTAACCCTATTAGACACTATATATCATTATTATTACAACAATGAATTACTATTTTTTAATCAAAGTTAATAGAAGTGGGTAAATTGTGTTTAATGTTAATCTCACACACATGGAGAGAAGAAGGGTAAACAGAATGTTCAAAAGTGAAATACTTTTTAATATATAATTTTCATATAAAAAATATTCAAATGACCTACATTAAACAAATATATTGTTATTTTATCTTTTTTTACTTCTAAAATAAATTTAGTTTATAATAATTATCTAATCTAAATTTTAGTTTTTAACTACAATGCAATATTTTCCATTATTCCTCAAAAAAATGAAACTTCTTAGAAAATATTAATAATTCACTATAAGTTAATTTTTTAATTAAAATTTAAAAAATGTTTTGTATTTTATAAAAATTAAAATTATTATTTTTTCTAAAATTATGTTTATTATTTTTCATAGAAGGACATAAAGAGAAGTTCATTTAAGAAAATAATATTTCGAAACATATAAGTGAAAAAATTATATGTTTCATTTTTAATATATTTTATTTTGATGAAAACACTACAAATAACTTTAAAAAATTCACAAACACTATATATATTACATTTTTAATGTGTATTTTATTACTATTTTGTTTTAAATAATTATAATATTATTGTATTTATTTTTAGAAACCCAGTGTTGCGTGTAATGAAATCTAAGTCATTGTTTCATATAACCCACGAATAAATTAATTTTCCATATAAAATTATCCATACAAATTTATTTTATATAATAAAATATATATTTTTTGTTTTATGAAATGGAAAATATAAAAAATATTAAAATAAATTGGAAATAATAATTCACAAAATCTCTCAGTTCTACTATTGAAGTATATTTATGCTTTAGGATTAACATCTTGTTTAACGTGAATGATATTTTTGGAAGAATTTAATTAAAATTAAGGAATGTATTTTAAAATTTAATAGATCACCATTAGGATAAAAAATTATTTAATATTGTGGTTATTATTGTTAATTTTTATATAGGGATATTTCTTTTTGGAATAATATATGTTGAACCATTTGTTGTATTAGCGAAATTTTGATGTAAAATATATAATTTTTTAATGTGAAATGTTATATAATCTGGATATTATATTAACTTATATTAACCACTTATATTTTTGTTAAAATTTTATTATATGAGGAATATCTTGTTAACCATTCATGGATTACGAGATACATTTAAAAAATTTAGTACATCTTGTATAAAAAATTCATATGGAATATCTTCATTCAGATAAAGGATGAAATTGGGGTGGAAATTTATTAGTAGAATAATTATAATTCAAAATTAATTATATTCACTTTGTTTTAGAGGAAAAATTGATAAATATATTCCTTAAATTTCGAAATATTGATCTTAAGAAAAAAATATTTTCCTATTATGATCATTTTTGATGAATTGCAGGTCTTTTAACCCATTATGGATTTTTCATTTTGGGGTTTGTAAATTTATCCTAAACATGTTATCTATCGCTATATATTTGTCCATGGGTCCTAGATATCTTCTTCATGCATATATATTCACTCCCCCCTAATGTTATAATATTTTAAATACTAGTTATTTATTATTCTGGATGACCTTATTATTTCACTTTCCCTATTTTTAGAGGAAGTTTTATTAACCATTATTTATGATTTTTATTTTCCATAAAGGAATTTTCAAATTCCAAAACATATTTTAAAGATCAAAAATTAAAATTGTGAGGATATATTTATTAATGGGGGTAGTGGTATAATGTTTAAACTCGATATTTTTAATGAACATTGTTTTCAATAGACTATATAAGATAAACCATTGAGTACAAATGATCAAAATATATTATTATTTCAGAATGATCATTAAGAATATTAGTTTAATAGGAAGGTATGAATAATACAAACCAAATTTTCAAATTTATATAAATGGCATAGTTAATAAAAATTTAGTGATTAATTCATAGAAAAAAAATTCAATTCTTAGTAAAGAAAATATATTCTGCTAATACATTTTAAAAAAAATCGATTTTATTTCTTCTTATGAGTGAATATTATATATAATTTATAAAATGATTAGATATTTTTTTATATAAAGGATATAATTTTTTTTCAACATTACACCAATCTTATCATAGGGATTAATTTTTGAATTTTTTTGAAAACATTTTTTTTATTATTCAATAATAAGAAATTATTTTCATATTGAAAATTGTATATTTTTTCATTAATATATATCATTTTATTTTATCATACAGTGTTTTAATTGTAAAATTAGTTCTCATATATATTTACAAACCCAATAAACATTATTTTAATCAAATTTATTTTCAAATTTTAAATCATAACATTTTTATACTTCAAAGTATTTTTTTGGGAAATTTTTCATCCATTTATTTTTACTTTTTGAAAATATTTTTTCTAACTTATAGAAATTGAATTTTGAATATTTTTTTTAGATTTTAGTAATTCAAATGTATAGTTTTTAAAAATATCCAGTTTTATTTTTGGTAATTATGAAAAGCATCCATGTTATATTGTTTTCACCCCAGTAAAGGTCTAATGGGTAAATAAGATGAATGTGTTAGGATAACATCTAAAAATAGAACAGAAAACTTTTCATTATCCTATTAGATGAGGGATGTTTTTTTATTTCCAAAAATGAATTAAAAATATGGAAATATGTCTCCATATTTCGTTGATTATGACCACTATAATATATATGAACATATAATGTCCAAATCGTACTTTTCTACTTCAAATATCTATAAAATTTTTGATAGGGATAAACACAAAATATATTCAGTTATAAGTGATTCTATAATATATAGAATATTTTTTATCATGTTAATATTTTAAAATTTTTAGTGATGAAATAATTAAATTAAATTTTTATACTACGCCGAATGATTATTTACTAAGTTAGTAAAAAGAAAAAAAATAATACAAAACATTAATAGTTATTTTATGTGAATGACATATTATGTTCCATGAATTATTGAGATATATATAACCTTATAGATATTTTTGAATGTATTATTTTATAATTCCATTTTGTGATGTTGTTTTCATTTTTAAATTAAATGAATAATCTAAAAAATTGAATGAATGATATAATATATTATATAATATTTTATTAAAGGATTTAAAATTTAAAAATAAATATTTATAAAATTGAATGTGATATAGTTTAAAATATCAACCATGGTCTATTTGTGGACCAATTTACTTATTATAGTAACTATCTTGAACCCTAAATTTTTTTTATCCTTTGTAATCATGGTAAATGTCAAAAAGGCTAACATATGGTTTAAAATAGATAAGGGTAAAGAAATAACTCAAACATGGAGTATTTTTGTTTTAATAGAGTACATAGAATCATCTAAATGTTATATTTTAATTATATCTATATGGGTATATTTTATATGAAAATTATGTGATATTAATAAAATACATTAAGAAATCATTGATGGACCCTCCCAAAATTATAAAAGGAAATCCATATCCTCTTTCCTTCACACATCAATAACCCCTTGGTTTATAAAAAAACATATAAAATTCAACTTCTAGAAAACATTTAAAAAAATTTAATCTATTATTTTTTGCAGAATATCATCCTTATAAAGACTAAGGTGAAAACAAAAAGGGGTTTTCTAAAGAAGAGGTATAACTGATAACTAATTGTTTTATTATTATTTCATATTTTACCTCAATAAAATTTTCTTAATACACTATGAAATAATAAAAAACAATTTTGTATTTATTGAATATTTTTATTATAATTTCATACCCAATATCAATATACTCTTCCAAAAAACCAATTATGAATTAGTTGTTCGTCTATATGGTATACTAACACCTCGGAAAACATATATAATTCATTTTACACCACCACATCTCCTAGATGAAAATAATGATGGATTTATTTCATATAAATTATATTCATGAAACATTTAACATTATTATTATATAATAAACTATCAAATTTATTACAATTCCATCCATTTAAAAATGATAATGTGGTTCATGAATATGTGTGGACTACCACCTCAACAAAGCGTTGTGAATTGTTTCTAAAGCCACATCAAACGGATTATATATATATATATAATTAATATGGTATTAATTTTGTAATTTTATTTTTCTATTTTTATATAATTCTAACCTACTTTCAATAATCAATGTTGAAAAAATGAATCATTAATGTTGCAAACACAATACATAATGTCTAAAAGATTCTATCATACTTAATTTTGAATAACCAACAATTATGAATGGTTTTAAGAGTATAAATGATGTAAAATTTGATAATAATAATTTGATTATTATTATAGAGATAATTAATCCATAATCTATTTACCATAGTCAATCCACCCAACACATTTTGAAAATATAATAAAAATATCCTCAAATCATCCGATGTTAATTTAATTGATTAAATAATTAAATATTAAATGGAAATAAATAAAATAAATTGAATATGAAAATTTTAAAAGAAACATTAGAATGTAAATAAATAAGATCAGTTTATTATTCAATAATATAAAAATGTAAGTGTTTAATGGGACATTAGGTTACAGTCTATAACCTCACTAATGTTTATGTGTGATATATATCAAATTCAACACCTTTTTATTTCATGTGCTGTATATAATGAAATTTTGATATAATATAACATGATATAATTTATATTAATGGTATTTTATGATTTAATTTGATTTATTTATATCATGGCGGATATGATTCAAAATGAACTAAAGTGGTAATGGTTTACTTCATAGTCACATAATTATTCAAGACTGTTTTTGTTTAAGTCTTTGATAGAGGTATTATATTATATTATTATCATAAAAACAATATATATTCTTCTTATATGAATATATTTTAAAATTGTAAATTATCCTTTAATTTTTAACATCAAAATAATCACTATTTCAATATTATTATTTTAATGAGAATTGAGGTATTTTTATATTTTTTTGGAAAAAATTTCCTTCCACATCTATATTGATCAAAAAATTTATAAAAATTTATTTATTTTATTTTAAAATTATTTATTAAATTAATTTTTACACATGTTTTATTTTTTATGAAATTGTATAAGAAGAATCTTCTGGTCGTTTGATGAATGATGTAAATTTTAACCCTATTATCAAATGTATGAAAGGAATATTTTTTTATATACAATTCATTAATGAAATTCCCCCTCTATGAAAACTAAATGAATAGAATATTCATTTATATATTTCTATGGTTATATTCAATGAAATTTTTTTCTTAATTTTTATAAAATTTAGTGTTTTTGAAAATTTAATTTGATTTTGAAAAGTGTATTGAACTCAAATTGGACTTAACCAAATTTTAATTGTATTTCTATTCATTAATGAAACCAACTAAAAAATTTACCAATTATTTATTACGAATATGTAATAATGATTCCATATTTATTATTTCATGAGATGTATTATGATTAGTTTGACTTGGGAATGTATTGAAATTTTATGTTCTCATTCTTCTTATATAGACATTTCTAGATTACTAAGGAATATTGATGTTGTTTTATTTTATATTCATATTATAAATTAATTATACATTATAATTTTTTTGGTAGGGCCATTATAACCCCTCAATGAATCATTATGTATCATGAGATATACTAATTTGGGTACATGGATGAAGCCTTACCCTTTTATGTTTTCTGTTTGTGGATGAGGCCTTGATGGTAGGTTTATATGATATATGAATGTATGCATTCCATTATTATTTAATTTTTTATTTATTAAAATGAAATTATTTTATTATTTATATTATCTTTATATAAGGATTTTGTTCATGTGATTATCAATATTTTTTATCATCATTTTTTGCTACTATATTATTCCTCATTCAGAAGTTATTCATTAAAAGACATGGGTTTTTAGTTATTTTACTATCAAGATTGATTATTCCTTATTAAACCTGATAGATTATACACTATGTAACTCTTATTGATTAATTATGATCACCCTCATTTTATTAAACTTTAATAATGTATGTAGAAGGAATCCTTGAATGAGTTGAAGGATTTAATGTATTTAATCTCAATATTTTTGTTATATTTATTTCCATTATAATATGGGAAGTAAGTATATATCTAGATTACTATGTTTAATAAACTATTATGTACTTTATTCTGTACCCACATGATTCTTTTCCAACATAATAGACTAACCCTAGTCTCTAGGATACTAGAGTTATAGTATTTATAGATGGAATTCCTAAGAGTTTTACTTGGTCAGGCCAAGATATGATTCAACAAGTGAAGAATGAATGTAACCATTTATTTTAGAAGTTAATTCTTGTTGATATCATGGCCCAAAACTAGCTATTCAAACCACCTTAAGAAAACACCACCAGTGTACAACATACCCTTATGGTGTATGAAGGTATAATAAGTGGTTATATATCTAGACCATAGTACTATGAATTTTTAAATTATACATTTTTAATAACTAATGACTATATTTTTCCCATTTCATTATTAGTTTACATATAAAATTATATATACGTAGATTAAAATTATATTCTTATAAGAAGAAATAAAAATTATATTTCTTGGAACACATATGGTATTCATTAAAAGAGTAGTTTAGAAAAATTAAATAGTTTTGAAATAAATTTAATTTTCTTATAATATTGTCCTTATGTAATATATATCAATATAAAAATTATTATATAATTTAATTAAGTCCAATATAAAATTTATAATGGTAAGAAAACTATTATAGTTTTATAAACCAGTATTTTTTAATAATTGTTTTATTAAAAAATGTAAAATATGATATTTATTGATATATTTTGATTAAATAATTATTATATATAAAATTAACTCATTGAAATTTTATAGTGGTAATATTTTTAAACCATTTATTTAAATGTGAAATTTTGGGTAAAAATTAAATATATTGTACATATTATGACATCATAATAAACCAAAAGAGACGTAATAAATGATATAAATGTGTAAAATTACCAAATATATGTTTTAAATTTAAAATAACTTATTTTTATGTCATTATTTAATTTTATAATATTATAATGTATCCTCCAAAAAACCATATTATTATTTTATGTTTTAAAAAAAATTATTTATAAATATGACTCTCTTCTAAAGTACTAATGATATTATTTTAACCATTTCGGTCATTATACATATAATTTTTCGACTACCACTCCTATTTTGAATAAAAAATGTGTTAAATCCATTGCATTTTCTTTTGTTTTTAATATTTTATCATATAAAGTCGAGAACCTATGTTTTGAAATTTATAATGAAACCCCCTCTCTTTTATTATAAATTTCCATCAAATAACTCTTACATATTCAATAAAAAAATTTATAATGAATTTTGTATCAATATACTTATTTAAATCCCTCCCACGTTGTTCATAATATGTTAATAAGGTACTCAAATTTTTTATATGTTCCCACTCAAGGAAAGGGATTCTCTATAGCTCCACTTTATTCATGCACATTCGTTGAAATACTTTTTGAATTGAAATTTTTTCATGTTTAAATATGTTTTTATACACACATGAACACACAAACACACATATATATACCTATTATTCCAAATTATTGATATAATTCCATTAGACATCATTAAAACCATCCATGAACCATTATGTACACCCATTATAATGCCAAAATTATCATGTGATTTTTGATGAAATACTTTTCTATTGTAGAAACCAATGCCAATTTCAAAATAATGGTGTTCAATGAGATAAACCTATAATTAATTAATTTGGGATATAAAAGTATAAAACTAATAATATTTAATCATGGTACTAAAATTAATTAATTGTGTTGTTATTTTTTATGATCATTTAATCAATGTAACACATGTACTTGGATAAATGTGAAGGGTGAACCGAAAATTATATATCCATAAAATAAATTGGGTAATTTTTTTTATCTCATGAGAAACCATATGTTGTTTTTGGGATTTTATCCTAACAAAACTATGTTATGATGTCTAAGTGGTTGAATTTTACTTATGCTTATGATGTGATGTTTTTTGTTTTTTCCACAAGACTATGTTAACTTGATGATATCTTCATTTGAAATTCATTAAAGTTCATGTTTATGATTCTAACATCTTTTATGTTACATTGATACTACTCATTACTGACATGTAATACATTAATCATGATTTTTTAATTATTCCCTTTATGAGATTTATAGCACACCCATTTCCTATATATGTACCTTGTTTATCCCGTGAAATATTATAATTTTAATGGAATATAAGGGATTGTTTTAGAGTTTTTCAAATAATGTTTTCATAACCATTTTTTAATTTATAGAACTCTTTATATTATTTAAGAAATAAAATAGTATTTTATATATTTTATTATTTTTTATGTTTATATTTATAAAATAATTCATGAAATAAGGTATATTAAAGATATGGGATATCTATGATAATAATCCAAATAATAATATGAATGATAATATGATGTGGGATGAATTTTATGAAACACTATTAATTTTTAATATTATTCACTCAAAATATTAGACAAAACCACACAAATTTGATTATGATTCACACATAACCATGGAGAGTCATGTACCACTTGAGTTTTATGCTATGATGCCTAGAATGAGAATCACGGAAACTCCGACACTAGGTCCATCACCAAGAAGGATTAAAGTAATTCATATTTACTCTATGATGATGATAAAGAAATGTTATAAAACTAAATTCATAATAAATTATCAATGATTATATTATTTGAATGATTTATGATCACTAGATCATCCAAAAATGAATCCATTGGAAGAAAATGTATAAATACCTTAAAATAATTATTTTTGAAGTTAGAAAAGTTGAATTAAATAGAACTTCTCGTATATGAAAGAGGTATTATGATCCACTATCATAGATCAAAAAATTACAAAATAAAGGAATGTATATTGAAAAATTTCTTCATGATACATCAAATAAATAATATTTCAGTGGATCATTAGGCTTAAAATAAAATAACTTGATCATATGAATTTTTCATATGACTTTCTATTAGAACATTTATTCAAATAGTAAGACATTTTTAATCTCTTATAAAATAGCATGATTTTTATTGTTTGTATTCCTCATGAAGATATAATTGTATGTAAAATTATATTTTTTAATTTGAGATAAAATATCACATTCTTATGAAGATAACTAGGCTGGGTGGTTTGACTACAATTCCATAGTGAAATTTTCATATTGAATGAAACAGTGATTATACATGTATAATAAATGATTATAAGAAATAGAATACTATTATATCATGAAATATATTATTTAAAAAATTTTATGGATACTTATATTTTTTGTAAGATTTATTTTTTTCTATCTATGTATCATGAAAATGTGTGAAAACGTAAATTGTAAAAACACTAATTGAGATTTTTGTTAATATAAATCGAGTCTATATAAACAGAAATCTTGTTTCTACCAAACATAATAAAGATTAAATTCAATTTAATTTTGTGAATGTGAATATATGGATTGTTTTTTGAAAGCTCATATTAGGTTGGTGAGTTCATAAAATTTTATATTTCATGAATATGGAATTTATTAGTCTTTAGGAAAAAATAGATGAATTAGAATTGCAGGACTTGAATTTTTATTTAAAAACATAATTTTATGATGACTATTTTGATTGGGGTTTTTAATTTCAAAATAAATAAATATTTATTCTTTATTTATACTAGATATATGACATATAATAGAAGGTGAATATTTAAATATGAGATAATTCGACCCTATTACTCTTACAACACCATATATTAGTGTAAAACTAAAGAGGTATCAAACCCATATATTATAAATGGATATTATAATAATTAAATGAGAGTGAGAATAAGATTATGATAATTGTGATTACTATATGGTATCAAATGGGAGGTGATGAGGATAAGAGGGACATTGATAATTGTCACATAAAGAAGAATGTTTCATGTTTAAATAAATATATAAAGTACAATATGAGATTTTGAGAATGAACTAATGATAGGCTTTGGGAATTTATCTTGAAATCATGAATTATGAGTACCCACAGTTTCTAAATACTATTATTATTTTGAGTTTATAATAATGGTAAACTTCATTTTTTATTTTCATATCCTTCATTAGCATTTGATGAACTCTAAATTAGGTCATGGAGGAGTCTATGAGAAAAATTGGAACCGGTATAAATAAATAAATTGAATAGATGATGGTACTAATATAAATAATGTGATATTTGGGATGTGTATGATTCTAAAACAATCATAGATTATAACATAGAAGATTAATTGTAATCACATCAAATTGATGTTAAAATAATATTTGTGCACTCAGCATGAATCAAACACGGAGTGGGGTTGGATCTCACATTATGGTAAGGCATTGTAAGTATATTTTTTTATTTTATTTTTTATCTATTTTATCATTTTATGGAAATATTAAGTTGTTAAATACATATTTTGATCTATTAATCTTAATTTAATAACGAGGTTGATTATACGAGGGGTTAATTAAAAGAACCAAAAATTCAGTAAAAGATGGTTATCCTGATTCACCCCTTAAAAATATCCCCACAAGATCCACCTAAAATTTATAAAAAATCCTCTATTTTATTATAAAAAATTAATTTAACATAGGGGAATTAATTTAGGCATTTTGGGAGATTCAACTAATAAAGATGAGAAATAACATTTAAGTCAAGGAATATATAAAAGAAATCAATTTAAATATGAAAACTCAAGATAGAATTCAATATGTATAATTATGGTGTATAAGGTGTTATTATATTGTTTACAATGATAAAACATTTATGACATTATCTTTCATGATAATTATACTAATCTGATTCAAGAACACTGTCCCAAGGAATAAAAAAATCAATAAAATCTTTTGTTGTTGACATTGCTTTAAATTTAATAAAAAATTAAAATACCTTGATTCAGGATTTGGAATTTAATGATCACATGAATAGAGATAAATTTTTTTAAAAAATATAAAAAATTCTGGATTGGGGATAAACTACCTTTTATAATTGCATCATAAAATATTTAAAGGATAATGCATGATAAATTTTGGAGATTAAAAGTAATGTTTACAGAATTGTCTATTATTGATGGAATAAAATATAATAATTTTCATTTCATTCGTTTTTTTGATGAGGGAAATAGATTTATATGTCAGAAAATTTATTAAATTATTAAATGATAAAGGGAAGATGATTTATAATCTCGGGAAGAGGGAATAATAGTAATATATTAACAATTTTAAAATTGTGCCTCGTTTTATTTTAGTGAAAAGGATGAGTAAAATGTTTGGCATAGAGTACATGATCATCTTGAAAAAATAAAAATGGGAAATATTTTCAGAGAAGAATTTATAGGGTATCTTCCCAATATAAAGAGTGTACGAAACATCATTTCTGAGACTTATCAAAAATTCAATGTTTTACAAGGTTATCACAGGAGAGATGATATATTATTCAAAAAAGAAAAATTGATGTTATTTATTCTAATTTATTTATATTTAAGATGTATAATTACAAAAATTGTTTTATTATCTTCATTACATTGATTTATGATTTCACCCAGATGAAAAATGATATCATTATGAAATATAAGCATGAGTTAATTGAAATTTCAAGATTCTTGTAAGCGATGTTTAAAGAGAGATAGTAATTTAAATTAATATGATCCAAAAAATAAAGGTTATACTAGTAATGGATTTTTGAAAAATAGTTTTAATAATTCTATCAATTTTTAAAAACTCTTAAGTTCATTATAAAAATTGAGTTGTAGAAAAGAAAAAATTATAGTTATGTCAAAATAAGAAGAATAATATAAACTGAATTTAAACTCTAATTTTTTTTTAGAGAGAAGATAATTGTACTATTATACACAATAGAAATATATTATTTATGGTTCCTAGAAAAAATATGATTTTTTGAGATATTATTTATGATGAAAGCATGACACATGTACATTAATGTATATGGATGTACATGAATTATGGAAATTGGAAATTAAAATCATAGAACATTTTATGAGATATTTGAAAAAAATATATTTAAAGAATATTTATCCAATGGTAGTGAATAAACTTTCTCGAATACTATACTGAATAATATTATATAATACATTGCTTTGATAATAATTCTAAATTGATAAAATTATAATGATATAAGTTAGGACCATTTTCATAATTAGGAGGAAGACTTCATTAAGAACTAATAAAATTTATGTGAATTTGATTTTTGAAATGAATAAAACAATGAAAATATTGATTTTCATTTTACCAGGGATGATGATAGTTTTTTTGGATAATACAAATAGAAGTGTTAATTAATTTATAAACATATATATCCCAAAAATATTATTCTTTATTTGGATACTGAAATAAATATATAAATAAAGATGACATTTGATAAAAAAATTGTAGGTTAAAAATATTAGCAACATTATTCTATTAATTCTATTAATATAAAGGATTGGATAAATGATATAAAATTGGAGCTAGAGATTATTAATTGTAATTCTATATGTGATCTTATTACTTGACCAAATGGAATATTTCTCATTACATCCCATGGGGTTTTTAGAATTATGATCAATGATAAAGGTGAAAATGATATAAAAATATCAATATTAGTGTAAAATGTTTGTATCAATATGAAGGAATTGATTTTGAGGAAACATTTTTACATGTTATATGCCATGAGTCAATAAAAATAATATTTGTTATTAAATCATAAAATATATTCAATATATATCATATGAATTATAAATTTTCTTTCTTTAATGATGATCTATATGAATAGTTATTCATTATGATGCATAAAGGTTTTCTGCTTGAATATGATAAAAATTGATTATAAGGTCAGCAGATAAATTTGTGTGTTAAGTAATTCCTCTAAATTATGGTATTATATTATATGTAATTTCTTGAATTAAATAATGATCATTAATGTAATGGTCAAAAAAATGTATATAAGGGAAATGAATATATGAACTATGATTATTATTTTACATATTCAAAACATAATTTTTAGGTGGAAATGTGTATTATTTTTAGGTGTTTAAAAAAGTTGAAGATTTATTTTAAGATATCAATGTTTAGTGAAATAAGATATTTCGTATTGCATGTTCTGTAAATATAGTTATATATATAAGAATGTTGGAGAAAATATATTATAAATGATTCTAAATAATTGATCTGAACAATGGTATTTTTTCAAAAGTGTAGAAACAATGATATAATGAAAAGTGAGAATGAAAATAAATTTAAATAGTTTTGTAGAATCCTAATCTATCTAATATTATATAGAATAGATATATTCTTTATAGGAATTTATGTGAAATATTTAAATTTGATTCAAAATAACCACTCATGAAGGATTCTAATAAGATGCATAGATACATGGAAATGAATATGATCCTTGTGTATCTATATAAAAGAGGTGATTATATATTTTATATTGATATACTGATAATTATTTTCTGGGAAATATTAATGATTAATACTAAAAATTAGTTTGTAAATTATTTTTGAGGGAAATATATGTGATTTTTTACTATTTAAAGACAAAATTTACAACAATCAGTTCAATAGAGACTATGTAAATTGAATCTACACATGCTTGAATTCAATGGATTTGGATGATAGAGGAGACGAAATAAAAAAAAATTAATATTAATAAAACATTATGAATTAGTTTAGTAATAAATAAGAAATAAATCTCTCATGTAAATGAATGAGATATTCTGATTGGAGATATTTTTATAGTGAAATTTACAATGGACATATTTGAAGTGATAAGGTTGAAAACACATGACCAATCCTCCCTTCTTTCCTAAATCATATTGGATTTGAAAATTATGTCTATATATTCTTTTTTAAATGTGTAAAATAATAAATTACTCATGTGAAACGTTGATTGATAAATTGAAAGCAAGTTATTATTTTTCTAGGTAGAACATACTGAGGTGATTAACATGGAGAATATAATGTTCAAAATACACACATTTATTCTCACAAATGGATGGAATTATCTCAAAAATAGTTATATATCTAATAGTAATGTGTGTAGATATTTTTATCACATAAGATTCAATGAATTGATGAGACATATTAGAGTCGAAAATTAATCTAATGAGGGAGAGTAAGGAACCCAAATAATTATTGAGTTTTAAAAAATATTCATTAAAAGTGGAATATTTTTCTTTCTATTGATATGAAGGATTTTTTTGTGATTATTTGATAATTTTTAAGAAGTTTATTATTTCTAGGAAACTATGGGTTTTATTTTCATACAGACACATTACAATGAAGTTAAATTTCCACTTTCTATTTATAAGTAAATAAGAAATAGTGATGCTTATAGATGAATAATATTAATCCTATGTATGAGTTACTATAAGGATAATAAATATATATTAGGTAAATTGATATACTAAAAATTAATAACATATAAGTTTCAATGGTTGGTAATATTTTCTATAAGGGATCTAAACATTAAATTACCCTTATAAGATTAAGCTGAATTTTCATCTACAAACAATTCAATAACACAATGTCTTTATAATTTATAAATGATTAATCCTTATCACATAATAGAAAATTTTGGAATTCTAAGTGTATTAATATTGAGGATTCAAATTTCCACTAAGATTATTCTTATTGAGTCAGTATGTTTTCCTTATGACTTTTCAACTCCATCCTTTTTTGAAAATCAAAAACACCTTTTATTAAGGAAAATATAATTTTCCATAAGTTCATCTTGATAAATAATATTTTCCGTCCCCAAGGAAATTTATTCTTACCATGTTTTTCTTTGTTCTATCTTTTAGTCTTACTCATTTTACGACTATGTATAAAATTCAGTTTAATATATAAATCTTCAAAATCATAATTACATTGATATAGAGCATTCTGTTTTCAGGAATTGAATTCAGGATTTGAACTTTCTGAGTTCAAACTCTGAATTCTCTAAATTCAAGTTCCGAACATTCTATGTTCAGACTCAGATTTCTCTAAATTGGGGTTCCAAAATTTCTGATCACAGCCACCAAATTCTTTGAATTCAGGTTCTGAACATTCTGAGTTCAAACTACGAATTCACTGAATTCAGGATTCAAACAATCTGAGTTCTGGTTCTGAATTCTTATGAATTCAGACTCCGAATTTCCCTGAAATTCAGACTCGAAATTTCCATGAAATTTAGACTCCAAAATTCTATAAAATTCAGGTTCCAAACTCATTTGAAGACAGAGTCCGAATATCCATGTTTTATATAAACCTATTTTTTTGGATAGAATCCGAAATTTTATTTTTACTTAGACTCCGAAAAGATGATTTCGTTAAACAACCATATTTTTTATTACTCATGTTTTGGTTATAAAAGGATTTCATCCATTTCGTTACTAACCAACCATTGTATGAGGTACACATGTATAAGACCCTCCAAAATTCAAGGAAAAATATGATCGTTGGAGGAGGGAGCTGACCGATGAATATATGCCTATAAATAGGACCCCATTTTAATAAGCTTACAACAAGTTGATGAATCTAGAGATTACATGCTACTGAAGTGATTTATAGAGGGAAAGAGTTTATTGCATTGTGCGTACTGAACATCTTGTTCAGATTTTCTTTCAATGACTATGAATGTTGTTGAGTACAATATAGGGATTCCTGGGATTGGAAGACAGAGGTTCCGACTACCTTGAAGTTTGAGGTCTTACGGGGATAGCAAGACAAATTCTGATATTCGAATCAAGGGCATACCCTTGTGTGGGTACGAATGACATTTTTGAATGTATAAATCAAGGAACCTTTATCTAAGTTTGTTGGATACTCTTATCTTTGGGTTAAAATATTTACTACTTGTTACGTGTATTGCTTCATGTTTTTCGATGCATTTTGGTTGTTGAGGAAATTATTATTATCTTATACTTTCTTATACATGTACACTAATTTGTAAGATTCTATAGGATTTAAGGTAGAATCTTTATCTTTATAAACGTTTACCTATGTTTCATTTCTAGAACCACATTTCCGAATTTAAGTAAGTTTGTAGAACTAAGAGGTTTTTCAATTTACCTCGTTTAAATTTGTTAAAAATTACAATCATTAAAAGTTATAAAAGAAATGTTTAAGTATAAAATTCACCCCTATTTTATATATGAGTATCTACACCATCATTTAGATACAAAAATTGGTATTAGCATAGGACTGTGGAATACTTATATTCACATATATGTTTTTTTGCTCATGTTTTTCATTTTTCTATATTTTATTTCTTAGGATAATTTTATCCTTGTTTACAAACTTTTATTACTAATAAGTTTTTGTGGAAATATTTTCTTTAAGATGGTAGAAATGAATTTCAGTTCAATAGACAACCTAAATCCTACTAGACGACCTATTTATTATGGTAATGATTATGAATATTTGAGAGTTCACATGATGAAATTTATTATCAATACTAGAGTAGATAATTTTATTATGCTTAAAAGAGGATATAAAATCCCTGACAAGGAAGTTTGTACTTTCAAAAATCAAGAAAAGCATGAATATCAACTGAATTATAAGGTACTCAATACTTTTCTTTATTTTGTGAATAGAAATAAATATATCCACATTTCATCTTGTGATGCCTCAAATTATATTTAGATGAATGTTGATGATACACACTTTGAAACGTCAAAAGTTTTTAAAAATAGGAGAGCCATGCTCAGAGCTGAATATAATGGTTTCTACCTTCCCTATAGAGAATAAATATGTAATGTGCTACAAAGATTTATGTCTATTGTTAATATTTTACAATATATGGGTGAGAAAGTATTAGATGATGACACTATTATGGACAAAATCATAGACATCATTCCACATAAGTGGGAATCTAAGAGGATATCTATAGATGAGAATTTGAAAGTTACACAGATTAATTTGGAAGAACATTTTGGAACACTTCTTCAACATGAGACTATTATAATGAGAGATGATGACAATGTTAAGAATAATAATGGGAATGGAAGTGTTAATATTATAACAACTTCGAATCATATTAAATCCAAGTCTCATGAGAGAGTTACTAGATCTAAATCTAAGAAGATTGTTATTCAATCTGAATCTAGTGGAAGTGAATCTTCAAAAAAATGAATTATACAATCTTGCTTGAAGGATGTAAAAGATAGGTGGACATAAAGGAAAAGCATTCAGAGTGGAATATAAAGATGTACTAAAAAGCTAATGCTATGAAGGTTTTTAATTCTAATGACACTTGGAGTGACATTGATAGTGACTCTTCAGACGAATCGTCAGATTATGAATCTTCTAGATAGAAGAATCCTGGTTTAATATCCCGATTATCAATTGAAAATTGTTTCTTAATGGTTAAGGTACACAATGCTGAATCTATAAACTATGTATCTTTAAATAGTAATATTAAATACTATAAATCTTTAGATGAAGAATCTTCTTCTGATAAAGATAATACTATACCTATCTATGTAGAAGTTTCTAGGTTTTTTAAGATTCATGAAAATGAAAATTCTAAACTCAAGAAAAATCATGAGAAGAAAAATTCTAGAAAACTATTCATACTAGGGAAATATCAAATCATTCTAAAGATGTTGATAATAATATTTTTTAGTTTTTAAATTATCTCAAAAATATTTGAGGAAATTAATTATGAAAGGATAAACATTCTACGGATCTAGAAAAAGTAATTTCTAAGGAAAATATTTTCGAGCCTAAGTCTAGTACTAAAATTGATGTTTTTTAGGATATAAACATTGTTATTAGACTAAATTATGAAATATTTTCCTTGAGGAAGTGTTTTTCATACATTACCTTAGGTATGGAAAATTTTGATATGATGTATTCCTAAATTCGACCTCTAAAAAATAACTAAGGTTTTTTTTATACAATTTCAAAACTGATATTTAGTAACAATTATTTTGTTCCAAAAAGATTCCTATTATGCACTAAGTGTAAGTGTGGTGGGAATTGGGAAAGAAATTGTTCCTTAGACAAAACTCAGTCTTTACGATTTCATAAAGCTTATTTTTTAATAAAGATGTGGATTATTAAGATTTTTCTTTTTGATGTTTCCAGATCTAGGAAATATTAGATCAAAAAGTATAACTCTCTTATTTTCAGGAAAATTGAGATATTAATAACAACAATACATGGTATATAGACAGTGGATGTTCCAGGCATATGACTTGTAACAAAAGTGTATTTTAAAATATTATCAGGATGAAATGGGGAAAAGTAACTTTTGAAGATAATTCTAAGGGAGAAAGTTTTTGTATATGTAACATTATTATTCTTGGAAAGAAATTGATTTCAAATGTTTTATTTGATAATGTTCTTAAGAACAACCTCATTAGCATATTTCAATTATGTGATGAAGGTTACATTGTGAATTTTATGAATGACATGTGCTTAGTACACAATTCCAAGGAAGAGTATATTATTTCTACTAATAAGAAAGAGAATGATTACACACTAAACATAGAAGAGCATAAGATCCAAGATCTATCTCTCCTTAGTGCATTAGAAGATCATTTATGGTTAGGGAAAAGAAGGCTAGGTCACTGTAACCTTAGAAACCTTTACAAAATATCTATGAAAAGACTAGTTAAGAATATACTAAAGCTTATATTTGATTATTCAAATGTTTTTGATCCTTGTCAATTTGGAAAGAAACATAAATCATGTTTTAAATCAGTCAGTGATGTTTCAACCATTGATGTATTATAGTTAGTGCAAATGGATATTTTTGGTTCAACACAAACTGGAGTCATTGGAGGCAAATATTCTGTATTGTCTTAGTTGATGATTACACTAGATTTACATGAGTTTATTTAATATCATATAAGTATGATGCTTTTTCTTATTTCAAAAGATAAAGATCCTAAATAAAAAATGAGAAAACCATCATTCAATAACTATTCATAGTGATCAGGGAGGAGAATTTCAAAATTCTGATTTTGAAACTTTTTGTAGTAGAAAAGGCTTTACTCATAACTTCTCAGCACCCAGAACACCTCAATAGAATGGTTTTATTTAATGATGAAACCGAATTTTTTAAGAGATAACAAGAACCATGTTGAGTGAGTGTTTGGTAGAAAAAAAAATGTAGGCTGAAGCTGTAAGTACTACTTGTTAAACTATAAATCGAGTGTTGACTAGAAATTTTATTAATAAAACTCATTATGAGTTATGGTATGGTAAAAACACAGACTTTCCAACATCATGGTTTTTTGTTGTAAAATATTCATTATTAATACTAAATATAATGTATAAGAATTCTCACCAAAATATGATGAAGTAACTTTCTTAGGCTACAACACAAATTCAATGGATTATAGAGTATTCAATAATAATACTTGTATTATTGAAGAAGCAGTACATTTTAAATGTGATGAAAATGATCCCTTTTTTTAAAACAAATTCAACTTATATATTCAAATGTGTTTTCAAAAAATAATTTTCAACCCTTGATAGAAGATCCTTCTGATAAGGAAAATGTCCAAGAAGATATTTCTGGAACAATTACACGAGAATACATCCTACCCTATGTTGATTAACAGGTTTTACAAAACCCAAAATAGTTGTTTCTAAAGAATCATCCTAGTGATAGTATCATTGGTGATTTGAATCAACCTGTTAAAACTAGAAGTTCCTTATGGAATGAAATAGAACATCTACCAGTACTTTCCAAATTAGAACCAAAAATAAGTAATAAAGCTTTAGGTAATGATGATTTGATAAAAGCTATGCAAGAAGAGATAAATGAATTCGAAAGGAATAATGTATGGACCTTGGTTGAAAGACCAAAGATAAATTCAATGATTGGATAAAAATGGGTCTTCATAAATAAGTGTGATGAAAATGGAATCATTGTAATAAATAAATCTAGATTGGTTTCTAGAGGTTAAAATCAATAAGAAGGAATACACCATGAAGAAACATATTCTCTAGTATCTAGACTTGAGTCTATTCGTATTGTACTTGTCGTTGCAACATTTTTCAATATAAAACTATTTAAAATGGATGTTAAATGTTCTTTCATTAATGGTTATGTTTAAGAGGAAGTTTGTGTTGAAAAACCTCTTGGTTTTGAAGATACAAAACATCATGAACATGTTTTCAAACATACCAAAGCTCTATATGGACTTAGGCTAGCCCCTCTATCATGGTATGATAGTCTTACATGATTTTTTCTTCAAAATAATTATGTTAAGGGAAATGATGATCCAAATATATTTATAAAGAAAGGTGAGAACAATGTTTTGATTGTTTAAATTTATGTTGATGACAATATATTTGGTTCAACTCAGCATTCATTAACTTATTCCTTTGTAGATCTAGTGAAATTTGAGTTTGAAATGATTATGATGGGTGAGTTAACATTTTTCCTTGGTTTTCAAATTTATCAAAACCAAAAAAAATCTATATATCCCAATATAAGTATATTAAATATCTTTATAAAAATTATGGATATGAAAACACTAAGAGTATACGTACTCCAATTGGTACCTCAAATTCACTTGAACTAGAGGAAGATTTGAAACCAGTATAACAAATATCTTTTAGAGGTATGATATGAATTCTACATTAATTAACATCTAGTCATCCAGACATAATGTTTTTAGTATGATTATATTCAAGATATCAATCCAATCCTAAGGAATCCCATTTAAAGGAAGTGAAAAGAAATTTTCGCTACTTAAAGGGAACCATGGATCTAGGAAACTTTTGTACTTTGGGTAATGATTGTGTTTTAATTTTTTTTTTTCAGATGCTGAATTTGGTGGAAGTGGAATGGATATGAAAAGTACATCTAGAACATGTAATTTCATAGAAGATTCATTAGTTTCTTGGTCATTCAAAAAGCAACACTCAGTAGCACTTTCCACTATAGAAGCTGAATATGTAGTAGCTGTAAGTTGTTGTGCTCAAGTGTTGGAAATGAAAAACACACTCACAGAGTATTGTTTGAGTTTTACCAAAGCACAGATTTTGTGTGATAATTCTAGTTCCATTTCCCTTAGTAAAAACCCCGGACATCACTTTCATGCAAAACAAATAGCTATTAGGCATCAATTTCTTAAGGATCACACAGGAAAAGGATATTTCATTCTTCAATTTATCAAAACATAAGACCAACTTGCTGATATTTTACACAAAATCATTAACTACATATAGATTTGAATAAATTAAATATACGATTGGATTGATAACCATAATATTATCATTATTATTAAATTTTTGTTGAAACCTATCTCCTTACAGTAATAAACTCCTTTTCATTGGGGGAGTACATTTTTCAGTTAGATTTTAAATTTTTTTCATTGTTTAATATTTTTCGTAATGCAAGTTTTCATACATTAAATTATTGTAATGAATATTTTCGTACTTATATTTTCTTAATGATGATTTTCATAATTAGATTTTCGTACTGATGATTATCATACATAAATTTTTTGTAATGAAGAGTTTTTTTTCTAGTTTAAAATTTTTGTGATTGAAATTCTTCAAATTTTTTTAGAAATTTTTCGTAGTTAGATTTTTCGTAATCAAAATATTTAGAATCAAATGTTCTACAACAAGAATATTCCTAAATATGAATAATCATCCTAGAAATTCGAAATGTATGTTTCCTTTCTTAAATTTTCATAATAAAATTTTACTTGTTGGTATTTTTGTCTGTTTCGAAATTATTTTATTCATTTTTTTTCTTAAATCCAAATTTCATTCTTAAAAAGCCTCAAAAGATCAGATTCAATCAAAATTTTCTTTCCGGTTATCATTTCTACCATTCGATCAGATCCGAAGGTTTTTGAACAAATGTATTGGTATTTGATGTTGAATCGTCACCTCAAATTCCTATATAAAGGACCCCTCAATGTTTGTCCCACATCAAGATCTATGATTTCGCGTGATGAAGCCATGCCCTCCAACATAAGCCCATTCTAGATTTTCAAGGTTCCCTCATCTCTGATTGTCTGTCAATGTATCTTCCCAGAAAGACATGTCAACATTAAATTTGATTTCTAAATGTAATATTTATAGAGAAAGGTTGGTACATCCAAACTTATTTACTAAATATAATTTTATCATCTCAATGAACATCAAGCTGAATAGATGAGAGAGTGTTTTCATATCGAAACTAGGAGTTCAGGATCTAGTATATCTGTATTTGATGGTTAAATTCTATGTGTCAGCATGTTTTTTCAAGGAATAAAGAAATGTTAAATTATCATTCAAGAGCTATTGGAAGACATATGCTCTTTCAAACACCAAGGAAACCAGTTTGATTGGATTTCATTATGAGCGTGATCAACAGTTCTTCTCACATAAGCTACCTGATGTTAATTGAAGGTGAAGGTTATGGATTGCCGCATTATTTAAGATGTAAAGACTCCAAAGATTGTTTACCTATCTAGAAATTGTTGGATTGATGAATTGTGGGTTCATGGATACATCATTCCTAGAAAATGTGACATAGATACTTTAAAGAAGAGTGACATGTATATCCTAAATTCCTTGGTGAATCTAAGAAATATTAACCTTGTTAAGCATATTCCGATTAAAATTGAGAATATAATGAATGGAATTATTAAGGCTCATATTTTCATGTATCCATCCATTATCTCAATGATTTTTGTTTGGTGTTTAGAGAATTTAAAAATAGCTTGTATTTAGAAGCTAATAAATTGAAAAGTCATGCTGGTAAGTGATGATACTCTGAAGAGGATGAAAACTGGTTTTTCTAAAGAATTTGGAGAATTATTTGAATTTCCTGAAGAAGAAGCTAAAGCAATTTCAAAGAAATAGGAGGCAACTAAACCATCTAAAATGGGTGTAAGGAAGATGAAGATGAAGGAAGTAGAAGAGAAATAAAATCTGCAGAGGACAAAGAAACCCAAGCTGCACAACCAAAAACAAGGAAGCAAAAGGCATATACAGATGAGGTAGTAGGAAAATAGAAGGAAGTCAAAGAGATAGAAAAAGCATGGGATCAAATATTTGATTTGGATCCTGCTGAAGAAAAAGATGCTAATGATATTGAAAGAAAGAAACATAAAAGAAACAAAAGAAGAAGATTACTAAAGCAAAGACTATGTAATCTATTCTAAAGGCTATTGAGAAAGCCTCTGAAAATATTCCAGTACCACAATCCTACTTAGTAGAAACATTACCAGATACATCAGGAAAGAAATATAAGGCTCCAAAAAATTCCAAGTAAAAGTATTAGAATAAGTATTATTATAAGAAGAACAAGAATCCAGTGATGAAACTGATGATCTCATTAAGCTAGTAGAAGATTTTAATGAGAAGGAATTCCAATATGAGAAGCTTTCAATCCGAACTTCTGAAGCTGAATCTTCAATGAATGTTACTGCTGGGATGGATGAAGAGAAGGGTGATTATGAATTTGACAAACCATCTAAATAAGAAAGAATCAATAGAGATTTCATTCATCTAGAGGATGCAGAGGCATGATAGAAAAAAAGAGATAGATGAAGAAAAAACCATTCAGTTGTATGATAGTGGGCATGAATCTCTTGACCAATAAGAACCCATCCAGAAGAATGACAAAAAAAAACAAGTGGTTGTTGATACACCTACCAATGTTGGGATTAAGAAGAATGAAGATGGTGGATCATCGATGAGAATGTCACTAGAAATATAGAATGATCCCCACCAAGTAAAGTCTCAAATTCGGAATTGTCCTCCCTTGGACATGATTTCGTAGTTCAGTATTTGAAGTGGATGGTTGGAACTATTCCGATATTTCCCATTATAGACTCCAGATGACAAATGATTTAATACACCATGAATAAGAAATCAGATTCCGTATCCATGGTGATGGATAATTGTGTTAAGATTGAATCTGATTTCAAAACCTTTTTATAAACTATGAATCCCATGAAATATCTTTCAAGAAAATGACTGGTTGGTCAAGGGAAACTATAGAAGAAATGATAAATCCTGATGTGTTTTAAGAATGTTTCAAGGATGCATTTGACACTGAAGAAGTGAAAATCAAGGATCTCATTAATTGTTTTGAGGAAAAGATAAATCTGGAACAGAATTCTCGGATTCAAGATGTGAATTATCTAAATGGAAAGTTATATTCAGATGCCCATAGATGGAAAAGATAAAGGGATCTCAGGATTTATATATAAAAGAATCTTGATATGTAGGAAGAATCCTTGAAGTCTAAGGAAGAGGTTCTGAATGCTCAGGAAGAAATAATCAAAGCCATATAAAGAAAAACTGAAGATCATGATCAGCTTCTCAAATGATCAGAATAGGATCACAAAGAATTCAAGAAGCTCAAAACCATTGCGAAGAAGTTGATGCAAAATGAGAAGGAAGAATAGTCGTGTTCAATTCCGATATTTTGTTGTATTACATCCCTATATAAAATTTGTCAATCCTAATGAAATTTTTAGCTACTCATCCTATATTTTTTGTTGTCTTGTACTAATATTTCAGGTAATATCATTAATTTTCTGTTCCCTGTATTCTTTTTTGAAAATCACAAAGGGGGAGAAAGAAGAAAAAAATACTATATAAATAAAAAATTTCCCTATGAAAGGGGGAGTTCATCTACAGGGGATTTATTATCCAAGAATATTTTTTTTGCAACAAAATGTTAAGTTTCATTATGATAATCAAGAATATGATCCTTAGTGTTTCCAAAGAATAAGTGGGAGTTATTCATTTTCATATGTTTTTATGTGTTAATGGAGATTGGTTTTATTTTTAAAGTCCATGAAAACATTTTCTATGTCCTTATATTCTTATTAGTAAGGATGTTTGTGCTTTCTAAAAAGGGGGAGATTATTGAGTCAATAAATTTTTCTTATGAATTTTTTATCACTTCATGTTTTGAAAATCACAAACACCTTTTCTTAAGGAAAATCTTACTTTCCCTATGTTTCATCTTGATATGGAAAATTATACTTCCACAAAAAAATTTATCCATACTATGTTTTTCTTTGTTTAATAATTTAGTCTAACTCATTTTATGACTAAGAATAAAATTTGGTTTCATATCTAAAACTAAGGAATATAAAATACATAGATATAGATAATTTTGTGTTCTGGATTCGAATTTAGGTTTTGAACATCTTGAGTCCAGACTCTGAATTCTCTAAATTCAGGTTCCGAGAATTATGAGTTCAGATGCCGAACTCTATTAATTCAGGTTTTGAACAATCTGATTTCAGACTCTGAATTCTCTGAACTCCAGATCTGAACGTTCTGAATTTATACAATGAATTCTCTTAATTCTGGATTGGAACATTCTGAGTTCAGGTTCCAAATTCTTATGAATTCAGAATCTGAATTTACCTGAAATTAATACTCCTAATTTCCATGAAATCAAGACTTTAAAATTTTATAGAATTTAGGTTCCAAACTCTTTTGAAGACAAAGTCCTAATATCCCTGTATTATAGACACCAAATTGTATTTGGATATACTCCAAACATTTATTTTTCCTTACACTCTGAAAAATGATTTGTTTAAGCAACAATATTTTTGCTTACTCATGATTTTGTTATAAAAAGATGTTGTTCATTCAGTTACTAAACAACCATTGTTGGTGTGACACATGTACAGGTCCCTCAAAAATTCAAGGAAAAATATGATCATTGGAGGAGGGAAATGGTTGTTGATGATGTGCCAATAAATAAAAGATCATATGAATGAGCTAAAAAACGTTGATCAATCTAGAGATTACATGCTGGTTAGGTGATTTATAAAGAAAGATACTTTATTGCTTTTTTCATACTAAACATCTTGTATAGATTTTCTTCATGAGACTCTAAATGTTGTCGAGTACATTCGAGGGATTATGGGGATAGGAAGAGAGAGGTTCCATCTACCTTTAATTTTGAGGGCCTGTGGGGATAGCAAGACAGATTCTGATATTCGTATCGAGGGCTTACCCTGGTGTGGGTAAGATATAAATTCTTGAAATTATAAATCAAGGGACCTTTATCCATGGTTTTTGGATACCCATCCCTTTGGGTTAAAAGATTTACTACATTTTATGTGTATTGTTTCATGTTTTGTGGTACATTTTGGTTGTTCAGGAAAGTATTACTATCTTTTACTATCTTATACATGTACTCTGATTTGTAAGATTCCATATGCATTAAAGTAGAATAATTATATTTATAAACATTTCTTTATATTTCATTTCTGGAACCACATTTCGGGATTCAAACATATTTGTAGAACTAATAGGTTTTGTGAATTTACATTGTTAAACATTGTTAAACATTTCCATCTTAAAAAGTTCCAAAAGAATTTTTAAAGTATAAAATTCACCCCCACTTTTATAGTGAGCATCTACATCATTATTTCGATCCAATAATTCTAATCAAGCATATGGATAATTTTAACTTGCATATGTGATTTTAGAAGCTATGCAACATCATCCACATAATACATTTGAGTATGTTTGAATATATGTCGGATTTTTGAATGTTTTAAAATTTTATTTTATTAAGAGAAATTGTTAATAGAATTACACAATAATTTTATGAAATATTATAAAGATAGTTATCGATAAATTTTTTTGATTAATTTCCCTTAATTATGAAGAGAAAGTGTCACTTTTATCAGAATCTCTTTTAATAATAGGATAATAATTATCTCAACACTTGAAATCATAGAGTTTACATATTCAAATATCCATCCTAAGACATTTTATTATTATGAGTATTTAAATTTTATAATGATATGATTGTCAAATGATGATAAATATTGAGTTGAGAGAGACCGATATTTTTCGATGGTGAAATATTTTTATGGAAAGTAATTTTATTGGATAAAGAGAATAATATTTATCATTAATATTTTTTAATATTTAAGAATATCTACCATTGATGTCGATGCATATTGATGTATTCTGGGAAGTAAATTTTGTTTCTATGAACAATAACTTGTAAAAAATATGTAGTTAAAAAATAGTTAGAAGCATATTTCATTGGAAACAATTTTATTAGTTAAGTATGATATATTAAAAAATAATATTAAAAATAAAATATTTTTAGAAAACATACAGATCCAACTTTAGGAAACACAATATATAAATAATCTCTTATATTAGGGTAAAACTTATAAAAATCTAATTGTATTTAGGTTATTTCATTATTTATTGAATATGGGTTATGGTTAGTTTTTTATGAAAATTAAACATAAAAAGTAATAGTTGTAATTTTTAAGGAATGTAAATTGAAAATTTGTACCCAAAAAATTAGAATTACACTTTATTATGTCACTAGGGAGATCATTTATTCACACAAACACTAAGCGTACTTATTTTATTCCATCTCTCTTTAATATATTTAATTAACTATAAATATTTATATATTTCATTCAATTTTTCCTTAAAAAATATTTTATAAATGACATAATTGTAGAAATATTTTTGTGTTTCTGTAGTTTGTCTCCCATTGATAAATATTTATACATTTTACACGATATGAAAAATGGTTAGTTTATTGTGGAAATATTAATTTTTCATATTGGTATATTCTTTATAATTCATTTTACCAAAAAAATTGAAGGGTAGAATATCATTTACATGATTAGTTTAAGAAGTGTTTGTGTGAGAGTTGTTTTTGAAAAATAATGTTTCCAAATATTTAAATGGATTTATAGTTATTTTTAATATTATAGTGTATATTTGTTTTAATGAGTTTAACATATGTTAATGAATACATCATTATTTATATGTTATTTTCTGCTAAAATGAATTTAAATGTATTCATATCATAATATTTTTATAAAATTGTTTATGAATCTTATTTTAAATGATGTTAATTGGTAAAAATATTTTTAATTGATATTTTAAAATTAATTTTTTTGGAGAAATGTTTTTTCTTTCTAAATGATATAAGATTTAGAATTTGATTTTTATATAATTGTTATATAAAGGTCATTTTATTATCTAGTGTGGTTATTTTATTCAACATAATCATTATATGATTGTTTTTAATATATTTTTGATTATTTTTCTAAATGAACCTTAAGTGAAAAACATTATTTTGATTTGTTTTGAAATAGATTAGTTTATATTTTTTTATTCTGTAGGATTTTGGTTTCTTTAAAGTGACACTAAAAACTATTTTAATTTTATTTGATTAAATGTTTTCATACATATTAATAATGTGAGTGGGATTATTTATGTTTCTTGATAGTATTATTATACTAAAATATCAATATATTGATCGAATAGATGCAGGTAGTTTAATATAAAGTAATAAATTTCATTGATTAAATGGGAATATTTTTTTATTTATATTATGATGCATTGATATATATTTCATTAGTTTGAAAACCCATTGTTTTTTTCATATTAAGATGATTTTTTACATGGATGAAAGTGATTTGTGTTTGATAATGGTTATTCCTATCATATATTCATTAATTAGATATATTTACAACATTAAAATATTTATATTTTTAGTATTATGGGAAATTTACATGTATGGTTTTTGTCGAAGCCTATATTATTTAGTTTTTATCCAACCAATCATTTTATTTACATTCTTTTATAATTATAAGTTTTAAATAGATGCTTAATTATGGGTTATGTGATTTACATTGGTTTTATTTCCTTTTTTTAAAAGGATTTAGGTTATAATACTAAAATGGGTTAGTAAACAATGAGAATATTTTAAATAATTTCAGAAACTACACTTTTGAAGTATAGCTGATTTTAATGTTTTTTGAAAAATTCTATAACATATATTTTTTAATAATAAAGAAATTGAAATTATTATGGTTAATAATGCTGATAATATATAGTGGAGTAATATTATTCCAATGATTAATTGATTTTTTGGAACTATAAATATAAATGAATTTAGATATTGTGTCTTATAAAAACAAATTTGTTTTAATAAATCATGGATTTTGTTAAATTCTGATATGTAAATTCTTAAAGACTGCTCACATTAAAAAAATTACTTTTATTTATTACTATTTAATTAATTAAATATGGATTAATAATAGTATGAATTTAATTTAGTTGAGTAATTTAATTTGGTAAATGATGTTTTGGATTAAAATTTTCTTATGTGGGTTAAATCATGTCAAGTAATATGTCTTGGAAAACTCGTTCAAAATTTCTAAATCCTACCAAAATTTATAATTATTTGGGTTATAAATTTTTTATTTAAAATTGGTTCTAACATGGATATATTTCTTATAAGAATGTTTTTTCAATGAATTCTATTATAAATTAAACCATTTTGTATGGTGTTACTAAAATAAATTTAATAAAACGAATGTATTATTGAATATTTTAAATAATCTTTCAATCAATTAATGTTTTATCTAGAAATATTTTTTCTTCATTATGATTTAATTTGGATTACAATTTTTTTAGAAAATAATTTATTTATTGTATAGAATTTTTTTTGGTTTGTATGAAAAATAATTATTTCATTTAATGAATTCTTAATCCTTATCATTAGGGTTGATATATAACATATTAAAATATTAAAGGACTAATTTTAGGGTAGTTATATTAATATCTAAAATTATATAGTTAAAAAATTAATAAAGATATTATATTAGATAAAAATTTAATGTTTATAACATGTGTACCTTATATATAATCTATTTAGTGGGATAGAAGAAAATTTTCATTGTGATTTGTTTAATTATATAATATATTTAATTATATTATAATTAAAGATAAAATGTAAATAAAATTATATTCATTGATATAAATGTTTGTAAAAACTATATGAATTCATATTAAATAATTTTTATATTATGAATCAAGAATCAGTGTAATAATGAATTGGTGTACATGCATAATTAAGAATGAAATTTCATAATTCCATATATATAGTTTTTATGGTTATTTTAATTTCGCATCCATTAATTTATAATTTTAGGTTTCATTTAGAATAAAATTTGAAATTTGGAATAAATGGGTTTTCTATATTTTCAAATGAAATCCCATTCATTATAATGTTGGAATTCAATATTTTTTTAACACTTGTTTTAACAAAAATCGAAATTTATTTGAATTTAGTTTTTTTAATAAAATGGTCTTACAAAAATAAAATGTCTTGGTAATTATTTAAAAAAATAATCTATATTAAATGGTTTATTTTATGTAGTAAAATATAAATTTTTGATACGACATCATGTTCTCTACATTCTTGAAAATCATTGTTTTATATGTTCCAAAAGATTTATAAATATATCTACGATATTCTACCCTTAGATAAATGTTTTTTTACTTGTGAATTGATCATTGGATTATATAATATTATTTTTTGTAGATTTTTTTATATTATAACCTTGATATCTTTAAGATGGTGAAAATAATTTTTAACAACACGAGGTAATTTTTTGTTGTACTGTAAAATTTTATAGTTCAAATCACAAACATTAACTATTATTCTCTATAATTTTTATTGAATCTAACATTGAACTTAATTTCTAGGAATCTCTAGTGGTGAGGAAACTAAAAAAAATTTACTCTAAAGATAATAATAATTGATTTGGGTTAAGATTATAGAATGGGTAGTTAATTTTTTATTCCATAACATCATGAAATAAAATCTTGGGATAAGAATCCTGATGGAGTGTCTTTGGTAGTGACTATTATATTTTCAGATGAGTTTTTGTTTTATTATTTATTTTTAATTACTAAATTTTTTTTGACGTTTTGATGGTTTGCATAATTTTACTAAAAGACAGATGAAGAATGATGGAGTTGGAGAACAGAATGAGGAATTGTATAGTATTAACACAAGTCCCTTGGTGTCAACCACCAAGAATAAAGTGTCATATTTATTTCCCATTAACATGGCTATAAAACCTCTAATGTTATAATGTTTATTGTGAATTTTCATAAATAATGGATAAATGGTGTTTTTTGTTGTCATGTTATGTAAATTGAATCCAAAATCTATTTTGGGAGTTTTATGGTCCAACCCTCTCAAACATTCCATTCATTGAGTTCGTAGACCACCCTTCTCCTCCAAAGTAAGTACATGATAAAGGTGTTCACATGGATTTTAAATGATAAGGTAGAATCCTTTTATTATTATACTTTATATAAGGGATATACGTTCATTATATTTTTATCAACCTCTTTTTCGGTATATAAAACCCCAAAAATCATTCATTTTCTATGATTTGGTATTGTTATCAAAATTGATTATTCTTGTACTAATCTCATGAAGAAATATTGTATGTAACTATTGGTTATGTTTGTTAATCATTACTCTTAATTTATATGTTCAATTGTGGAATTTATATAAGTAAAATTTCATCCAAGTCTATGGGTTTAAAAATATTTTATGTAGTGAAATCCTTAAGTTAATTTTGCTTAGAAAGAATGTTAATCTATGATTTTGGTTTCTGAAAACTAATTTATTATCATAAAATTGATATATATGGCTAAATAATAATGGAATTGAGTGAGAATGAATATTAAACATTTTTTAATTAAAATTAAATGGTTATCTGTAGATTAAAATTTACACATGCTTTAGAATGAGTATAGAAATTTCATATGCATATATTTACTATTGTTTAATTCATGGCATTGTTTTCTTTAGAGATGGTTTATCACTTAACTTCAAAACATATTGACTATCAAATTATAATAAAATTATTAATATATGATCATTATGTATATTGGTTCCCAATCCTTTTTTTTACAAATTAACATGGGTTATCTGGATTTTTTGAGTTGTATGATAATGTATGTGAAATATCTAGACATCACCCTAAATATAGTTATATGTCCCTGAATATGAGATATTGGTATGGGGTGGGTACCCTAGCGACCAATGGATATGAACACCCTAGAAAATCATATTTCACAGTATTACGTATTGGGGGAATTTTACATTATTTTACTTACCATATAAAATATTATAAGAAGCATGTTATTATTTTCACTATGGTGTCCCTACAATCTATTATATGAAATGAGTGTTATTGTATTTTTTTCCCTAACATGTCTACAATCTGTCAAATAATATTCATGTTATTATTGTTTGATCCATGACATTCTTGACCACAGTTCTTGTACTTGGTAATATATGTTATATAATATGATAGTCCATTTGAAGATAGTAAAAAATAAATTAATATAGAACATTATAAAAAAATTCTTCTTGATTCATGTCATAGATAAAATTAGTTTTGGATTATTCTAATTATGAATTTCTATTTATGTTATAAAATAATGATTTTTAATTCAATTATTAATTAATTTAAGAAACGAATTTCATTTTACAAATTAATTTCTATTTATTATTGCAACTACATAGACCATATTAATAAGAGTTATGAAGTGGTTGGATGGTTAGCCACTATTAGGTATGTAATAATCGCACCCTACAAGTGTTCATTTTTTAATATGATAAGACTACAGTTTTCTTGATACATGTTAGTGGAAAGAAATATTTTTTTCTGTCCTAGTGTTTGGAGGATATATTATACAAGAACCATTTATGATATTGATAGATGCCACAAGTAATGTTCCAAGTGGCTATATAGGAGTTACTGCACAACAACATTTTATATAAATTATGTCACCTAAGTTATTAATGGGTTTTATTATTTAACAATTGTGTATATTATTATTTCAGAGATTAATCTGTTGCATTGATTGTATTTATATTTTGTATTTTTCTACCATAGTAGTTGGAAAAATGTATAGGTTTTTTTATATGATTATATATATTTACTATATTCACCTATGGCTTGTAATTTTAATTACCTGACTTAATTCTATTATATTATTTTTTCTTTTACCCATGTCCTTTAAAGATCATGATGATTTTTCCAAATGAATGGGTTGAGTATCATATTAATATTAAAATGTGCAAGACTAGTGAGATAACCATGTGGGGGACGGGTTAATCTGTGATACCTTTTATTTTTTATAAATTTATATCTTTTAACTATTCTATTATTATTGTTTAAATAATGATCCTCACTTTTGGTCACAAACCAACCTAATACATGACTCAATTGGATGTCGATCCGGCCCAAAAGAAGGCCAGAATGGTATTATCAATCCGGACATGCTGCACAAGTATCTTAGAATCAATTAATCTTCTCTTGGGAAGGAATTTTACCAATAAATTATAATCACTTGCCCATAAGAATTACATATAATAGTGAATTTATTCAATATTTCAAATTCTTACTTTTGTGGACATCTTTTAGATTTATTTTTTTAGCGAATTGGGACAAAATCTGTTATAAGATGTCCATATAATACACGGTGGACACTTCTAAAAATTAACCATTTTCTCAAAATATAATACTTTTAAAACGAAACATGATTTTTTCATGAAAATTATTTATAACATTTAAATTGATTTCATCTTGGTTATTTTTTATCCCCAAACCATGTTGTTTGTTTTTAAAAAAGATATAGTCATCAAAGAATGAATATTATGTGACATAAAGGAAAGATTAAACAAACCAATTAGTTTAGGAATACTAATGAATATTTTACTTTATGAAAATAATCATATGGATTAATATAAAAAATATATTACCCAAGAAACCAACATTCATACCCAGTCATTTTCACAAAAAAAATCATAAGAAATATTTAATGGAAATTAAAACTCATAAATTTTTATTTTAAATTATGATAATCAGATGATATTTTTTGGAAACTTATACTTTATTCCCTTCAAAAGTATCATATAAATTCAATTAGACAGAAAATTATAAAATTACCTTCATAAATACTAATGTTATTATAAAAACCAAATGAATTAAATGAAAAATCATGTAGGAAAATTTTTAATACTTCTTCCATACCACTCTATCAAATGGAAGAACCTATACAGTCGACTTATAAACCCATTGAACTAGATGGATATGTTGGACCCACCCATCCTTAGAATATAATATAACCAACCATCCGTGGTTTATAATGGAAGAACCAATCCATGGTTTATTATAGATCTACCCATCATCATATAAATTATCATGAACTATAACATAATCATATCAATAAAATAAGTATATTTACATCATTACAATATTAATATATTTAGGTCACCCATAAAAAATTCTGAATATTTATATAATTTTTCAATTTTAAAACACTTTTTAAAATAAATAGATAATATGGAAGTATGTTTAATTTATTTTCAGAAAAAATGATTTTTATAGAGTAATTAAAATAAAATATAACTTTTATGGAGGTTGGAAAATCCATTGTCTCAATATCTAATTCAGTAGATCATTCCTTTTTTCTTTTGTACAAAAAGTCAAAAAATTCAATATAAAATAAAAAAAGAGATTTAATTTATATTAATTAAAAGAGGGTAAAAAATTATATAAATATTTAATTAATTGATATATTTATAAATAAATACATATAATAATTTAATAAATACAAACACAGAAGAAAAAATAGTTTTAATATAAACTTTAAAAGGGGGATTTCTTATAATTTCCGCTTACCGTGAATCTGACAAATTACGTATATTAATTATCATCATGAATTAAAAAATATTTTTAATATTCAGTTAGGTAATAAAATTTTCATAGTTTTTTATTCCTTTTATTATATTTATAATTATTTTAGTTTTAATTACATGACTAATTAAGATCAAATCAATGCTTTTGATGATATTCTTCATATATGACAATATTTACATTTGTAAGTTGAAAATTCTCTAAGTTATCATTATCCAATCATCTAAAAAATATTAAAAATGACATATATGTCACTTTTATATATAAATTATAATTTTATATACAATAATGATATATTGTTATGAAAAAGTAACTGTTATAATCAGGGGGATGGTATGTCACACAGCCACATGAGTGATGTTTCCATTTTTCGATGATCATTATGGAAAGAAGGAATATGTAATTATATTTTTGTAGAATATTTATTATATTATAACAAAAATATTATTTCAATAAATATTTTTATATATATCATCCATGTTATATGATATTTAAAAAATAATCTCAACAATTCTATGAGTTGATAGTTTACACGTACGTAAGAACCACATAATCAAATTTTAGTAATTTACAATTTAAAAATGTAATTGATATAAAAACCTTTAAGAAAAAAAAATATGTCACAAATAATATATATATATATATATATTGTTCTTCATAATATATATCCATAATAAGATTTTATGCGAAATGAATTTACATTGGTTCAAAAGGTGGTTCTTCGTTGTTCAAACAAAGGATGGATTCATTTCCCATTTGATGAAAGATGAGATGGATATAGGTTATGTAATTAACATAATAAAATTTAATTATAATTATATAATTATGTTAATATTTAAACATGGTTGAATATTATTTGAAATATGTATAATTATAATGAAATTTAAAATGCTTCATTAAGAACTATACCTGTTTTCCGGAAAACCTCTTAACATTTACACTAGAATCATTTCCTGGATAGTTTATAAATCAAAAAAGCCATTTAGGACATTGGAAGGTATGTAAGGAATGGATTTTGGACATTAATTTCTGGTCATTATTAACTTTTCAGTGTGAATTAATTATGATAATAGATTCTTATTTATAAGAAATTGGAGAGGAACTCTTGATTTTTTTTAAATATTATATTAAAATAATTTAATTTTCATATTAAATTGTAATAAAATTGATTATATAAAAATAAATGTATAGGTAAAGTCAAAATAGTATCATTAAATACAAAATAAACAATTTTATTTTATATTTACTTCCTTATCGTTTTGTTATAACCTGTTCTAACCCTTTTTTGAAAATCATTATGATATTACAGATTTTAAATAATAGGGTCTTGGAAGGTCATTATAAATGGAAAATTGAATCATAAATGGACTACACAAATAATAAAATACATAATCAATTAATTAGTAAAGATAATATTTTGGATGGTTTAAATGATATAATTACATATTATTAATTATAATGTTACATCAAGTTATATTTTGGAACTATTCATGTAATTTAACCTTTAAAACTACATGGAATATAGAAATTGAGTATAATGAATTAATTTTTTTTAATATATCATATTTATCAATAAAAAATGTGAAAATAAAATTCTATTTAAATCACATAAATTATATCATTTTTAATTTCAAATAGTTTATTTTTCTATTAATTTAATAAATACTTTATCATTAATGTGTAGGTATTGAATTTAATTATTTCATCAAAAAATAAATAAATTAAAAAACATGATAAAGATTAATTTATCTTTAAAATGAATGTTTGGAGCTGAACATAAAATATTATTTTCCCAATTTCATAAATATAAGTGTAATTAATCAAAGGGAATTCCATTTTTTTACTTTTCATTACATAAAACATTATAAATGTAAATAACATAGATATATGAAAAAAATACATGTATTCAAATTTTTTATGATTATGGATGAAATATGTATTACATTTAAATGAAGGCATGTGTTATGGTGAGTTTATATTTAATGACACATTATTTTTTATCATTATTTATTGAATTTTAACATTATTTTAGTAACAAATTTTAATAAGATTACTAATAATAATGAATAAAATAAAAGTTTTCTAATTACAAAATATTGACCTATTGATTTAGAAAATGGAAACCATTTCTTTGGATTATATAATAAGATGTCGAATATATTTATTTAAACTTATACACATTAAAAGTGATGACAAACATTATTACTGAGAAATTCTCTTTAAGAACAGAAAATGATTTTATAATAAATTCAAGATTGAAATTTATTCAAAACATTATAATTGTATTATATTTAATAAAAAAACTAATAAAATTTTAAAATTAAACTATATTATAGTTTTAATTTATCAAAAACTAAAAATAAAATATATTAATAATTAAAATCCATTATTTTCACAATTCATTGAAAAATAAAAAAAAATTGAAAATTATTTTAAATTTATCTGTGCATAAATTTCAATATTCTAATTAAAAAATATTTCTAGTTTTTTCATAATAATATTCTATAATTTTAAATGTAAACCTTGAAATAATAAATTATAATAAAATATTTTAAACAAATTATTTCATTTTTGATTTGAATATTACTAAATGTTTTATAATGAATATAACTATCTAAATCAGGAATATTAATAAATTTAATACTAATATATTCTTTCACTATGTTGGTTGTTACAATTTATAAAATTTTGTAAATTTTTTCCACATAAAATTATTCACCACTTAATGAACTGGTGGTATTTTTCCCTCATATCATGTTTAGATCATCATGATTCTTCTTCACCCCTATGTGGTTTATAAAAGAAATTAACATGATAAATTAACTTTTTCTAACAAACATATGCTATACAATAAAGAATATGAAATGGGTTTTCTTTATTGGAAATTATATATTATAAATAATCATCTTTCTAGATCAAAACATGTGATTAATTTGGTATATAATTTCATTAAATTGAAATAAGAGTTTTTTTCTAATGGATAAACTGAGATGGAAGACCCAAGTAAGGAATATGATAAAAAAATTCTAATGTACATCATATTTTTGAACAATACATTCCCTTATATTGTTATTTTATCCAAAATAATAATTTTTTATATTCATATACTTTAGGAAAAACATGATAACCTAACTCAAAAAATATAATATCTATAGTTATCCACATAACATTTATGTATACATTGATTCATTTTCATTTTATTATAAATCATCTTCAACTTATCAACCATTTCATCTTACAACAATGGAACCATAAACATTTTTTTCTCTACTACATCCTAATATGGTTGTTTTTGAAAACTCTTTTCAAATTTTTCCTCATAATTTTCCGTATATAGAAATAAATTAAAACAACTATTATAAAAAAAATAAATTATTTAAACATATTAATTTTAACATCCCTTGTAATATAGTGAACATGGAAGATTAATTTATTCCATGTTCTGAAACATGTTCACATGAAATCTATCAGATTGAGGATAAAAACATGTACTAAAATTTAATTCATTAACCAACACATTTTAAGTGAATTATAAAATATTTTAGTGATCTTGGGATCAACATAGGATAAAATAGAGAGAGGATATAAATATATTAAAACTATCACCTATAGATATAATCAAGAATTTTGATCTAAATCCATAACATCTCAAATGGTAAGAATTTTTTTTCTTTTTTAATCTATAAAAAATTTCTGAAATCACATTATTACCTCATGATGTATTTTGAAATACCACCATGAAATACATGGATATATTTTCCAATATACAATTTGTCTTTAATAAATGATATAGTATCCCTATCAGTAATTGGCATAATACATTGACCTATTTACAAGTTAAACATTTCATAGTAAAGTTAGTAATATTTATTTCCATTTCTTCCAATTAATAACACCGAAAAATTAATGTATAAATCAGAGTGATTCTACAATGAATGGATAATTGGGAATAATGAGATTCAATCAATAATTAAATATTATAATTAGAGTCATAAGGCACACATAATATATATCCAAATATGATAGAACCATTTTCATCATTATTAAACACTAGAAACACATTATTCTTAATATATTTTATATTTTCATATAAAATATGATCAATGTTTTGAACATTCTTAAATATTTATGATATTGATGAATATACTGAGAAAAAAATAAAGGATGTTCCAGATTCATAAAAAATAAAATTCAAAAAATCAACCAAAGGGTCTTTTTTAAAATATATCATGGTTAATGAAACAATATTTTTTGACAGAAATCCTAATTTAATTTTTTTATATTCAAGGATGTTAGATGATTATGATGTTATAATCTCTAATCAGTCCCAACCTTCTACACTTCATCATTTTCATCCTTTCTATGTAAATATATACTACAACATTTTTTTATTAGTGTGTATTTCAAATCATAATTTATATTAATGACACAACTAAATTTCTAAATAAAATAACAACCACTAATAATATATATTATGTAGGATAATTTAAATCATGAGGTTTCCGTTATGTTGATGCATATGCAACATGATCATTTTTCATTAGGATAAAACCAAGTAGTTTTAATTAAGCATCATTATAGAATAAAAAGATATCATATCTAAAGGGAATATCCAAAACTATATAATTCAATAATATATTTTATTAAGTTCCTACTAAAAATCATAAAAAAAATTATTTCAGCAAATTTCATCAATTTTTAGAGATAAATTATTTAGTTGGGATAATAATCAAGAAATTTTTTCAACACACATATGGTTATAACGTATTAATCAATGAAAAATATGAATCTCATTTTTTGTTATAATTTTCCATTAATAATAAATATTAGTTTAATATAGGTTGATTATTATGGAATTTTTAGAAAGAATACGACCATAGAAAGAATTATATTGCAACCAAATTTACATCTTACTAAATTTATCATGTATTTTCTTCTCTTTAAAATTTTTAAAAACAATCCTTAGGTTCCTTTCATGATCATCATGAAATTTGTAATACATAATTATGTTATTAATAAAAAAATATTATCTAAATAGACACAAGAAACAATATTCATAAGATCCAAAATACAACTAGTACATTAGATTACAAAAAAGTGATAAATACACATTTATAATTCCAATGTCCAGTCCAAAAAATTTTAATAGGGATATATTCCTCCATGAACTTCAACAGATGGTATCCAAACATGAGATCAATATTTGGAAAATACAATACTAATTAAAGATGGTCAATCTTATCATAGATATTATATAAATGATACTTATTCAAAGGAGTGTTGTTATTAAATTCGTTATAATCATTTCAATAACTCATTGATCTATCTTTATTTCTAATAAATAAATTAGGTTCACCCCATGGAGATGTTTTATGTTGAATGAATCCATTATCAATCAATTCATACAATTTCATTTTTAATTTTACAAGTTATTCTTCATCAATTTGATAAGGGGGTTTTGAAGATGGTTTAAAATCAGAAACTGTGTCAAAAGTAAAATCAACATATCGATCAAAAAAAATAGAAGAAAAATCCTATGAATATACGTCTACATATTCCATAATTACTATCACAAAACTAATTTGAATAAAATATTTGTTCTCAATTATATGACCTTGGTTACTCTCACTATATCCTCTAACAAATTCCTACTAAACATAATATGTTATCATAGTTATAAGGTCATTGAATATGAATTCATTTTTATTTTAATATATATTAGAATGAGAAATTAAAATCCAATCCATTCTAATAATAATATCAAACTCAACTATGTGTAGTTCAACAAGATTATTATGAATGTCAATCCAACTAATAGTAATAGAAATATTCGTACAATTCCTGCATTCATTAAATTTGTAACAAAATGATTTGAATAAAAAAAAAATATTATTTATATGGCATTATAATTATATTTAAAATGTAATTTTTTAGATATGATGGACTGAGATGATCCAGAATCAAATAGGGCATTAATAAATTTATTATGAAAAAGTAACGTACCTATCAAATCTTCATTAGAGAAGAGAAAATTGACCATAGAATTAAAAAAAATTCTACAATATTTTCTATCAATCATGTGGATTTCTATCCCATGTTGCTAACTTTGGACGAACATTATCATAATTCGTCTACTCAATACAACTAATTAATATCACATTGGATTGTTATATGTTTACTGACTTTCAGATTGTTCTTGATTTTTTACTATGTAGTCACTCACTACATGACCTAATTGACCAGATTAGAATAAAATCTTATATTTCTTAAAATATTCCCCGTCGTGATCTTTACCAATCATATCACAACATACAAAATTGATTTTCTTGCCATCAAATTTATTTGTTGGATTTTTTATATTGTCTGCCACTAAGAACTCATTTTCATCATATATTTTATAGAATATATAATTATCAGTAAACTCCATTTCTACCTTATTGAAACAACAAACATGATTGTAATAACTTTTTAATTTATGGGATTAAAATTACATTGTGTAAAATACATTCAATACTATAAACACCTATATTTACTATGTAATTTTTTTATTATATAGAATTATTATGAGGATGTGAAAATTGAGGTGAAAGATTCTATGCCTTGGTGTGCCTGGAATGGATTTATGATCATTTTTTAGGTATTCTCAGTAAACGCATGAGGCGCATTTTTTTACTTTTGAAACGGTGATCAGATTAAAAATATGATTTCACCATTGAATCTGCATCACCGGGATTCACTTAATGGAGGCTTCAAATCGACCATGGTAGGTTCGAAGAAATGTTTTTTTTAGGAAATTTTAAATGAAATGACCATACAATTTATAGTAACTACACCATTATGGAATTAAGAAGGTTCCTAATTAATGGTCCTCTATCAGTTCCGTGAACGTTGCACACCCTCTCCCAATCCAATTTATATTCACCTTAGGGAGGGGTATCAACAAAAAATCACCAAACAATGAAGTGCAGACAATTTTCTGAGATTCCAAACCCATGGAGGGAAGATCTTGTTTCAGAGGAAGGTAACGAGCAACACAAAAACCCCAAACGGGAGATCAGCGATCGAGTGACATCATTGGATGCTAGTTGTGGGGGACAACGAACACCGACCAATTTCTACAAATACACGCTCACGGTCATTCTTGCGGTTGGGATTTAACATAATTTAATTTCCATTAGTTTGATAATTAATGATCTCCCTCATTATTAAGAGATAACACAGATGGAATGAGCCAAACAAACACATCCCGGATCCTCTACAACCTTGCTACCCATTTCGAACTCCATGGAAGATAGTCAGTGTGGAGGAACCGGTGACCAGTGCCAGTAGGGACTAGGGCAGCGGCTGGCACAAGATGGCTACTAGGATAAAAGTTTCACACCCATGCTACCAAAAGAACTGTCTGCAGCTCATCATCTGTGATGGTCGGGGGAGGTGGCCGGCACACCGGCCATCCGCGGAAAGAGACTGCAGTGAGATCAGTGCGCCAATGGAGGACTTGGACGACGTCTCATTAGCTGTAGTGGGCCGGAGGAAGGAAGTACACACACTGGCCAACCACAGGTGGTAGAGCGGCTCTCCGTCATGTGCCTCTAGAAAAGATTTCTGACACACCGGCCGACCACAACAGCTGCGGCAGGACCTGCACCAGTGGGTCCCATAGGCCACCTGGCGGCACCACATGGCGCTGACGCTGTGAAGGAGACGAAAGTCCTCTGGACCATTTAAGAGACCGGGGTGCTTGCCCCCCCCCCCCCACTCCAGCTAGGGCGGGCTACAGCCAGTAGGGCTACCACACCAACCAAACAGCTTAGGCCATTTGAGAAATCAGTGGAGTCACTCCCCAGTGACACCTAATGCGAGCCCCCAGTGGGCCGCACTCCACTACGGTGGGCCACCTGCTCAGCGGGCCGCCCACCCGGTGGGATGCCCTTTGTGGACCGCCCCATTCTGTCTTGGCTGGACCTCAGCCCTAGTGGGCTGATCGCACCATAGCCCAACCCAGACCAGGTCAGGCCGGGTCAGACCAGTCCCCGGCCCAACCGGATCCAGAAACACTAAAGTATTCATATCTTGAAATTCAGGCATCCGAATGATGAACCATCTGCGGCGTTCGGTCCTATGGAGGAAGAAGATCTTTTTGGTATAATCAAAATGAGTTTAGGAAATATTTCGGTATGACCAGGTTGGATCAAAGCCAACAAAAATCTGGCCCTCGGGACTAGAACGGTTGTAACTCACCGACCTGTCATCTGATTGACACACCATGTATCATGTTGGAACCCTTACAACATGGTAGTCCTTTGGGTTACTACATTGGGGAGCTTAGTGGAAGTTGAGGTATGAACACTATCTCGAGAGGCATACTCAACATAACTCCAGGGAAACAGGTGTGAGGAATCTTGTGGTATACTATAGTGTGAAGGAATAACATCGATCATGTGTTGGTCAGTATTTATCAGATCTCATATGGGTAAGCACTCGTCGATTCTATGTGAGTTAGCAGACATCGATCCTCTGTGGGTCAGATTATGTGTGGGTGAGTTCTCATCAATCCTCTAGGGGTCAGTACATACCGATCCTGTGTCGGTCAATTCATTTGTGGGTCACCTCTCACTAATCATGTCTGCATTAGCATATACAGAACTTCTGTGGGTTTAATCCAATGTGGGTCAGCGCTCAGAGATCCCGTTTGAGTCAACGCAAACCGATCCTATGTGGGTTAGATCATATGTGGGTTATTGGGGGTCAGTTACCTATCAATCTTGTGTGAGTTATAAGTATTACTACTTAGCAGAATATGATTATCTAGCCTTATGACTAGTCATATGTACATCTGTTCTTAGTTATAACTGATTGTGAGCCGAGTCTTTTCACATTCGCGGTTTAATCATCATGGTGTTACTTGTGTGGAACTTCAATATTTGTTGTGTTACTTGTGAGGTACTCCTACCTTCATGGGGTTACCTGTGTTGTACATCTACCTTAATGGTGTTATCAGTGTGGTGTTACATTTGTAATACTTCTTCTTTCATGGTGTTACATGTGTGGTACTTCTACCTTTTTGGTGTTGTCTTCGTGTTGTTTCCTATGTGGTAATTCTACAATTGTGGTGTTACCATTTTGGTATTATTTCATCAGGTATGAGTTGAGTATGTTTTTAATAACTTAGGTATATCTATGGGTATATACTATAGAAGAGTTGATGTCTATTGATTCATACTTAGAGATTGGGGTCTTTCTTTTTTGTATCTTCTTTTGTGGAACACTAGGAGACATATGGTGGTCTCACAGTCCTCAATGAGTATCTATATACTCAACAATGCATGGGATTCACCTGCATCTTGTTGTGTATTGTGCAGATGATTAACAACACTGATTGAGGCTAAGGGACCTAGGAATTGATGGTACCCGAAGGTGGACCATTTGGTGTGACATGACGCAGGGACTGTTGTTCATGAGCTATACCAACCCTTTAGGTAGGATTCTTAGTGAATGATCTAGGATATATTTTAGACTTTTAGTTTTACTTGTACATTTTTCAATTGGGCTTGTATTTCAGCCCCTTTTACATTCATCACCCTTTACATTCAGTGAAATTTTTCAATAGAAGATTACTTTTTGGTTGCTTCTTGTTTTTTTATTGTGTATCTATACATGCTAAAAATAAATTCCTTCTAATTTTATAGATACAACTTTCTAGTTCTAGTCGCCATCCTCGAGCCTAAGGAAGGCGAGCTTGGGGTAGTGACGGCGCGGGCCCCAAGGCATGGATCATGACAAAGTGGTATCATAGGAGTCAGTTATACGAAATAACTAGGAATCTGATCTTTTATAGGTGGAAATAGTGTTTCGTGTTATGATTGTGGTTTTTAGTTTGGGGAATCCAGTGTTGGTGCGGTAACCGACGTATCTATATAGTAGGAAATGAATTATGATTTCTGACTCAGTGCATTGAAACACTGATTGTGTGTGTTTTTGAAAAGTTTTTCTTGTGATCTTTTTGAGTCAGCTCACTAGGTATAACTTATTGACCATGGAACACATATTTTCATTTAGGATTCCACCATGCAGATTACCCGCCATGATTACCGAGAGTGTATGTGATGACGGTCCCTAGAGCGATGAGTCCTTGGTGTAGGGACCTCTTATAGTTTTTTCACCTTCAAGTGGTGTACCAGTAGAACCACTACCTTTGGGTATCTATTTCCACTAGCCCCACTAGTAGAGGATGCATGCCGACTGAGTGTGTTTCAAGGGTTGCAGCGATAGGGGACTCCGAGGATCCGAGGTGATAGGGACGGACATGCAGCTGAGGATTGGATAGATGCTATAGTCAGAGTTTTCAGCTTGGTTGGGACACTAGCTTCTTATATAGTGATCATAGAATCTAGTCTTTTCTAGGTCATAGAAGGTAGATGGAGGAGATTGATGCTCTAAATACATGAAAAGGTGACCCTACTATGGGCAGACATCGAGAGCCTTTTTAGGGAATATTTCACCTTAGCGACTCTACGTTTAGTGCATATTCATGAGAATATGCACATACAGAAGGGCAACATGACTGTGACCGAGTACTCAGTGAGGTTCACTGATCCTTCCCTCTACTCCACTAGCATGGTAAGAGACACTTTCATTAGGGCCCAAAATTTCGAGCAGGGTATCCCATGGGAGATCAGAGCATCAATGATATCACTCAGCAATCCAACACATGTTGGGGTTCTAGAGTGAGCGCCATTGGTCGAGAGCTTCATAGCTGAGGAGAATCTGAAATTAAGAGGAACCATGAGATTGTAAGTATCAGATTCATCTGTAGAAGGTAGTATATGGATGATGCATCACCCCAAGAGGGACAAGCTTTTTGGTGGATGAAGAAAGGATACAAGGTCAGTGGTGCAGGGCTCACAGGATAGATGAGGACAGCTGAGGAACATGCAGTCCTACAAGTGTGGTGGGAAGGGTAACATGGCTTGTGACTACCGGACCCTCTATACGGATGACCAGCAGGTAGTCAAGGGACTGCCAAGGAAGATGAATATATTTTATCGGGGAGTAATGCATGAAGTATGTGGATGTTGAAAAGGATATGGAGGTGCAGCACGCGGTGGGCGGTAATTCAAGAACCTACCACTATCACCTCCAGGTGGTCCACACAAACCAGATGGATTAGGTGGATAGGGGAAATCATATCTCTAGGTAGTTTAGGCCTATGACCATGACGCTTCAGAGATTATTAGAGGTACAATTTGTGTATAATCCCCCTTAGTTGTATTACATATAGACACATTTTTTAGTCACTATTTTATTGCGACAAACCTCATTCAGTTCTCAGAGATTCTAGTGGAGTCGTTAGCTCGATCATTATGTCTATAGGCTCATACGAGATCATATTTGACGATTACACACCAGTGAGGGTAGTGTGAGCTAACTCTAGGAGGCAAGAGAATCAGCTGGGATCTTCTAGTAGTAGCATTGTATCCTTATGACATCATCTTGGGTATGGTCTAGTTATCCACAGTCTATGCCTAGATTGATTATATTAGGTGAAAGATGCAGTGTTTCTGTGAGGATGGGACCATGTTTTTCTTTCACAGGTGAGAATATAACCTTTGTAGGACAGGATGGACATACCTAGAAGAGGTTTCTACCGATTACACAATAGTTAGCTAGTCTTACACTTTAGGTAGTTGATGTTGAGAGTCCGAGCAACCCTGTGTGTTGGACCAATATACTGATGTCTTTCCTAATGATGTTATTGGACTACATCTACATAGATATGTACACTTTTACATCAACTTGTACCCTGGGATGAAAATGATATCTACACTGTCATATCAGATGGATCTCGTGGTGCTTTGTGAGTTACTGGTACAGATGGAGGACATATAGAGAAAGGGGTTCATAAGGCCCAGTGTTTCTCCATGGGAAGCACTGACATTGTTCGCCATGAAGGTATATGGGAGTATGAGACTCTGTGTGGACTATCAGCACCTGAACCAGGTAACCATGAATAACAATTATCTACTAAGGAGGATTGATGATCTTTTATATCATCTTATAGGAGAACGTTGTTTTTCAAAGATACACCTCAGATCAGGTTATCACAATCTCAGGGTATGAGATGGGGATTTGTAGAAGATGACCTTAAAATGTCGGTATGGGCACTATGAGTTCTTGGTTATGCCATTCAGTGTGACCAATTCCATTTCAGTGTTCCTGGGACTTATGATTTGGATCTTTTATGCATTCCTTAATCGATTTGTTGTGGGATTCATGGATGAAATCTTGATATTCATAGAAATGGAGAGGATCATTCCTATCATCAGTAGATAGTTCTGGATACACTCTGAGAGCAATGAATATATGGTAAAATCTCTATGTACTAGTTCTAGATATGAGAGGTCCAATTTCTAGGACATGTTATCTTGGAGGCGAGAGTTGCAGTGGATATAGTGATGATAGAGGCTATACTTTCTTGGGAGCCAACTAGGAGTGCGACTGAGGTGCGGAGTCTCCTGGAGTTGGAAAGATACTACTAGAGAATCATGCATGGATTTTCCAGATTTTCTGCACTCTGGTCATCATTCACAACGAAAAGATATCCCATCATGTGGATGGAGAGATTCCAATAGTGTTTTCAAGAGCTGAGGAAGAGATTGATGACTACCCCCATCATGTGGCTACCAATAGATGGTGTTGGGTATGTAGTATACTATGAAACATTAGGGACCGAACATGGTTCTGTTCAGATAAAGGGGAGAGTTTTGATCGCATATGGTTTGCAATAGAAAAGGAAGCATAAGCAGAACAACACTACCCATGACCTAGAGATAGAAACAGTGGTCTTCTCTATGAAGATGTGTTGAAATTACGTGATGGGTGAATGATTTACTGTTTACTCTGATCACAATACTCTTAGTTGTATCTTTTATCTGAAGGAACTGAACCTGAGATAGTGGTGATGGCTGGAGTTCCACTAGGACTATAACATTTAGATAGTCTATACTTCTGGGAAGGGGAACGTGGTGGTAGATGCACTCAGCAGGAGGTCTTCTCTATATTTTCTTACTGAGGTGACATGGTAGCGATCTGAAATACAGATATCCTTCGTGGATTGGGATGGAGCAGCTTACCTCTAGTCTGTGACTCTCACTCCCCCACTTATTCAGCGAGTTCAGGAGGCACAACTGAGGAAACTGACTGCAATGATTGACATGCTCAAATATCCTCATGACAGACACCCGATGGATTTTCTGAAGGTTGGGAGCATGTCATCCTCTTCAGAGAACATACCATGATATTGATGGTGATATAGGAGGAGGTGTTGAGGGAGTTCAATACGTCCCCTATGGAGATACATCCTGGTGGGGTGAAGATGTATTAGGATCTCTAACATTAGCACTAGTGTCCATGGATGAAAAAAGTAGTGGTAAAGATTGTTTCACAATACCTCACTTGTCAGCAAGTGAAAGAAGAGCATTAAGTTATAAAATGATTAGCACAACCACTAGCGGTTCCATAGATTAAGTGGGATGAAACATGCGTGGACATTGTTATAGGGATTCCATGAACGACCATGCGACTTTATTTTTTCTAGGTGATCATTGAATGAATCACCATGTCTGCCAACTCTATACCCATAAAAAGAGAATGGATCCTTATAGGGATTGGGATGCATCTACGTACATGAGATTGCACCAATCCATGGTGTGCAATCGATGATCTTCCCTGACCATGACACATGTTTTACTTTCCTTTTTTGGAATGGATTACTGGTGGTGTTTGGGGATTATCTTTGTTTGAGCACTGCCTTTCATCTTCAGATGGATGGTCAGACAGAGCGGACCATATAGACATAGGAGGATAAGCTTCATAGTTGAGTCCAATATTTTGGCTGTAATTGGGAATATCACTTGCCCTTGGTAGAGTTCACATACAACAACATTTATCACTCCACCATCGGTATGGAACCATTTGAGGAATTGTACAGTCGACCATGCAAATCACCACTATGATGGAAAAACTAAGGGGAGTAAACACTGATGGGTCCAGAGTTGGTACAGGCTACCACTGAGAAGGTGAAGATCATCAAGGAGCGGATGAAGAATGAACATAGTAGACTGAAGTCTTATACAGATAGGAGGCACATACCTTTGGATTTCCAAGAGGGGAACCATGTATTCTTCCGAGTATCTTCTCGCTGGGGACTAGAATGATTTGTTTGAGGTGGTATGTTATAAAAAAGGTTTATCGGACCTTTTGTGATACTTCAGAGGATTGGTGAGGTGGCATATCGCTTGGTACTAACATAATAGTTGGAGAGGGTGAATGATGTCTTCCACGTATCCCAGATTATGAAATACATGCATGACCCATCTCACATAATCGACCACATGGATATGGACTTTGACGATAGGGAGATTTTTGTAGAGGTTCCTGTAGAGATTGAGGATTGACAGGAGCGAGTCCTTTGTGGGTTGTACAAACCTCTACTGCATGTTTTCTAATAGCACAGGAACCTCCAAGAGATAAAATTAGATCTGGAGGTTCAGATTCATGTTTGGTACAGCCACTTGAATCTTTATTCTATATTGTGGCTTTTGCGGATGAAAATCTCTATGGTGGGGAGAATGTAACGACCTAGATCTTCCATGAATTTTTTTAATTATATGGAATTTTTACGAGTCTCCAAATATTTATGGTGCATGATTTTGAGGACCGGTGTTCCCAAAATTAATTTCTAAACTTTTTTAATGTACGTTCATTAAATAGGCGAGAAAGATTTTATATATTTTCAATTGGTTCATGGATTAAAAATCATAGGGAACTATAGAATCTATAGCACTGGGATTCACATAAGGGGGCATTCACTTCGACCTCGGTAGGTCCAGAGGAAAATTTATTTTTTGGGACTTATTAACTGAAATAAAGAGAATAATTTCATTTTTTTCTTTCTTATCCTCCATCAGACAAGCAGGGTGTGGGGCCAGTGATGTGTCAGGAAATAAAATGGCTTGACCTTACAATTCTATGTAACTACACTGTTGGGAATTTAGGAAGGTTCTTAATTAACAGGCGTCTATAAGTTCCACAAACATTGCACGCGCTCCCATTATCCTATTTATATGGAGCTTGGAGAGGGTTATCAGAAAAGTATCAACAAACAACGAAGTGCTAAAAAAGTGCCATGTTGCCATACTCTTGGAGGGCCGAGCCAGTTTCAGTAGGAGGTGACAAGCGTCATTGAATCCCCAAACTGGAGATCGACCATTGAGCGATTACATTGGAGGCTAGTTGTGGGGAATAAGGAACACCAACACACTTCCACGAATGCACACTAACCATCATTATTGAGGTAGGGGTTTAATATGATCTAAATTCTAAGAGTTTGTTGATTCTTTATCTCCATCATTATTATGAGCTAATATAGAGGGCACATGCCTAACAAACCTGACCCAAACCCTCTGCCACCTTTCTACCCCTTTTTTCTCCATAGAAGATTGTCGGCTTGGTGGTACCGGTGGACAAAAACAATAGGGGACAAGGTGGCGGCCAACACTGGCTAGCCCTGAGGAAGGAGGAAGTGAACCCGTGCCACCAGAGGAACCGATCACAGATCATCTTCCACAGAAGTCAGGGGAGGCGGCCTGCCACGAAAGAAGAGGGCGGCATGACTAGCATGCCGCCAGAGTAATTGGGTTGTGCCTCAACAGCCACGACAGACCGGAGTAATGAAGACATCACATTATCTGGCCATGGGTGGCGGATCAGCAGACCATCGCACACCATTGGAGAAGATGGACGACACACCAGCCCCCCACAACGAGTTCGGCAGGACCGGCACCAGCAGGTCCCATTGGCCACCTGGTAGTGCCACGTGGAATTTCTGCTACGAAAGAGCCAAATAGCTTCCATGACATTAAGGAGACCATGGGTTTACCCACCCCCACCCCCCGCCATGCTAATTAGGGTGGGTCCAAACTATCGTGGATTCCCCACCTACCAAATAGCATAGGATGTTCATAAAATCAGGTGATTCGCTCCCCCGTGCCACATAATACGAGCCCCAAGAGGGCCGCCCCATTGTGCGCTGGGCCTCCCCTTGTAGGTTAGGCCAGACCTCAGCACATCGGGCTGATCCCACTGCTGCTCATCCCAGACTAGGTCAGGTCGGGTAGGTCTGACCTAGTCGGACTAGAACCGGGCCCAACCGGACCCAAAAACACTAATGGATCCATATCATGAAATCTGTGTGCCCGTTTGATGATTCATCTACGGATCTAGGTCCGTTGGAGGGAGATGGTCAATTTTTTATACTCCATTTGAGGTTTAGAAATAGTTGGAGTACGGCTAGGTTGGATCGACCCTGAATCCAACCAGGCCCACGGGACTAAAATGCTTATAACTCACAGACCGAGAATCTGATTGACGCACCGTCAATCACGTTGGAACCCTTATGACATAGAAATCATTTTGGTAACTACATTCTGAAGTATAGTTTCAGTAGAGGTATGAACAATATCTAAAGTGGAAAATTCTACAGAACTCGAGCACACTACTTGTGAGGAATCCTTTGGCAAGATGTAACGTGAATGTGGAACATTGATCCTGTGTGGTTCAGCATATCTCACACTTTGTGTGGGTCAGCTCTAAGTGATCCCATGTGGATCCATGCATACTGATCCTATGTGGGTCAGAACCTATGTGGGTCACCACTTAGTGATCCTATGTGGTTCAATGCATACCAATCCTGTGTGGGTCAGATCATGTGTCGGTCAGGACTCAGCGATCCAGTGTGGGTCATCGCATACTGACACTATGTGTGTCAGAACTTGTGTTGGTCAATGGGGGTTAGATACCTATCTATCTTATGATGTTCAGAAGAAGTTATACTTAAGAGAATAATATGATCTAGCATTTTGACTAATCATATGTACATCTATGCATAAGTTATACATGATTGTGAGCTGAGTCTTTCCGACATCATGGGGTTTTTTTCATGGTGTTACCTATATGGTACTTTTATCTTCATGGTGTTACGAGTGTGGTACTTCTACCTCCATGTTGTTACTTTGGTGGTACTTCTACCTTCATGGTGTTATATTCTGGTGTTGCCTGTGTGGTACTTCTACCATCGTGGTGTTACCATTGTGGTATTATTTCCTTAGGTATGAGATGAGTATTTCATGATAATATAGGTATATCTAGGGGAATATAACTAATTAGAGTTGATGTATGTTGATTCTTGCTTTGATATTGGGGTACTTCTTTGGGGTATCTTAATATATTGAACTCTAGGAGGCCTATGGGGGTCTCAATGTCCCTAATGAGTATCGTTATACTCACACCTACATGGGCTTCACCCGCACCTTGTAGTGTGTTGTGCAAATGACGGACAACATTGATCGAGACTGAGCGAGCCTGGACTGGACAATACTTGGAGGTGGACCATTTGGCATGACATGACGTAGGGGCTACTGTTTATGAGTTATAACTACCCTTTAGGTAGGATCCATAGTAGATGAACCAAGATTTTTTTTGTACTTTTCAATTGTACTTGTACCTTTTGTAGTTGGGATTGTATTCCATCCCCTTTTACTTTCAGTACTCATTAATTTCAGTGCACTTTTATTATAATAGATTACATTGTGGTTGCTTCTTGTTTTGTTCTTGGACTGTGTGTCTATACATGTTAAAAAGAAATGTCTTCATGTTTTTGGAATATTCCTTTCAGGTGCTCGTCTCTAGCCCCTACCCTAAGGAAGGCAGGCATGGGGTAGTAAGGGCATAGGCCCGGAGATACAGGTCGTGACAAATACTATGTAAAATTGATATAGTTTTCTATCAAGATCCTAGATAAAATCTGAGGGAATACCAATCCAATTTGGAGGATTTTTATTTACATAAAACTACCAAATCTTCTGTCTTATATCTCAATTTAATGATTTTTTTTTCAGTCCAATATCAAATTCCATTATTCAAATATTTGTCAAGGTAAATATTATTAAATAAATCCCACTATATGGAATCAATCTATTAACTTGACTCAACATTATTAACCATTGACCACCACTCTTCAACTTCACCTTGAGAATAGTAAATGGAAAGTGTCACATTTTTATGACACAAACATCCAATGAATTCCAATTAATTCCCCAAATAATTAATCTATTATTCCACTACAAATATGGTTTACATATCTAATGAATTCTAGATGTTTATTTATAAAAAAATTATCAAATTTCATATATTTTTATGTGTTATATCTGTGTAATTTCTAGAATGGATTCCACAATCATTTATATCCTATGTCAAAAAATTCAACGAATAAATAATTACTCAGTCTCAATTCTATCTATCCAAGACTACGAATTTGGAAGTGAATTTTACACTCAGTTCCACAAACTTCATCTTCCCTATTTCCAGTAAATAATTTTTTTTATAGAAATAGGTAGACAAAGAAACATGGTAATATTAAAATTATTTATTCTGATAACCATAAATTATAATCATTTAAATTATTCACTTTAATTATCCATATAAATTAAATTTAATCAAATTTTCTCTAATACCATCTATAAGAATGTATCTTAAATCAGTAAATACTCTAGTGATTTAATACTATAATTGAATTTAGGATATTAAAAAATTATTTATTTTATTTATTTTATTAGTGAATTAATGAATAAAAGTTATTTGGAAAACAAATTAATTGTGAGGTGGAAAATTCAACTCAATATCCACTTCTCAGACAATTTAACATTTTTTAAATGAAACATATTTTTTTGGCTAGGTTAATAATCAATACATTAATATTTACTCATTCCTTGTTCATTCCCATCATTAAACCTTGTGAATAATTTTTTAAAAAAATTTGAGTGTGAAGAAAATCGCATCAATAGATATAAATGAATGACTAAAAAATCAATTAATTTATAAACACTTAAAAATATTTTCCTATATGAATGTCTTATTTTGGATCCATGTTGTCATTTTAGTAGACAATAACTCAAAATTCCTAAAAAGATTATTATATAACATATTTCCCAAGAAATATTAGTACAAAAAATCTCAAAAAAATTTCTTTGATGTCATGAAAAAAATCATTTTTTTTTCAAAATTATTTAATTTCCACACTTAATAATTATAATATACCTTCCATATAATATGACCAAATTAACTTGATAAATCAAAAAATTTAAAAAATATACATAGAACAGAAATATTAGTTATGTGGGTAATTTCAGCCATTATCTTTCATATCACTCTTGAAAATGGAATAAACAATACGATCGACTACCATACCCAATACATTAGAGGGATATCACAGACCCACTAATTTATAGTTTATTGTGGAACTCCATTTCTTTAGTTTATAGCAGGAACAAACATATCTTATAGGATAACCACCTACCATTATAATAATTCCCCAAAACAATAACTTAGTCATAACTCGTAAAATATTGTCATTTAAGTTATTATAGGCCTAAAATATTCTTTAAATCCATTACAAAAAATTATAGATATTGTAATATACATATCATGTTATAACCATTTTTGAAAATAACCAGATCATAGAGATGTATTATTTTTCATTGAACAAAACATGGGATCTTATAAATGAAGTAAAATATCAAATAATATTCATATCCAATATTTTGATGATATTAGACACATATGTACAACATGAATTCTATTGGATGACTGTGGTTGAAGAGAACCATATTATATCGTCTATAGAATAATATTATTTACATAACAATCATTTTTATACATCAATAATACTTTTATAGTCAATCATGTAATATGGTTATGAAAAATTAACATTTTAATAATCACGGATATGGTAGGTCGTACATTTTCAAGAGTAACATTTCCATTATTTAATGATCATTATGGAATGAAGGTAAATAATATTTTTTATAGAAATGTATTTATATCTTAAATACCATTTTATTTCTTTATATGTTCCAATATACATCATCTATGTGATGTGGTGAAGAAAACAATATCACCTCACTTTCTGGAATTGGTAGTACACACGTACACTTGAACGAAGTTATTATTTATCATTGAAAATAAATGTACAAATTAAATATTATATTATCATTTAATAATGATAAATATTAAATAAATGTCTTATATATTCATTAAATACAAAATTACTAATACAAAAAATGAGGTAATGGAAAACTAATTATATCAATTTTTGAGGATGTGTTCTTCCGTACACATGAATGATGGTTTCATTTATAATTTTATAAAAGAGAAAACTATTATAGGTCATTCCATTAAAATAATAAAATTTCATTATTTTTAAGGTATTTTAGATATTATATAGTCATAATTTAAAAAATATTGAAAGAGGTATGATGATAATCAAAATGAAAATGGTTGGTTATGATCTACACATCTTCTTCTAAAAACCTCTTATGCTTTTCACCAATAGAATTCTTAAGTTGGATTTTCGATCAAAATATGGCCAAAAAGGCATGTGGAGGGAAGAATGGAAGGAATTAAGGTAGTTATTGGATGAACCAAATATTTTATTAAGTGTGATGAAAAGGGGATAACATGTTCCTTCTTATAAGAGATGGGAAGGGTTCACATGGAATTTTTTAAAACATTTAATTAATATAATTTAATTTTAACATTCAATTAGATTAAAATTGTAGAAATAGAATATATTATTTTAACATGTAAAAATTATCTGATCTAATAATAGTAAGAAATTTTTATTTGATTTATTAATTATAAAACATTTTTTATTTTAAACGGATCAAGCACTTTTTGAATATTACCACGATTATTAATAATTTACTATGTGTGGGTATGTATTTTTAATATAAGAGAAATATTGGACCATAAACAGAACCTGGATGATATTTTCAAAAAATATTCAAATCAATTGTCAAAAAAATATATTTTTTGGTTTTAAATCATTTAATAATATATTTATTTTATAAAATAACATTAATGTTAATTTTGGGACTATTTAATTAATTTGACATTTAATATAATAAGATAAAAATATAAAGAAAATATAATGATGTAGATAGAATATAATTATTTATTTCTAAATAAAATCTTGTGTAATATAAAACTCGTTCAAATAATTTTACTCTTAACATATTTGAAATCATTTTATTTTTATATTAATTGATTAAATATTATATCGACATTACATAAGAATATGGTGTGATTATTTACCACTAAAATTTGGAAATAAAATACCATGATAAATATAATATATTTATACATAAAATGAATACATATAACTAATAAAACCTTTTATTTTCTCAATTAAAAAATAGATAGATTATAAAACCAAGGGAATAATAATTTTGAATTTTCAATACATGAAATTTCTAAATGGTCAAAATCCTAGCCATATAAAAAAAGAATATATAATTATATTTTGGAAGATTATGGATGGAATATACTCTTCCAATAAAATTAATTCATGTAGTAGTGTTTAATTACAATTATTATTACATTATAATCCCATTATTTAACTAATTTCACCTATACCGTAGTAACATAATTTACCATGATTACTTTAAAATGAATAAAAATAAAGATACATATTTACTAAATTATATAAACCTAATAAAAAAATATAGAATAAAATTTTCATTATTAATAACATATAAATGAATGAATTTAATTTAAAATTAAACATACAAAACATGATAAAGAAATTTCAAAACATATCTCACTTTATGTATACAAAATCATTTCATAATAGATTACATTTTAATATATATTTCAAATACTATAATTTGATTATGTTAAATAAATTAAATAATAAAATATTAATACAAATACAGAATTAAATTTTAATTTATATATAATTTAAATTAAAATACACCTTTCAAAAAAAATTACTATTCATTGAACAATAAATTTATAAAATATTTTTTGAAATTCATAGTATGATAATTTAAGAATTTTGAATTCGAAAATAGAAATCATTTTTTAATTCAAATTATATAATTATAGAACATTTATATAAAAGGATACTAGAAAATATATGAACCAAACCACTTCCATTTTGATTTACGATTTACTTACTGTTTTTTATAATTAATATAACCTTCTATCTCAGGAATACAAATAAAATTGAAATAATATTTTCTATCATTACTTGGGTTAAAACATAAATAAAAAATAAAATTTTATGTGGAAAATAAATGAAAGGATAGCCTATATTATCGATACAACAGATAGTCACATATGTGGAAATAAATAGAAACCACAACCTAATATCAAACTATGAACATAGTAAATTGAAATGATAAATTAACACACTCATCCCATCAATAGAACTCCATTGAAAGAAAAATACACCCACAAAATGCTTATTGTTTTCCACTTGTATAGGACTACATCTTTGACAGTTGAATTAGTAAAATCCTATGTGGAAAATTTGATAAAACAGACTACGATAAAACATAATCTAAAAACTTTCCATCCTTTTATTGACTATACAAGTCACTACCAACTAATTGATTACAAAAATTCCCCATGGGAAAGAATGAATAATATTACTGACTTGTAACAAAAAATAAAAATCGATAGGTATGAGCAGTAATATTAAAACTGTTTCTAAAGGAGAAACGTTAACCAATTACTTACCCTTAAAGGTAAAACCATTTCATACCAGTTTGAATATATAATTATATAATTATTTTTATTTCATTTAAATTAAAAAATATAATAATATGTTTATTCTAAAAAACATATCTTCCAAAAAAATTTTTGAAAAAATAATCGAAGTAATAAATGATATTCCAATTACCCATTTATTTGAAGAATCATGTGATCAAAGACAAATTTTAGTAAAATGTATGTAGTGGAAATCATATAATATGGTGGTAAAAAACTATGGAAAAATAGATACATTTAAATTGGTTATGACGTAAGAGTTTCTAGTATAAGTATAAAAAATTAAATAATTTAATTAAAGAATAAAAATAGTGGAATGTATAATTATTGTAAAATATATAACATGGGATATTTTTATACACCAAGTGACGAGACCGAAAAGTTATTCAGTTTGAAACCATGTATTCGCCTCTCAATATGATTCAAGGTATGTAAAAAACATTGGGTTCTCTCAACTACCCTCACCAGTGGGACAAACCACATGGACTTTCCCTATAATGGAAATGTATTCTTTCTAATTGGTACTTAGAAAAAAACTATCTATTTTATATAACTATCATTGCTAGGATCCCATGTATTTATAAAATATGAGGGTAGGTGAGGAGACTTCTCTTATATCATCATAATTGATACTTATTATGCATTATAAAATTTTCCTAGACCACCACCCAATCATTACTAGTGAAAATTCTCATTATAATAGGGTGTATCAATGGGAGTGTATGTGTATTATGAAAAAAATTTAATGTTACTAACTATGACATATCATATTGATAAATCAAAATCATTTCAAGGGAAATATCTATCTTTCTAAAAGTCAATTATGAAACTAAAGGAAATAATAAATTTTCTTTTTCATAGTCATAACCAAGCCTTCACAATAATAAATAAATATTTATCATTTGTGTAACAACTTGTATGTAATATCTTTATTGTTCCAAAAACACTTTTTATCATGTAGACATATTAAACCCAAACAAATTTATACAGACACAAATTTACCAATTATACATATTCACCCAATAATATTTTAATATATACATAGAGGATACATACACACACACATAGACACCCACACACACACAAACACGTGTGTTTGTGTGTTTTCATGTGTGTGTGTGCCTATAAGGAAATATAAGCTATATATAAAAGTAATTAATTGAATTTCGCTCAAATTTGTGGTTCCTTAGAACAAAAATCCATTATGCCTCTATGGAATACTAATTTAAAGTTAAAAAATTTATTATTCATTCTAAATAAACACATTTAAATACTATGGGAAGAGAAATCAAACAACCAGGGTGATTAAAATTTCTTATAATCTTGAAAACTTATTTTTAAACAAGTGAAAACCATGGAAAAAACATATAAAAACATGGGAAAACAAAGAGTGAAAAATTTCAAGTATCCAAACAATTTAATATTATATATATATACTACAAAATATTTTTAAAACACCAGTTAATATAATCAATAAATTATAGTGTAGAATTCAATGGTGTATTCATAGGGTATCCCACTACAAACCGATGAAGAACTCAATGACATTGATGCATAGACAAAATCGCATATTAATTGATTATGAGGAACCCTAAAAAAGGAATGATATCCAAGAATAAAATAAAAATATATCATGGTGAGAAAAAATTAATGATTTAATGTACTCCTATCACAATTAAGAAATGAAGAATAATGATTAATAAAGAGAAATATGTGAGTAAATACTCACATGATATGATCACATGATGAATCAGTAGTATAAATGACTAAAATAGAAGGAAATGTAGGTTTTTAGGCATGATTCTAGGATCCTCCATAGGTAGGATGAGTGAGAATGAAGAGGGTTATAGAGAGAACTATTTTTAAATATTTTTATTCACAAGGTAAAAGGGAAATTTTAGTTTATAACCCTTCTAGACACTACATATTGTTTGGATAAATGGTTTGAAATATAGTGTTACATCCTTCTGTACACTATAGGTTTATCGGAGCTCACTATATATCCATTCCACAAAATTAAGAAAACCATTCTGCAACCATGCAATTTTATATATAAAATTATCTATGTTTTTTTATATTTTCTCTTTTGTATATAATATAATGTTCTTTAACTATGAGATATTCTCTACACTCTGGAGAAATCATTTTTTTTTTAAAAATATACCTTTAAGTGAAATGAAATAAAAAAACTAAAAATAATAATAAATAAATATTATTGGTTTGGGGTGTGATAATTCTCCCCACCAAGGAATATTCTTACCCCAAGTTTTCCAATTAGATTTGGTTGATCATGAGTACAAAATAATGAACTAATACCAATGATGAAACCCAAGAACCCAATGTCTGAAGAACCAACAGTCATATATTTTTCCTAACATGAAACTCTAAAAATAAAAATAAAAATTGATTACATATAATCCTCAAAAAATAAAACCATTATCGATGGAGATAATTATTGATAGAGAAGTACTCAAACCACCAAACAATATAATGGGAAAATAATTACTATCATATATCTAAATATAACCTAAAAACTAATAATAACCTTCTCATGGATAGAGAAATAAAAAAATAAAATAAATATAGTCATCTTGGGATATCTATAGGAAGCCTTTACATAAACCACAATACAAGAAGACCAAATTACTATTACTTGGTTTATATGGTGTGGTAAAAAGGAATTAACACAAAAATAAATATTGTAAAAGTAGTCATACCATACTCTCTTTACATGGTTGTCTCCCAAAATTCTTTTTACTATACTTGAAAATTTATATTCATAGGTGAAACAACTCATAAGTCTTATTAAGAACCAAATCATCATGAATAAACACAAATAACATATAACACAACCACTTGAAAATAAAAAATTTAAATTTTAAAAAATATATCAATTGAAACAAAAAATCTTAACAGACAGAAAAAATAAAATTCACCAAATAATAAATTTGGGTCACCAAATGGAATCCAAAAAACTATGACACTTCAAAATATAAATCAAAATTTAAAATTTTGATGTAAAACCTATGAGAACTCAATGAAGTAATAATGATAAAAAATAGAAGGATCTTAAAAAACCACTGACACCCAATGATCATAAAAATCAAACAAAATATTCAAGAAACCCTTAAAATGGATCCAGCCAAGGATATTAACCACTTTCTAAAACTATGAAATAAATGGGATACTAGTCATAATTATTAAAATCATGACTAAAAACTGTATTATAAAGATAATATATGGCTAATAATTTCTAAAAAAATAGGTCTCAAAAAGATGAACATGGGATACTGTATCAGGTGAAGTGAGGAAAACATGGGATCTACACTTATAACCTTACCCTCAATGAACCCAACCAAATAGGAGAAATAGGGTAACCTTCCCATATATCATTACCACTCATTCATTTCCTTCCAATCCGAAGAAGTGATACCAACACGGAGGCATTCATCTCATCAAAATCGTGGATGACTAAAACTATCGATACTCACTATACAGATATCAAGGACAATACTGTGGGAAACACCGATTCATAATTTCCCCATCACCATAATTACCTCAAACTCACAAATACAAAACATCATAATTATAGTTCAAAAACCGATCATCACCTAAACACATTGTATGACATATAAAAGAGCGACCACCATCTTTTTGTTGAGATTTTTCTAGGTCACACTCCAAATATCACGATACATGGGTTCACTGAATCATGCATACCATATCTACATAAAATTGTACCAATGTAAATATTAAACCAAATTGAAATCAAATTCAAAAAAAAAACAAATTATCTTTAAAAAACATTATTTTCACCCTTTTAAACATCCAACAATAAATTTGATGATCATTACTGAATTAATAAAACATTCCCTAAAAATATTTGATCCCACATTCAAAAATCAAACCATATTAACATATATTAATTTTTAAAATATAAATTAATAATAATTAAAAAAATAAATGTATAAACCGTACCTAAAAAAATTCCCATTACATTAAATCATGAAAATTCACCTCGAACACATTTTTATTAAAAAATTTTCACTAAATAATATGTTTTGAATCTCCAATTTATTATTAAATAACCTTTAAAGAATAGGGAACACCATTTATTTTAAAGTTTATTTAGAAAAACCCCTTTTAAATTCTCAACGATGGATTCTCATTATTCTATAATATTTTTTTTGATACAACGTCCATAATAATTACTTTTTATAATGTTTACCCATCACAAATGTACATATATAAAATTATAAAATAGTTTCAACGACGTATCACCATTTGGTAACATATACTTCAATTCATAAAATGGTAAATCATTACTTGAAATCAATTTTATAATATGAATACATTAATATAACAATTTTCAAAACTCAGTTGACCGAAAATATATAATAGAAATAAAATTGATAATGAACTTGTGACTGTGTATGAATTGACTATATAGATTGGAATACCATGTGTAAAACCCAAAACACCCATGAGAGTAACACATAACCATGTTAAGGGGATCCTAATATGTTACCAATATGTTTTATCTCACCATGTACCACGGATTCCACACACATTTCTTCCCCGAAATAAAATCTCAAAAACAAATTAAAAACCAAAAATCCACTATCTTATTAATTTTAAACACGAGTGGTGGACATCAGAAACAAGCCCATGTCCTTCCTCTTGATCTATGATGTATTAATATATATATATAAGACAATAAATAATAAGTTCTATATTTGGAACCTATGTTTGTTAATAATATAGTGGCTATGATACCATTTCTTATGAACTAACCCCAATAATACCTACGTCGGATGCCTAAGGCGGCCCATAAAAATGCCAACAAGGTGTTATAGATTCCCATAGGTTACATATTTACCAGAGCATCATGTAATATCCAATGTGTAATGATTTAATATAATAAATATTAAATAAAAAATAAAAATATTAAAAAAACAATGGACTAGACATGTTCAAATTCCAAGGATCATATTAGGGAAAATTAAATAATATAATGACCTTATATCATAGTATAAAAAACATAAAGTCCAAAAGGAACTAAAAAAACATTGACCACTCTGGTCTACATCTCCATAAAGATGTGGATTCCCACAAAATTCCAATCCTCTACCACTATAATTTGACAACACATGCAACTATTTAATTTTGTAATAGAATATCTAGCAGATGTGATAAAAGATAATGCAATAAAACAACAATAATGATACAATACTCCTTGTGATTATCAATTTATCCACCCAAGAAATAAGTAATGACAATATCTCATGGGTGAGATTGAAATATAATCTAAACCTACAACTGAATATTATAATATATTTACTTGAGAAAGAATCTCAGTAGGGAAGAAAAAGGAGAAATCAAACCTTATTCATTCCCATTAAAGAGAAAATCAAAATAAGATAGTTTAAAAATATATATGGTTTCTCTTCCATTTAAAAAAAATTAACATATTGATTCTTGTTAAAAATAAAATTTTTGCGTTTATTTCTAAAACATTTTTCAAAAATTGAATGAAATAACAATACCCCATTTATTAATGAAACATGTGATAAACGAAAAAATTATATAGAGTTTATGAATGTGGATTGAAAATCATATGGTGTTATAAAATAGATTAATACTGAATTCATGTAAACATGTGATGTTGTAAGAGTTTTCAGTCTAGAATAATTGTTGACATGAATTTATTAATGTGTCCCAAAAAATTTAAAGTAGAATGTCTATAAAATTGATATCATTGGCTATTATCAAATACCATATAAAGTTAACATTGATTTTATAGGTTCATTACCATATATAGTCATTTTATGGATATTTATAGTCTATATCCAACCTAGATACTCTGCACTATCACCACTTATGGAAAAACCTACATGAATGTTTCCAATGGAAAACATGTCGCACTAGATGACTAATTGTTGGGATTGTGTTTCGTATAATCCAACATAACAAGAAAAGTATTTCTAAATAGTATCAAAATGGTTTTTTTTATGGTGATAGAAACACAAAATGGATCTCATATCCATGATTAATGGACCTACATTTCAATTTAGGTGTTTACTGTGATTCATGTAAAATGATGCTTAAGAACTCACATTGGATGAGATGATGGGAATTTGGGCTCATCACAACTTTTTGGGGAGAATTGTTTCCTATTATGAGACACACTAAAATATTTAATGTCTATTAATTAATCCTTTGATCATTAAAAAATATGTAAATTAATAATTAACCTGAGGTGATGATAAATCATCAAAACACATGGGTTCAAAACCATCAGTATTAATCCCTGGCTAACCATGAATGGATAGGTTCGTATGTATCCATGTTTCCCCATAAATGTTACCCTATTGTGCATAGATCAGAGATTCAATTATCTTTTTCTAAGAGAACACGTGTTTTAAGATGCTTAGTGGGGCATTTTGGATTTTAATATCTTTTATGGGGTATAACATGTTTCTATTTTGGCATTGAACAAATAATTTTTGATTCCTATACATCCTCACGAGACAAATCAGAACCCATGTAGTTCAGTGCCCCATAATAGGGGACATTACCTTTTTTGGTCATGTGATAAGGTCTGAGCCAAGTAGATTAACATCATGCAGCTAGGGTGTTCAGAAAGAAGGTTCCTTGTCAAGGAAGGTTTTGGACTTATACCCTGGTGGCCTGATGGGCCTAGAAGATATGACTTTTCTAGGATGGATAGGGCCTTAACAGGGATCTCACCTAGAGAACACTCTGGTGGACATAAGTTATGGTTTGGGACCTTGGTGAGGATTCTCATGTATCTCAGTTAGATTGGAATCAGATATCCTACAGTTCAGTCTGTTAGGGCTTATGCATGGAATATTCCCATTAAAAGAGGCATGATCGATGAATACACTCATAAGAATTCCCATTTATTATTGCCTCATTAGGAATGTCGACCTTTGAGGAGTGATGCATGCATTTGGAACACATACCATTTAGGTGTACTAATTGGTGCTTGATTTAGCAGCTTACATCTATATGGAATTCTCGAATGGGGTTTGTAATAATGTAGATTTCACAATTGACAACAACATTTAAGCCCACATGAGTCATACTCAATCTGAGAAACAAGTGGAAATAGTAGATATGATGATCACATGATCTCACCCAATACACATATGGATGGAATTGGATCCCAAATAGATAGAGAAGGGATGTTGAATTTTTCCATCTCCTCTTTTATTTTCAATGAAAGGACAGTCACATCATGTCATCCATCTAGCTACATCTTAGGCTCATACAAATAGGAGAAAACATGATGGAAGCCTCTAAATATTCTAGGTGCTCACTCCAAAAGGGATTCCCAAAAAAATTGGTCCAGATATGGAGAGTAATGTTAAACATTATCCCTAAAAAAAGTTAATGGATATTTATTTCCCATAAATGGGAAACTCAAGTGTGCTCCCCTCTATTCCTTCCTAGAACAGGGATGATCATGTGAGGACCCCAGGTTCAGAGCCTGCATTACCATGGAAATTTAATCCCGAATGAATCCCAAGGGATCTCAATATTACAAAGGTTACTCACACTATTCTACTTATATTTGTTACATAAACCATAAAGTAAATTATGTCATTCCCATTGGTCTTATCCTAATTATTCGATGGATTTGGATGGTTCCTTATACTGATGTTATTTTAATGGTTCACTGAGAGTCTATAATGGGGGATAATGATATAATGGAAGGGAGTGACTATAGATGGATATATTAATTCTCTATGATTCACAATCCCACATAGAAGGTTCTTTAGATTGATAGGATTCCTTTAGCATATCATGTTACTCCATGGGTGAGGGTGTAGTCCATATAGCGACGAGCTATGTAGACCTTGGTTCGATTAGCATAGTGTTTTTCTATGTGTGACTGAGTCTTTATTATTTAGAGTTTTTCAATATGCGTAAGGTTTCCATGAACATAGAAAATTTCTATGAAATATTCTCAGCAAAGGATAGTCTAACTAGTTTAAGCCTTGGGATATTATGTTCCTCAAGGGTTTTTGGGTTTTTGGACAACTATATATCTTATTATTTTTTCCGTATTGCAATGCATCGGGAATTACCTATTGGGAACGGTAAAAATGATCCAATTATCACATTTATTCTTAATTTAATTAGAATGGGTGTCCATGTCTCTCATTCTTTCTATTATTTTAGCTCCCTTTCGGTCAATTTATAAAAATATAGAGGGATCAGGTGACGACATGGCCTATCATTCACTGTGGGAACAAGCATTGTTTTGCAGGAGACATCGAAGGATTCCCTGACTGTCTAACAACTCAATTTTTTGGAGTTTAATTCAATGGTGAATAATGCACTACCCCATTTTAATATGAAACATTTTCTTATTCATTTACATGATTAGTTCAGAATCGTACAAAAAAATATTTAGTTCATAGGGGATATTCGTTTTCAGGGTCAAAAATCACTACCTCAGTCCCACAAATGAATTAGTTTAATTTACAAAAACCGGTGGCCTCACCTTATCCTAAATACTCTTATGTTTATGAGTACTTCACAAAGTGGTGGAATGACTTATGGAGCGGCTGACCGTGAAGGGATATTGGTGTCATGGTATCACACTTCTTCTACACGATTTTTCCCCTTTGAACATAGTTTTCCTAGACACATATTTTGATTTATTTTCCTCATTTTCCAAATCAATGGAATTTTCTAGATCATGTTTAGTTAATTTTTAGGACCCACAATATGCCACACATTAGAATGGGTTCTGATTAGGACATTGAGGATATTATTCCGATGTAGTAAATGGTCCTATTTTGACCCAGTTTTTAATATGATAGGGTACTCATAAATGGGGACTACATTGATAAATAGGGGCATTAAATTTTTACGTATTATGACTCTCTTGAAAAAATTGGCAGTTCTTTAAGCTATATTGATCATATAATTCTTCCATGAACCATCAAAAATTAGGCTGCTTGTTCTAGGAACTAAACGTGATCACCTATGCACTGAAATAACATAACACCAAATGAAAACATTAAATATTTTGAATAGATGCAAGAAACTCTAGGGAAGGATGGTTCCATAGAACGTTTCTCCACTAGATAATTCTTGACGAGATAACACATTTTCAAGTTGGTTCTTCACAAAAAATGGGATTCATGAACATATAGTTTTTGAGCTTATATGAGGAGTAGATATTTCTGTTTAAAGATTCAATATGAATTATTTTTTCGTCCTTTTGAATTAATATCAGACATTATTGATGGTTTAATGTGGGGAAAACAATGAAATCCTCCTATTTGACTGTGACGTTGAGGAGAACCTATTTGGATTAGAATTTTGAAGAAGATCTTTGACCTTACATAACCATTTAGAGGGAATTCTGAATAACTTTATTTCATAATAACTTCTATCTTATCTGATTTCTATAGAATTAACACTTTAAAATTTTATACTTAAATAAAATGCTAATATTCAACCGGATGACTAGAATACCCCATATTCTTTGTCTAGGATGTCCCTAGAGTATTCAAAAGATAATGTCTCTAACATGAGGAACATTATTTTCAGTCCAACACAATAGTGTGTCTTTTCTCTGAATGGTTTTATGTGGTCAAAAATCAATTGACACGAACATGAAATATCCATTCGTTTTTCCCTTAACGATAATCCATCCATTTTCATCTTTATAAGAAGAAACCCCAATGGATGATGTGGATCAAAATTGGACTTGTGATTAGATTAGATTTTTTTTGGACGAATGGGCTTGGTCATTCTAGGTCCACCAGACATGATGAGAGCTCTGTAAGTAGTTAAAGGCCATAAAATTAGACAAGGATATGTGTGTTTCCCAATTTTAGGTATACCCACCAACCGATACATTTCTTGAACTACTTAGTCACTGGTGTTTGATCCCCAAAACCTTCTATCTATAGCAAGATGAGGTACGGATTAGTTTATGGGATATGTAAAATCTAGGGGGAATTATAATTCATTGTAATATGAATGAATAATTCCAACCTATGGATAATACATAAGAAAAAAATGAGAATGTATTCCCATTAGTGAGAGACCTATTAATCACAGTAATGAAATTACTTGGTCAACCCCTCTAAGACCATTTACTCATTCCTATCGATGATTTTATAAGGTTATTCTTGGTAGTAAGTGCTGTGATTAAGAATGATATTTATAAGAGTAATCACACAACCTTGAATAAGTAAATCATTCATGGTTCTTCCTAGGATACCCTTATGTTTGGTCAATAAAACTCATGGGTTAAAGAAATCCATCCAGATGTATCACCCAAAATCATGTGGGTGGGTTTCTTTATCATTTTCTTGTGCATATGGATTCAATGATCATGTGATACCTACAATAGTTTCTTGGGATATACATTAAAGATGGAGGTCATAGTAGAAAAAAGAAAACCCATAAACGTGACCTTCCTAACCCTTTCACATATTTATTCAATGTTGGGACAAATAGAAGAAGGAAGACCCTTGTATTGCCTCATTAAGCCATTCCAGTTATTGTATGGCAAGGTGGAAGAGCATGTTCAATGATACGAGTATTAGAGTACTATAATGATCTCCCGATACAATTTACTCCCTACCATTTTCTACATCAATGGTGTGCATATCAAATCTCTAGGAATCAATGGAATTTTCTATCTATTGAGTTATTTTTTCCAATTAATTTTTGAGACTTACCCCAAACCATTTAGAACATTGGTGGATGATAGAAGGGGTTATTTGGAATAATGTACATAAATTTTTATGGCGTGATATGGGATCTTAACTACAATGGTGTATTGGGTAACTATATAAAAACCTTACCCCCCTTACTGGTTTTCAATGAAATTTTGATGCCTACAGTAGGTCATATACTTTCCTACAACCTAGATTAAGAGGATATCCCAACTAGTCATTCTTCTTCAACTATGGATTATAATGATTATTGTGGTCTCATGAATTCAAAGCCTTTTTCGACCCATTTTATTTTTATCAATCTTACCATGTTAGTAATCTCAAATGTTGTTAGCTTACTACCCTAATGGGGTGTTATAGAGGTTATCATGATGGGTTCACTAACTATTTTCTTCTCCCTACCATTAAACCACTACACCATCTTTTCCTAATTCTACTGTAGGAATAATTTCATTCGTCATAATATTCATTCAAAGTGATCATCATCAACCATTACTATTTCAATAGGGAGTTATTTTGCCCCTACACTCTTGGTTGATACTGTTGGTGATCCCACTATGGCTGGTCTGAGTGGGGCATCATTGGAAATTAAGAGTTTTATGTCATTCCCATCATCTTTCTCATCCATGATTTAACCCTATCATAAAGATGGAGGATTTTACATATTTTACGTGAAAATTTAGGGAAATAATATCCACCTTTACCAAAATCCTAGATTATATACATGTTGTAGCAGTTGAACTAGACATTGGCACTAATGTTGCCATTGAAAATCAAGTGATCAAGAAATGGGATTTTCACCAAATTTTCTCTATCATTATAGATACTACCTTAGAAAAGTTTTATTATATGTTGGACAGTTATTATAAATGTATTATTATATTTGGATTAGGTGACAATGATTATTGGCACCTTCATAGCCTTATCCACCAGATTGGCATAGCTTGAGAAGTACTAGCAGCTTATAAAGGTGACCCTTCCCAATTTAACACCTCTCACCACCAAGAAGAAAACATAGGAGATATTATTGTTGAGATAAACTACTTTTATTCTGATGAAATGAAATCATATTATCATTTTGTTGCATAGACTGAGGATTTTCTGTAATGTGAGGCTCATCTGGCAAGGTTTAAGGCACATTTTTCATCAAGGAGTTCCAATTTTGTATCCATTAAGTAGAGAGTTCAACACCATAGGTTCATCATTAGACAAATGAAATCAAAATATAAGGCTAAAGATAATCAAAGGAAAACTTTGGAACAGAACTCTGATGGTCTGTGTGAGATGATATTCTATTTACAGACTAAAAAATCTTGTGATTCATTGTAGCTATTTTTATTTTTATTGTGCAGCATTTTGTGTATCATTAGAGATATAATCCTCTGTGTGGATGCTCCTCGATTAATCTTAAATAATTCATTATAAAATTTTTCTACACAACTTCATATCTTTTTATATTAATTTACTTGACATTTGATCACAATTTACAATGTTATTTGAATGATAATCTCTGAGATGACTTGAATATTTAGTCACTGTATATAAATTTCAATTACCACCAAATATAATTAAACTAAAACTGTCATTTAATAAACTAATTTTTCCAAATGTTGAAGGAATCTGTGCGCCTAGATTTGATTATTTATATGGTTATATATAAATCCCTTCAAACATTGTTTCTTTTCTTTTATAATCAAAATTTTGTCCTAAACCAAATTTTAAGTGTGATTAGAGAAAAAACACGATTTTTCATAGGAATTCTGTTTTGGATTTTCAACCTAAAAATAATTCTACAACTTTTAATGAGAATTTTTGAGTCTTGAAATAGACTAATGTTCATGATGTTTTTATTGAGAATATCTTTGACCATGTACTATTGGGTGAGGGCCCTTAATAGGATGTGTTTCCCCCGAAATACTTTATGTTTCCATATATGAATGAATTGGTTTTCTTCACCTTGTTTTAGTAATTATTTTTTTGAGAAATGACATTGGGAATGAATAGGAGGAGTAAATGTTAGAATGCTTTCCTACACAACATTTCTCTGGAATATAGATGTAGGTCAAATCCTCTCATAAGGATGAATTTTCAATTTGATGAATTTTTTTTTTCAGTGGGCGACTTATGCACAAACAAATATAGATTATGTTTCATAGTCAAAAAAAGGTTTACATGAGACTCTAGACCTCCATTTATTATTTCTAGGTTATTTATGAAAATTTCCTTTACACAAAGTAACTATGGGTTGATTATCAAGAGAGTGGTGTCTAAAAAAATCAGAGAAGTTGTATCAGCATTATCCCTGAATGAGATAACACATCTACACGTATCTGCATTGAAAAAATGTAGGTTAAAGCATTGTGCAGTTTTAATATCATGAATTTAGGACATGGATGGTGTAGTTTAATATCTTACTACCATGATTTTTAGGTAAAAATAATTACTATTACTTATCATTAAATAAGGGATACACAATTCACCCATTTCAAGACAATCACTACATTAATGTTATATTATCTTCAAGTATGAAGGAGGGGAAGAATTGAAAACTATAATCTGTGGGGTTTTCAAATCCAAGGAATGATATTGGACACAATCTTTATTTTCAAATAAAACTATAAAAATATCCTCTCCTGGGAATGAATATTCCTTAGGTTAATAGGTTGTTTTGGTGGGAAACATATGTAGATCCATCTAGAGATTATTGTTCATAGTCAAACAATGGTGTCCTCAAGACAAATTCCCTCCATTTCTAATATCTAGGGAGGGTTACAGTGATTTTATAATTTCTATACACATAATAAGTTTGTGAAATGATAGTTCCGAGCCATGGACATAACATTCAATGTCAAAACATCTTAGGAATATATTGTTTCATTTCCATAATACTGTTTGGAAAGAAACATATGAAAGAATTATATATATATATATATTCATATGGTTGGATATGAGACATGAGGTATGGATGAATTTATGTATCTTAATATGATTGGAATCAAGACAAACATAGTTCTATGATGGAATTCATACATGTCGATCGAACTCTAGTTTGGGAAGGGGGATTTAAATTTGAATACAATATCACAGATTGGATGAGTTTCATATTAGAATTTACCGTATAGAACAAGATCCTATATGTGAGAGTGGAATAATTTCAGTTTTTGTGTTTGGAAATTTACATTACAGGCTCGACCTGGATATAAGAAAATATGGGTCATTTTTACCTCATGGTCATAGAAACCATGAGAAATTGGTGGTTAATCATTCTTGTATGTTCTAACTTATCAAATATGTAAGGGAGAAATTATGTGTAAACCATAGTACTAAGGAATATCGAATTTGAAAAAATGAAATGGGGCATAGAATCCATTTGGGCACAAATAGGTAGGGAAATCCTCTCATGGGGATGAATAAAACTTTGGACGACATGCCATTTTGGTGGGTATAATATGTGGAGCCAATTAGGTCATATTGTGCATAGTCAAAAAAAGGATTCCTCAGAACACTATCCCTTCAATTTTGACAACTAGGGTGGTTTAGGAAGTTCTGAAATTACCTGAGGTATTGTGTTTGATTAATGCAAGGGAGGTATTTGGTATCATAAGAAACATTATAACCACCATTTTCCATGGAATTTGAAATTCCCTACGTACACCACACTCATACATGGGTGAGGGTTTTTTATATATCATCGATGGATCCCTAAATAAGTGACCCAAACATGATAATTCATGCATAGCTATTTATATGAAGAAATACAATTGGCACATATTGTTGATTATTTTACCTATGGATAGGACTAGGACATGATACCAAGGCGTCACTATGTATATCATCAAAACATGAATCAATACACACATAGTTATTGAGGTACCATGCTATTTAGTGACATGAAGTTAGGAAATTGTTTCCCCATTATGAAGAGAAAATACCCCTTGTGCCTTTAATGGTCATGATTCTCAGACCGTATGACATGGGTTGATACAACATGATAATTCTAAGAATCCCTTTCTAAAAAAACATATTACAACGAGAGCTATTCGTGACATTAGAAACACGAGGTGGAAAAGGATTATCTGTTACACATAGATGAAAAAATAAAGGACATATGCATTTTGAATTTGGGGTAGCTGGACCAGGAGGTAAAATCCATGTGTCTCTACATGTCCTATTTGGATAGGAATAAATCCTTATGTAGTTCTTGACCAGGTACTCTCCATGAAGTTTGGGTTTATACATAGGGAGGATTGAATTTGCATAATATTTTGTGGATGGACTTGGTATTGGTGATTGGAGCATTGTTACATATCCATAGTAAGCAAGAATCAATCTATACATAGTTTTAATTTTTAACATTTAGTGTATGTCGGATATATACTCATGGTGTCATTTTTTCATTTATATTTTGGATGGCCTAGAAAACAAGGTCTTTATGTCAATAAGTATCCAATTTAATGGGAATCCGACCTCACATAGTTCTTAATAGAAATCGACCATCATTGGTCTAGTCCATATACCAGGAGGGGGAAATTTTTTCATTGTGGATAGACCTAGTATTTGAGATTTGGGAGTCACTAAATATCTCATGAATGCATAAATCAAGCCATAAAATTTTCGTTAATATGGTATAGAATACATCCAATTCCATAAGAAATTTTCTATCAATTGAGAACATTATTTTTTAGTTTAGTTTAATATCATAAAACATGGAAATTTCTATTTTTTTGTTTAATGTCCTGTTAAATGGACAATGCACTATGAAGTTAAATGATGTGCGATCAAGATGAAGGTCTTACAACTATGGTAAGGATAATGTTTTTGAACATAAAAACACAAATCCCAACATAAAAATATACATTGAGGCTAAAGGCTAGTGAGAAATTCATCCTATGGATGGTGGAAATTTTGTAGGAGGGCTTGACATGCGATAAATATGTGTCACTATGTATCCAAAAATGGAATGAATCGAGATATGGATAGATATAAGGAATTTGTTTTCTTACATGCATCAAGATCGTAGGCATTGTGTAGCATATTTTTTCTCTCACTCACACATATCAACATTATATGTGGTCATTGGTTAAATGAAACAATGATTATTGTGAAGTTCAATGTATTGTGCTAGGTATGTGAGATACTATTTTAAAGTCATAGAGTTTGGAACAATTGAACAGAGTTTAATGTTGGGAAGATTGTACTTTTTACCAATTTTATGTTCATGATGCCAGGATGATCCACCATGCAGTTTAGCATCATGAAGTCATGATGTTTCACCATGTAGTTGGATGAAATATTTCATCAAGAAACATTAATTGGTGGGAACTATTAGGTTATGTGAATCCATTGGAGAATATATAATAAAATTCAATAGAGTATAATCTATGTACGTCATCCCATCAATCCCATTTCCGCTCAAAATTTGGATATTTTTGTCAACTATATTTTGAATCCTATGAACTAACACCATATCTCTATCATGGAAATATAGGAGGAGATCCTTTTAGTTAAAGGTTTATGAAATCGGGTTTTGGTGATCCTCAAAATGGTGCAAGGTACAAAATGTCATTCCGTAGAGTCACTCCAATTCATCAAGCCTTTGTTTTTGGATTTTTCATTTATGGAAATATGGTCCTAGATGGAAAAAAAGTGCAAGGTAAAATGAACATTGATAGGTTGGACCACCACTATCCCATATAATAATGATTATGTGGTTTATTGTGTATAAGTGTGGGTTGTGGTATGACAATACCACAAAAAATGGTGGAACCTATCTGAAAATGAAATACAATAATTATCTATTATTTCATGGAGTATATTATATAGGGTCTTGTTAATGGACTCTATATGGACATTATCCATAGAATAGTAGCGGGATAAATTATTGGACATGATGTCATACACCTGATAAAACATTTCCAATTTTGAGGAACATATGTTTTTGTCATTGGAAATCAATATTTTTTTAGGGACACCAATTTTTTTTGATGATATGAGATTTCCCAAATTTGACAATTTTCCTTTCCCTAACTTTTATTAGTGGTACAACATCATCCCACTTTGACATGAAGTTAGTAAAGGTGGAAATATTATTGAATTTATTGTTTGGGGATGGAGGATATAGTCCCATGTATTCTATTACCCATATGTAATAATTTCTAGGTGTATTTTGTTGTATGACGTAACTTCAAGAGTTAGTGGATGATGATTTATTAACCTGGATGGAATGACACTTTTTTCTGAATTTAGTTCAGTTCTGCGTTAGACAGGGTATGTATCAAAGCATTTTTATTTGGTGGGAATGCTTGTGTCCTGACTGGAGTGTTCCACAATCTCTAGCATACAAATACTTCATAATATTGGTCGTATCATCACCACTGATGACCTAATAAGGACCCCAGTAAGGATCCAGTTATAATGATATTTTTTATTGTTTGTGAAAATATATAGGACAATGTTAGTTTCTAATCGTCAGATTTGGTCTTTTACAGCTATGTCTTATGACAGTTCCCTAAATTGTATGTAGTCCCCAATCAGTATCATCAAGAAGGTGGTGGGACCATATGGTTCACATATGTGGCTAATCTCATCGAGTTTGTCAGTGTTGTCTAGAATGAATGGTGAGACCATTGGACATTGGAAATTTTTAATGAACATTTCATCTCTATTTGGATTATCCAATGATATGGCTTTATTTCCTGGGCATCATCATAGGCCTTTAGTGATTAGGGGACATGATTCGATGTCTGATTCAAAGTGAATTATTCCATTAGTCCACATATGTGATTTAGTAGATGGATTAACTATTACTTTTTGATAGAATAATCACCATTAACCTTATTGTTGAATATTTTTGAATCTCATATTATACATAATAGTTTCACTATTACCTTAACTTCTGGGTCTAGACCTAAAATGAGGGCCATATATTCTTCTTCATTATTCATACACCCCTATGATAACAGTATGGAGTAATGAAAAACCGTATTGGCAATAAAAATGAGTACGACCCCCCAACCTCACTTTTTGACCCTAGGGTATTCCATTGTTTTCCTAGTTTGGATTTGGGATTCACTATCAAAGTGAATTCCCTGTATCTAGGGGCCATCATGAATATAGATAAGCTCTTCCTCAGGAACATAAGTGTTCGATGGAGTCATAATACTAAGTGGTTCTCTTCTATATAGTTTTCTAATTCTTGGAATTTTATTTCTTTCAGAGGCATGAACTGAATGTATAAATTCTGAAAAATGATATCCATCATTGATAGAAGCACATTTAACATTTATAAGTAAGGATTAATTTAAGAAGGTTTCTATAAGAGACCAAATAGAACGTGTCATGCAATTGTATGTGTCTCAGTTTCCAAAATATAATGAGTAGAACTAAAAAGCTCTTCTCAATATCAGAATAATAGGTCTCAACATAGAACATGGTTTAGATGAGGTAAAAATGACTATTTTTTATTCTAGTGTCATCATTCTGTGTAGGTAAGGCACCTTGTGATCACTCTAATGCTATCACATACAATAAATGTGTCCTTACATTGAGAGGCTACATCTTTACTAGTAGAACGAATAGATATTTCATAATTTTTTTGAATTATTTTAGAAAAATAGTCATCCACTAAAATTTAGCGAACTTTTTTAATATCCTATTAAAGCGAAAATATATTCCTAAAAAGTATACCACAAAGAACCAAATATAAGCCAAATTTCATTGATTTTCTCTCAACATGGTGAGTATGTGGGAATGTAACATACCGGGGATATGATTTTTTATCTCGAGATTCAATTCCATTCCACTATGTCTTTTGATTATGCCATGGAATTTCACCAATGTAATGTCGTAAGAAAATTTCTAGTGGTTCATTTTCATGTTATCATATTGTAGTTTTATGAAAAAGGTTTCAAGATCATACAGGTGGAATGTGTGTAGATGATATTTAACCACTAGTTCATCATAATATAATTCAAAAATCATTACTAGGAATTTATTGAATATGTGATTGATGGAATGTTTGTATGTTGAATTGAAATTCATCAAGAAAAAGATAATTACCTTATTGATAAATACTCCATGGTGGACGGATGGTAGTGACATCTTCATCTTCATTGGAAATTCAGATTTGGTCAAATCCTAAATAGAATCCCATGAAAAAAATATACTAATATCCTTCTATTGTGCCGATCAACAGTTATTTGATAGGTATTGGGAAGTCATCCTTTAGGCACTACTGATGGAAATCCCTTCCGTAAATGCATAATTAGATTTTAATATTGTTATTTTTAATGGAAACCGTATTGGATAAATAGATTGGATATTGGACCTCCCAATTTAATTTTCATCTAATGAAACCATCAACATCGTCCTCGATCATCAGAGGATGCGTTGATTGCATCCTCTTGGTGGCTTATTTATTTCTTCAGTGGCCCTCTAAAATATCCTTGTAGTGTAATGACACTAAATTTTGAATAATTTTTGTTTCCTAATTTTGTGTGTTATTTTTTTACTCAGATGATATATATTCTTTAATTAATAAAGTGAGTATAATTAATTGATACTCTTGGGTTTTGACTGTAATACGACTATTGGTCAATATGACCATTGGTCAATATGACAATTGGTCAATATGACCATTGGTCAATATGACTGTTGGAAGCTAAACACTTAACGTTACAATTTTTGTTTATAAATACAAGTGATCTTGGTTAATTAAAACAAAAAGAGGATTCTATGGCCTCATCCAGTGTCTTTGGCTGATCGAATCCCATTTGACAGAACATGGGAAAGAGGTTGCACCACTAGGCTTTTCACTGGACCAATAACTAGCCGATCTTCATCGTGTAAAGCTTGAAAGGAAGAAACTTTGGGAGAAGTTCAAGATAATCGAAATTACCACTCTGGAAATGTGGGAAAGCCACCCCAAGATTTTATCACCTTAGAACACATTGCACATAGGTCCTATGCTAGTGTAATAAGGGGCTATGTAACATGACCTTAGCTACATTATGTAATCCTTTTAATAAAAATTGTTATTTCTTCTTTTGGTAAAGTTTGTGAATTTCAAATATCTGGATTAATATAGGATGTATATTATTGTTGATAATTGGAAAAATGATATTTAAAATATTTATATAAACCATAAATAATTAATAATGAATAAAGATTTTCAAAAAATGGACTTTTACCGTTGTGTTTTATATTCATTTTAGAGTGTAATATGATCAACTTAATTTTTGGTGAATTGTAAATTATGAACAGTAATTTTATGCTTATGTATATAAATATGGCCAAATAGATTAGTAACCTCACTTAAGAAATTATTAATATAATTTAGGCACCTTGATTAGGTAATGTGATTCAATAAAATATGTACATAACTGTTTTGGAAATTATAGTTAAGTATTAGTTTTCTTCTAGGTGAATAGTGTTTTTAATTTATAATTAAATTAAAAAAATTTATAAAATTATTCTCATAAAATATAGTTCATTTATTAATTCAGTGCATCGATATTAGGTTAAGATGAATTTTTGCGATTTTTCTGAAATAGTTGAATTTTCGGTGAATGGTGAAAATACAGTTTTGAGTTTCGGGTGTTTAATGAAATCATTAAGGATGTAATAATTATGTAATCTTTCCAGTCTACTTATTAATAGTAATATATTTTATGAAGTGTCCCATGTGTCCAATACCATGGGCATATATCATGGGCTTGTTCATGGTTTTTCCAATACCACCGATGAGGTGTCCCTTGGAAATTAATGCTTTGTTCCCTCACTTCTCCTATAAATACCAAGACATTCCCCCATTATATTCATTTACAAATCCTCCCAAATATTTTCTGGTCTATTTACCTCCAGATGAGTCCACCCAAAGTTCCCTCAATCCTCCCAAGGTCCTAACCATCAAACATTTGAAGTTACTCTTCAAGGTAAGGGAATCTTTCACCCTCGTCTTTTAAGCCATGACTTCCTTTATGTTGTGTCTTCTAGTTTCCATATCTTTATTTTGAGATTATGTTCTTATATTTTCACATTACTTTCCATTTTATGTATAATTGTTTAGATACCACTTCTTCTCTCATCAATATGTTTTCTGAATATTCAAGTGACATTGTTAGGCTGCCGAATTTCTCGTAAAATAAATTGCATCTTCTCTTTTCTTTTATGTTTCCTTTTCATTTGGTATGACATTAAAATATCCATACCATGATCTTATTATTTACCCATACTGTATTATGATTAATTTATTAGTGTGTGACCCTTTCCCCTTATCTTTTGAATGTTTTCTAAAACCGTGTTATCTAGCCATTATGCTCCTGAAATTTCGCCTCAAAATTTCTATCTCTTTCTCTCTAGAAATTCTCTTATTATATTTTTTTGAATACCCAGACCTATTTAGTTTCTATGGGTGTTCATAAATAAAAAAATATGATATATCTTATTCAGGAATTTACATATATATAACCCTGAATCCCTTTACATGAGTTATAAATGACATAATGATCTTATTTTTAAGAACATTTACAACGTTACGATCTTGAAATGAAACCCATTTATTTTATTCTCCAGGGGTTATTTATTAAATTTTTTATTATGATATATATGGATCACATGAAATTAAGTACATATTATGGGTTCTCCCTGATATCCCTCCAATGCATTTGGTAAATAATTAATCTCTGGAGATGACATGTTTCACGATACCTTGGTGAATAACCTTGGTAATTTTTATGACGCCTTGGGGATGGAACATGGTTATATGTTAATTAATGTCTAAATTAAATGTTTTTTCCACATATCCAAGTTATGTTCCATTTTATTTTCATTATGATATGCCTATAATTCAATTTATCTTGTCATTATTTTTTATTTCATGTTCTTATTGTTAACACAAGTAAACAGATTCCCTTGTTTACCCTTACTGGGGATATTTCTCACCCTTTACCTTGATGTATGTTTCCATGATATGAGATGAAGTAATTGTAAATATGATGAACATATTATGAAAACTTACAAGTGTATTAGAATAAATTTTTATTTTGTTTTCATGTATTATGTTCTTGATTCCCACACTAGACTTTAAAGATCCTCTGTTTGTAAAATGTAATGAATATTTATGTAATGAAAATGTGGGATCCCATAGTTGGTATCAAAGGGTAGATTAGTTATTTATGGAAATTAGGAAATGAAAACATTAGGAAGAACCCTATATGAAATTTAAACTATTAGTAAAATCCCTGGTATTTTGGTGAGTATTAATTAAGTGGTTTATCAAGAAAATACATCACAATCTAGATATGAGTAGGTAGAGGTTGCTCTGGAATAGATGTACATAGGGGTAAAACCCGAAAATACCACTTTGAGCTAGGCTCAAATGTGAACTAGTACACGAAAATGGGCCTTGCTGAAATCATGGTTATGACACTCATTGGGAATATTTTTGGTAAATCACATGCTTTTTATGAATAATTATGATGAAATTATAGGTAAATGTATTTGTTTAAGCATTAAGTTATAAGACATAAAATATATTATAGTTAAAATATTGGTAAATGAAATAAGTCTCTCACCATGGTTTTATCCTTTTAGAAAATTGTGGGAAATATGAGTAACAATGCAAATGGTGACCGCAATGGACCATGTGCTGACGGCCCTCCGATTGAAGCCAGAATGGAAACATGTGTGCTAATGATGAACCAAATATGTCAAGTTAAGGGAAATAAATTGAATCAAGACGAGAGACTGATATCACCGCGAATGTAAGAACATTATTTTTATTCCTTTATGTGTCAACAACCACCAACCTTCAGTGGATCCACTGACCCACTGATATCTATCAAGTGGATCAGCTCCACCAAGAATATCTATTTTGTTCTCCGCTATTCAGAGCAAGAGAAGGTCACCCTGGCTGTCTATCTCGTAGATGGAGAAGCTGATCAATGGTGGGAACTGATTAAAAACATGATTCAATGAGTATAGGTTGAAGCTATGGAGTGAGAATAGTTCAAAGGTATCTTTTTCAGTATGTATTTCCCTCGTTCCATGAGAACATGAATAGAGAAGAAGTTTCTTGAGCTGATGAAAAAGGATAAAGAATATATAGAATGCTATGAGATGAACTTCATTTGAAATTCATGATATACCTCTAGATTTTCATGGATCCAAATGGTAAGGGTGATAGATTATTCAGTGGGCTGAGACCACATCTATAGAAAAATCTATCCAACCAAGACTATGATGGTTATGAGGAGATCGTGTGGAGTGAGATGAAAGTCGAGCTAGAATTTGATGAGACGTAGTGGTCTCATAAATCTAATGACAAGAAGAGATTGATGGAGATGAATGTAGGGAGTACATTTGACCAGGGAAGAGGAGGAAAGCAAGTGAAAAACCCCACATGAAATAAATTTGGGAAGAAACATTCGGGGAACTGCCTACTCGAGATGGGAAATGATACAAGTGTGGAATAGATGGTCACATTGCGAGGAATTATCATAATGAGGTGAAACGTCAACTTCCAAACACTAATGACAAAGGGATGATGATTCATGCCCTAATTGATGTCCAGTGCATTATGTGTAGACAATGTGGGCACTTTTCCAGTCACTGTCCAAATCTAAGGGTAATGGAGAGGAACCGTCATCAGCCTAAAAAAACTCCAAGGGAGCAATTCCATGATTTTTCTATCACGACAACCGAAGTTAGAGCTCCTAATGATGTGGTATAAGGTACTAATTTTATCCTCTCAAAGAAAGAAAGTACATTGTTTGATTCTGGTTCTATAAATTCCTTTATTTCCTCTATGTTTTCAATGAATTTAGAATCAACCCCCAATTTTATTAAAGTAGAGTTATCATTCAAGTCTCATGGTGGGATTATCCAAGCATCGTTAGTGTTTAGAAACTCTAGTATTTACTTTATTGAGAAAAATCATTTTAAAAATCTAGTATTCATTCCCATGATGGAATTCGCCATTATACTAGGGATGAACTGGCTCTCAAAGTATAATGCTATGATAAAATGAAAGAGTAAATAAATATCAGTAGTCTTTAATGGAAAACCTAAAGTTATCTTCCAAGGATAGATATTTATCACTGATCCTTGTCTAGAAGGACCCCCAATTTCATTATTTATGGAGTTGATCTGTGAATAAGATGAATGAGATGAGACTTTAAGGATATAATGTGTCCCCATCATCTAGGAATGCGTTGATATATTTCCTAAGGATTTGTCTACCCCTCCCCCAAAAAAGAGAGGTAGATTTCTCTATTAAACTCTTACGTGGATGTCATCCAATATAATAGACCCCCTATAGGATTGGAAATGTTGAGGTAGATGAATTAATGAAAAAAACTCCAACATCTTTTGGAGAAGGGTTTTATCTGACCAAGTGTGTCTCCTTGGGGATAACCAGTTCTCTTTGTGAAAAATAAGGATGGATCAATGTGGCTATTCATTGATAATAGATAACTGAATGGGATCACTGTGAAAAAAATACCATCTTCGAAGAATTGATAGCTTATTTGACCAAATTTGTGGGGAAAAATTCTTTTCTAAGATTGATCTTTGATCTGGTTATCATCAATTGAGGGAGAAGAAATAAGATATTCCAACACATGCCTTCAGATAAAGATATGGGCAATATGAGTTTGTTTTTTTCCCTCCAGATATACTAATCCACCTGCTATTTTTATATATATGATGAATGGAGTCTTTAAATACTACCTTGATAGCTTTGTTGTACTTTTTATTGATGATATTCTGTTATATTCCAAAAGTCGTGATGATCTTGGAGATCATCTAAGGGTTATTTTGAAAACTCTAAGGAGATAATTCTCGGAAAGTTATGTAAATGTGAATTCTTGTTACAAAAAGTCTCTTTCTTAGGGAACATTGTTACCAATGAATTAATCATAGTTGACCGAGAAAAGGCAAAAGTTATTGAGGAGTTTCCACAGCCTAGAACAATAACTAAGAATCTATGTTTCCTTGGATTGGATGGATATTATAATAGGTTTTTGAATAACTTTTAAAGACTTTCTAATCTATTAACCATGTTAACATGAAAATGGGTCAAGTTCCTTTGAAAAAATGAGTGTGAGGAAAGTTTCGAAGAGCTGAAGAAGATATTGGTTACTACACCCGTGTTAACATTTCCCTCAATTGGAGAAGGATTCATTATTTTTAGTGATGCATCTATCAAAGGGAATGGGTGTGTCATCATGAAAAATGAAAAATTCATTGCTTATGAATCTCAATAGTTTAGGACACATGAGTAGAACTATCCTACAAATGATCTGGAGTTGGCTGCTATCCTCTTTGCTCTAAAGATATGGATTCACTGTATTTTTGGGGAGAAATTTGATATATACACAGACCACTAAATTTTAAAGTATATTTTCACACAAAAGGAATTGAACATGTGAAAAAGTAGTCTATTGGAACTTCATTAAGACTATGATTGTTCAATTAATTATCATCCTGGAAGCGCAAACGAAGTTGTTGATGAACTACGTAGGAGAGAACTGGTTGTTCTTTCCATGATGAAGATTCAAAAAGATCCTTTGATTAGTGAGCTTGTAAATTTGGGCATTGGAATTATAAAGGAAGAGACATCATCAACCCTATCCCAAATGATTTATCAACCAGCATCACTAGAGAAGATCAAGAAATCTTAGAAAGAAGATCCTTTGATATTGAAGAATATTGAATCTATGAAGGATGGGAAGACACCTATGTTTAATATTAATCAAAAGGTGTATCAAAATTTCATACAATGCTACGTGTTCCATTTATTCCAAAAATAAAAAAGGAACTGATGGATAATGTTCATAGATCTACTTTCTCTATACATCTTGGAAGAAAAATAATGTATAGGGACCTTCGTGATGATTTTTTGTGGGATATTATGAAAGGAGAGATTACTGACTACACTTCAAGGTTCTTGATATGTCAGCAAGTGAAGGATGAGAGAAAACTTTCTAAAGGTGTATTGCAACCACTACCCATACCAACATTGAAGTGGGACAATATCACTATGGACTTTGTCACCGGTCTCCTGATAACCTCCAAAGGAAACAATGCAATATGGGTTATTGTGGATGGTCTCACCATGACATCCCATTTTATCTCCATTCGGGATGATTTCACTCTTGATCAACATTCTATGATTTATGTGAAGGAAGTGGAAAGGCTTCATGGAGTTCCAATTTCTATCATATCTGATTGTGATCTAAGTTTCAAATCAAAATTCTGGAGAAGTCATCAACATGCTCCCAGAATTGAATTGAATTTCAATGTATCCTATCACCCCCAAACTGATAGCGACTCTGAAAGGACTATTCATACACTGATGGAAATGATGAGAACATTTTCAATGGAATTTAAAGGTATATGGGATCATCATATCCCGTTAGTTGAGTTCTCTTATAACAATAGCTTCCACTATAGCATTAAAATGGCACCCTATGAAGCACTATATGGGATGCAATGTAGAACTCCTGCATGTTGGCATGATGCTGGTCAGAGAAAGCCTCTTGGTCCTGATCTTGTGAAAATGATGACAGAAAAAGTCCACGCCATCCAACAACACATTAAGGCTAGTCAAATTAGGCAAAAGAGCTATGCCGAAAATCATCGAAGGGTCATGGATTTTGATATCGGTGACAAGGTCTTTCTTAGTATATCACCTTGGAAGAGAGTCATGAGGTTTGGGATGAAAGATAATCTCAGCCCTAGGTTCACTAGCCCTTATGAAATACTTGATCGAGTAGGATCAGTGGCCAATCGGCTAGCACATCCTCCATATATTGCACAATCCCATGATGTCTTCCACATATCCCTCATGAGGGAGTACATACCTGAACTTTCACTTGTACTAAACTAAGAGGTGGTACTAATGGATCATAACCTCTCTTATGAGGATCAACTGATGGTGATCTTGGATTATAGAGACAAGGTTCTACTCAACAAGACAACCCACCTTGTCAAGGTGTTGCGGAGGAACCACAAATGTGAATAATCCATGTGGGAACCAGAGGAGTCTATGAGGCAGAAGAACACACACCTTTTCTATTCTCAGGGTATAAGTCAAAATTTCATTGATGAAATTTCTTAAGGGGGGAAGAATGTAACCACCCAAAATTGTGAATAATTCATGTTTCATAATTTTGTGTGTTATTTTATTTTATACTCAACCAAACTATATTATATAATTAATGAAGTGAGTATAATTAATTGAGACTATTGGGTTTTGACTATTATATGATTATTGTTCAATATGATCATTGGAATCAAAACTCTTAATGTTGCAATTTTTTTATAAATACAAGTGATCTTGGTTAATTAATACATAAATAGGAATCGATGGCCTCATCTAGTAGTCTCGGTCCGATCGAAGCCCATCTGACGGAACATGGGAAGGAGGTAGCACCATTGGGCTTTTCTCTGGACCAAACCCAAGCCAAACTTCATCATGTGAAGATGGAATGGAATCACCTTCCTGAGAAGTTCTTGCTAATAGAAATCCCCACTTGGGAAATGTTGGCCGAGCCGCCCCAAGATTCTATCACCTTATCACACAATACACATAGGTCCTATGCGGGAGTTACAAGGGGCTATGTAATGAGGCCTTCGATACTTTATGTAATTCTTTTAATAAAAAATTTTATTTTTTATTCTGGTATTGTTTGTGAATTTCAAATGTCCATATAAATATAGGATGTTTATTATTGGTGAATATGGGAAAAAGGATATTTTAAAATATCTATTTAAACTATAACTAATTAAAAATGTGTAATGATTTTAAAAAAATGGTCTTCTACAATTGTGTTCAGTAATAAATTTTGAGTCTAATAAGATCAACTTTATTTTCGGTGAAAAGTAAATTATGAATAGTAATTTCATTCTTATGACTACTAATATGGCCAAATGGATTGGTAACCTAGCTTAAGAAATTATTAATAAAATTTAGGCACCTTTATTAGGTAATATGATTCCATAAAATAAGTAAATAACTATTTCAGAAATTATAGTAAATATTTAGTTTTCTTTCGGGGAAAAAGGGTTTTTATTTAAAAATTAAATTTAGAAAAATTAGAAAATTATTTTTATAAAACGGAGTTCATTTTTGAATTCAGAGCATCGATGTCAGGTTAAGGTGAATTTTTGGGATTTTTCTAAAATAGTTGAATTTTCGATGAATAGTGAAAATATAGTTTTGAGTTTTAGGTGATTAATGATGTCATAAAGATATAATAACTATTTAATAATTCTGGTCAACTTATGAATAGTAGTATATGCTAGTAATTGTCCCATGTGGCCAATACAACTGATGAGGTGTCCCTTGGAAATTAATGCATTGTTTCTTCATTTCTCCTAAAAATACCAAGCCATTCCCTCATTCTATTCATTTTTAAATCCTCCAAAATGATGTCGTGGTCTCTTAACCTCCCAAGGAGTCCTCCTAAGGTTACCTCATGAATCCCAATGTCCCTAACATTAAACTTTCGATGTTACTCTTCAAGGTAAGGGTATCTTTCACCCTCCTCTTTTAAACCATGACTTCCATTATGTTGTGTCTTACAGTTTCCATCTCTTTATGCTGAGGGTATGTAATTATATATTCTCATTACATTCCATTTCATTTCTAATTGTTTAGAAACACTTTCCACTCTCGTCAATGTGTTTTTTGAATTTTTAAGTGACATAGTTAGGCTGCCGAATTTCCCATAATAGAAAGCGCATCTTCCATTTTCTTTCATGTTTCTTTTTCATGTGGTATGTCATTAAAATATATATACCATGATCTTGTTATGTACCCATACTATATTGTTAATTTATTTAGAGTGTGTGACCCTTTTCCCCTCTCTTTTAAATGTGTTCTAAAACAATTTTATATTGTTGTTATGCTTCAGAAATTTCACCTCAAAATTTCTATCTCTTTATCTCCAGAAATTCTCTTGGTTTATTTATTTGAATACCTAGACCTATTTCATTTCTATGAGTGTTCATAAATATATAAAGATAATATATTTTATTCTGTATTGAAATACATATAACCCCCACTCCCTTTACATGGGTTATAAATGACATAATAATATTATTTTTAAGATCTTTTAAAACATCAAGATCTTGAAATGAAACCCATTTCTTTTATTCTCCATGGTTTATTTATGAAATTTTTGATTTTTATCTATGTGGCTCACAATATAGTAATGATATATTAAGGGTCAACCCTGATAGCACTCCAATACATTTGGTAATGAATTAATCTCTAGAGATGACAAGTTTCCTGATACCTTGGTGAATAACATTGGTAATTTTTATGAAACCACTACTGGAAAACTGACATTTCCCAACGCTTCTATACCAATGGTTTTTAAAAACCATTGGTATAGGTCCCCTTTCCCAGCTGCTTGGCCAAACCGTTAGGAAAGACATCATTGAGCTAACGTTTCCCAACAGTTTTTCCAAACCGTTGGGATAGGTACACCCGTTCCCAACGGTTTTCCAAACTGTTGGGAAAAGTCCACTTTGTGGCCACATTTCCCAACAGTTAGGACAAACTATTTGGAAAAGTCCACTTTGTGGCCACCTTTCCGAATGTTTTGGAAAAACTGTTGGGAAAGGGTGTGCCTATCCCAAAAGTTTGGAAAAACGGTTGGGAAAGGGTGTGTTTGAGGACACTTTCCCAACGGTTTGTCCAAACTGTTGGAAAAGGTGACCACAAATTCGAACATCAAACACAGAAAAAAAAGACCTATACAAATGGTTTTGACAACCGTTAGTATAGGTCTATACCAACGGATTTGACAATAGTTGGTATAGGTCCTTTTATTTTTTATCGGATCATCTTACCGAGAAGAATATTTAAATCAAAATTTAAAATAATTATGAGAATACATATATATTTATGAAATTATGTTCAAAGAAGTCATGTTAGTTTATTGGTTAGGTCATTCAATGATAAAATTGGGGTCGTGGGATCAAATCCTAGCGATTGTTTGTTTTAAATACATATACCAGCGGTTTTATGGAACCATTAGTATATATTTTCATATTACTTATACCAATGGTTTTCAAAACCATTGGTATAGGTCTATACTAATGATTTTCTGAAAACTGTTGGTATAGAGATATCCCAACAGATTACTTCGCAACGGTTCTCTAAACCATTGTTATAGGCTATACCAACGGTTTGGAGGCCTATACCAACAGTTCCAAACTATTGGTATATGTTAGTTTTCCAATAGTGCACCATGGGGATGAACCTTGGTGATATGTTCATGAATGTCTAAATGAAATATTCTAGCCACATATTATAGATTTGTTTCACATTTATTTCATTATGATATGACTATTACTCCATTTCTCATGTCTTTATGATTTTATTCAATTTATTATTGTTATCCCAAGTTAACTAATTCCCTTTTTTACCCTTAATGGGCCTTCTGCTCACACTTTACATTGATGTATTTCTCCAAGATATGAGGTGAAGTAATTGCACATAGGATGAACATACGATGTGTCCTTAAATGTGTATTAGAAGAATGTTTTATATTGTTTTCATCTATTATGTTCCTGATTTCCATGACACTAAACTTTAAATAACATATTTTTGAAAAGTGTAATGAATAGTTATGTAAGGAAAAGGTGGGATGTCATATGTAGTGATTGGCCACCTCATGATCAAGTCCTAGAATCTCTATGTTTTTTATGGAGAATAAATAATGATGATACTTTAAGAAAAAGTTTTATAAATATTTCTATAAGGTGTACATGGATTCACTTATCAAGGTTGGTCATGGATCTTTTTTTTGTAACAAGGATGATTTCCCTGAGTTCATATTTACTAATAGATAGGCCTTCATATAATTCTATAGAGGGAATCCCTCAGTTCCTCCACTTATTATTCAACCTGCTATTCTTCATCACCATCATCTTGTTCTGAAGGGGATGCAATTCATAGGATGATTTCTCTAAATTTATGTGTGGGCATGAGGTCTCATTGTACAGATGATGGAGCGACTTCCACTGATTTCATGGACCATGGTGTATCAGTATGAAATTCCAGAGTGTTTGGAATGAGTGATTGATGAGTTTATTTTTCTACATTGAGTGTGGACATGACCTCTTCTACCTTAACTAGTGAGGCACATATAACCTATTGCTTTTGGGATTGACTGAATGTTCGCTTATCGAAGCATTCACCACTATCTGGGGACTTATCAAACATTTTGATAAATCTAATGCTCTTGGTCACGACTGAAATATGTTGGATGGATGAATTCACATCTTCATTTTTACTCATATTCTCGATCAAGTTCATAGGTAGAACGAAATCTTCACTGATCTATTTGAAGGGGTCAATCGGTATTATTTCAAGACCATTGATTGTGGTGTCCCAATTAACACCATTGATTAAGAGTCCTTTTCCCATTCCATTTATTGAATCCTAAATCCATATAAGTTACTCATAGGATTAAATTGTGGCTTTATCATCTTGAAATGTCACACTTATTCCTTTACAGTAGTATTTGATGCATTTATGGTACGATGGAGTGATTTTTGTAGAATGATTCCACCAAGGCCTTCATATTTAGACATTTAATGCCATGTTCTGCCAGACCACCTGAAATTCTTCAATGTCCACGAGGTCTCCAAATTAAGGATTGAGCTTGATTTGGAATAATAAAATATTCATGATTTTTTCATAGATTTAAAATGATAGAGAAGAAGTTGATAGGTTATTTTCATCATAGTCTTGCTAGAGAAGTGGTTATACTAGGATGAGGTAACCCCAAATCCATTGTTATTGTAACCATTTAGATATCTACATCATTAATACTTCCAAATACATATTGGAGTTTGATGTTCCCATCTATAATGACATATTCATCATTATTTGTGATGTATATGACCCCATGGAATTCCAAAGGATGGGTCTATATCTGATAAAACATGGTAGGGGAAACTTCTGGTTCAGACTCCTGAGGGATTAATAAGGCTTTTATGATTTCTTCCCTGATGTCTTTCGATAATTTGAAGGAATCCAATATTGATAAATTTAATAGAATAAGGAAAATAGTTTGATGATTTCATACTTCTTATCTAAAGGTTGGTACATGCTGGAACTAGTATGCTATTAAATATGTGTTTTAGGGTCTTGAACATTAGACATCAATGGAATGGTCCTCGAGATAGGAGGTGGAGGTGCACCATTCTATAGTGGGTTACACAAGATTGGACTACCTAACCATTGATGGAGACTTGACAGATATCCCTTCAATGAGAAATATTCCACATATATTTGTTTAGAGTGGATTTTTGAAAGTGGGGAGAGATTTTAAAATTCCTATTAGTCCCATTGAAAGACTCTTCCACAAGTTTCAAGGACATTGAAAATCCAAGTAGGTGTGAGGATATGAGCTTACTATGTACCATGGAAGCATTTTCCCCAATATCCTATGATCTTGTGATCACTTCCACTATATCTCGATTTGAATGTGGGGAATCTGTCATGTAACCAAACTCATTTTGAGAAAAGGGATCCATTATGGGAATGAAATTAATGGAGTTTAAAATCACCTCCACATTTTATAAAGCCTCTTTCTTACTGAATGTTTATGGTGATGCAATTCGTCATGGTAGGTAATGGCCCATTTTTTTGTCTCTGAGGTCATAAAATATAGTTCGGTCAATGGAAATTTCAACCTTGATGTAGGTCCATCTTCGTGAACTTCCTCTTGGTATTTCAATCCACTATAAATTTTAAAAGCATGCATTTTAGTGGATTGTGGGAAGGATGTCCTCAGCTGTGTTGTAGTGGAAGAAGATGAGTGAATTTTTGTTTATTTAAGCTATTCATATGGAATTCCGTGAGATCAGTTGATTATTTTCTATTTCAACCAACTATCAGTTTTTTTCCTTCTTCTTAAAAATTCATTCTACTAGTCTATATCCTTGGTTATGTTGTGGTATGAAATTCTAGTAGTGCTATCAGAGATACTAGTTTTATTTCCTAAAATATATATTTCACTATAGTATGTATTTATTGAAAAAAATTCCGAAATGTTGGTATCAGTATCTAGTGAAAGGATAAATAATTTTCAAGTCATTGAGTCCCACATTTTCAACCATTTTTTATAGAAGATGATACTAATTTTCCATAGTGGTGATGAAATAGCCACAAACACGATCACTATGGAATGAGTGAACATTATTACTTTGTTGATTAAATTGTTTTTATCTAGGTCCCCTCTACTATTCATTTCGTGGTGAGGGTTGTTGTTGTGCCTCAATGGTTGTTGCAAGATACATTTTCTGTTTTCGAGTATGATTGGATATGGAGGAGGTCTTATGTGTGAAAGATTCTACTACAAACTTTCTTCACTTTTCCTTATTTCATGTGGGTTATATAAGAGTTAAACATAGTCTATCATATAGTGTTATATATTCTATAGGTGATGGAAGAGAAATCATAGAACCTAGTCACATATTTCACCATGATTAGTTGAATTTTTAACTTATCCAAGATGTTATCGATTTACATTGCCAGTATATATTCTAATGGAAGTGTTAATTTTAGGTAATATGTAAAACCTTTCTATCATGCAATGATGTCTGAGCCCGTTTTGTTCTCTTGTGGTTTACAGTTCATGGGGTCACTGAGTGTATTATTCTATAGCGTTGAGCATAACTTGAAGTGGTACTTGAATATGGGGTCTTCTAATCTTTTTTTCAGAGAGTAGAAAAACTAGTGTGTCGTATGATGCCATAAGATTAGAGGGTTCACAAAAAAATCTAATCTTCCTTGATTATTTTTATCTAAATTTACCATCATAGAATCAAAGCAGGAAAAATATTTAATTAGATATTGTTCCGGGTCATTAGAACCTGTTAACACAAGAAACATAGGAATCCCAAAATTTGGAAGGGGTATAGTTTTTCTTACCCAATTAGGCTAGAATTTTAATTTTTGTTGCAATGATGCACACAATTCTTCAACGACATCAAATCTAGATTCTAATTACTCGATGGTGTTAATAAGTCATTAATGAGTGTTCTTCTTAACATGAGCATTGAATCGTGAAACAATGGGTAATATTTAACTTGTATGTATAACATCTATATGGGGAAGGTATCCAGCTGGTGACATTTATTTATTATTTACCTGAACTTGTTTGGGCATATTCCTTAATGGATGGAAATCATGGTATCCTCTCAATAACGGGTCCTAGTATAATGATAGTCCCCATACCACATTGGGCTGATGTTCTTTTCATACTTGAATTACCGAGATGATCCCTAGCGGACTAGGTAAACATGTTGAAAGTGTATTTTTATGATTTTAACATAGATTATATTTGTGAAGAATTATATATCAGAATAGCTCAGTGCTGATTCTACTAAACTATTATATATTATCCTCATGCCGAGAGAAACATTATTCATGCTTATGAAGATCATTCTATTCAAGAGGAGATGGTCGTATAATCCCATTCCTGTTTTATTCTCATATCTATGGATTTATTAATGAGGATATTAATGATTTATCAAGGGAGATCCCAAATTTTGGGTGATCCTCTTAATCCGAGTGAGCACACCTTCATTCATAGTGTAAACTGGATTTCAGTTGGAAACATCCACTTCTTATTCTTATAAATCTTCATCATTCATAGTTTCTTTTTATGGATTTAAATCCATGGACTTCACTAATTTGTAACACATTGTAGGCACCGTACTAGATATAGAATGAAAGGAGGAATGTTTTTTCCTTTTATGGGACATCTCTCTTCCCTTCATAGATCATATTTGAGACTCTTAGAGAAGAGTGACTTGGAGGGAACATACTTGTATCCTGTTCATACGCCTCCCTTCTGGGGGAAATGGTTTAGGAGGTGTGATTAATAGGGAGGCCTATTTTCTTGAATCCCTCCCCAAAAGTGGAATAACTGATTTCCTTTAAGGTGGTGGATGTGGTAAATAATTCCACTATCTCAATTGGCTGTGGTTTCTCCCATTATATTTTCCTTGTTTCCTAGCCTAGAAATATAAGACATTTGGGTGTATATTATGTTAAAATTTCCCCAAACAATGTTAGATGTAGATGATCCCATATGGTAGCCACTGTTATTTTATACTCTCATACGATATAACACATCATTGTTTTAGCATTAGTCGGATATGTTTTTAGTGTTGCACATGATATTTCTACATTAGATAACATTAATAATTTTTTATGATATGATTCCATTATGCAAGATGCCTACTGATTTTTCGTAGTTACCTACATCAAGAGATCATTTATGACATTCTATCATTAACACTTTTGATTTTGAGACATATTTAGGGCAAATTTGTGTGGCATGTTCCACCTTTCTTAATCATGTACTATTCTTATCATTCTCCATTGAATAATATAATTACCAGATCCCATTTACAGTATACTATACTAAAAAGTTTGTGAGGTGAAATGAAAGGATCCATGTTCTCCCCAACCATTGATATGGACACTAGGTGGGGCGTCAGTAATTAGATAACACAAATTATGTAGTGCATGATGGAAGGACAATTGGATATGTTTCTGCCACCCCTATGACTGTGGGCTCCAAATAGACAAGATGGATTCTAGGTTAATTTTGTAATGAAGCTCCCCCAATATTTTTACAAGGACTGTATAGCCATAGTAATTAATTAATTTTTATTTCATGTGGTGGAGAGTGGTCCAGAAATTACAATTAATGTTATGTGTGAATTCTTCTAAAAATTCCCTCGGAATGTCAAACTGAGAAGTTGAAGAGGGACAAAACAAAATGGGTATATCATCCTTGATACTTTTTTTCCTCTTCAGAAATATTACTTTTTTTATTCTATGAGAGAATCATCAACATTATAATCCTAACCTAGAAGTTTCATGTTGGTTTTATCACAAATAGTAGGTCTAATGGAGTACTCATTAGTATGGGAACAGTCAGGGGGTCACTTGGAAGATGATAATTTCCCCGGGCCATCTTCTGGTTGAGAAAGGATGTATCTTTTCATTGATATGTTATTTAACCCAACCAAATCCATGGTTACATGTTCCTTAGAGTACAAGGGATTTCTCATGTTTGAACTATCATGGGGAGGACCTTCTTGACAATATGGAATTTGTCTATAGGGAGGACATTCAAAGTGATTTCCATAAGGGTGGGCACTTCAATCATCGATTGATGTTCGACTTCTACGAGAATTTGTCCCGGTTATACCATGTTGAAGATCTTTGGGGTGGACAGTAGGATGTGGGGACCTTATTAGTAAAATATGTGTCACTATGGGAGGTCATTCACAATAAATATTATTACATCGGCAACAACCATCAAAGAATAATGTCCGACTAAAGGAAGAAAATCCATAGTATATTCTATTGGGTGGACATTCAGGGAGGATAACAATAAGGGGATGATATTATTTTTTTGAAATAATGTCCTTGAATAGGGTTACGTTGATTCTCATTTAATGATAGATATCATGATCAATGAGTCCATGTATATGAAGGAATCCTACATGATGGACATTCCGGGGACGATGTCCAGAATAGTTGTTAACAATGTTGTGGGAAGGATATTTGTCATTCCTACTACCAATCCCATAATTTTCTAACATATCACCATTATCATGGTTAACAAGGGAATGGTGTGTGATGACCTTATAAAATCTAGCTTATTTTAGAGTTGGATAATGAGACTGCTCTTCCTTTTTCAACTACCATTGGAGTAATTTAATTTTATCACTCCCTTGCAGGAGAATGGGATGATTTCCTATGTGTAATGGCATTAATTTGTGGGAGGCTATTTGATTTCCCCCTATGATGATTTCTATATATTCTAGTGAGTATCCAATGCTCTAGAAGGGAAATATTCCTACCCTATAATGGCCTCCATGGTTGAATGGTGTTCCCCAAATGGAACAGGTAATTGATCCAGATCCGTATATCCCATCGTATATTGTCGATGACCATCCTTGAAATAGTATGGATGCATGTGTTCCCAATAATATCCAACATTTTTTATGGATGAGTCACACCACACGAGGAGGTGAGATTGTGGTCCCAAATACTTAATAATTACAGGGACATTATTACCTCTGGATCCTCCTAATTGATGTGGTTAGAAATTAATGTTTGATCCTCCATCATCTCCATGGAGTGCTGACAGACATCCTTGGATAGAATAACAATATATTCTTTTTTTGATATCAGAGTATAAATAAGTTCCCACTTCGATCCTCTATTATCTATCAGTGAGTACTGATAGATTTTTCATTCAGAGGAAGAGATGTGGATCCGGCACTAATTTATAGCTGGGATACACTTGATTCATTATTTTTTCCCATCATATCTGACTGATTATATTCATAGTCACGTTCATGGATTTTCATCTTCTTGTTTTCCTCCCTATTTGGATGATAGAATTTATATAAAGCTGTAATAATTTGACTCCTCGTATATTTTGTTATCACCGTATTTGACTGGTGGACAACATATTAGAGAGTTGGGGTTTGAGATATCCCGTGATTGGGTGTTGTTTTATTTTTCTTGAACAATTTTTTCCAATTAGAAGTAATTTTCATTTTATTATTGTTCACCATCATATTTTTCTAATGGTAATCATATGAATTATAAGTAATTAGACATTTCCTATAATTTTCAAATATATTTTCATGGAGGTCTTGGTAAGTTGTAGCCTGAATTTGTGGATAGTAGTAATGTGATGTGGTATTTTTGTGTTCGGATTCAGAATAGGGCTGATTAGTTTTCATCTCTTCATTGTGTTCAATCATATTTTTTGATGGGATTGATATGAATGGATAATAATATGCTTCTTCATATAATATTTCATCATAGTTGATTGATTGGCTTTGTGAATAGGAACTCATGTCTAATCATACGATTCTATCATATTTTCACGTCTATAATATTCAATAGGAAGGATGACAAGGGGCCATTCCTTGTTGTCTGATCTTTTCCCTATGCAAGATACCCAAGGGAACTAGTTCCACATAGATTTGTATGGGGCTCATTGGGAGACATCCATTGTATAGTGAGATGATTGGTCGCATGATGTTGGCGGTGTCAGTTTACAACAGGATCCCTTGGCAGGGACCCCTATGCTAAGATGATGAAGGTTTTGGTGAAGACATCATCATCCTCCCTAGTGTTAGAGATGTACTCATTATGTAATTTTATGGAGAAGATCTCAAAATGTTTGGTGATGGCTAGGGGATATTCCTCTTTCTATACTAATGAATATCATTGGGATGACATCAATTGTGGCCCCATTAATAGGAGGGCATGTCAACCTACATCCAGGGTGGTTAGAGTACCACCTTGATGGTACTCCCAAACAATGAGCATTTGAGACCGTATGCTGGAGACACTGGGAGTGTGACAGAGTCCTATGCATAAAAAATTACTCGAAAAATATGTATGTATTGATTCACATGCCTATGATAATTGATGATATTCCATTGGATTGATGGAATCTATGAATATTTCATAAAATACATGTGAAAAATATATAAAAACCTCATTAATATAGAATCACTTGAAACATGTGTAATTTATGGTTTCATTATTACATCTTCCATTTTGGATGCAAATGGGGCCAAACATGGGGTAACATTGCCACCATGGTTAAGGATTATCAATAGTTTCACCATTATGTTTTTTGAATAATGTGTTATACCCAAAAGATAATTTTAGGGGTTTTAGTTTTATAAAATCATTCATGCCAGGTTCAAAATTTCTGAAGCGTTCAAGTGGGTTTTGTTCATGGAGCTGAAAATTACCAATGGATCTGATATCCATGATTCATCAACCTACATTACAAAGACAAGAAATAACTGGGTAACTTGTCCAATGAATTGTAATAAATCAGATTGGTCAACAGGATGAGAGGGTTTTCTTATCACACTATATTGGGTGGATCTATTCCCTATTCTGATACTCTCTTATAGATTTTATATATGTTCATTAATCCTTTGTTAATCCCAAATATAGTATATTATAGACTACCCCATGGGAATGATCAATTGTTAGAACATATGGGTTTAGAATCATGTATATATATATATATATATGAGTTTCCCCATCAATGGAGAGACAACTATTTATTAGTGGTTCTCTGTTAATGTTACACTTTTATGGAAGAATCATGGATTTATTAGTTTTTTTTTGGATGACACTGGTTTTAGCCACATAGTCAGGAACTCTAGAGTTTACTATCATCATGGGGGAACATAAGTTTCTTGTATATCAATATTGAAACCATAATATGGGATTACTACATATCATTGTAGGAGGAATCAGAACCCATGTAATTATTTTCCACTTAATGGGGAACAAAACCTTTTAAGGTCATGTTTGAAGCACCCAACCATGATGTTTAATGTCATGAGACAAGGATTCCCATATGGAAGGAACCTGGTAAAGGATGGTGTGGTAATTATACCAAGGTGGCAATTTTTTCTTAGAAGATATTTTTTCTCTTGGGTGGATAAGAAGCTATTGAGGATGTGTCTCAAGGATCATTAGGGTGGACATGAGTGTGGTTTTTTACATCGGGTAGGTTTCCTACGTATCCCAATTAGTTTGGATTCGAATCTCATCTAGTTTGGTTTGTTGGGGATTACACATGCATGGTTACCATTAATGGGTGATTGATTAGGGATAACACTCAAAATGATTACATTATGGTGTTTCTTTATTGGAAATGTTTCCCTTTGAATATTAAGGCATGGTTTAAGTACATATACACTATAGGAGCCCATTTGGTTCTTCAAGTTGGGGATTTATTCTATAGAGAAATCCTAATTAGGTTTCAGGATTGTGTAGATGTTTGGATTGACAATAACCCTTAATCCCATGTTGGTCATTCTCAGTGTGAGAAAATAGAGGAAGTAGTATATCTGATGATTACATGATCTCACCATATCATCTGATGGATGGTTCTAGAACAAGAAAGATGTGGGAGGGGACTTGTAATGTGAATTTATTCTATTTTGTTTTCATATCTAGGTAATTCACATCAGGTGATATATTTCTTTATATCATGGGCTTGGGAAAAGATTACAAAAAGTTATAACTCTCTCCAGAAAGGTTATTGGAATACTCTAAAAGAGATGTGCTGAAATTGGTTGTAATAGGGGAAGAATATTCAACCCTAGACCTTATTGAATGGAAAATAATGGTGTTCCCCATAACGGAAAATAGAATCCCGGTTCTCTATATTCCTATATGGAATGAGGATGTTCACATGTATACCACAAGGTCAAACCCCCCATTAATATAAGAATTTAATCCTTAGGGGATTCTGAGGGCTCACCTTATTTAAGGGGTTACAGATGTGACACTTCTCAACTTGTGTTTTTAAACTCAAAATGACATGATGATGTGTTTTTTAGAGACCTGAAGGTTAACGTACATGGACATTACATTACTTTTGCATAATACTTAGTACATAACAAAAACAGACACACAAGGATCGTAATAGTTTAGTGTCTTTGGAAACTTGGAATGTAATCTTCTAATCGTGGTGAAAGATCTTAAACATCTCCCATAATGATCTTCCCTTTTTTTTACCTAAAACCTTTCTTTATATCCTGGGGAAAAGAAAACATAAAAGGGTGATCTCAAATGCTCAGTAAGGGTAAACAAAAGAAATATCAATCACATCATATTCATAATAACATAAAATTTTTTAAATCTTAACATGCAAAAGAGAGCATAATTTAATAACATGGGATAAATCATAGTAGTGAAATGTAAACCCCAATAATCATAACATAAAACCTGAAACTTTGTGGCATACACACATAATCATAGAGAATCATTTCTTATTAGTCAAGACTCATTTCCAAGACTATCTTAGTGGACAAAGTCCATTTTTGAACTGAGTTCACTCCTCGTTTCAGTCCTGTTTCACTGAACCGGTATAACCTACCATTCCAGCCATGTCGATCTCATGAGATATAAAATCTTTACCCAATGCATTGGAGGGAGATATAGGTCCTACCCATCTCATAATGATACCATTATTATATGTTCCACAAAATCATAAATCATACATCATTGCATAACCCATGTAATAAAAATTGGATTCTTAAACATCATGACATCATGAAACAATTCATATAAGATAAAGGAATTCATAACAATAATTCCATCACAACATAATCAAATCAATGTAATAATAGGGATAGAAACAGAACCCTATATTATCTTAGATGGAAAATAATTTTGATAAAACACTTGAACTCCATTCTTGAGGAAAATATCATTTCTACTTCAAAAAAACATCTTTCCTTTATTAACATGTAATACAATTTTAAACTAAAAGATATTGATTAAAAATAAACTTGAAAACTTGTAAAGTAAGCTTCTTGGAAATAAGGTTTTAAAAATCCATTCATGCCGTATAAGTTAAAAAAACATTCTTCGTACTTTTGTCGGAAAAGTCAAAAAGTACCTCGTACAAAAAACGACAAAAGATTCCTTTCATATCATTTACTAAAAACTCACCGAAGGGTAAAATTGCATTTAAACAATTGTAGGTGGATTGAAATAATATTACATATTGAGGAAACTTGGATGTGGATGATAAAATACACCCCAGTAAATACCAAAGTATAAACAATCTTGGATAAAAATGAGATTGTGATATTTCCCTTACCTTAGGTCCGATTTGCTTTGTAAGTGTCCGAAACTCCTATATAATGATTTAAATAATGTCATTGACTTATTACAGAATCATATTCATTGTTATTATATCATATATGGTTCACTTATGACTTTATATTACCCGTTCTTTTGTAAATTCCATGTTAAAGAGTGTTTTGGGTAAAATCGTTTCATTTGTCGTCCGTGTTTTGACTTGTAATTATTCATATGATTACTTAGATCATGATTACTTAATTTCAGAATATAAAACATGACTTATATATAATATATATTCCTAATATACATATATATAATAAATCAGTAAATGGAAATAAATACACCATTCATGGAGACGGTAGGCCGTACGTACGCATGAACGCTGTTTTCGTTTCCTTATTGAGTTGAATGGAATTAAGTAGATGACATACATATATATACACATAAATCCAGTATCATTATTATGTAATATATTTCATGATTAATTATTATATATACTTTATAATAATTCATGAATGGTTAATCATTGAGAATGAATCTCATCGCGTCGTGGAGACGGTATTCCGTACGTACGCACGAGAGACGATATCGTTCCAATGATCGTGGAATTTTATTGGAGTGTATCTATACTATTACAGAATCAATATCACTTTACAATAATCATATATAGTTATTATTTACACCATTATACCCATCCATGTAAGGTGGTGTTGGAAAATAGATTACACCACGGCGTGGAGACGGTATTCCGTACGTACGCACGCGCGGTGATTTTGTTTTCCGTAGGACGGATAGATGGTGAAATAGGGTTGTTTCATACTTATAATGACATATCTGTATATGAGTGATAATGATTTTATTACTTAATAATGAAACAACCTTAGAAGAATAAGTGGAAGAAGAAATAAAGGTGAATGAATCGGTAACAGAAATTACCTCTTCTTTGAAGCGCCTCTTTGAGAACTCCTCTTAGGGAACTAAAATTGGTCTTTGAGGAAGACCAGAACCTCTAGGATGTTGCTAGGGAAGTGGAGAAGAGAATTTGGCAGAGGTTGGCCGAGCTTGAAGGCTCAAAGTTGTGTGAGGAAGAGAGGGAGGAGGTGCCCTTTTATAAGGGAGGAGAGGGGCTCCTTTGGAAAACTAAATATATTATTTTATTATAAGGTAATATTCGGTTTTAAATAGCTCCAAATTGATTTATTTCAAAGCTAAGTTAGGGATGGATCGAAATACTCTCATCCAATAGAATTTAGACAAGTTTAGTTTCCTATATAAACCTTATCATTTATATTTAACATTAAGTTAAATAATTTTACTTTTACCGCGTCTTCTTGTGTTCTTACACTATAAGGTTAATAAACTTACTATAACAAGCCAAACGAACCCAAAGTTATTTAGTATTAATTTATATAACCGTATAAAAGTAATTTGGCCGAACCTTAGATTTTTAGGAATAAAAAAACATTTAATAATATAATATTTTTTTTAAAAACTATTTTATGTCAATTTTGACACTATTTAGTAATTGATTTTTGTAAAAATCATAACCGAATTATTCGTTCTAAAAAAGTAAATTACATCAATACTAACATGTCATATTAACCTAGAAAATTAGTGTAATTCATAAAAAGTCTCAAATTACATTTATTTGGGTATTTATAACATCAATTATGTCAATATTTCATTAATAAGATAATTAGTGCATCATCATTGTGTCATAAATAAATTAAATTATTTAATGTCTAAAAATTACAAATAAAATACCATTATGTAGGATATTTTTTAATCTTTCTAATGAATATTTATAGTTGAATTTATCTTATGTATATCCCCATATTAAAAATTATTTACTTATTAACCTTTGATTTTAACTATTTTAACCCTTCTTTAAATAAATTGATAATAAATGTCCTAATCTAATCAAAGTGGGACTAAATGGTAATATTTTATTCCTAATTTTGTTTTTGGTCGAATTACACTTGTACAATAGAATTAAGACATGTTTTATGGTAATAATAATATCATTTTTACCCTTAATTACCCTATTTACTTTTAACCGTGGTAAAAAAAAGTAAAAAGTTACTATTCACCAAAAATTATTTTCATCTCATTGAACCACATATTACTTACTGACATAAACCATGTCTCTCGGATTTTTGAAATTCCTCGTACAGAAATGGTAAAATTAAGTTTTATGAAAAATTCATTTTTTAACTACCACTTAGTGGTTTCACTATTCATCAAAAAATTAAAGTTTCCAGAAAAATACCAAAAATTAGGCCTAAGCTATATTTGATATTATTAACTCAAAAATGATGTCTATTTTAAAAAATTCAAAACATATCAGTTGCATTAATTAATTTAAAAATTAATTCCCGTCGTCAACACAAATTGCGTGTTCTTAAGAGATAATAAATATCAAAAGATTGACACTTGTTTATTTCTGGTTTAAATGTGAAATTACATCCATTGAAGAGCATTGTATTAAATTGTAAAAATATATTATAAATATACTTTAAAACCACTAAAATTAATAATTTATCACTATTAATTATTTTTATTAAAAAAGTTGTTTTTAATTAAAATTTAGTAATTTTCACTATTCCTCAGAATATGAAAGTTATCCGAAAAGTACCAAAATTTCACCCTAAGCTAATTTCGATATTACAAATCCAAAAATGAATTCCATTTTGAAAATCAAAATTTACAAAATTTCAAAAAGTGGTTATTACTATTCATAAAGGCTTGTTTTAATAATATTTTAATAGCATATCGTTGTTTAGCGAAACTTGGTACTGTGTACAACACACACTATCGTGGAAGGTCGCGCTTGCATGTAATACAAGACAAGTCAGGGATGCGTGTTGTGCAAACTCATTTTGGTGTAGCATACAACACAAGACATTAATGAAATTAAAAAGAATATTTTTCGTAAAATCTTGGGGTGTTACATTCTAACCCCCATTAAAATGAATTTCGCCCTCGAACTTCGTCCGGGTTATAAATGGTTTACTACAAGAAAGTTTCTTTAATAGAAACCCACATCGTAAAAAGGAATACCAAAACATGGCTTTTAAAGACTAAAGTATGAAATGTAACGGTTACCAAAATTAACTCATCACTGGGTTTACACATAGGAGAACATAGGTGAAAATATGGATATTGCAGAAAAATCTAACCATTAGGTTCTGATGGGGAGTGGTAGAGAAACTAGCTATGAAAAATCCAACAATCACAAAGCTGTAGATTTGTGATGATCTAAGGTACCATCTGATTCCTCTGATATAAGGGAACCAGGACAACATTTTTGGTTTTCAAGATCATTTCCCTAAAGTTGATGAATTAAAAGAAATACTTACATGATTCTGGTACAATCTCACTGTTGTTCGTGAATTGAACAATTTCCACTTCATCCCTTAATGAAATGATGTTGAATTTGTTATTCGTGATGTGTTAGAAGATCATGTGATAGAATAATGGGTCATTCCATCTCTTTGAAACAAAAGGTTAGCAAAAGTTATAAGTGCATCTTATGGTTATATTAATCGTATATGGTTCCAAAAATGAAGTTATACTTCATATATAATACCTCTTAATAAAATAAAACTAGTTTCTACTAACCAGGGACTTCCTGTAGGCCGGTGGTAGGCGATAAAGGCCAGTCGCATTTTGGTTGTGGGTTCGATTCCCACAGCCTCGTCCGACGCGATGGGCTGTCACCCGTCCTGCAGCTTGTCCTTTTTCTAAAACTATATTACTATAACATCACATCAATAATATCGAGAAAAAAATTCTATCCTTAAACAATACTAACTTATGTCCATCATAATCCATTCCAATCTTTAGGCTTATCCATAATACTGCAGTCCACTCTCATAATATAGTGAAAATGATTACAAGATATTTAATAGCATCGTTGATCCCTATATATCATAAGATATGTCTTGTTGGTCAAATTACAAACATGTGAATACCTTAATCATGTATTCTCTTGAAGAATGAATACCCATTGAACCTTAGTGAAAACATGAATGCTATCAAAAGTTAACTCTTTCCACATACCAAAATCCAAAAATTCTATATACTAAAACCATGATATAACCTTCTCCTTATATTAGTCATTAGCTCATGAATACGGTCAAACATTTCATTTTCTCGTTTTCCTTTCATTATGCGCATATCATCTTTTTTTTTCAAAAATATCTCAATCACATTCCATGGTTACCGGTACCATTGAAAACCACAATATACCAATACATAAATATTCCAATATTCCACGATACTATATATAACATTATTTTGGAATCCCATTACATACACACTTAATCATTCCACCACATTGTTGTCATATTCAACATCGCCAATAGTGATCGCATGTGACCTCCCTTTTTCCTTTTCCTTAATTGGTTGCTCATGTCGATCATCACTAACCCTTGGATTAGGGCATTTATTAGCATAATGCCCCATTTCCTTTCACTTGAAGCATTGAAGTGTAGTAGGTTCATTCTATGTATTCCTTCCTTTATTTTCATCATTAGAAATATTCTTCCCATCATTGCGGCATTCAAATGCCCGATGACATTTTTTCCACATTTGAAACATTTACTTGTCCCTTTATGACAATATCCAACATGCTTGTTTCTACACTTTGAGCATAAGGAAACATTCATCTTCTTTTCACCATTATTCTGAGATTTCTCCTTGAACTCCATCTTCCGTTTCTTGTCAAAACTATGAGATGGAAATGTAACACCAACTTCCATTTCTACCTTGATAGTACAATGAAAAATTTCTTCATAGCTACTGAAGTCTCTTATAGCTAATGCCTTTCGAAGATTTTGTTTTAAGCCACTGAAGAATCGGTCCACTTTACTTTCAGGTTGGATGATAAATCCAGATGCATAACTTGAAAGCCTTGTAAAATTCGCTTCGTATATACCAACAGATTCATCATCCCTTTTCATTAGTTCAAGAAACTCCGTCTCCATTTTGTTCAAAGAATACGAGGGAAGTACTTTTTGAAAAATAAGTTCTTGAACTCGTCCCATTTCATGGACTCAATTTCATCCCTTTGGCTCGTATTCTTAATAAGATTCCACCATTGATCAACATCACCTTCCAAACGATACACTGCTAAGATAGATTTATCATGCTCAGAACATTTATGAACTGAAAATATCTTTTCAGTAGTACTGATCCGTTGTTCAGTAACAAGTGGATCATAAGACCCACTGAAAGAAGGTGGATGTTGCCTCATGAAGGACTCAATATAATATTGTTCCCTTCTCTACTCATTTGGAAGTCCAGAATGATTCATAGCTTTTTTAAGTATAGCAATATGATTTTGCACTCCATCTCCTATAACATTTGTTTGTTCAGGAGGAAAATCATTGCATTTTCCATTACATTGATCAACACGGTTCCTTCGGGTTCCATCCATCGTCTAAAACCCAATAAGAATAGTGTGAGAGGTAAAAATCACGCTAGGGAAAACAATATAATAAAGGGGGAGTACCTTCAATATCTAACATCTTATGATAAATTCTAAGATCGTTATCGTAGTTCTAGGGCTATATCCTATACATATACTTATCCTTAGGTACATCCCTAGACATACCTTAGAAATATATCTAGGGATCTCATTAAAGTTTTCGCATCCAAGTTTCCAAAGGTTGACTAAACCTTTTCTATGATACCAACTATATAGACCCGAGTCTTTACATACATGGAAATTACATTACTTTTGCGGAATACTTAGTACATAACAAAAACAGACACACAAGGACCGTAATAGTTTAGTGTCTTTGGAAACTTGGAACGTAATCTCCTAATCGCGGTGAAAGATCTTCAACATCTCCCATAAAGATCTTCCCTTTTTTACCTAAAAACTTTATTTATATCCCGGGGAAAAGATAATATAAAAGGGTGATCTCAAATGCTCAGTAAGGGTAAACAAAAGAAATATCAATCACATCATATTCATAAGAACATAACATGTTGAAATCTTAACCTGCAAAAGAGAGCATAATTTCATAACATGGGATAAATCATAGTAGAGAAATGTAAACCCCAATAATTATAACATAAAACCTGAAACTTTGTGGCATACACACATAATCATAGAGAATCATTTCTTATTAGTCATGACTCATTACCAAGACTATCTTAGTGGAAAAAGTCCATTTCTGAACAGAGTTCACTCCTCGTTTCAGTCCTGTTTCACTGAACCGGTATAGCCTACCATTCCAGCCATGTCTATCTCATGAGATATAAAATCTTTACCCAATGCATTGGAGGGAGATATAGGTCCCACCCATCTCATAATTATACCATTCTTATGTGTTCCACAAAATCATAAATCATACATCATTGCATAACCCATGTAATAAAAATGGGATTCTTAAACAACATGACATCATAAAACAATTCATATAAGATAAAGGAATTCATAAAAATAATTCCATCACAACATAATCAAATCAATTTAATAATAAGGATATAAACATAACCCTATATTATCTTATATGGAAAATAATTTTGATAAAACACTTCAACTCTATTCTTGAGGAAAATATCCTTTCTACTTCAAAAAAACATTTCTCCTTTCTTAACAGGTCATAAAATTTTAAACTAAAATAATTTGATTAAAAATAAACATGAAACCATGTAAAGAAAGCTTCATGGAAATAATGTTTTAAAAATCCATTCATTCCGTATAAGTTAAAAAAACATTCTTCGTACTTTTTTCGGAAAAGTCAAAAAGTACCTCGTACGAAAAACGACAAAAGATTCCATTCGTATCTTTTACTAAAAACTCACCGAAGGGTAAAATTGGATTTATAAAATTGTAGGTGGATGGAAATAATATTACATATTGAGGAAACATGGATGTGGATGATAAAATACACCCCAATAAATACCAAAGTATAAACAATCTCAGATAAAAATGAGATTGTGATATTTCCCTTACCTTAGGTCCGATTTTCTTTGTAAGTGTCCGAAACTCCTGTATAATGATTAAAATAATGTCATTGACTTATTAAAGAATCATATTCATTGTTATGATATCATATATGGTTCACTTATGACTTTATATTACCCGTTCTTTTGTAAATTCCATGTTAAAGAGTGTTTTGGGTAAAATCGTTTCATTTGTCGTCCGTGTTTTAACTTGTAATTATTCATATGATTACTTAGATCATGATTAATTAATTTCAGAATATAAAACATGACTTATATATAATATATATTCATAATATACATATATATAATAAATCAGTAAATGGAACGAAATACACCGTTCATGGAGACGGTAGGTCGTACGTACGCATGAACGTTGTTTTCGTTTCCTTATTGAGTTGAATGGAATTAAGTAGATGACATACATATATATACACATAAATCCAGTATCATTATTATGTCATATATTTCATGATTACTTATTATATATACTTTATAATCATTCATGAATGGTTAATCATTGAGAATGAATCTCATCGCGTCGTGGAGGCGGTATTCCGTACGTACGCGCGAGCGATGATATCGTTCCAATGATCGTGGAATTTTATTTGAGTGTATGTATACTATTAAATAATCAATATCACTTTAAAATAATCATATATAGTTATTATTTACACCATTATACCCATCCAAGTAAGGTGGTGGTGGAAAATAGATTACACCATGGCGTGGAGACGGTATTCCGTACGTACGCACGCGCGGTGATTTCGTTTTCCATAGGATGGATAGATGGTGAAATAGGGTTGTTTCATACTTATAATAACATATCTGTATATGAGTGATACTTATGTTATTACTCAATAATTAAACAACCTTAGAATAAGAAGCTGAAGAATAAATAAAGGTGAAAGAATCAGTAATGGAAATTACCTCTTCTTTGAAGCGCCTCTTTGAGACATCCTCTTAGGGAACTAAAATTGGTCTTTGAGGAAGACCAGAACCTCTATGATGTTTCTAGGGAAGTGGAGAAGATAATTTGTCAGAGTTTGGCCGAGCTTGAAGGCTCAATGTTGTGTGAGGAATATAGGGAGGAGGTGCCCTTTTATAATGGAGGAGAGGGGCTCCTTTGGAAAACAAAAAATATTATTTTATTTTAATTCATATTCGGTTTTAAATAGATCAAAATTGATTTATTTAGAAGCTACGGTGGGGATGGATCGATATACTCTCATACAATTGAATTTAGACAGGTTTAGGTTCCTATTTTAACCTTATCATTTATATTTAACATTAAGTTAAATAATTTTTCTTTTACCGTGTCTTCTTGTATTCTTACACTATAAGGTTAATAAACTTACTATAACAAGCCAAACTAACCCCAAGTTGTTTATTATTAATATATATTACCTTATAAAAGTCATTTGGCCGAAACATAGATTTTTAGGATTAAAAAACAATTAATAATATAATATTTGTTTCAAAAACTATTTTATGTAAATTTTGACACTATTGAGTAAATGACTTTTTTGAAAATAATAACAAAATGATTAGTTCTAAAAAAGTTAATCAAATCAATACTAACATGTCATATTAACCTAATAAATTATTTTAATTCATAAAAAGTCTCAAATTACATTTATTTGGGTATTTATAACATCAATTATGTCAATATTTCATTAATAAGATAATTAGTGCATCATCATTGTGTCATAAATAAATTAAATTATTTAATGTCTAAAAATTAAAAATAAAATACCATTATGTTGGATATTTTTTAATCTTTCTAATTAATATTTATAGTTGAATTTATCTTATGTATAACCCTATATTAAAAATGATTTACTTATTAACCTTTGATTTTACCTATTTTAACCCTTCTTTAAATAAATTGATAATAAATGTCCTAATCTAATCCAAGAGGGTATATATGGTCCTATTTTTTTCCTAAGGTTTTTTTGGTAGAATTAAACTTGTCCAATAGATTAGTACATGTGTTAGGGTAATAATAATATCATTTTTACCCTTAATTACCCTATTTATTTTTAACCGTGGTAAAAAAAAAGTAAAAAGATACTATTCACCACAAAATTATTTTCATCTCATTGAACCACATTTTACTTACTAACATCAACCATGTCTCTCTGATTTTTGAAATTCCTCTCACAGAAGCGGTAAAATTATGTTTTATGAAAAATTCATTTTTTTTAACTACCACTTAGTGGTTTCACTATTCATCAAAAAATGAAAGTTTCCAGAAAAATACCAAAAATTAGGCCTAAGCTATATTTGATATTATGAACTCAAAAATGATGTCTATTTTACCAAATTCAAAACATATCAGTTGCATTAATTAATTTAATAATTAATTCCCGTCGTCAACACAAATAGCGTGTTCTTAAGAGATAATAACTATCAAAAGATTGACACTTGTTTATGTCTAGTTTAAATATGAAATTACATCCAATGACCAACATTGTATTAAATTGTAAAAATATATTCTAAATATACATTAAAACCACTAAAATTAATAATTTATCACTATTAATTATTTTGATTAAAAAAGTTGCTTTTAATTAAAATTTAGTAATTTTCACTATTCATCAGAATATGAAAGTTATCCGAAAAGTACCAAAATTTCACCCTAAGCTAATTTCGATATTCCAAATCCAAAAATGAAGTCCATTGTGAAAAATAAAACTTACAAAATTTCAAAAAGTGGTTATTACTATTCATAACGGCTAGTTTTAATAATATTTTAATAGCATATCATTGTTTAGAGAAACTTGGTATTGCGTACAACACACGCTATCGTGGAAGGTCGCGCTTGTGTTTAATGAAAGCCAAGTCAGGGATGCGTGTTGTGCAAGCTCCTTTTTGGGTAGCATACAACAGAAGACATTAATGAAATTAAAAAGAATATTTTTCGTAAAATCTTGGGGTGTTACATTCTACCCCCCTTAAAAATGAATTTCGCCCTCGAAATTCGTCGGGGTTATAAATGGTTTACTACTCGAAAGTTTCTTTAATAGAAACCCACATCGTAAAAAGGAATACCAAAACATGGCTTTTAAAAACTAAAGTATGAAATGTAACGGTTACCCAAATTAACTCATCAATGGGTTTCCACATAGGAGAACATAGGTGAAGATATGGATATTGAAGAAAAATCTAACCATTAGGTTCTGATGGAGAGTGGTAGAGAACATGGGTATGAAAAAGCCAACAATTACAAAGCTATAGATTTGTGATGATCTAAGGTACCATCTGATTCATCGGATATAAGGGAACTGAGACTACAATTTTTGTTTTCAAGAACATTTCCCTAAAGTTGATGAATTAAAAGAAATACTTACATGATTTTGGTACAATCTCACTGTTGTTCGTGAATTGAAAAATTTCCACTTCATCCCTTAATGAAATGAAGTTGAATTTGTCATTCGTGATGTGTTAGCAGATCATGTGATAGAATGATGGGTCATTCCATCTCTTTAAACAAAAGGTTAGCAAAAGTTGTAAGTCCATCTTATGGTTATATTAATCGTATATGGTTCCAAAAATGAAGTTATACTTCATATATCATACCGCTTAATAAAATAAAACTCGTTTCTACTTACCAGGGACTTCCTGTAGGCCAGTGGTAGGCGATAAAGGCCACTCACATTTCAGTTGTGGGTTCAATTCCCACAGCCTTGTCCGACGCGATGGGCTGTCACCCGTCCTGCATGTTGTCCTTTTTCTAAAACTATATTACTATAACATCCCATCAATAATATCGAAAAAAATTCTATCCTTAAACAATACTAACTTATGTCCAACATAATCCATTCCAATCTTTAGGCTTATCCATAATACTGCAGTCCACTCTCATAATATAGTGAAAATGATTACAAGATATTTAATAGCATCGTTGATTCCTATATATCTTAAGATATGTCTTTTTGGTCAAATTAAAAACATGTAAATACCTTAATCATGTATTCTCTTGAAGAATGAATACCCATTGAACCTTAGTGAAAACATGAATGCTGTCAAAAGTTAACTCTTTCCACATACCAAAATCCAAAAATTCTATATACTAAAACCATGATATAACCTTCTCCTTATATTAGTCATGAGCTCATGAATACGGTCAAACATTTCATTTTCTCGTTTTCCTTTCATTATGCACATATCTTCCTTTTTTTCCAAAAATATCTCAATCACATTCCATGGTTACCGGTACCATTGAAAACCACAATATACCAATACATAAATATTCCAATATTCCACGATACTATATATAACATTATTTTGGAATCCCATTACATAAACACTTAATCATTCCACCACATTGTTGTCATATTCAACATCTCCAATAGTGATCGCATGTGACTTCCCTTTGTCCTTTGCCTTAAGTGGTTGCTCATGTCGATCATCACTAACCCTTGGATTAGGGCATTTATTAGCATAATGCCCCATTTCCTTTCACTTGAAGCATTGGAGTGTAGTAGGTTCATTCTATGTATTCCTTCCTTTATTTGCATCATTAGAAATATTCTTCCCATCATTGCGGCATTCAAATTCCCGATGACATTTTTTTCCACATTCGAAACATTTACTTGTCCCTTTAAGACAATCTCCACCATGCTTGTTTCCACACTTTGATCATAAGGAAACATTCATCTTCTTTTCACCATTATTCTGAGATTTCTCCTTGAACTCCATCTTTCATTTCTTGTCAGAACTATGAGATGGATAAGTAACACCGACTTCCATTTCTACCTTGATAGCACAACATTCATAGCTACTGAAGTCTCTTATATATAATTCCCATTTGATGATTTGGTTTTAAGCCACTGAAGAATCGATCAACTTTACATTCAGGTTGGATGATAAATCCAGATGCATACCTTGCAAGCCTTGTAAAATTCGCTTCTTATATACCAACAGATTCATCATCCCTTTGCTTTAGTTCTAGAAACTCTTTCTCTATCTTTGTTCGAAGAATGCGAGGGAAGTACTTATTGAAAAATAAGTTCTTGAACTCGTCCCATTCCATGGACTCAATTTCATCCCTTTGGATTGTATTCTTAATAAGATTCCACCATTGATCAACATCACCTTCAAACGATACACTGCTAAGATGACTTTATCATGCTCAGAAAATTGAAGAAATGAAAATATCTTTTCGGTAGTACTGATCCATTGTTTAGAAACAAGTAGATCAGAAGACCCACTGAAAGAAGGTGGATGTTGCCTCATGAAGGACTCAATAGAATATTGTTCACTTCTCTGCTCATTTGGAAGTCCAGAATGGTTCATAGCTTGTGTAAGTATAGAAATAAGATTTTCCACTCCATCTCCTATAACATTTGTTTGTTCAGGAGGACAATCATTGCATTTTCCATTACATTGATCAACACGGTTCCTTCGGGTTCCAGCCATCGTCTAAAACCCAAAAAGAATAGTGTGAGAGGTAAAAATCATGCTAAGAAAAACAATATAATAAAGGGGGAGTACCTTCAATATCTAACATCTTAGGTTAAATTATAAGATCGTTACCGTAGTTCTAGGACTATATCCTATACGTATACTTATCCTTAGGGACATCCCTAGACAAACCTTAGAAATATCTCTAGGGATCTCATTAAAGTTTTCGCATCCTAGTTTCCAAAGGTTGACTAAACCTTTTCTATGATACCAACTATAGAGACCTGAAGCATAACGTACATGGACATTACATTACTTTTGCGGAATACTTAGTACATAACAAAAACAGACACACAAGGACCGTAATAGTTTAGTGTCTTTGGAAACTTGGAACGTAATCTTCTAATCGTGGTGAAAGATCTTAAACATCTCCCATAAAGATCTTCCCTTTTTTTACCTAAAACCTTTCTTTATATACTGGGGAAAAGAAAATATAAAAGGGTGAGATCAAATTCTCAGTAAGGGTAAACAAAATAAATATCAATCACATCATATTCATAAGAACATAACATTTTGGAAATCATAACCTGCAAAAGAGAGCATATTTTCATAACATGGGATAAATAATAGTAGAGAAATGTAAACCCCAATAATCATAACATAAAACCTGAAACATTGTGGCATATAAACATAATCATAGAGAATCATTTCTTATTAGTCAAGACTCATTTCCCATACTATCTTAGTGGACAAAGTCAATTTCTGAACCGAGTTCACTCCTCGTTTCAGTCCTGTTTCACTGAACTGGTATAGCCTACCATTCTAGCCATGTCTATCTCATGAGATATAAAATCATTACCCAATGCATTGGAGGGAGATATAGGTCCCACCCATCTCATAATGATACCATTCTTATGTGTGCCACAAAATCATAAATCATACATCATTGCATAACCCATGTAATAAAAATGGGATTCTTAAACAACATGACATCATAAAACAATTCATATAAGATAAAGGAATTCATAAAAATAATTCCATCACAACATAATGAAATAAATGTAATAATATGGATAGAAACAGAACCCGATATTATCTTATATGGAAAATAATTTTGATAAAACATTTGAACTCTATTCTTGAGGAAAATATCCTTTCTACTTCAAAAAAACATTTTTCCTTTCTTAACAGGTCATACAATTTTAAACTAAAAGAATTTGATTAAAAATATACTTGAAAACTTATATAGTATGCTTCTTGGAAATAATGTTTTAAAAATCCATTCATTCCGTATAAGTTAAAAAAAACATTTTTCGTACTTTTGTCAGAAAAGTCAAAAAGTACCTCGTACAAAAAACGACAAAAGTTTCCATTCATATCTTTTACTAAAAACTCACTGAAGGGTAAAATTGGATTTAAACAATTTTAGTTGGATGGAAATAATATAAAATATTGAGGAAACATGGATGTTGATGATAAAATACACCCCAGTAAATACCAAAGTATAAACAATCTCGGATAAAAATGAGATTGTGATATTTCCCTTACCTTAGGTCTGATTTGCTTCGTAAGTGTCCGAAACTCCTGTATAATGATTTAAATAATGTCATTGACTTATTAAAGAATCATATTCATTGTTATTATATCATATATGGTTCACTTATGACTTTATATTACCCGTTCTTTTGTAAATTCCATGTTAAAGAGTGTTTTGGGTAAAATCGTTTCATTTGTCGTCCGTGTTTTGACTTGAAATTATTCATATGATTACGTAGATCATGAATAATTAATTTCAGAATATAAAACATTACTTATATATAATATATATTCATAATTTACATATATATAATAAATCAGTAAATGGAATGAAATACACCGTTCATGGAGATGGTAGGCCGTACGTACGCATGAACGCTCTTTTTGTTTCCTTATTGAGTTGAATGGAATTAAGTAGATGACATACATATATATACACATAAATAATGTATCATTATTAGGTCATATATTTCATTATTACTTATTATATATACTTTATAATCATTCATGAATGGTTAATCATTGAGAATGAATCTCATCGCGTCGTGGAGACGGTATTTCGTACGTACGCACGAGCGATGATATCGTTCCCATGATCATGGAATTTTATTGGAGTGTATGTATACTATTACAGAATCAATATCACTTTAAAATAATCATATATAGTTATTATTTACACCATTATACCCATCCAAGTAAGGTGGTGGTGGAAAATAGATTACACCACGGCGTGGAGACGGTATTCCATACGTACGCACGCGTGGTGATTTCGTTTTCCGTAGGATGGATAGATGGAGAAATAGGGTTGTTTCATACTTATAATAACATATCAGTTTATGAGTGATAATGATGTTATTACTTCCTAATGAAGAAACCTTAAAAATAATAAGTGGAAGACAAAATAAAGGTGAAATAATCGGTAACGGAAATTACCTCTTCTTTGAAGCGCCTCTTTGAGACCTCCTCTTAGGGAACTAAAATTGGTCTTTGAGGAAGACCAGAACCTATATAATGTTTCTAGGGAAGTGGAGAAGAGCATTTGGCAGAGTTCGGCCGATCTTGAAGGCTCAATGTTGTGTGAAGAAGAGAGGGAGGAGGTTCCCTTTTATAAGGGAGGAGAGGGGCACCTTTGAAAAACTAAAAATATTATTTTATTATAAAGTCATATTCGGTATTAAATAGATCCAAATTGATTTATTTCGAAGCTAAGGTGGGGATGGATCGAAATAATCACATCCAATAGAATTTATACAAGCTTAGGTTTCTATTTTTACCTTATCATTTAGATTTAACATTAAGTTAAATAATTTTACTTTTACCGTGTCTTCTTGTGTTCTTACACTATAAGGTTAATAAACTTACTATAACAAGACAAACGAACCCCAAGTTGTTTATTATTAATATAAAATAACATTATATAAGTCATTTGGCAGAACCATTGAATTTTAGGAATAAAATAACAATAAATAAAATAATATTTTTTTTAAAAACTATTTTATGTCAATTTTGACACTATTTAGTAATTGATTTTTGTGAAACTCATAACAGAATGATTAGTTCGAAAAACGTTAATTAAATAAATACTAACATGTCATATTAACCAATAAAATTAGTGTAATTAATAAAAAGACTCAAATAACATTTATTTGGGTATTTATAACATCAATTAAGTCAATATTTCATTAATAAGATAATTAGTGTATCATCATTGTGTCATAAATAAATTAAATTATTTAATGTCTAAAAATTAAAAATAAAATACCATTATGTAGGAAATCGTTTTAGCTTTCTAATGAATATTTATAGTCCAATTTATTTTATGTATAACCCCATATTAAAAATTATTTACTTATTAAACATTGATTTTAACTATTTTAACCATTCTTTAAATAAATTGATAATAAATGTCCTAATCTAATCCAAGTGGGACTAAATGGTCATATTTTATTTCTAATGTAGTTTTTGGTCTAATTAAACTTGTCCAATAGAATTAGGACATGTGTTAGGGTAATTATAATTTCATTTTTACCATTAATTACAATATTTACTTTTAACTGTGGTAAAAAAAGTAAAAAGTTACTATTCACCAAAAATTATTTTCATCTCAATATACCAAATTTTACTTACTGACATCAATCGTGTCTCTCGGATTTTTTAAATTCCTCTCACAGAAGCATTAAAATTAAGTTTTATGAAAAATTCATTTTTTTTACTTCCACTAAGTGGTTTCACTATTCATCAAAAATTGAAAGATTCCAGAAAAATACCAAAAATTAGGCCTAAGATATATTTGATATTATGAACTAAAAAATGATGTCTATTTTACCAAATTCAAAACATATCAGTTTAATTAATTAATTTAAAAACTAATTCTCGTCGTCAACACAAATAGCGTGTTCTTAAAAGATAATAACTATCAAAAGATTGACACTTGTTTATGTCTGGTTTAAATGTGAAATTAAATCCAATGACCAGCATTATATTAAATTGTAAAAATATATAATCTAAATATACATTAAAACCACTAAAATTAATAATCTATCACTATTAATTATTTTTATTAAAAAAGTTGTTTTTAATTATAATTTAGTAATTTTCACTATTCATCAGAATATGAAATTTATCCGAAATGTAATAAAATTTCACCATAAGCTAATTTCGATATTCCAAATCCAAAAATGAAGTCCATTTTGATAAATAAAATTTAAAAAATTTCAAAAAGTGGTTATTACTATTCATAATGGCTAGTTTTAATAATATTTTAATAGCATATCGTTGTTTAGCGAAACTTGGTATTGCGTACAACACACACTAGCTTGGAAGGTCGTGCTTGCGTGTAATGCAATCCAAGTCAGGGATGTGTGCTGTGCAAGCTCCTTTTAGTGTAGCATACAACACAAGACATTAATGAAATTAAAAAGAATATTTCTCGTAAAATTTTGGGGTGTTACATGCTTGATGGTCATAGAATACCAATCAAATGGCACTAGAAGTGGTTTTGTCCTAATAAAATTGGAATGCTCCGTGGAGGGCCCATAATGGGGGTAAATGACTTGATGAATGGGAGTCACAAGAGGTGGATAACAGAATTCCCTTGGATGCCTCATACCATGTAGCATGTTTTTATAATGGATGAGGTTCCCCCCACATTGTGTGTTACTCCGCAGGCAAGGGTTCCATCGTTGTAGAACTATTCTATACGATCCTAGGTTCTATAAAAAATATTTTTTTAAGTGAGACCAAGTTCTTCAAACATATCATTTTACTACATTAGATAGGATTCCCCATGCATATCATTTTCTATGCATAATTCTCATTTATAGAGGGGGTATCCAAATTATTCAAACTTGGATTTATTCCATAAAGGGTTTATGCTGTCTTGGACCTTCAGATGACTTATTATTTCCACTTTAATTCTATTTGTATGGGATTACCAATTGGAATTCATTTAAAGGATCCTGTTTGTGTGGAACCTTTTAATATCTTTATATTGGGATTATTTTTTCCCCATATAAATATTATTTAGGTCCCCCTCATAGTATTATTATTGAAAACTGGATCGAACAAGTACAAGAATGTCCAATAATTCTTTGTGGGATCTGATTCTTCTTTGTGAGAGCCAATTGAGGGTTCCTCATCCCACATATTACTTAATCAATAGGGTTGTCATTTGTGCTGGAAAAAATCACTGGATCGGTCCCGCAAAAGCGTTTTTTAATCATGGGTAATAGATGGATTGACTCATCCCGTAAAATATTTAGTGCTTGGTGGATATTCAGTCATGGGGTTATAAATCACTTCATGAGTCCCAGAAATTACTTTCCTTCATTTGCGTTGTTGGTGGTCGTACCTCATCCATTGAACTCTTTTGTTCGTTGGTGCATCGTGAAGTTGTATAATGCCCTGTAGAGTGGAATACCAGAATGTGATGTTTTCCTCATAGGATATCCCCTATCCTTTATGGTTTTTCCCTTTTATCATTTTTTCTTCAAATATTCATCCAATTTATTATTCTCATTTTGTTTGTTGATGGAATTTTATCAATATTGTTTGTGGAAATTTCAGGACCCAATAATGACCATTCCCTTCCAAAAGTATCTAATCCTTATAATTAAGATAGAGATAGAAACTATATATCAACTATCACTATGATTCCTATGAACTCAGTGATTTATAAATATTATATAGGATATGAGGTATATTCTTTGAACATAAAAAACCGGGAATGACTATGAATCATCAAATTTACTAAGTACACCGTGCACGCACACACCAAAAACACCCTATTAGAATGGGGGTGCATCCATTAAGGTTTCCACCAGCTATGAAAGACGTTCAAAGGTACATATCATTATTTATCATAACAAAAATTCAAAATAATTAATTATGAAACATATTTCCCTTCAAAATATAATTAAAAAACACAAGGAAAACATCAAACCTCATTTTGAAGGTGTTGTCTAAGACTTCACTTTTGGAAATAAATATTAGTCATTTGGGACAACCACATTTAAACCATATCATTAGAGTTCCAAAAACCACTACTTCTTCATTGAAAGATATTCAGCAAAATATATTCATAGAAACCATTTTAAAAATTTAACATATCCATCTAACCTTCTATTATATTTTGAAAATATGATAAATATATATATATATTTATGAATTTATATATGATCCATATCTAAATGAAAAAAGATAATTTTAAACCAAAATAAGGTTATTTGAAACCAATCATGCCATTATTAATTTATGGAAAACCATGAGAGGGTCCTAAACATTCATATTATTTTCAAACTCACACTTTAAAAAACAATTCAAAAGAAACAAAACACCAATGGTTCCTGGAATGTGTAAAAATCCTGAGAAAAATACTATTTTAATAAAAGGAACTCAACTAAGAAGTATATATAAATCATTAAAAACAGGAGAAAACAGCATTTTAATAATTATAACAATTTTATAAATATATCCACATGATTATATATTAAAAAACCTATTATAACCAATTAAGTGATTATAATTAATAATATAATATCATTGAAATAGGGAAATCTATCTCAAACTAAAGTAGAACTAAATTTATTTATTTCCAAAGATCCAATGTCTTCTCGAGTGAGCCTCCGGACCCCAAAAAAGTGAATATTATATAGACACAACGCAAATAATTTAAAATGGATAATAGAAATATCTTTTGTTTCGGTCTCTCTATTGCCACTATAATGATGAGAAAATGTTTTAAGAAGAAGGATATGTAGTGGAAGGAATTCTCACATGATATTATTGCATGTATAATTAGAAGGAAAATTTTACAACAATGGAGAAATATGGATAGGTTGAGGTTCAGGGTTGGGAGCCCCCTTGGTCAGTTCAACCGATAGTGTGGAGGGTGAGGGAGATAACCCTTTTTAGTTTTATAGTTTTTTGTAAATATGGGGATTATAAAATTTTAACTCTTATAGACACTATAAATGGTTTGATCTCATGGTTTTCCATCCCATACCCCAAACATGAACCCTCTAGTGGGATACAGGTGTACCCTATATAAGCAAGCCCCGTGGGGTTGAAGACTATTCACGCACCAAGCAGTTGGATCTATAAAATTATAAAAGTTGTCACATAGTTTCTACAATGTTTTTGAAAATAATGCACCATAATAACAATACATTTTCTATATTCCCAAAAAAATGCATGGTTTTAGAGTAAATTAATACCAGGATAAATAAATAAATAAATAAATCGAAAAATAAATAAAAATTAAACATTGTATGGTTGAGGTGTGACACTTTATTAGGTCTCTATGACTTACTCTAGCGATGATGCAAATAAATGAAATAATCGAAGTGATTTGTACTGTTTGATTATAAAATCATAATATATTCAATGTTTGTATCAAGTTTAGAGGCCAAGTTCATTATATTTTATCAAATTTCAATTATGTGAATACTAAGGATCTATATGTATGTTAGATAATCTCGCATAAATCATGGCCCCAGTTGGTCTAGTGGATACCTCCATATGGGTTCTATAAGCTAGTTACCTATTATTTGATCTAAGCCCCAATAATATTATATCTTCCTCCTATATGGTAATTTACAATACCTCCCAATAGTTCATTAATTTTAAAACTACACACATAATTAAAATAGGGCTTCAACATCTATTAAAATCGTTGAAAAAAATCATCTTATTCTCAAATAATTCTATCATGTTATACAAAGGGATCTCTTGATGATTTTCAATATTTATAATAGTTCTATAATATTTCAATTACTTTAAATATATTCCCACTTCCCAATTTATTTACTACTTCAAAATAGTATATTTTTCATTGGTATCTTTATCCTTACTCTTTTCCACAGAGGTGTACTCTAAGATACAACAACACATTCTCATTCGATACAAAAAAAATACTATATTAGTTTAAAAGGTACCATAATTATCATGATATATCCATTTACCTTATTTATTCCACAATCATTATATATCCTTGAAATATTTATTTTCATTCCATAATTTTATGGAAACACTTTGATACTCATTTAGAATGATATTTTTTATTTTAAAATCATTCAAATTGTGTCATTGTAACTCAATTTAATCATCTTAAGTCTTGAATTTCCTTCTTAATTTGATATACATTTTTTATTTGGTTCAATAGAATTTTTATCAATTTTCTCTATGATTACATATATTAATTGTTTTTAATATTACTAAAAAATATTATAACATCTTTATTGTTCTTCTGTGTGATATTTTTTGTGAATATTTCTTAAGAGTAATAATCTCAGATAAATCTAACAATAGATTCCATCTAATATATGACACTATGTGTCCCTTGAAAGTATTCTTAAATATACAGTCAATATATGAATTATATTATTTTGCAGGACATATATTATATAGTTTATCATGGGTGGAGTGTCACAGGACTTTTAGGAATATTTTAATGGTCTACACCATTGTTAATTATTAATGCATGGAATTATGAGAAAATTACATTCTAGTATAAAATATGAATTTATATTTATCATTATATGTTCATATTCATATATATTTTTATTTATTTTTAGAAATTATAATAATAATTAATTTATATTATTAGTTTCATACCTTGATTTATTTAGAAAAAATGTGATGACATATGATCATAGTAATATAGGATACATTCTGTGGGTGACAAGGGATATTACAATAATATATAACTTGGGAAATTATTTTATCCTTCTATTAATCAAAAAATTTAGATATCGGAATCCCTTTTACCAAAATAGAAAAACCTAAATAAATTCATCTACATAGTGTTATATGTGTAGGTTCATTTTAATAAATTCAAAGAAATATTCATCAATAAGTTAGGTTTACAACATAAGAAAACGGACAACCTAACATGAGATAACAAGATAAATAGATTTTATTACACAACAATAATTTTCAAGAGGATGAATGACATATTAAAATTAATTCTATAATACATGAGTTCTATAGAATATTTATAGAACCCTAAAATCGGAATATGGAAGGCACTACCAAATGCCACTAAAAATTATGTCTAGAGGGTCACACAGTAAGTGAATCTAGGTCATTTGTAAAATATTATTTTTATTTTACATGTTGAATGAATATTAATCTCATATGTGGTTTAATAATTATTCAGTTTTTCATGGTCACATATCTTTAGACACAAGTTATTTGAGAACATATTTGTTAGAATAATATTTTATAAATAATTATTTTATATATGTTAGATATAATATTTTATTATTTATTGAGAATAATAGATTATAATTAATTAATTAATTAATTAGACCTCATTCATGGACCAATAAAAACTATAGATTAATGGATGAACTAGTTTAAAATGGGTGTCGAGATATAATATATTAAATATAATCCCAATAAATTTTGTATTATTTATTCAAGAAATAATATTTTATTGTTACATGAGTTCTGAACAAGTCATTAAAAAAATATAATGATATTGTTTTTATTTAGACCTGGGCTTCACTAGGTTGTAAGAAAATAATAAGGTACCCTGTTTAATTATTTTATTTATAACCATATCTCTATTAAAACCCATAAATATTATTTCTAACCCATGATCTAGCCATTTATATTTTTACACACAATTAAATTTCTCCAATCCTCTAATTCGTTATAGAGTTATCTCTAATAATAATATTAATATCATTGGAAAAAATTCATCCACCACACCTATTGATTTTAGAGATAACCAAAACATTCCCTTATCAAAGGAATTCTTATAGTGAAAAAATTGATAGTGAAAGTGTTAATATCTCTCAATATATCTATTATGGATTTCTAGGTGATTCTATGAGGGTCATGGTGTACATGTGGATCACCAGTGTTGGGAATCTATATTTGATTCCTATGATGTAATAATCAATAGATATTTTGACATTTTATAATTTATCAATGTTGAAATAATTCATCACAAGTTAATTCTTCAACTACATACATTAAGTATAAAACATTATGTAATTATCTTGAATATTATTATCGTGTTTTATTGATAAAAAATACATGAATTATATTTATTGGTCAACATTTTATAGGCCATTTATATCTAGAAAGAATAATATATTATGTAAAAACCATTTTTGCTATGGATAAAATATACTTTCATACCATCTTGACCCAAAAACATGTATTGGAGGGATCACATAAATAATTATTAGTATTTAAGGATGATGGATTTATGTATTTTTTTTTTTAAATTATAGAAATATTAATTTTCTTAATTTGAATCCAGTGGTAAAATATTTTTCATCTTTAGTTATGAAAATATAATAAATATTGATTTATTCTGATTAAATTACATTCTAAGAACTCATCTGAATTTGCTAAAGATTCATTATGTAGAAAAATCAATAAACGATGTGTAGAACATATGTATAGACTATTCACTAATGTTTAATTCACCAAGATGATTCATTAATTAATTCAAAGTGTAATTAATTTATTTCATGTGGTGTGAAATTAATAGACACTGTGTGTTGACTAGTCTAACTTGGTACATCATTATCTGCCCGAAAAACATTTAACATGTAAAGATGATGTATAATAAACTAGTAAAAAATAATCCATGTGTTTATTAAATAGAAAAATTGTCTGGTAACCATTTATCATATATAAAACATGATGTTACTCCCAAGAACATGTTTTGTACTACACTGGTGTACATAGTAGGCCAACACACCCAGGCTATTGGAATATTGCATACATAGAGGATGATGAACTATAAAGGATGTGTAGTTGAATAGTATATTCTATGTATACTACCTATTTAAAATGAATTTTAATTTCATTTACTATATCATTTAAACCATTTCAATGTATGTACATAACATAATTTATTTGACTCAAACATTCTATATGATAGGATTAATATATACTAATTTTCTAACTACATTATCAATTAAATTTAAAATATATATCATATATAAGATGTAATAAAGATATTATTATATATTCATGAAAATCATTAATCAAAACAATAATAACAATGTTGATTGTTTCAATTATTTGATAGCATATGAAATGAAATATGTGATAATATTTTCATTCTACATGTTGTATGAATGAATAGTATTTGATAATCATACATGTCATGTTGTTCAAATGGTTACTTCTCAAGTTCCTTCTGATGGTCAATATTTTACTAAGTAAATTTAAAATATATAATATAATTTTTAAAAAATAATGATGGATGAGAATCTAAATAACATTTGGAAGATAAATAAGATTAATGAAATGATTAATTAATAATGATAATTAAATTATATGATTATGATTTATCATAAATAAGAATGGCTTGAAATAAATGGAAATTTATTAAATGTGTAATTTATTTCACGTAACTGGATGATCATTATAATATACATGAAAATTTTAGGTTATTAGTTTCCTTTTAATATATAATTAATATTAAATCTAATTGATTACCTATGCATCTTCACTCATTCCAGTATGTAAGGTCATGTGTGCCTACTGTTTAATTTTGTAAAAAAATCTGGAAACCACTCATTTAGTTCCCATCATCATTATGTGTATAATTATGAGGAAATGGATGGATAACATTAGTGAATGGAAGTGATTATAGTTTTAAACTAAGGTTAATCAAATTTTCAAGAAACATGTGAGGATATGTTGAAAGTTGCTACAAGAATTAAGTCATTGTTTATAGTGTTCCCCCTATGGTCTTTGGTTACATTACGAACCAACAGACAGACTTATTATTTGAAAAAGAGAATGATCCTAAAATTTATATTTATTTTTTATATAATTTATCATGATTAACTTAATTATAGATGCCTATTCAGGTTCATTAAAATTTAAAAATGTACACAAAAACAAGATAAAAATAAAATAATTTTTATTTTGTGAATATACTATCTATGGAATGGAAAATCACATAAATAAATCACCATAATATTAAATAGATTGTAAAAAAGATAATAATTTCAAATATAAAAATAAATTTTAATGTACCATAAGTTAATATATTTATTTCATATATTCTTCTAGTGAATAATTCGAAATCAAACCATTTTTAAAATTACATGTCTATCCTATGTCTGGGAGCATTCTCGTATTGGGGAAATTTGGATTTTGTATTTCATTGACATAAAATATGAAATCATCAAGGGTCAACTTAATAATAAGGGTATATTGTGTCTCATATTAATGACACAAGGAAATGAAAATTTGGGAATTTAGGATTGGTGATTGAACATGACAGATCATTGATGTATATAGTAATACATTTGGAATGGTATGCCTGCCAAAAACACCGTAAATAACTAATATTTATAATGTATGGATTAATAGAAGGTGGATAAGGATTCCTTTCCACAGTAATATATATGATAATAGATATTCCAAAACAAAACCTGGGGCCTATTAGGTTTTTATAAAATAGTTAGCGATTAATAAATTTTTTATTTATTACATAATATTAGTAATCATATAGTGTTCTAATATTTATTTCATTTGATTATAGAAATGAATACACAAATGACATAAAATTTATCAATTTGAATCGTAATAGAGAATAAAACCCTTTAAATTTACCTTAATTTATAAGTATAGAAAAGGTACATGAACATTATTATATTACATGAATTGAAATTATTTGTGCTTGAAATCCCAGTTCCTAATGAAAATGAAAATATGATAGTGAGGAAAAGTTGTATATTTTCCTAAACCATATATATTATACCACATTTTTGTTATGTTTAAATTTACAATAAATTTCTTAATGAGCTTATCGATAATCATTAGTATATGGATTTATATAGCATGAGGTCTCACCTAAGTGATGTTTATCAAGAGAAGATCAGACAAGGGAGATATTAGATATCCAATTCAATGTTCATGTTAAATCTTATAGATAGACTGGAATATATTCATGATGAATATATATATATATATAACATAAATATAATGGGATTTAAGATCTTTCATTATCTTCATATATAGTTCTCATTTTATCCTAAAAAAATAAATTCTTATTGTTCTTGATTATAAATTATAATATGTTAAATATCAAGATGGCTTAATCAGAACATCATGCTCTCAATTTATAATTTTAAAATTACATGGGGTATAAAGAACCTCTTGTATTATTATTTAATATGATAAATTATTACAACCAAAAATTAATATAGGATAACTAAATGTCTATGTCTCCTGAGCACTATCCATCATAGTATAATAAGATCTAATGGAAATAGAAGGAAATAAAGCACAATACGATATTAAATTGGAATAGAAAGACACCGAATAGAGATCCTTACTCAAAATAATAACATGTATGTTTTAGGTATGTTAATTATCAAGTGAAATGTATAATACGTAAATGTTGGGTATTAGATGAAATTATTAGTTCTTACAGTAATATTCTAATTTTGGAAAAAATTAGATGGCATGAAATTTTTAGAGAGGATGATAATTAAGAAGGTATTGAAGTAGGAACCTCTAATTTGGTTACAATATACCATAATATTAATCTCCTTAATAAAATAATATGAATTTTAAAGAAAAACAATATTTTTCAAAGTGTTACAAAAACCATCATCTCCATTTTATTAATTAAAGTAGATTGATTTATTTTCCAACTTGTAGATAAAGAATACCTATTACAGATTGAAAATATTTTTTAGTGCATTGAACAACTAAATAATGATCTTTATATATTAAATTTATAAGCCATGCATTGGAAATATATAACTAAACTTTTTCATATGAATCATCAAACATACAAATTTGGTTTCAGTATATTTTTCATGTAAAAAAGAAGCATCTAAAAAATATTGATAAAAATGGTTATCTAGACTCTACTAATCTATGTCCACATAAATGACATTATACATGTTTATAATTAATAAGTGACTAAACCTTCTATTTATGTATAGGGTGAAAGGTTCCCAATGATTCTACTATTGGTAAACAATTTTGTGTCTGGACCTTTTATAGTATAATATATAGGATTTTATTCTTAAGTAACAACATTTAGTGGTAAATTGAATAGATATTAATATATGTTCCTTATGAGGTACAAGTACGAGCCCTTTGAGAAATTATTATAAATTATTATTGATGTAGAGAATTGATATACAATGATGATAAATAAGATTCATTCTAATAAAGGTTGTGAATACATAAAAAAGGTTTTTAAAAAAATTCTAAAAGAGTGTGGGATACTATATCATCTCACTCAACCTTATACATCATAGTGAAATGGGCGCGTTGAAAGGATGATAATTAATAAACATGGTGATGTAAATTTATAGTCATGAAGAACATCCATTATGATTTTGGGCATATGCCTGAATCACTACAACATAGATAAAAATCTATGTAAAAAATGTTGGAAACAATTATACCATCGTGTTACAGTGTCAAAATATCATTTTTTGTTGTATAATAATAAATGGGGATGTGAGCAATTTTTAACATCCACATTGGAAAAAATATAAAACCCTAATGTAATAAGTACATCTTTATAGGATATCTCATGAAAAAGTGCATTCTATATATAAAATCTCTCGGATGTGATGGTGGAACTCACAAAAAAATAAAATTTTATTTATTTGGAGCATCTCTTCAAGATAGATAATTTATTCCAGATTGTATTTGATAAAGTTAATTCTCAAGATATACAAGAGTTAGTACATGAATGAATTTTATATGTCCACATTAGAGATGTTATTTTAGAGAAAAATATGTATATTGTAGCAATAGAGAGATCAATGACATGGAGATATATTGGTTTATAGTCACCTATGATAGTGAATCGCTACAGATTGAATAATATGGTACTCTAAACAACTACAAGGTTGTAGTGATATCAAATGATATTTGATGGGAAATATTTAGTTGATATAAATTTTTTTGGTGAAAATGGGTATGTAATAAGAAAAATTCCTGAAATGTAAAGGGAATACATATAAAGAATGATTATTGGGTAAATTCTTTATATATAATCAATTTATTGACAATAATGAGTCATTTCTCCGGTTTTCATGATTACAAACATCAAAATTATAATTATTATAACATCATTACATGACTATGAGAATTGGTATATGAGTTTCAAAATAGAATTCTTTAATGAAGGTTTAGGAAAATTTCTATATGAAAAAATACAATTGTATTTGAATACATGAAATAAAAAAAGGCGTTCATATTATAGATATCAATTTAGGATTTACGAAATCATCCAGGTCATTTAAAATTTATTTTGATGAAGTTATAATATATTTTAGTTCTATTAATAATTAATGTGATCCATTTATTTAGAGAAAAGTTTGTGAGGGTGTATTCATTATCCATGAAGTGTAGTTTTATGAAATGTTAGTTTTTTTAATGAAATAAAAATGTTATAATTAGTTAAGTATTTTTTCAAAAAGTGATTATCTATGAAGGACTTAAGTGGATCAAAAAACATTCTATAAATCAATATCAATTATGAAAAATCCATGAGGATTCTTTGGGTAGGCCAAGGTACACACATTTACCCAATAAAAATATATTTAATATGGAACAATCCAAGAGAGGAATAATTCCATTGTCACATATTATACATCCTTCAATGAAAATGATTCCTCAGAAATATGATGACATAAAGAGAATTAGTGTGTTTACAAAGACATATGTGATAGGATCAATAACATATTCTAGGATATATACTTGGATTGATGTATCAGATTCCATGATAATGTATAAACATATCAAGATTATATTAGTGAAAAATATTAGTATGATATTAATGTTTAGATTTGGCATATCAGAATAAATAAGGATATTTCTCAGGTGGATAGAATATATCAGAAGAATTTCACTAGGGGTTACACCGATTCAAGATTTTAAATATTTCATAATGATCTATATTCACATTCACGATATGTCTTTTGTCTCAATGATGGATTTTTAATCTAAAAGAGTTCAAAGAATCCATTTTTCAATATTTATATTGTGATGTATGAGTATATTATATCATATGAAGGAACACAAGAACCTATTTGGATAAATAAATTTGTGAAATTTATTAATGTGGTACCAAAAAAATGAACACCCAGTCATATTATATTGTGATATTATTATAGTGATGTCTATTGAAAAGGATCTATGTTCACATAAAAATAAGAAATAATAAACTCTAGAATTATCACCTATTGAATATTTTTTCAGAAGGGTGATGTTTTTTTGAAAATATTTTCCTCAAAAAGGAACTTGATTGACCCCTTGAATAAATGAATTTCTCATCAAACCATGAATATCATATAAGATCTAGAAGATTAATGTTTTATAGTAGTCTTTTTTATTGGAGTTTATAGTTTTTCAGAGTTGGTGACCCTAAACAAAATTCCATGTACATTATTATTATTAATATTAATTGTTCTAAATATTAATAAAAATATTATCACATCATGATTATTCATATAAATGATGTAATAGGTTATGATATCATAATTTTATATGTCTCACAGAATGGTCATAATAGTTTCCCATTATTGTGTGATCCTAGATGTTACTAGATAATGTTCTGAAATATATACAATAAAGAATGATGATATCATTTGATGGGATGAAAATGATATATACTGTCAATGGTGGATGTTCATTACACATTTATGCATTTGATCATGGTGTACACCATTATAATTTCCAATATAAAAGATTTTAATAATGTGAACAACCAATAGGAAATCCATGTTTATATATGTCGTTATATATAACTATAAACGAATTTGTGTGTTGATCCTTAGACAATAATATTAATATTAATGGATATTACCAATCATTTACTTTAATATATAGAAAATGATATGATTTAAAATTTTTTATGAGTATGTATGATATGTTGGGTGTCCCATGAGTGATATTTTCATTGACAACTAAATTGATAAAGTATTTAGCACTTTTGTTGATAAATAGAAGTTGATATATCAAAAAATTAGATTGGATTGTAATTTCCTAGAAAAAATATTGTACATAGTGTTCTATGTGCATTTTAATTTACATAATTTCAAGGAAATAAAAATTGTGCACATATGGCGAGGACAACAAAATAAAACCAGCACGATGATATTTCAATAAATGGATTATATTACACAGTTAGGGATCTTATGTGGGTTTTTTTCACTGTGAATTTATTTTCTTTCTCTTTGGGTTACTTGGAGTGTTTCTAGATTATAACCAATGATTATGGGTGGCTCCACCAAATTCCATTGAGAACGAGACATAGAAGATCACACATTGTGTTTATCTAAAACCAATGTTAAATAATAATATTATTTAACATGTTGAATATATATTTTTCACATTCATGGTTTAAAAATTACTCATGATATCTTGATCATATATAATATATCAAAATATTTTTGATATAATATTTTTTCGAAGAATATACTAAAAATATTATTTTATCATTTAGTAAATAAAATATTCTTTTATAGAAGATATAATAATACAATGAAATTTACTTGTTAAACAAATTAACATTATTCAAGGAATGATAAATATGAATGTGGAAGGGTTTAGTGTGTTTAAAATTATTGGGGATCAATAATATATTAATTATTCTTTGAAATAATTTAAACAATTTATTGTAGAAATAATATTTAATTAATCCTTGAGTTTTACAGATTCAAAGAATTATAATTATAATAATATTATTATATGTTGATTAAGAAAACAGTAAATTACCTTGATAAACTAATTTCATTAAACCCTAAGAATTTTTAAATATAAATATATTACTTTGAAACGAAAAACTATAATTTTTTGACGTCTATAGTGTAATAATGATAATCATATCAAAAATTAGAGAGATCCTATCTATGAATAAACTCATGAATAGAAAGTGGACCTCCTCCTATAACACTCGTGATTCTATATATAATAAGGATAACACTTCTTCAAAATGATTATCACAGTTATCATTTTCTAATAAAGAATGTTTTTGGTTCCCCATTTGTATAAGATATGTATTTATATGGTGATTCATGGAGGTTCATAGTGCCCATGTGGATCAGTACTCGTGGGAATCTAAACATGACTCCTATGAGGCGCCAATGATATTATATAGAGTTGTTTTTAGATTCATTAATGAAAAAATAATTAATCAAAAGTTAATTCATTGAGTGACTAAATTAATTATAAGTCATCATGTGATGATTCAATATTTTGGTTTTCTGTCATTTAATTGACACATTAATGATTTAATTTCATAGTCATGACATTATAAATCATGTAAATATCTAAATAACCATTAATTATAAAAAAAATAAAAGTTTTAAATGGATATCACACACTTCCTCTACATCTGGAACATTAAAAAGTATGTAACTAGATTTGGGTCTCTAAAAAATCTATAGATTCAAATATTTTGAATTATCACAATGTATGCATGGAAGAATACTCCAATATAACCGAGAATTTTAGTTCTGTGGTGTAGAAAATGCCTCAAACTCTTGAATTATCTCTTATATTTCACTCCTTAAATTCAAGTTACAATCACATGATCTTTTTAATGTTATTATTTTGATTTATATCACATCAAAAAAAATCTATATACATCTCCCTTCTATTAAAAAATATAAATTCTATAATTAATTTTACCAATATAAGGATAAATTAAACCATCACATGGATTTCCATTATTCAATATACCACTCCTAATCCATACATGAACAACTACTATATTGTGGATCCCTTTACATCAATGATCTAGTGATCATATATTGATGATTATATAATGAATCACATTATGTTTTCTTCCTTAAAAAAGATTAATATTAAACAATATATATCTAACAATTACTTATTCATATATAATACAAGTCTTATATACTCACTTTCTTATGTGGCCCACATCAATTACATTATGCTCAATATTACATGATCTTCATATAATTTGAAACCCCAATCATATTCAATACCCATTTTCATTAATTCCCATCATAGTATGAAAGGACCTCATCTATGTATGAAGGAAACACATCAAATAAAAGAAGAATTTCATATAGAATTACGAACATGAAAATAATAATCATAGAAAATTTTTAATTAATCTTTTTAAATTTGTAATAAGAAAATCTCACTCAACATATCATCCATATTTACTCCTTAAACTGATAAATCAATATCCATGTGTAAAAACCCCAAGATTGTTTCTTCATATTCTAGACTGACATGAAATAGCGAATAATAATTATTCAATATCCCCATTACCATTATTGGTCCATCTTCCAACTCATGTTGTTCTCATTATTTCTATATAATCATAACATTTCATTAACACTAATAACATATCATTAATCATAAAATAAATAAACTACAATATTGGATCTATCTATTCAAATGTAGTAAATCTATATCATACTTTTCCATTTTCTATGTTCATCATAATAGAAATCCCCATGAATCATTCAATAGAATATTATTCAAAATAAATTTACTACTCAACATGGTTACTCATTAATCTACGACACATATCAAACACAACTGTAAAATAATACTTATTAGGAAAAAATCCATGAATGGGAACATCAATATCCTGATTCATATTTGGTTTAAAAACACATAAAATATCATTAAAAAATATGTCTTATTTTTATTTTTAGTTACACTAATAACATATAATTAATCATCATATGTAGAGAGTACAATAACGAATCCATAATTTTAAATTTAGTAAATCCATCTGCTACTTTTCCATTATAAAAATTCTTCTTAAAATGAATCCCTAAAAATTATTCAATGTTAGAAGATTCAAAATCAATTGTACTAATCAACATGGTTTCTCCTTATAATCTCTACTTCTCAATCACATTTGGAAAATTTTATTTATTGAAAAATACAATCCTTTAAGGGAACTTCAATATGTTGTTCAAATTTGGTTTCAATATAAAAAAATTAATAATAAAAAATTATCTGGGATTATTTATTTTTTCCTCTATATAAAAAAATAAAAAGAAAATAGTTCTATTCCATCAATATCTAAATTATTTTACATATATGATTCTTTACCCTATTAAGATGTGAATTACATATATTAACCATTATTTAGAGAAGGATGGTGATGTGACCAAATAGATTTGTAAAATGATTTTATTTTTTTCAATAAATATTTTATATTGGTGAACATAAATGTTACGGATTTAATGAGTTTTAGAACTAGAATCCACCAAATAGAGTATAGGTTAAGACACATGTGTTCTATAGGTATATAAATTTAATGGAGTAAAGAAGGATACCATTATATATTCAAAGTTAATTTCATATGATGACAATGATTATTGGTATTTATGGATAATTTTTTAGATTTCACAAACATAATATGATTTATATCATATAAAATCATGAAAAACATGGATTAATAAGGATGTAATTATGCTTATTCTATCTACATTACATTGGATAAGTGATAGTGAATCATTCTACATAGAAAGATTGTATATCTATGATTCACATATTTTAAAAAATTTGTAATGCGCTGTAGAATCCATTATAGTTTTCTATTGTATGCTTACACAAAAATTCATTTAAATAAACACTTGAATAATATTTTAGGAGGCAATGTTTGAATATTATGTTTAAAGTGGAATAAAGTTAATTAGAATAGTCCTAATTTATTTGTACTCTTCCAAAGATCTTTGCAATGGTGAAGAAGTGATTAGGATTGTTTTATAAATGTGTAATATTATTTTTATGTCCAATAAATTATCATTTTTTAATTTGATGAAAATTCATGGTTAATTAATGGATATTGAATTTTAGATCTTATCGATGAAAATAGGATAAGTATGGACTTATTATGGATCATGTATGAATCCTTGTAATCATTATCTATGGCATTGTATGAATGATCTTGTTTTTTGTAAAAATAATATGAGCACCATAAGGATTATTTATTAGGAAAAAGGATTCTTAATTTTTATTATTTTTATAGTTTTTTATAAACATAATCTAGTTTATGTGTAATTATCAACTGACATATATGTAGGGATCATCCAATTTGCATAAAAATTTTACTAGTTTTTTATGAATGAAGTTTCATTATTTAATCATCAACTATAACATTGTATGTTATGGTTTTTTTATTTAGTACTTAGTTATTTTTAAAAAATTATAGAATACTTCATAATAAAATATTATACTTTCATAATTACCTTATAAATAGTAAATTGAATAAAAATTAGCTTGAAGTTATTTTCGTGTCTCAAAACATAATTAAATCAATATTATGTATCATTTGAATTCATAATAAGTGGTTATTTAATATGTGTAAAATAATATAAATGTATATGGAGAATGGGATTATTTAAATATTGTTTTATTCAGATATTATAGAATATAAAATAGATGATATCTGATGATTCAGGTGTTTTGGGTCATTTTTTATGAATCATAAAATAAAGTGGGATCCATTTATGGTTGTCTAAGAGTTAAAGATAATTTGAAATAACACATTGGTTTTAGAAATTAAATTCATATTAAAATGATGATTAATATATTAGAAAATGAATGAGATCAATGTTTTACCAATTTATGAAATTCAAATCAAATTTTTTTGGAACGTCTCATTTGTTGTAAAAAGTAAAAACAATAGTTATAATGTAGAGGATATTATTATATTTTGGAAACAACACAGAATAAGTTGTGATTTATAATATTAACTAACATGAAAATTTTAATGAACTAATAAATAATATTTACATATTCTTGAAATTAATATCATTTTAATGTAATTAAACATCTCAGGTAGTGAAAATAGTTCCAATAAGCATTTCTAATTTTTTAAAAGATTTTATAAAAGTTATTTGAATTTTACATATACATTGTAGTATTTGTAACCTTGGTTAAAAAAATAAAGTCTTATCTCTACTGAAAGAATATTGAATAATTTTATTTGGTAGAGAGGAGAGAAAATGAGAAAGGGAAGGAAAAAGAAATAGAACTCCTACAAATATGTAAGAGGTAGGGGTTTTTGAGATAAAAAGTAATTTAGGATTGTGGGAGCTCACCCATTTTTTAAAAGGGATTTGAAACACTAGAATATATCATGTAAACTAAAAAATAAATATAATTTTTTATATTCAAAAATATTGGAAACATATTTTTTGTGGCCTATATATTAAAAGAATCAAAATTGATACAGTTATTTACTATTAAATGTGAATTTCGTGATCTTTAGATATACTGAATATCTGATATCTCATAATGGTGAAATAGAGAAGCTATGACACAATCCAAAAGAGTAGATATAGTAGGCATAAATGTTAATGGAAGAATATTTTTTTGACTATTATTCTGGGGGTGTATGAGTGAATCAATGTAGACGGAATAATAATGAAGAAAAATGGAGGAAAATGTTGTAATTATGGTTCTATTCATTGTTGATGAATATTTTATATCATAAAGAGGTTCTACATCATAGAATATAATAGAAGAACCATTAGTTGAGGATCTATTAAATATATTTTTTATTGATATATAATATATAAGAAATAAGAGATTGATTTTAATGTATGTATTCATGAGGTAAAAGTGGTAGTTTAAGAACCTATGTGAGAAAAAATAGATCATCCATGTTACTTTTGAAGTATCATAATTTGATTTGAGGATCGAAATCAAAAAGGAGTGTTAAAATCTACATGTGTGCATACAAAATGCAGTGTTCTGTATTCTTTGGGACATATGGTATGCAAGGATAAGATATTTTTATGTTGGGGTTTTAGTGTGGTGTTAATTTTTTTGGAATTCATATGAGACGAATCTAATTTCTTGAATGGTGAGACTCTATATAGTTTCATGAAACACCAACCATTGAAACTGGAAATTGATTATAATCGAGACTCCCTAATTTGGGTAATAACTAATCAAGGAAAAGTGTAGATCCTTGTAGTTGATCCTTGTAATTTTTTTTACCTCTATATACTAAACTATAAATAAATGTTTATGAGACACAAGAAATAATGAAAAAGACTTTGAGTTTTCAATGAGGTTAAACTTAAAATATCTTTTGATATATGAATAATTTTAGATGATAATTAATTCTCCCCTATCTCATTGGTTGACTAATGTTTTGGGATTTTTAGAGGGAACCAAATAGATTCCCACCAAGATCCATTAGTAGATACAATAAAATATAACTTAATAAAAACCAATGTAAAAAATTATATAGACTTCACCGGGAAATAATTTTTCCCGTATTCAATTCCATCATGTGATACCATTCTGAAATTCTTAATCAATGGTTCAAAGATCAAATTTAAAAAGAAAATATTTTATATTGTAACACCCCAACCTTCCACGATACGTTTCTCTTTGAATAATGCAATGGCGTGCATTGTACGCAACTTCGAGATTCTAACACACCACAACCAATCAAACAAGTCATTATGAATATTAATACCTAATTTTTAAAATATTAGAAATTTTATCTCTCAAAATGGACAACATTTTTGGATTTGGAGATTCAAATTTATCCTAAGGTGAAATTTTGGTACTTTTCGGATAACTTTAATATTTTGATGAATAGTGAAAATTACTAAATTTTAATTAACAACAACATTTTTAATAAAAATAATTAATAGGGATAAATTATGAATTTCAGTGGTTTTAAAGTATAAATAGAATATATTTTTACCTTTTTATCCAATTATGTTAATTATAGTTAATTTCACTTTGAAATTGGACATAAATAATTGTCAATCTTTTGATATATATTGTTTCTTAAAAACACGCTATTTGTTGTGATAGCGGGAATTAATTATAAAAATAATTAATTAAACTTATATGTTTGGAATTTGGTAAAACAGAAATCATTTTTGAATTTGGAATATCATTTATAGCTTAGGGTGAAATTTTGGCATTGTTCTGAAAAACATCAATTTTTTATGAATAGTGAAACCACTATGTGGTAGTTAAAAACTAAATTTTTCATAAAACAAAATTTTACCACTTCTGTGAGTGGAATTTTGAAAATCCAAGAGTCATGGTTAATATCATGGAGTAAAATTTGGTTCAATGAGATGAAAATAATTTTTGGTGAATAGTAACTTTTTACTTTAATTTACCATGGTTAAAAGTAAATAGGGTAATTATGAGTAAAAATGATATTAATAATACCCTATCACATGTCCTAATTTTATTGGACAGGTTTATCTCAACCAAAAAAAACCTTAGGAATAAAATATTATCATTTAGGTCCACTTGGGTTAGATTAGGAAATTTATTATTATTTAATTCAAAGAAAAGTTAAAAGAGTTAAAATAAATGTTTATTTACTAAAACATTTTTAATATAGGGTTACACATAAGATAAATTCGATTATGAATATTAATTAGAAATATAAAAATATTTCCTACATAATGATATTTTATTTATAATTTTTAGACGTTAAATAATTTAATTTATTTCTGACACAATGATGATGCAGTAATTACCATAATAGTGAAAAATTAAAATAATTTATATTATAAATACACAAATAAATATAATTGGAGACTTTTATTGAATTACAATAATTTTCTAGGTTAATATGACAAATTAGGATTTATTTAATTGTCATTTTTTGAAGTAATCATTCTGATATGGGTTTCACAAAAATCAATTATTGAATAGTGTCAAAATTGACATAAAAGAGTTTTTAAAACAAATATTATGTTATTAATTGATATGAAATTCCTAAAAATCTAAGGATAGGCCAAGAGGCTTATATCATGATAGGTGTATCATTAATAGACCACTTTCGTGTCTCTTGGATGTATATACTATGTTTATTAACCATATAATATAAATATACAAAGAGACATTGTAAAAGTGAACATAATTAACTAAGAGTTAATACTTAAAGATAAGTTTAATATAATGACCCAAACCTGTCTAAATTCTATTGGTTGAGTGGTTTTCGACCTATCCCCACCTTAACCTTTAAATTATCCACTTTGGAGCCATTAGAAACCGAATATGAATTTATTATAAAATAATATTTCTAGCATTTCCAAAGGTGCCCCTCACCCCTCTTATAAAAGGGCACTCCTCCTTCTCATTACTTCACACCTTCAAAGCCTTTTGGTTCTGCCATACTCTGCCCAAATAATCTCTAAAATTCCCTCAATTCATCCTAGAGACCATCCTTTAGTCATAAAGCCAACCCAAGGAGCCCTTTTGATCAAATCAAAAGGAAGAACCCGAAGAAGAGGTAATAATTTCACCACCTTTTTTCAAGTTCCTTTCTTCTTCCACTTCTTCATTATTTATTATTACCATTCTAAAATAATAAATCCTGTATATTATATATACTGTGATGTTATTATAAATATGTTACAATCATATTCAGTAATCTATCCATCCTTTGAATAATATGTCACCATACGTGCGTATGTACGGTTTACCGTCTCCACGTCATGGTGTAATTGTTAGTCAATAAATTATTATTTTAATGGATATAATAATGATGTGTAATTCAAGTAAATAATAAATATAACATGGTAATTATTCTGTATATATGATATACCATCCAATTATATATTATTTAAATATCAAAATAATGATATTGTTGCTCGTGTGTACGTACGGACTACCGTCTCCATGAACGCGATGAGATTCATTCTCCGTCATATCCATTCAAGTATAATTCTCATTTGATGATTAAATATAATTTTTAAGGACTTGATATAATTCTGGATATGAATAATATACAACCTATCCATAACAAACACGGCTTAAGTAACAAAGCATATAAAGGAAAACGAGTATATTAACACCCGAAATGACGATAATAATAAGATATTATTAACAAATCAATGTTAAAAGATCATATATGATATCATATTAATGTAAATGATTATTGTATAACTCAATAACAATTATTTCACCATTATAAAGGAGTTTAACCTACCGTTTTCCAAGGAAAAAGTACAAAGTAAGGGGTTTCTTATCTCACTCTTAATTTCATGAGAATTCCATTGTTCACCACTTATTTATTGCACGTGGTGTATGTGTACTGCCCATGATTGTATTCATTGTGTAATATAATTTAATTTATGGATATTTACATCATCATTGTATTATCCTTATTTCATGGTTGCATGTTTCATAAGTTATCAAATCTATAAGGGAATTTGAAATTTCAATTTCCACTCATTTGGCTTTACGCATATTTCATTGATTATATTACTCTAAGATTATGTGTGGAATCACTATTTATTTGATTGTGTCATAATTTCCACTCCCCTACCTGTGGATATACTATTGATACACATAATCACTCCATTTATAATTTCTCAAGTCATCGATATGAATTTGATAAGAGTAATTTTAACTCATTCTCCATTTGTTGAGTTAAACATCCAATTAATTGGTGTTGTTTTTACAAGATTATGTGTGAATGTCCTTTGAATGTTTTACACTAAATATCCAATCATATTTAGTGTATTTATATTTGTCACACATAACTATTTTGTTGATTTATCCTTAATCTAAGGATACAGTCTTTGTGAGAGATTTAATCTCAATTTACATTCCATTGAGGCTTCTTTGTTGTTATACACCAAATCACTTTTATGTGGTGTATATAATGTACTTTGACATAGTATATCATGAATCCTTTTATTCTCATGATATTAAAAAGTTTTGATTACCTCAATTATTTGTATTCAAGTGTCTCTCTTTTGGATAGAATCTCTTACTAACATACAATTTTTAAATGTTTTAAATAATTATTCATCTAAATCTTGCTCATTAATGTCGATGTTTTAAAAATGGTTTTAAAGATTTATTTATATGGACATTAAAGTTTTAAAATTAAAACTCATTTTAAAAAGTTTCAAAGTGGTATGGGACACTTTGATTAAAAAATATATTTTTAAATGGCTTCTTGACAAATAGTGTGACTTTTAAATGATTTCAAGAAAAAGGGGGATATTTCTCTCAAATAGTTTTGAGTATTATTTTCATCTATGTCAACATCATTCATTATTATTTATTTAGGTTAATGTGATATAATAAAATCTTCCATATTGTTTTGAATGAGTTATGTTTGACTATGGATGTGCTATTTTTATACCATTCATGGTTTGTGGTTAAAGTATTGACATTACGTATGCTAGTTTTAATACGAATGTTTATGTTATGTTTAAACCTATTCATATGAGGAATGAATTTGTCTTAATAAGTGACAGTTGGAGCCCTCTATAGATCCTCAATGCATCGGTAGGTCTCATGAGACAAACTTCTGTCTTAGCACAAGGCCTTGGCAAAATCTTATTTGAAGTCTTGGCACGAGGACTTGGCTATGTGGTTATGATAGTCTAGCATTATGCATTCGATCATTATGAAAGTGGTTATTGATATTGTATGTGATTATTAGATTAGTTTAATATCCATGTGAATAATTAAATGGCATTATTACATTTTTTAATACTATGTTGATGTTCAAGTTTAAAAGGATTTTGTTTTAGTTATACATTTCCTTAGATGTTTATTCTTATTTATGAAAGATTCTGCTATATTGTTATCCTTACTGGGAATTTGAGCTCACCCCTTTTCTATGTTTTATTTATCATAGGATGTGAAGAAGTAAATTATGAATGACCTGTAGGGATATTATGAGGGGATAATAGTGTGGACTATGGAGACAACATGATGTTGTTTTAGTTTTCATTTTTATGATGTAATTTAAGACATATGAATATATCTATTGTTTCCAAGGATACGAAACCCATCAGTCATTCGAGATTTGATCTTTCATGTGATCATGACAATGTCATATAATAATGCACCAACTCTGGGTAACTATGGTCGGGGCGTTACAGTTGGTATTAGAGGAAGTTTAGTAAAAACCTCGGAAGCTAGATTTAGATAAACTCTAATTAGAGCACATAGACCAAAGATAAACTTTTAGGATTAGTATTGAAGAACTTCCTAGAATTTTGGTATTGTAGAGATTTTGTTAGTTTTCCGAAGAATAAATCCATGTCTGGATACGAGCAGGTAGAGGCAGCTCTGGCACAGATGTACCTAGGCGTAAAACCCAAAAACACCTCTTTGAGCTGGGCTCGAATCGGAATTGGTGCACGACAATGGGCCTTGCTGCACTCTTGGTAACGACACTCCCAGATGATATTCTTAGGATAATTTACATTTTCTTTACAAACCAATTTGATGTATTATATATATAAGATGAGAGTAAATGACATCGGTTAATCCTAATGTGTTTCAAATTGAGAATATGGTGACATGTTAATCTCTAAATGATTTTATGACTACTGTTACTCAAACAATTCTTTCTGGTATTAGTCAATGGCAGGATTCCAAGGAAGTCATAGTGACTTTGAGAATGATGTACAAGGTGGGAATGGTGGTGGAAATGAGAAACAAAATGGATTGTTGATAATCGTAACAGATATCATCTTTATGCCAAATAAATTTTCCAAAAATATGATCAACAATATATATATTAACCAATTCCCTGACTCAATAAAGAAAAGAAAGGTGATGAATGATAAGAGCTCTAGTAGTGGAGACTATGGAGAAAGGAATCCTTAATTTCTATCATGCAGGAAATGTGGAAGGAGACACCCAGGAAAGTGTCTCAATGGGACATGGAAATGCTTTACATGCGGGAAGGAAGGAAATAAAGTGAAGAATTTCTGAAGAAAAATGAAGTGTACTATGGAAGAAGATAAAAATAGTCCCAAGAATCCATTTACAGTGATTTTCCATAAATGTAGGGGACCTGACCATTATCTGAGTGAATGCCCTATTCTATAGGATATTTTCGTGGTCAAGAAGAAGCTATGTGGAAATAAATTGCTGGGGAAATGTTTAAAAAGTGTTGGTTCTCGTTGTTGATGGGTTTACTTTGGAATAATTTTCTATTGTATTTGTAACCCTACAGTTTTCCATGTGAGAATGATATTTGAGGAAAAATTATCTTTTCTCTTGTGGATATAGTTATGAATAACCATTTGGTTTTATATGATCATTGGGTTTGAGGAAATTATAAGTTATTATAATTTGGGATGAAAATTAAAGATATGACAAAACATTTGGGGTTAAATTATGTTATGGTTATTTGGAGGAATTTATCTCATTTTGATAATGTAGTTTTTAAAAAGGGACAACACACAGACCGTGTGACAACTCGTCGCGTCGGAGAAAGCTGTGGGAATCGAACCCACAACCAAAGTGCGATTGGAATTTATCTCCTACCACTGTACTACGTGAAGTCCCTGGTTAGTGTGACTATTATTTTTAGTTAAATGATTTTATTTATCATTAATAATTTGATTTGGGATCTTATATCTTATAAAATGAATACAATTAGTATAAGAAAATAATTTGGTAATTAAGTGATAAATGTTATTTTGGAAGTTTTTCACTTTGTTGTATGGAAAATAGAATAGTATGGGATTTCATATGAGAAGTAATGGTGGATTTTTATCTATGTTTTTATTGTGGATTTATAGTGATTTGGGTTTTTTATGGAAATGATTAGTTTAATTAATTTTAAGAATGCCACTTTAAGAGTATTTAATGTCATTCTGATATACAATTTAACATGGAAGACTACATCCTTATAAGTTTTGAGTTTTAATATTAGTATGGATTATATTAAAGGCTTTTAAGGACAATTGATTATTGAATGGTATTTATTTAACTTTATGGTATTGATGGTTTAATTTTAGAAAATAAGATTAGTGGTTTTTTTCTCTAATGGAATATCCATTTGGGGGGTCATCATAGATTATACTTACCATTTTGGTTTTGATTAATCTCTAAAGAGAAGGTAAAAATATAGTTTATCCTACGTAGATCATGTATTTCTATAGAATTTTATTCTAGCTCTTCCATTGTTACCAAGTCTTTGTGAATACTCATTGTTCAAAAAATGAGGTAGTGGTAAAAAGTTATTAAGGAATGAAACTATACTTATAAAGTAAGTATATCTCTTTATGTTCTTAGTCAATATCATAAATGAAATCCTCTTCCTTATGTAATGTAACTTAAAACAAAAAAATGTTGTCTGTTTACTTTTCCTACTGGGCGACTGAGGACCATTTGTCCCAACACAAGTTTGTAATTTTCTTATTGTTAACTTTCTCCTGATCATGTTTTCTATCCCTCCTCATCAGAACAGAACACTTATTTTATCATCCATATCCATGTTTTCCTACATGGAATCCTAGTATGGGTTATCTAGGGTGACCCTTATACCTATCTTCCTTTCTTTTGAAGTGATAGTTTTGTTGACTATTTTTCCGATGTGGGACATTCCATTATATTCTCAAGCCCAATTTTAAAAAATAGCGAGGACGCAATTTATTTAAGGAGGGGAGAATGTAACACCCCAAGCTTCCACGATACGTTTCTCTTTGAATAATGCAATGATGTGCATTGTACGCAACTTCGAGATTCTAACACACCGCAACCAATCAAACTAGAAGTTATGAATAATAATACCTACTTTTTAAAATATTAGAAATTTTATCTCTCAAAATGGACTTTATTTTTGGATTTGAAGTATTGAATTTAGCCTATGGTGAAATTTTGGTACTTTTCGGATAACTTTAATATTTTGATGAATAGTGAAAATTACTAAATTTTAATTAAAATTTTTTTTAATAAAAATAATTAATCGTGATAAATTATGAATTTGAGTGGTTTTAAAGTTTAATTAAAATATATTTTTACATTTTTATCCAATGGTGTTCATTAGAGTTATTTTCACTTTGAAATTGGACATAAACAATTGTCAATCTTTTGATATATATTGTTTCTTAAAAACATACTATTTGTTGTGACAACGGGAATTAATTATAAAATTAATTAATGAAACTTATATGTTTGGAATTTTATAAAATAGGAATCATTTTTGAATTCGGAATATCAATTATAGCTTAGGGTGACATTTTGGCACTGTTCTGAAAAACGTCAATTTTTTATGAATAGTGAAACCACTAAGTGGTAGTTAGAAACTAAATTTTTCATAAAACATAATTTTACCACTTATATGAGTGGAATTTCAAAAATTCAAGAGACACAGTCAATATCATGGAGTAAAATGTGGTTCAATGAGATGAAAATAATTTTTGGTGAATAGTAACTTTTTTACTTTTATTTACCACAGTTAAAAGTAAACAGGGTAATTAAGAGTAAAAATGATATTAATATTACCCTAAAAAATTTCCTAATTCTATTGGACAAGTTTATATCGACAAAATACAACCTTAAGAAAAAAATATTATCATTTAGGTCCACCTGGGTCAGATTAGGACATTTATTATTATTTAATTCAAAGAAGAGTTAAAAGAGTTAACATCAATGTTTATTTACTAAAACATTTTTAATATATGGTTACACATAATATAAATTCGATTATAAATTGTAATTAGAAAGCTAAAAATATTTACTACATAAAGATATTTTATTTATAATTTTTAGACATTATATATGTTAATTTATTTATGACACAATGATGATGCAGTAATTACCATAATAGTAAAAAATTAAAATAATTGATATTATAATGACCCAAATAAATATAATTGGAGACTTTGATTGAATTACACTAATTTTATAGGTTATTATGACATATTAGGATTTATTCAATTAACATTTTTTGAAGTAATAATTCTGATATGAGTTTCACAAAAATCAAGTATTGAATAGTGTCAAAATTGACATAAAAGAGTTTTTAAAACAAATATTATATTATTAATTGATATTAAATTCCTAATAATCTAAGGCTAGGCCAAGAGACTTATATTATGATATTTGAATCATTAATGGACCACTTGGGTGTCTCTTAGATGTATATAGTATGTTTATTATCCATATAATATAAAAATACAAAGAGACATTGTAAAAGTGAAACTAATTAACTAAGAGTTAATACTTAAAGATAAGGTTAATATAATGACCCAAACCTATCTAAATTATATTGGTTGAGTGGTTTTAGACTTATCCCCACCTTAAACTTTAAATAATCCACTTTGGAGCCATTAGAAACCGAATATTAATTTATTATAAAATTATATTTCTAGCTTTTCCAAAGGTTCCCCTCACCCCTCTTATAAAAGGGAAATCCTCCTTCTAATTACATCACACCTTTAAAGCCTTTTGGTTCGCCCATCCTCTGCCCAAATACTCTCTAAACTTCCCTCACTTCATCCTAGAGGCCTTCCATTAGTCATAAATCCATCCTAAGGAGCCCTTTTGATCAAATCAAAAGGAAGAACCTGAAGAAGAGGTTATACTTTCAACACCTTTTTTCAAGTTCATTTCTTCTTCCACTTATTCATTCTTTGTTATTACCATTCTAAAATAAAAACTCATGTATCTTGTATATACTGTGATGTTATTATAAATATGGTACAATCATATTCAATATTCTATCCATCCTTTTAATAACATGTCACCATACGTGTGTACTTACGGCTTACCGTCTCCACGTCATGGTGTAATTGTTATTCAATAAATTATTATTTTAATGGGTATAATAATGATTTTTAATTAATTTAAATAATAAATATAACATTATAATTATTCTTTATATATGATATACTATCCCATTATATATTATTTTAATATCAAAAGAATGATATTGTCGCTCGTGTGTACGTACGGACTACCGTCTCCACGAACGCGATGAGATTCATTCTCCATCATATCCATTCAAGTATAATTCTCATTTTATGATTAAAAATAATGTTTAAGGACGTGATATAATTCTGGATATGAATAATATACAATCTATCCATAACAAACATGACTTACGTAACAAAGAATATAAAGGAAAACGAGTAAGTTAACACCCGAAATGACGATAATTCTAAGATATTATTAACAAATAAATGTTAAAAGATCATATATGATATCATATTAATGTGAATGATCCTTTTATAATTCAATAAAAATTATTTCACCATTATACAGGAGGTTAACCTACCGTCTTCCAAGGAAAAAGTACAAAGTAGGGGGTTTCTTATCTCACTCTTAATTTTGTGAGAATTCCATTGTTCACCACTTATTTACTGCATGTGGTGTATGTGTACTGCCCATGATTGTATTCATTGTGTAATATAATTTAATTTATGGATATTTAAATCATCATTGTATTATCCTTCTTTCATGGGTGCATGTTTCATAAGTTAACAAATCGATAAGGGAATTTGAAATTTCAATTTCCACTCATTTGGCTTTACACATATTTCATTGATTATATTACTCCAAGATTATGCGTGTAATCACTATTCATTTGATTATGTCATAATTTCCACTCCCAATCCTGTGGATATACTATTGATACACATAATCACCCCATTGTTAATTTCTCAAGTCATCTATATGAATTTGATAAGAGTAATTTTAACTCATTCTCCATTTGTTGAGTTAAACATCCAATTCATTGGTGTTGTTTTTACAAGATTATATGTGAATGTCCTTTGAATGTTTTACAATAAATATCCAATCATATTTAGTGTATTAATATTTGTCACACATAACCATGTCGTTGATTTATCCTTAATCTAAGGATACGGCCTTTGTGAGAGATTTCATCTCAATTTACATTCCATTGAGACTTTTTTGTTATTATACACCAAATCACTTTTATGTGGTGTATATAATGTACTATGAAATAGTATATCATGAATCCCTTTATTCTCATGATATTACAATGTTTTGATTACCTCAATTATTTCTATTCAAGTGTCTCTCTGTTGGTTAGAATCTCTAACTAAAATACCATTTTTAAATGTTTTAATGACTTATTCATCTAAATCTTGCTCATCAATGTCCATGTTTTAAAAATAGTTTTAAGGATTTATTTATATGGACATTAAAGTTTTAAAATTAAAACTCCTTTTAAAAAGTTTCAAAGTGGTATGGGACACTTTGATTCAAAAATCTATTTTTAAATGGCTTCTTGACAAATAGTGTGACTTTGAAATGATTTCAAGAAAAAGGGGGATATTTCTCTCAAATAGTTTTGATGATTATTTTCATCTATGTCAACATCCTTCATTATTCTTGATTGAGGTTAATGTGATACAATACAATCCTCCATATTTTATCGAATGAGTTATGTTTGACTGTTGATGTGCTATTTTTATACCATTCATAGTTTGTGGTTAAAGTAATGACATTTCGTATTCTAGTTATAATACGAATGTTTATGTTATGTTTAAACCTGTTCATATGAGGAATGTATTGGACTTAATAAGTGACGGGTGGAGCCCGCTATATCTCCTCGATGCATCGGTTGGTCTCATGAGACAAACTAGTGGCTTGGCATAAGGCCTTGGCAAAAACTTATTTGTAGTCTTGGAATGAGGCCTTGGCTATGTGGTTATGATAGTCTAGAATTATGCATTGCATCATTATGAAAGTGGTTATTGATATTGCATGTGATTATTCGATTAGTATAATAGCCATATGAATAAGTAAATGGAATTATTTCATTTTATCCATACTATGTTGATGTTCAAGTTTTAAAGGCTTTTGTTTTAGTTATACATTTCCTTAAATGTTTATTCTTATTTATAAAAGTTTCCCCTATATTGTTATCCTTACTGGGAATTTGATCTCACCCCTTTTCTATGTTTTATTTCTCCCAGGATGTGAAGAAGTAAATTATGAATGACCTGCAAGGATATTATGAGGGCATAATAGTGTGGACTATGGAGACAATATGATGTTGTTTTAGTTTTTATTTTTATTATGTAATTTAAGACTTATCAATATATCAAGTGTTTCCAAGGCTTCTAAACCCATCAGTATTTCGAGATTTGATCTTTCTTATGATCATGCCAATGTTATGTAATAATGCACCGACTCTGGGTACCTGGGGTCGGGTCGTTACATATATCCTATAATCCTATAAATTAAAACATTATAATGATTATGTCTAAGGATAAATTTCTTCCCATTTAGACATAAATTATTTATAGTAAAAACAAGGGGTAAATGTGTAATTGCAATATCACAATTCCATTTTATAAAATTATTTCTATAAATTCCAGAATTCTAAATATATCAATCATCTTATAGGACAATATTCATATTTTTATTCCCATTATAGGTTGTACCTTATCAACTCTTCACTTTCGTTGGAAATATTTATCTAGATAGTATGTTGAAAACCACTTTTCATCATGTAAATAGAAATTACAACAACTCACAATCCCCTAATATAATTTTTATCATTCAATTATATACATGTTAGGACAAAAGAAAAATAATTGAATATGTAGGTTTTATGTAACCTATTCAATAATAGAAACATGGAATACACTTGGATAATAACAAATATACTCTTCTTCTTGTATATCTAAAGTTTCAAGTGCCCTTGATGTTTGGAATTATGTTAATTATCTAGGTATATTCTTCTTTGGGTATAAATATTTTCAAAATTTCGTCAGCTCTATCCTTGGGTGGAATAATTTTAATTACCACTGATACCAAGAATCTTAGAACAACATGTTATTTCCCTTTTTATTTATCTGTCCTGATCATTTCTTCTTGATAAAAAAGACGAGTCATTCTGATTATTTCAATATTTTCATATTTTATTCACTATTCTAATTTTTATTTTTATCTTATTGTATACTAACATATTTTCATTTGAAAATTTCACATTCTTATGCTCCCTATTTATATTTATAAAATCTTAAAGAATCGTTCACTAGTGTAGAAAATGTTATTTACGTCACCATTTTTTACGACGGTTATATATAACCGACGTGATAATCTGTGAAACGTGGTTTTTTACGTAGGTTATTTTATAACCGGCGTAAAAAATGTGGTGTGTAAATTTTTAACATCGGTTATTTTAATAACCAACCTTACAAATCGTGTGCGTTCGTTTTTTACGTCAGTTATAAATTAACCAACGTAAAAAACCAAATCGCGGTGTTTTTACGTCGGTTATTTGATAACCGACGTAAAAAATGAGATATCTACTAATTTTTTACATCGGTTATATAATAACCGACATAGAAAAATGGCTTTTGAGGGCTTTTGGACGTCGGTTACTTGATAAACGACGTAAAAAACAGCCCACATAAATTTTTAGGTCATTTATATTATAACCGACGTAAAAAACTGTGATTTATGATGTATTTTTTACGTCAATTATTCTATAACCGACGTAAAAAACCTACACGTGGATTTTTTTACGTCCGTTATAAAATAAATGACGTAAAAAAATCCATATCTGATACATTTATAACATCTGTTATTATAATAACCAACGTTACAAATGTAAAAAAATAGTTTAAAACATCGATTATTAAATAACCGACCTTATAAAACATTTAAAAAATAAACAATCATCGTGGATTTTCATTTATGATTTTTCGATCAACAGCACGACAACTCGTCTCTATTGCACGATAAACCCTAATTGACTCATCGATCTCGTTGCGTTAAACTCGTTTTTCCATCATCTTTTATCATCTTTACTCTCCTCGAATCTATCATCTCAACTCGCAACACTCAAGTAAGCCTCCCACGACTTTATTTCGTTTTCTTTTTTCTCGGATAGTCTATATTTATGTTTTGTGATTTTTATTAAACTAGGTTAGATTCTTCGATTTCAAACCCTCTTACTAATTTTTTCCATCATCATCTTATTTATCATCCCCAGATCTATTAGATAGACTCGCAATATTCATGCAAGCCTCAACTAATTCTATTTAGTTTGTTTTTGTTTCGCTAATGCCTGACATTTTTGGTAATTTTTGTTGTCATTGACAACTAATGATCTCATTCACCTATATTACTAAATAAAATGGTTATTGATCAAATGTACGAATTTGGATATGATATTTCATGTGTTCATGTTGCTTATGTTTATCATAATTTATATGAGAATCTATTAGACATATAATTAAATGGGTTTTGACCTCTATGGCCCTTCGATGCATCGTTATGTCTCATGATTCCAAATAAAATTGGGTTCTGCTGAGGGATTACCCTAGTTTTTTTGAGGCCTTGGCCAAGGCCTTGCCAATATGTTTCAGATTTCTAAAATTATCCATTACCTCATTATGATATTAGTTATCAAGAAAACATGGGATCATTTGACTAGTTGAATATCAATGGTTATTTTTAATTATCATACGATCATTTAAGTATCCATATTTAATAATATTTAATTCCTCTATTTCTTGCTGATGAATATATTAATTTTCATGTGCTTTTATTTGTTCAACATGCCATGTTTTTATATGTAAACCATTGTTTTGGGGGTTGTCTGGGGGGGTTAGGGTTGTCTAGAGGTTTGGGGGGTGTCCAGGGGGGTGTACAAGGGGGTGGAGGCCTTTCTAGAGGGTTTTGGGGGCTGGTCGGGGGGGGGGGCTGTCCAGAGGGTTGGGGGTGTCCAGGGGGGTGTCCAAGGGGTCGGTGGTGGGGGTGGTGTCCAGGAAGGGTGGGGGTGCGGTCTAGAGGGGTGGGGTGCTTTCCAGGGGCAGGGTGCTGTCTAGAAGGTTTGGGAGCGTCCAAGGGGGTGTCCAAGGGGGTAGGGGGTGTGGGTGGTGTCCAGGAGGGGTGGGGGTGCTGTCAATAGGGGTGGGGGCTATCTAGGGGGTTGGGGGGATATCCATAGGGTTGGGGGTGTCCGGTGGGGGGGTGTCCTAGGGGGTGGGTGGGTGGGGGGTTGTCCATGGGGGTGGGGGCCTGTCCAGAGGGTTTTGGGGGTTGTTCGGGGGGTGGGGGGGGAGGGCTATCCAGAGGGTTGGGGTGTCCAGGGGGGTGTACAAGGGGGTAGGGGGTGGTGTCCAGGAGGGGTGGGGGTGATGTCAAGAGGGGTGGGGGGGTTGTGCAGGGGGTGGGGGGGGCTATCCAGAGGGTTGGAGGTGTTCAGGGGGTGTCCAAGGGGGTGGGTGGGTGTGGGGGTTTTCCAATGGGGGTGGGGGACTGTCCAGAGGGTTTTGTGGGTTGTCCGGGGGATGGGGGTGTCCAGAGGGTTGGGGGGGGGGTGTCCAGTGGGGTGTCCAAGGGGGTCGGGGGTGGGAGTGGTGTCCAAGAGGGGTGGGGGTGATATCTAGAGGGGTGGGGGCTGTCCAAGGGGTGGGGGCTATCAAGAGGGTTAGGGGTGTCTGGGGGGGGTGTCCAAATGGATGGGTGGGTTTGGGTGGTTTTCCACGGGGGTGGGGGCATGTCTAGAGGGTTTTGGGGGTTATTCGAGGGGTGGGGGGCTGTCGAGAGGGTTGAGGTTATCAGGGGGATTGACTACTATATCGTGGTTTCTGAGATTATGACATGATGATTGTGTCGTGATTATTGGCATTACATTGTGATTTTCTCCATCTGAATTTTTTTTAATATGATTTGATTCTTAGGTTTACTCCATTTTCTCCATTTTTCTATCAACCATTATAGGCCCCATGTTTTTCTTTGATTCAATGGAATTTAAAACTGTTATATCTAACTATATTTTGTTTTAAAAATAATATTCAAGTATATTTTTTTAAATATGCATAGATTTGTTTTATATTTCAAAATTGTTTTACATTAAAATTATGATTTTTCATATAAGTATATATTTGTCTTATCTTAACAATATTTTTTTTTATATTTGTTATATGTAATAATGAGTCGATGCTGGATTATGGAAAATCGAATGAGAAATGAATATGAGGAAGGTGTTGATTCCTTTTTGGAATTTTCTAAACAAATTGTTCCAAGTAGTGACATTTTTTTCTATCCATTCCTGAAATGTTTGAATATGAAGAAGTTGAAAAGTAGAGAGATAAAAGATCATATGATTTTACATGGTTTTAATCCAAGATTCAGCACTTGGATTTGGCATGGTGAAACTGGATGGAATGTCACTGATGATGATGATTCACAAGATGGTAACTCCGATGGAATTGAAAAATTGATTCGTGATATTGTAGCAGAACAAATTGAGATAGAACCGACAGTTGTGCGTCTATATGGTGATGCTGAAAAACCATTATATCATGGTTTTACAGATTTTACGGTTTTTTCAGTGGTGTTAAGATTGATTAACCTGAAGGCGAAACATTGATGGAGTGTCATAAGATTTATAGAGGTGCAACAATTGATGAAATGCATTCTTCCAAAAGATAATGATCTTCCAGATTCACATTACAAGGCCAAGAAAATATTATGCCTGATGCAATTGGGATATAAGAAAATACATGCCTGTCTGAATGACTGCATTATATATAGGATGGAATATGAATTTCTGTCAGAGTGTCCTAAATGTGGGACATCACGATATAAGGTGAAAGAAAAATCACAGGCTTATGTAGAGATTAAAAATCTCCCTTCAAAGGTATTTTGGTATCTTCCAATAATTCATTGTTCCAAACGTTTATTTTCTAATTCACATGATGCAAAAAGGTTAAGATGGAATGCTGATGAGTGTGTATGTGATGGAAAAATACGTCATCCAGCTGATTGTCCACAATGGAAGAAAATTGATGCACAGTATTCTACATTTGGAAATGAAATTAGAAATCTCATACTAGGGTTTTACACAGATGGAATGAATCCATACTGAACCCTCAGTAGCACACATAGTTAATGTCCTGTTTTATTGGTAATTTACAACCTCTCTCCTGAAGTTTTTATGAAGTGAAAATATGTCATGTTGAGTATAATGATCTCTGGTCCAAAGAAACCTAGCGATGATATTGATGTTTACTTGTCACTGTTGATTGATGATTTGAAACTGTTATGGGCTGATGGTATAAGGGTGTATGATTCTTATAAAATGGAGTTTTTTCAACTACATGCAATTCTTATGTTCACTATAAATGACTTCCCAGCATATGGAAATTTGTCTGGATACACTGTTGAAGGGAATAAAGCATATCCAATTTGCGAAAAATAGTCGTCATCTTGTCAATTGCATCATGGCAGGAAAACATTGTACATGGGTCATCGAATTTTTTTGCCTATGGACCACCCTTAGAGAATACTAAAAAAGTCATTCCATGGCTCACTAGAATTCGATACTCCTCCAAAACCTTTATCCCATGATCTGTATTATGAGATGATGAAAAAACATTATGTGACATTGGGAAAGACAAAACAATCTGGTAATGATAGACATATTTGGAAGAAAAGGTCAATATTTGTTGAGATACCATATTGGAGGTTTTAATGAAGTTAAAAATTATATTGAAATCATGCACGTGGAGAAGAATATTTATGATTGTTTGATTATAACATTGTTAGATATTAAAGGAATGAGAAAAGATGGGGTGAATGCAAGATTAGACTTACTATCTATGGGAATACATTTGGAGTGAGCTCCCACTCCTAACGGAAGACGAAAATTTCTTCCCCTGGCTTGTCATACATTATCAATGTGGGAGAAAATTAGCATTTTTCAGTGTCTTCATGATATCAAAGTGCCTCACGGTTATTTTTCAAATGTAAAATTTTTTGTCTCATTGAAGGACTTGAAGTTGATAGGTATGAAATCAAATTATTGTCACGTCATGATGCAACAAATTCTACCAGTTGCACTGCGTGTAATATTGCACATTCGTGTCAGAAAGAATATAATGAAGTTTGGTTATTTTTTCAATTCAATTTGAAATAAGTCGATTGATGTAAATGCTTTGAAAATTTTGGAAACGGATGCAATTTTTATACTTTTTCAATTAGAAATTTATTTTCCTCAACTTTTTTTGATATAATGGTGCATTTAATGATTCATCAGGTTCGAGAAATAAAGATTTTTGGAACTGTATGTCTTCGTTGAATGCATCCTTTTAAAAGGTATTTGAAAATATTTAAGCGTATGTTAAAAATCCATATCGACCTGAAGCCTCCATTATTGAAAATTATATTTCTGAGGAGTTAGCAGAGTTTTGTACAAGCTACGTGGCTGCGTCACAACACATAGGTTTTCCCCCATCTCGCCATGAATGAGTTAATAATGAGGGAAAGGGGATTCATGGCTTGAAAGTCAAATCATTGTCATCTAAACAGATGAAGAAGTTATAATCATACCAAATTAATAACTTAGCTTATGCTCAACCATATATCACATTGATTATTAATGAGTTAAAACAATGTCAACCAAATAAGAACGAAATGTGGATTTTGAATGAGCACAACAAAACATTTTTTTCATGGATTAAAAAGACCTTGCTTGGTAGATCAGATGTATCAGAGACATTAAAATGGATAGTGGGTGGTCCATGTTTAAATGTTATAACATGGTCCTGTTATGACATTAATGGATATACATTTCATACAAAAGCTCAGGACAACAGAAGTGTAGTTCAGAATAGTTTTGTATTGGTGTTTGTAGAAGCCATGCATTTTTTGAGTGTTAAGGAAAAAAACCCAATTTCTGCATAAAGTGCATATTATGTAGTTATTGAAGACATATGGGGGTTGATTAAATTAAAATTAAAGTTCATGTTTTTAGCTTTAAATTGTTTATTGGTAACAAACATGTCAGACATGATGAATTTGGAATGACACGTGTAAATTTGAATAGACTGGAGGACACAACATATTCTTTTATAATGGAAACACATGAAAAACAAATTTTCTATGTAGTAGATCAATCAGATATGCAGTGGGATGTTATTTTACATGGGAATAAATATGTTGGTGAGGATGAACTTGATGAAGATGATGATTTATGTGAGATCCCTACTTCCATGGAAAGATTAACAGAACATAATGATGAGCATGTTGAAGACATGGTGTGTTCCATAAGGAACGATCACAACAAAGGAATTTGGGAGAACAATCAATTTGTACATTCCTAAAATTACAGGTTAAATATGTTTATTTTTTGTTTAGATTTATTTTTTTCATAAAATGATAGATATTGTATGTTTTTTATTTATTAAAGCATGTATTTAAACAAAATAAGTATAAGTTTTTGTTTGTTTTAAGGTTGTTTAGTTTACATTATCATGTTTACCATTACATGAATAATATATCTATTATTTTTGTTCAGTGAAAATTAAATTACCATGTTTACCATGGTTACCATGGTTACCATGTTTATAGATGAATACACTGGGTGAGAGTTTTTTTAAAGTATACGAAAAGAGTCATTTTTGGTAAGGGCAGCATAAACTTTTATAATATTTCTTATATAAATGAACTTATTAATGTTTATTAATGATTTATTATTCTTAATTTACAGAAAACAAGGAAAGCTCATCCGGAGATCCAATCTAAAAATGTATACCCTCATATTTTATCTCGGGGAGGGAATGCATTTTTGGAAGAAAAAATGATGGCGGAAAAATTTCAACAACTAAGAGCTGAGTCTTCAAGCTCTTGAGAGGTGGCCCCGCCATCCCCTCCATCTACACATGAAAAATGGAAGATAGATCATAATGGAAAAAGGGAAATATCTTTCGAAAGAATCGAGAATCGTAGATGAGAGGATTGTAAGATATCTATTTTATTTATTTATGTTATATATTTTCTTCATATAATTTCAATAATTATAGAAATTTTCAATTAATTAATACAGGACTCTCTTGAGGAGCAGAGTTCACAGGGGACATTTACAGCTACTGGGAGGGAAGATATTTTATCTCTAGAATTGGTAAAGCCTGAACATACTTGTCGTGTAAGAGGAGATCTGCCAGGTGTATCGGTAAGAAAAGTGTTGCCACGTTCATCAACATCTAACATTGAGGGGGTTTATAAAAAAACAGAATCCTTGGAGGCTGAATTTCATAATATTAATGTGACAATGGAGGACAAGATTAGAGAGTCGGTGCAGTCTATGTTTGTATACTTTCAAAGACAATTTCATACTATAGCTCCCACTCCCCCACCTCCCCCTACAGACCCCATTATTTATCCACATCTTCCGCCAGTAGCTCTCACTCCCCCACCTCAGCCTGTGGACCGAATTTTTTATCCTACTCCTCCACTGCAGCTTTCTACTTATTGCGAGTTGTATGTTGATGATCCTCAACATCATATTGTAGCATATGTGTTGGTATATTTTATATGAGATACAGTTCATCATCAACAATTAGAGGTTGAGAATCACAGGGTCACTGTACAGGATAATATAGATAGATCTGCTTGGGTACCATTACCTACAGATGAGGTGGTGACAGTTGGACATAGTATCAGCCATTTTTAAATTTTTCCATCCAGACTTCTTCGACTCATTACCATAGAGGTATGAATGTTATATCTTTTATTTTATTTTTTTATTAATGTTGTTTTATCATTTGAAAACTAATATATTTTTAAATATATTTTTTTAGGAATACTTCAAAGGTAAAGAAATAATATATAGAAAAAAACAAAGACCAATGGCTATGACATTAGATATAGATTCTATTAGTCTTGATAGATTGTCAAGATATTCAAATTTGTTGGCAGGTCATTATGAGTTTCTAATGGAAGCTCATGTTTTTTGACGTGAAATAAGTGTGGGGATTATCAAAACTGATATCATGGAGCTTGTTACTGGAGATAATTTGGGCATCAATGTGGTGAATTTTTTTTCCATATAAGTCTTAACACATTTTCCCTACGTTATATTTATTAAAAATGTATACTTTTGTCTATTTTGTATTAGGTATCTTTATAAAATTTGTGAGAGGAATGAGCTGACAGATGTATATGGATTCATGGACCCACAATTGATTTCCCCTGAAGCATGTACATTGGATGAGGAACAAAGAATTATTTATTTTACATGAAGACTTGAAAATAATATAGTGACACAATGTTGGATGATTCATTTTTGTGAGAGGTATGAAACACATCTCTCTCAAAGAGTTAATTATATTTTAACATAAAAAACCACTAACTTTAAATTTCCCCTTTATCAGTGATCATTTGATGTTAGGGGTTTTCTGCCCAAGGGAGAAAGCACTTTATTGGATATGCTCTGTCAATGATGATGTGAGGGAAAGTTTTATGAATATATTGGAAAAGTATGTTTCAATTTCTAAATAGTTTTATATATTCTAATGAATTTTAAATTTACCAAATTCGTATTATTTTATAACAGGGCATGGGCCTACTTTAAAAAAAACACAAAGAAAAGGAGTGAAAAGATAAAATATGTAAATGCGAAGGTAAATATCCATTTATAATTTGTAATTTTTGATTTATTACATAGAAATAATATATTGAATTTACAGTCATTCAAACGGAATTGTCATGAACAACAAGGCATCATCGAATGCAGATATTATATGTTATGATTTATGTAGGAAATAATCACAACTGGGACAGTTGTGAATTTTTACCTGGTAAGATTTCCTCTTAAACATTTCCATAATATTTCAATTTGATTTATTCATTATACACATTAACTACTATCCTTTTCATTTGTATCTTTTTGATGACCCTCAACCCTATACTGCTGAAGACATAAAACACTTACAAGTGGAGTGGTCATATTATTTTACAAGTTTGCTTGAATTTTAGTTTTTTGTAATGTAAAATGTAATTTTGAATATTTTCATTGTAATTGTGTATTTGGAATTTGTTTATGTTGGATTTAGTTTTTTTTGAATTTGACGGTGTATGTTTTTAATGTTATATATGTGAATGTTTAATTTTTCTCTACTTCTTGTTTTGGTCTACTAAAGATGGATTTTCTGGTATGGATTCTGGTCTGAGGGGGAGGGGTTCCAAGGTTGTGAAGGGTGTTCAGTAGGGTTGGGGGTGTCTAGGGGTCTGGGAGGGCTGTCCAGTGGGGTGGGGGCAGTCCAGGGGGGTGGGAGGTGTAACACCCCAAGCTTCTACGGTACGTTTCCCTTCGAATAATGTGATAGCGTGTGTTGTACGCAACCTCGAGTTCTAACACACACCACAACTAATTAAACTAGCCGTTGTGAATAGTAATACCTACTTTTTGAAGTTATATATATTTTATATTTTAAAATGGACTTCATTTTTGGATTCGAAATATCAAATTTAGCCTAAGGTGAAATATTGGTACTTTTCGGATAACTTTCATATTTTGATGAATAGTGAAAATTACTAAATTTTAATTAAAAACAACTTTTTTAATCAAAATAATTAATAGTGATAAATTATGAATTTGAGTGGTTTTAAAGTATATTTAGAATATATTTTTACTATTTAATATAAAGTTGGTCATTTGACATAATTTTACAATTAAACCGGACATAAACAAGTGTCAATCTTTTGATAGTTATTATCTCTTAAAAACACGCTTTTTGTTTTGACAGCGGGAATTAATTTTAAATTAATTTCTGCCACTTCTGTGTTTTGAATTTAGAAAAATGGATTCCATATTTGGAATCAGGATGTTTAAATTGTGTAAATAGGTAACTTTTATTTTTAGACATTTTGAATAATTACTGCGTTAAATATTTTATTTACCATGGTTAAGGGTAAATCCGGTAAATAAGGGTTAAAAAATAATATTATAATAATACTAAATTACCCTAAAACGTGTCTTAACCTTATTGTTGGACACATACCCGACCATGAGCATCCTTGGGTCAATTTGGGGACCCCTTGGAGCCACTTGTATGTGGTAGGGACACATTATATTAATAAAGTTAAATTAAAAATAAAAATGGCATAAGCTTACATCTTTTAGAAGAACAATTTTTACATAGGGTTATACATGTTGGATTTTCGATTATAAATATTCATTAGAAAGTTAAAAAGATTTCCTACATAATTATATTTTATTTATAATTTTTAGACATTAAATAATTTATTTTATTTATGACACAATGATGATGCAGTAATTACTATAATAGTGAAAAATTAAAATAATTGATTTTATAAATACCCAAATAAATATAATATGAAACTTTTAATGAATTAAACTAATTTTCTAGGATAATATGATATAATAGGATTGATGTAATTGACTTTTTTCGAAGTAATCAATCTGTTATGAGTTTCACAAAAATCAACTATTGAATAGTGTCAAAATTGACATAAAAGACTTTTTAAAACAAATATTATATTATTAATTGATATTAAATTCTTAAAAATCTAAGGTTCGGCCAAGAGTCTTATATTATGATAGGTTAATCATTAATGGACCACTTGGGGGTCACTTGGATGTATATAGTAAGTTTATTAACCATATTATATAAAAATACAAAGAGACATTGTAAAAGTGAAACTAATTAACTTAGAGTTAATACTTAAAGATAAGGTTAATATAAGTACCCAAACCTGTCTAAATTCTATTGGATGAGTTGTTTTCGACCTATCCCCACCTCATACTTTGAATAGTAAACTTTGGAGCCTTTAGAAACAGAATATGAATTTATTATAAATTAATATTTCTAGCTTTTCCAAAGGTGCCCCTCACCCCTCTTATAAAAAGGCACTCCTCCTCATTTCTTCACACCTCTAAAGCCTTTTGGTTCGGCCAAACTCTGCCCCAATACTCTCCCAACATCCCTCACTACAACCTAGAGGCCTTAGTTTGATCAGAAAGCCAACCTAAGGAGCCCTTTTGATCAAATAAAAAGGAAGAACCCGAAGAAGAGGTAATGATTTCACCACCCTTTTCTAAGTTCCTTTATTCTTTCACTTCTTCTTCCTTTGTTCTTACCATCCTAAAATAATAACTCCAGTATCTCACATATACTGTGATGTTATTATAAATATGGTACAACCATATTCAGTATTCTATCCACCCTTTGAATAACATGTCACCATACGTGCGTACGTACGGCTTACCGTCTCCACGTCGTGGTGTAATTGTTATTCAATATATTATTATGTGGATGGGTATAATAATGATGTTTAACTCATGTAAATAATAAATATAACATGTTAATGATTCTGTATATATGATATACCATCCATTTATATATTATTTTAATATCAAAAGAATGATATCATCGCTCGTGCGTACGTACGGACTACCGTCTCCACGAACGCGATGAGATTCATTCTCCATCGTATCCATTGAAGTATAATTATCATTTGATGATTTAAAAATGATGTTTAAGGACTTGATATAATTCTGGATATGAATAATATACAACCTATCCTTTAAAAACATGTCTTACGTAACAAGACATATAAAAGAAAACAAGTAAGTTAACACCCGATATAATGATAATACTAAGATATTATTATCAAATCAATATTAAAAGATCATATATGATATCATATTAATGTATATGATTCTTGTATAATTAAATAACAATTATTTCACCATTATACAGGAGGTTAACCTACCCCAACCAAGGAAAATTACAAGGTAAGGGTTATTTCACAATCTCTTCATTATCCGAGGTTGTTTATACGTAATAATCTACTGGGATCTCTTTATCATCCACATCCATGTTTCTTAAAAATGTATTTCAAAACATTTTTACTATTTACAAGAATATGAGTTAAAGACATTTATACCCTTGTTTGACTTTTTATAAGAGGTTTATAAAGGAATCTTTCCGTCGTTTTCAAAACAAGGTCCTTTTTAACCTTTTCGACAGAATTGAGGTAAGAATGTTTTTTTTGACTTATACGGCGGGTGCGGTTATTTTACGCCGTTATAAAATCTTCAAAGCTTTCCTTACAAGCTTATAAGAATATTTTCAAAGAAAATGTTTTATTTTATATGGATCTTAAATGATTTCAAAATAAAAGGAGATATTTCTTTAAAAAGAATTTTGATTTCATCTACGTCAACATCCTTTGATGGATTTTAAGATTATTTGAAGTTGATTTATTATGATACAAAACTTCTATATTGTATTGAAGGTTTTGTGATATGTTTGACTATGGATGTTCTATTTTTATACCATTCATAGTTTATGGTGAAATTATTGACATTTCGTATACTAGTTTTAATACGAATGTTTATGTTATGTTTAAACCTTTTCATATGGGAATGCATTGGACTTAATAAGTGACGGGTGGAGCCCGCTATAGCTCCTCGATGCATCGGTAGGTCTCATGAGACAAACTAGTGTCTTGGCACAAGGCCTTGACAAAATCTTATTTGTAGTCTTGGCACGAGGCCTTGGCTATGTGGTTATGATAGTCTGGCATTATGCATTCCAACATTATGAAAGTGGTTATTGATTTTTGCATGTGATTATTCGATTAGTAGAATATCCATGTGAATAAGTAAATGGCATTATTTCATTTTACTTTTGCCATACTATGTTGAAGTTCAAGTTTAAAAGGCTTTTGTTTTAGTAATTCATTGCCTTAAATGTTTACGCTTATTTTGAATGTTCCGCTATATTGTTATCCTTACTGGGCATTTGAGCTCACCCCTTTTCTATGTTTTATTTTTCCCAGGTAGTGAAGAATTAAATTATGATTGACTTGCAGGGATATTATGAGGGGTTAATAGTGTGGATATGAAGACTTTGTTGTTGTAGTAGCTTTTCACTTTGAAATGTAATGTAAAACTTTATGTTTATATCTAGTGTTTCCAAGGCTACTAAACTAATCGGTCTTTCGAGATTTGATCTTTCTTGTGATCATGCCAATGTTACGAAGTAATGCACCGACTCTGGGCAACTGGGGTCGGGGCGTTACAGTTGGTATCAGAGGAAGTTTAGTACAAACCTTGGAAGCTAGATTTAGATAAACTCTGATTAGAGCACGTAGACCTAAGATGAACTTTGAGGATTAGTGTAAAAGAACTTCCTAGAATTTTGGTATTGTAGAGATTTTGTGAGTTTTCCGAGCAATACATCCCTGTCTGGATACGAGCAGGTAGAGGCGGCTCTGGCACAGATGTACCTAGGGGTAAAACCCGAAAACACCGCTTTGAGCTAGACTCGAACGGGAACTGGTGCACGACAACGGGCCTTGCTGCACTCTTGGTTACGACACTCCCGGGGGATATGCTTAGGATAACTCTCATTTTCTTTACAAATCATTATGAAGGGATTATGAGTATATACATCCTCAAAGAAAACATTCTTATGATTATGGATTTTATCCATAAATAGTTCAATTTATGTTAAGTGTTTTATAAGTATGGGATTATGTGTTTTGATTCATAAACTGATCTAGTTTATGCCATTGTTTAGAAATGGCGCCCAGTAGAAGGAATGAGAACTCCGGAAATGCACATGATCCAAAGAGAAGGAAGGATCATACCTTTCATGGTCTTAAGCTAGAATTTATAAGAGAAATAGTCTCCTATGTATTATCATCATATGAAGAAATAATATCATGTATTGATAAGATAAGTAAAGAGATTACTGAGTCCTATGGCTTTGAAGGGAAGCAAGAAAAGAAAAGGATAGAAGAGAGAAAGATGGATAAAGGGAAGAGGGAAAAGGAGAATTTTCCAATATGTGGTAACTGTGGAAAGAAACACCCTGGAACTTTCCTGAAAGGAATGGGAGTTTGTTATAAGTGTGGAGGAAAAGGGCACAAAGTACGTGACTGCAAGGGTAAGAAAATGGTTTCAAATGTACAATGCTTCATTTGCAAGGAGTTTGGACACTACGCGAACCTATGTCCCAGTCATCAGACTATGCCGCAAATGATGCTATTGGATAATAATCAAGTTATGATACTACCACAGATTAAGAGGAATGATTAGAGTTATTATGTTGATTATGTCAATTGATTGTTGTATCAACAATGTACTTGTTATAATAATTATGGAGTATATAAGGATTGTACTGAAGTACTATTTCATTAAAGACTTGAGATTATGTGGAACAAAGAAAAGTGACTCAATAGCAGGATAAATTTTTGGAAAATATATGGTTGAGAGAATGATAAATCATAATATAGTTCTGATACTGAGGTAGTGATTTTGGAATAATATGTGATTGTTTTGGATAAATTATATTGGATATTCTTGACTACCTTGGAACTGATTAATGATTTGTATATTCCATCATTGTTGGGGTTTTAAACATTTTTGGATTAATGAAGTATATCCAGCATTCTATATGGAATAAGGGATCATGAATGTAATCAATAAGGAATATGATAATACATGATGAAGGTATTTATATGCTATTACGGGGTAAAAAGGATCTATATTATGTTTACCTTCCTTATAAATGTTGGACTGTTAGTTCGGATAGAATTATTTTGGATAGTTCTTATTTGGATTATTTTGGATTGCCATAAAATGACAACCCGGAGGTCGAGCAGCAACCTGTCGCGTCCGGCAAGGCTGCGATACTTGAACCCGCAACCGAAGGGCGACAAGGGTGTATCACCTACCACTGGCCCACGAGATGTCCTGGATTAAATAATGTAGTTTTTATTAAAAGATTTTTTAGATGAATTATAAATTCGTTTATTTTGGAACCCTATACGAATAGTGTAAATAGAATTTTTTACATTCTATTATCTTTTAGAGTGAAAGATGAGTATGTGGTAGAAATTTATTAATGGATAAAACTCTAATTATAAAGTAAGTATATCTCTATATTATTTAGCCAATCTCATAAAAAATTCCTCAATATTAAGAAAAGAAAATTAGAACAAAATTTTTTCCCTAGATGGTACCTTAAATCATCACTAATTCATGGCTTTGGGATTATTGGCCTTTTCATAGCCATGTTCTCTACCACTCTCCATCATAAAATTGATGGTTAGATTTCTCTTCCAGATCCATATTTTCTTACATGGAACCCTAGTATGTGTTATTTTCGGTAATCTTTATACTTTCCACTCTTTATTTTAAATAGAGGCCTCATTAATTCATTTTTCGATGTGGGATTTCAACTAAGATATTTTGAAACGTCAAAAATGTGTTATCCTAATACCCTATGTTTTGTTGAACCGATGGTATTTCAAATCATCATAGATTGATGAATTTAAGGACCTCAATTATACAATTGTTTGTGATTGATGACCTCAATCACTACCTATAAATATTTACATTTTTCCTCCAATTATATGTCTCTAATTTCCACCAATGTTCTCCAAATCGAGATCATAATTTGGTGGTGACCCTTTCATTTCCCTTTTTCCTCATATTAAGACTAAATTTTAGTAACCCAATTTCCAATGTGGGTTTTCCCACAAATATATTTTCTACTTTCAACCTTTTTTTCGAAGAACAATTTCAAATTGCGAGGACGCAATTATTTGAAGGAGGGGAGAATGTAACACCCCAAGCTTCTACGGTACGTTTCCCTTCGAATAATGTGATAGCGTGTGTTGTACGCAACCTCGAGTTCTAACACACACCACAACTAATTAAACTAGCCGTTGTGAATAGTAATACCTACTTTTTGAAGTTATATATATTTTATATTTTAAAATGGACTTCATTTTTGGATTCGGAATATCAAATTTAGCCTAAGGTGAAATTTTGGTACTTTTCGGATAACTTTCATATTTTGATGAATAGTGAAAATTACTAAATTTTAATTAAAAACAACTTTTTTAATCAAAATAATTAATAGTGATAAATTATGAATTTGAGTGGTTTTAAAGTATATTTAGAATATATTTTTACTATTTAATATAAAGTTGGTCATTGGATATAATTTTACAATTAAACCGGACATAAACAAGTGTCAATCTTTTGATAGTTATTATCTCTTAAAAACACGCTTTTTGTTTTGACAGCGGGAATTAATTTTAAATTAATTTCTTCCACTTCTGTGTTTTGAATTTAGAAAAATGGATTCCATATTTGGAATCAGGATGTTTAAATTGTGTAAATAGGTAACTTTTATTTTTAGACATTTTGAATAATTACTGCGTTAAATATTTTATTTATCATGGTTAAGGGTAAATCCGGTAAATAAGGGTTAAAAAAATAATATTATAATAATACTAAATTACCCTAAAACGTGTCTTAACCTTATTGGTGGACACATACCCGACCATGAGCATCCTTGGGTCAATTTGGGGACCCCTTGGAGCCACTTGTATGTGGTAGGGACACATTATATTAATAAAGTTAAAATAAAAATAAAAATTGCATAAGCTTACATCTTTTAGAAGAACAATTTTTACATAGGGTTATACATGTTGGATTTTCGATTATAAATATTCATTAGAAATTTAAAAAGATTTCCTACATAATTATATTTTATTTATAATTTTTAGACATTAAATAATTTATTTTATTTATGACACAATGATGATGCAGTAATTACTATAATAGTGAAAAATTAAAATAATTGATTTTATAAATACCCAAATAAATATAATATGAAACTTTTAATGAATTAAACTAATTTTATAGGATAATATGATATAATAGGATTGATTTAATTGACTTTTTTCGAAGTAATCAATCTGTTATGAGTTTCACAAAAATCAACTATTGAATAGTGTCAAAATTGACATAAAAGAGTTTTTAAAACAAATATTATATTATTAATTGATATTAAATTCCTAAAAATCTAAGGTTCGGCCAAGAGACTTATATTATGATAGGTTAATCATTAATGGACCACTTGGGGGTCACTTGGATGTATATAGTAAGTTTATTAACCATATTATATAAAAATACAAAGAGACATTGTAAAAGTGAAACTAATTAACTTAGAGTTAATACTTAAAGATAAGGTTAATATAAGTACCCAAACCTGTCTAAATTCTATTGGATGAGTTGTTTTCGACCTATCCCCACCTAATACATTGAATAGTCAACTTTGGAGCCTTTAGAAACAGAATATGAATTTATTATAAATTAATATTTCTAGCTTTTCCAAAGGTGCCCCTCACCCCTCTTATAAAAAGGCACTCCTCCTCATTTCTTCACACCTCTAAAGCCTTTTGGTTCGGCCAAACTCTGCCCAAATACTCTCCCAACATCCCTCACTACAACCTAGAGGCCTTAGTTTGATCAGAAAGCCAACCTAAGGAGCCCTTTTGATCAAATAAAAAGGAAGAACCCGAACAAGAGGTAATGATTTCACCACCCTTTTCTAAGTTCCTTTATTCTTCCACTTCTTCTTCCTTTGTTCTTACCATCCTAAAATAATAACTCCAGTATCTCACATATACTGTGATGTTATTATAAATATGGTACAACCATATTCAGTATTCTATCCACCCTTTGAATAACATGTCACCATACGTGCGTACGTACGGCTTACCGTCTCCACGTCGTGGTGTAATTGTTATTCAATATATTATTATGTGGATGGGTATAATAATGATGTGTAACTCATGTAAATAATAAATATAACATGTTAATGATTCTGTATATATGATATACCATCCATTTATATATTATTTTAATATCAAAAGAATGATATCATCGCTCGTGCGTACGTACGGACTACCGTCTCCACGAACGCGATGAGATTCATTCTCCATCGTATCCATTGAAGTATAATTATCATTTGATGATTTAAAAATGATGTTTAAGGACTTGATATAATTCTGGATATGAATAATATACAACCTATCCTTTACAAACATGTCTTACGTAACAAGACATATAAAAGAAAACAAGTAAGTTAACACCCGATATAATGATAATACTAAGATATTATTATCAAATCAATATTAAAAGATCATATATGATATCATATTAATGTATATGATTCTTGTATAATTAAATAACAATTATTTCACCATTATACAGGAGGTTAACCTACCCCAACCAAGGAAAATTACAAGGTAAGGGTTATTTCACAATCTCTTCATTATCCGAGGTTGTTTATACGTAATAATCTACTGGGATCTCTTTATCATCCACATCCATGTTTCTTAAAAATGTATTTCAAAACATTTTTACTATTTACAAGAATATGAGTTAAAGTCATTTATACCCTTGTTTGACTTTTTATAAGAGGTTTATAAAGGAATCTTTCCGTCGTTTTCAAAACAAGGTCCTTTTTAACCTTTTCGACAGAATTGAGGTAAGAATGTTTTTTTTGACTTATACGGCGGGTGCGGTTATTTTACGCCGTTATAAAATCTTCAAAGCTTTCCTTACAAGCTTATAAGAATATTTTCAAAGAAAATGTTTTATTTTATATGGATCTTCAATGATTTCAAAATAAAAGGAGATATTTCTTTAAAAAGAATTTTGATTTCATCTACGTCAACATCCTTTGATGGATTTTAAGATTATTTGAAGTTGATTTATTATGATACAAAACTTCTATATTGTATTGAAGGTTTTGTGATATGTTTGACTATGGATGTTCTATTTTTATACCATTCATAGTTTATGGTGAAATTATTGACATTTCGTATACTAGTTTTAATACGAATGTTTATGTTATGTATAAACCTTTTCATATGGGAATGCATTGGACTTAATAAGTGACGGGTGGAGCCCGCTATAGCTCCTCGATGCATCGGTAGGTCTCATGAGACAAACTAGTGTCTTGGCACAAGGCCTTGACAAAATCTTATTTGTAGTCTTGGCATGAGGCCTTGGCTATGTGGTTATGATAGTCTGGCATTATGCATTCCAACATTATGAAAGTGGTTATTGATTTTTGCATGTGATTATTCGATTAGTAGAATATCCATGTGAATAAGTAAATGGCATTATTTCATTTTACTTTTGCCATACTATGTTGAAGTTCAAGTTTAGAAGGCTTTTGTTTTAGTAATTCATTGCCTTAAATGTTTACGCTTATTTTGAATGTTCCGCTATATTGTTATCCTTACTGGGAATTTGAGCTCACCCCTTTTCTATGTTTTATTTTTCCCAGGTAGTGAAGAATTAAATTATGATTGACTTGCAGGGATATTATGAGGGGTTAATAGTGTGGATATGAAGACTTTGTTGTTGTAGTAGCTTTTCACTTTGAAATGTAATGTAAAACTTTATGTTTATATCTAGTGTTTCCAAGGCTACTAAACTAATCGGTCTTTCGAGATTTGATCTTTCTTGTGATCATGCCAATGTTACGAAGTAATGCACCGACTCTGGACAACTGGGGTCGGGGCGTTACAGGAGGGCTATCCAGTGGTGTGGGAGGGCTGTCTAGGGGTGTGGGAGGGATGTCCAGTGGTGTGGAAGTGTTGTCCAGGGGGTGGAGGTATACATGAGGGTGGGAGGGTTGTATAGGGTTTTTTGGGGATGTCCAGGGGGTCAGGGGGGGGGGGTAGTCCAGGGGTGTGGTGGGGGCTTCAATAGGGAGGGGGAGGGTTGTCTAGGGTGTGGGGGTATACATGAGGGTGGGGGGTTGGCCCAGGGTGTTTGGAGCTATCTAGGGGGTCGGGGAGTAGTCCAGGGGTGTGGTGGGGGCTGTCTAGTGGGGTGTGGGGGTGTCGTTCAAGAGGGTGGGGGTGTTGTCTTGGGGTGTTTGTGGATGTCAAGGGGGTCGGGGGAAGTCTAGGGGTGTAGTGGGGGCACCAATGGGGTGGGGGTGTCAAGTGGGGTGAGGGGCTGAGGGGGTGCTGTTCAGGAGGGTGGGGGTTGTCCAAGGGTGTTTGGGGATATCCAGGGGGTTGGGGGGCAGTCCAGTGGTGTGGTGTGGGCTTCCAATGGGGTGGGGAGGGCTTTCCAGGGTGTGGGGGGTATACATGAGGGTGGGGGTTATCATGGGGTGTCTGGGGTTGTCCAGGGGGTATACATGATTGTGGGGGCTGTCTAGTGGTGTGAGGGGTGAGGGGGTGTTGTTGAGGAGGGTGGGGGGTTGTCCCGGGGTGTTTGGGGATGTTCAGGGGGTCGGGGGCAGTCCAGGGGTGTGGTGGGGGCTCTAATGGGGTGGGGGTTGTCCAGTGGGGTGAGGGGGTGAGGGGGTGCTGTTCAGGAGGGTGGGGGTTGTCCAGGGGTGTTTGGGTAAGTCCAAGGGGTCGAGGGGTAGTCCAAGGGTGTGGTGGGGGCTCCAATGGGGTGGGGAAGGGCTATCCAGGGTGTGGGGGGTATACATGAGGGTGGGTGGTTGTCCCATGGTGTTTGGGGATGTCCAGGGGTTATACATGAGGGTGTGGGATACCAAGTGGGGTATGTTTTATATGTTATCATGTGGGGTGAGGGGGTGCTGTTCAGGAGGGTGGGGGGGGGGGTTGTCCGAGGGTGTTTGGGGATGTCTAGGGGGTCGGGGGGCAGTCCAGCGGTGTGGTGGGGGCTCCAATGGGGTGGGGGATGTCAAGTGGGGTGAGTGGAGTGGAGTGCTGTTCAGGAGGGTTTGGGGGGGTTGTCCAGGGGTGTTTGGGGCTGTCCAGGGGGTCGGGGCAGTCTAGTGGTGTGGTGGGGGCTCTAATGGGGTGGGGGAGGGCTGTCCTCCTTCTGTTTTTGTGGTATGAATTCTTGATTTGGTTTCTGGTTATTTCTGGGGGAGTGTAGAGGATTGAATTAATTTTTTTAAAAAAAATTTGTCTTCCACGTCGGTTATTTAAAAACCGACGTGATAAAGAAATTGGGAAGGGTTTATCACGTCGGTTTTTTAATAATCGACCTGATAAACACCTGTTTCATGGTTTATCACGTCACTTATTTAATAACCGAGGTGATAAAAGTCTTGGTAAATGATTTATGAGGTCGGTTATTTGATAACCAAGGTGATAACCCACCCCCCCCCCCCCGGACTGGTTTAGCACGTCGGTTATTATATAACTGACGTGATAAACCATTTCCCACGAGTTTATCACATCCGTTATTTAATAACCGACGTGATAAACTCCCTCTCACGTGTTTATGATGTCAGTTATTATATAATCGACGTGATAAACACCCCTACTTTATCACGACGGTTATATAATAACTGATGTTATAACCCCCCCCCCCCAGTTTTTTTCACATCGGTTATTAATTAACCGACATGATGAACACCACGATGTTGTGTTTTTTATGTTGGTTTTTAAATAACCGACGTAAAAATGTTATTTATAACATTGTCCGTATTAACTTCGGCTAAAAACCGATGTAAAAATGAAAAATAACTTATGTAAATAACATTTTCTGCACTACTGTTGTAGCTGACTTGGGAAAATAATTATTCAAAATCTTATGAAAAACAAAGGCATCTTGAAGCCTTCATCTGGTTTATTTATATCTATTGAGTTATCCTTTTATGGATAATTCTAATAATATTCACATTTACTTCTTCAGAAAAGATAATATTTTTATTTCATTCATTGGTAGGATCTTCCTGTAATTCTATCTTGCTCTTAATAACTATGATTTTCATGGATTTATTGTAATTATTGATCGTGTCACCTCTTTAACAATTGTAAATGAATGTTACCATTTTTTTGGAAACCATTGAAGCTTCTTTTTTTGTTCTATCCCCCTTAAGAGTGGTTTTACATATCTCTATTTATTATATTAATTTTTTTCTTGGATGCATCCCATGGTATCCATACCATCATTCTTCAATTGATTCATATTTTTGTTTCATCTATCTTTTCACTTCGACGCATGATGAATAATGTATTGAAACATTCCAGAACTCCTAAAAACTATTTAAAATCTTATAGTAGATAGAATATATGTTATCCATGGAATCTAATATATTTTTAAATGATATATTTCTTATTTTCATTGAGTTCTTCTATTAGGAACAATGTGTTCTCTTTTTTTCATCTCTACGACCAATTCTCACGAATGTTATATATATTAATAAATTGATACATTATTCTATATATATATGGTGTTATTCCTAAACATATAGTAGGAATATAAGTGGTTAAAAAAATTCCATTTTATATTTTTATATAATCAAGTATTAATTATATTTATAAAAGGAATTCTATATTTCAAAGGAAACAAATCCCATTTTTGATAATCAAGGAGTCCAATGCGGGGTTACACCCACACCCACCTCTAACGATATGAATTTAATTATAATATTTTTTGTACCTAGTTTTTTTACAATTAATTTCAAACCTATAAAGATAGATCAAATAGTTTTAGTGGACCATAATGTTTCGAGATAATAGGTTATCTTCTTTTGAGAACACGTTGTATTTGATTCTATAGATTATCTCAGAAACGTTTTCCAAATTCATGTGTAATTTCTATGATATTATTGTATTTTCAATCTTATAGTGTAGTATATTTATTCTATGGTATTTTGGATGTCATATTTTTTATATATTCATGATTATTCAATATTACACCATGTTTAATGAACTTCTAATTGAAGGAATTATTTTTTATTCATTTAACCCAAAATATATTCCCAGTCATTATTTATAATCTCAATCTATTCCTCATGAATTTTTTATAATTTTTATACGTAGTTGAAAATATCGCTCAAAATTTGTCATTAAACATTATTTTAATATATTTTACATAGAAAGATTGTTTTTTATTTCTATTCCAATCCATTGATTACATCCTAAAAAATCAGTTTTTAAAAAAATCTAAAAAACTAAAATTTAATATATTCCACAATTAGGTAAATATTTTTAATATATAGGGTATATATTATTCTTTATAATGAAATTATTTTGTGAGCATTTAAATTTTTAATATACTTGGATAAACCATTCACCGTCTCATTATATTATTATATTAGATGTTTATTCTCATCAATAAGATCCTGATATAACAAAAAGTATAATAGAAAACATAAAATTTTAATATATTTAAATTTTTATATAAATTAAAGAATATATATTCAACTGTGTCAAAATTATAATCCTCCTCATACACTCTCTTTCTTGAGTCGGATTCATGAAAATGAATACTCTAAACAGATTTGAATAATGAATACTTAACAGTTTTTATCCTCTGTGATCATTGAAACATTTCTTGGATTATCATTCTCTAATATATTTATACTATGTGAATGAGTATCATAATGTGTTAAATAAATATTGGATATTATAGGGGATATTGTTTTTAGATCCAATACCACTTTGAAAGAGTATTGTTTTTTGAAATTAATTAGAGTGGTAAGGGTGAATTAGTTATATTTATTTTTATTAAAATTTACCACTTTAAATTATACCTCTCATAATTGTAAAAGACTGGGATTTTTTATCCTTCATGTATGTCAAACATAATTGTGTGATGTGGTATGTAAAGGAAACAAAACAAGTTATTAACCATGTTTAACCATGTATGAACACTACCTTTTTGGACCGATTCACGTTACAAGTCCTCTTTTCTCTACAATGAATCAAATTGTGTAAAAGTATAAACTATCTATTAAAAATTGAAATTGAAAATATCTGGAAATTCATAGTGCTATGTTATCTACTAATAACATTTAAATGGGTTCTTTATACTATATCCCACTCTTTGAATAAATTTCTCAAATATATTATTTACATAACATGGTGGGTTCCTTATACCACCCCCAAAAATTGTTTAAGGGCCCTCCTTAAATTATCATTTAACTTTAAACTTTACAATCAAATTTGGTAGTATAAAGTTGTCCTTATTCTTATCAATACTATGTGTATTCCAATGGATTTCTCTACATTTCACAAAATTTCACAAGATGATGTAATATAATAGGTAGTAAGAAGATAATCTTATTCTCTATTTTTTCCTCAATTTCTTCGAAATAGAAAAAGTGATGGTTTATTCCTAATAAACCTTCCATGCATAGGTGTACTCCTATGAGAATTTAAACCCTCTCCTTAGATATACAAAAATAGTTCTATGTGATTTAATTTTTCTAAAATTATCAAGTTCTATCAATCTACCTTCTTTATTTCAATCTCATATAATATTCACCAAATCAATCAAATTAAATTTGTAATTTTATATAATATCATTGATAATAAATCTATTGTATTTTATATCTTTCGATATAATGAAAATTTATTATCATTTTCATAAAATAACATACATATTAATCATATTTTTTTATTCATGAAATTTATAAAAGAACAACATATTTGAATCATAAAAAATCAACATATTCAAATATTTTCAATTCTCTACATGAAATCATGGAAGTAAACTCCTATTTAATATGTCACTTCCCCTCAATGGTGTTGTCCACTCCTCTAAATTGTTGATGTTCACATGGATAGACAACCTCCAATCTTACCAAGAACAACAAGATATTTTTTAATGTTATTTCCATAATGATCACAATAATAAAAAACATTTATATATAACATTTATATAGAATATAAATTTTGGAATTCTTACAAAAAAAATAAGGATAAATAATCATTGTATATGGATATCCTTAAATTATTCTCCAATTACTATTACATGCACTAAATAACACTATTCTTAGATAACCTTACTTTTTTATCCCAGATATTAATCCTGTAACATCAATGGGTTTTTTTATGAATCCATTAAAATATTATCCTTTAGTACAACTGTATCATATAAGGTATATATCATCCGAGTAGCTATTCCTATGAATTATAAACCCAATGATATATGTTTTTATGTGACTCAAATATCTTAAATGGTGTCCAATATTTAGAAATATGTTTATTATATGAGAACATTATATTTCAAACAGACCATATTATGTGATTCCAAGCTTCGTATAAATTTTTTTCATAATTATATGAATGAAGAAATTAATATAAAAGATTTATTTTATATGGAATAATATTATTTTACACAATAATTTAAGATAATTTTCTACAAACCTCAATATTTTTTCAACCACTCATACTCAACTCAAGACATCATCCACATGTTTTCTTTTTCTTAATGAATCATATTTTAGGTACAACACTCCTTGGATAGTGTCTTGATATTCTCAACCACCTTGAAATCATGAATTATAATTCCTAAATCCCCCCATTAGATGAATTCATCGACAATACAAAGTATATTAATGATAAAATATACATGAAATCATTACTTTTATTTATAGATACGGAAAACTGACAAATCATTACATATAAATAACAATACAATGAATATTTTCCTTCAAATTCAAAATAATTGTTTCCTCTATGTCCATAATGTGAATGTATGGTAACAAAATAATCAATAATTATTTAATTTTAGAGTCTTATATATCATATTTTTCTAATAATCATTGAGGAATATTTATCCCCCAAAATTCTACTACACAAATTGACAACATTCCTTATAGAATAAAATACAATCCACGAAGGGGAACATAAAATATAAATCATGATAAATTACTTCCCAAAATGGTTTTCATCTTACCAACATTTTAACTCCATCCACTATAAATTGTGAAATTCTATTGGTTTATTATTAATATATTATTTAGGAATCTAGATATAAATAATTATAATTATCATAAAATGTTAAACAATTTGAAGTTTCTTAAATCTATTTTGACTATTTTTTCTCTAATATGATATTTCTAACCCCCATTAAAATGATTTGAGTATTTTTAGTCATGTATTTGTCTACCTATATATATATTTAATAGATTCTTAGTTATTCCAAGGTAGTTTTCCAGTAAAATTATGGTTTAATTTTTTATTGATCATATAAATAAATGAATATAATTATATAATTTAGTACAAACACATAAATATTCCAAGTCTCAATTCAGATATGAACTCCTCTGGTGTAATGGAGGTCATTTATATAATTTTTTAGTTTTTATAAACCTTAGAAGATGTTTGAATCATTGATAATTGAAAACTGTTTTCATTGAAAAGGATTACTTTGATATTTTATAATGTACACATTTATAAAATATTATATAATTGTAAGGGGTTTATTCAAATTATTATGTTTTATTAATATTTGAATTTAACTGATAAAAAATAATTTTGAGTATTTTTAAAATTATTTGGATATTTTAATTTTATTATTTAATTTCATAAGGATTTTATTTATTCCATGATGGGTTTTTATAGAATATAACATTTATAAAATGATACCCATATAAAGTAGGTAATAGTGTTTTTTTAGAAATACTACCAATGTTTTTTCAGACCACCTATTTGTGAACTATGACATAAATAATTCCCTTATTATTGAGATACATGTTTATTAGTGTTTACATTATATGGTGTTATCAACTTTTTTAAGGGCCTTAAATATGTAATTTTCTGTTTTGATGGTGAGGAATACTTATAAATTGTCTGTTAATTTTTATTATCTAGATAAACACATTGTATAAATTTTTATTTATTCATGATACATTGATATAATTTATTTTATCATTTATTAATTTTTTTATTGTTTCAAGTGGAGGATGTAATTTACGAGTATGTGAATGAATTTATTTTAGAGAATAGATATTTGTTATTAATTTAAGTTATTAATTAAAACCCTTTTCTATTATAAGGTAAAGGATAACCACATTTTATATATTTACCCCTCACCACAAGTAAAATAATTTTGCGATTAGGGGGAACATGCCTGAGGTTAGTGGTGATATTTGTCTGGATGTGTGATTTCCAAGTGGGGGATTTGAATTTTCTCAATCAAGGTTAGTGAAGATATATTTTTTGTGATTCATTTCAGAATCATCAAAATATAAAAGATTTAATGGTTCCGTTGAGTGACCATTTATAACAGGGTGATAAAAATTATATGAGGAATTTAATCTTAAATGTCATAATTAACCATTTATTTTATTATTATTATATTCTATAATGGATTTTATAAGGTTCTAGTTGGATGCACATAACATAATAAATGATTCCAGGATAATATTTCATTTTCATTTAGTCAGTATGTTATATTATTTTGGAGAAAAAATTAAAAGATTCCAATTTTATGTGTGTTTATAAATAGAATTAATTTGATAAAATATATTATATAATTCATTATTATTTGATTTATATTTGTTTACAAGTATAAAATTTATTAATAAAAATATATTTTATATTCATGTATATAGATTGTTCAATTAATTAATTTAATGTTTTTTAATACGTAATAAATTATTAATAATATAACAATATTTCTCTCATATTATAGAATATCCCAATCTTAATCATTGTTTTAATTATTTCCTATGTTTCCAATTATAAAGTTGTAAAAAAATTGTTTTTTTGGATTTTAAGGATATTTAAATCATGATTATAAATTTTGTCGGATTTTATGAAAACTTGGGAATTTGAAATAAATTGTTTATGTTTCCCTATACTATTTTGAAATTTAATAAACATAAACACTATTTAAATTATTCAGGATTCATTTCTGAGTGAATTTTTTTGATAACTAATTACTAAAATCATAATTCTGTATAGTTATAGATTCATTTGATTTTTAATTTTTGGGTGATTAATATAGGAAAATTTAGAACATATAATAATTTTTTGTTACTAAAATTATAGAATTTATTTATCTCAATCTCCTCTATTTTAAGTATTTTTTTCAAAAACATGTGTGAAAATTACGAATAATAATAATATTTAAAAAATTTCATGATAAATAGTCCTGTTAATTATTGTTTTATAGGAATAATTAAGAATATTTTATGTATTTTAATCACGTTTTTTATAATTAAATATGTTTTCTTCAAAAAATATTTATTTTGAGTATATTTTAATAAATTATCACAATAAATATATTTAGATAATATTTATAAATAAATAAACATTATATCCACTATTATATTTTGTATTTTATTTCCTAAAGTTTTGAATTATAAACTAGTAATTTTTTATGAATGGTCATTTTTTCTTGAAATATTCATTATTCTATAGATTTATGAGATTCTCATTCAACTGTTTTTTTTTCAAAATTTCTTATTAAAAACACATTGGATGTTTGGTGGTTTTGTATTTTTTTTATATATTGATCAAATGACACTTTATATGATGTTGGTAATTTTTTAATATTTTTTTAATGATTTTAATAATTCATCTAATTGGATTTGATTACAATAATAAATTCCTTTGGTTTTTTATCATCACAATAATAGTTCAATTATTTGGAAAATATTATTTTGATTAAATTTTGAAATGGTGTTTTCTATATATTCTAAATGGGTGATATAATTTTATGTATAGTACTCCCAGATTTTCCTGTGATGGTATCCCATTTTTGGCCATTTCACTTTACCTCATTGTCTCATAAAGTGAACCATATATCTTCTTCACCCTAGATAATTCATATGTAAATATCAAAGAAGTATATTAATGAGATATATTATCTATTAGGATTTGAAATGGTTCTTCATACTTGTTTTCTACCATATTAATCTTTTTTATTAGTATATTATATATGTCGGCTTCTGGTGAAGTTGGATGTTGATTCCGTGTTGTTTTATCTACTATCGATTTATGAAATGTTATTTTTTAATAAATAATATGTTTTTATTTATTTAAACATATTGTGATGATTTCATTAAGGCACTATGCGATACCATATACATAATTTTTTTGTTCCCACTTAAGTGAAGCTCTTTCTTTACCCTCCTCATGACATGGGTTTAACAACGCATGTGCTTGCTATAAAGGTGTAACAACATGACCATAATGTGTCACATAGTTACCCTAGTAACCAACTACCAAATTGAGATGTGGAGGGGTATGGGAATGATATATAAGTCCCTTGAAATTTATTAAAAATCTTAATGACATTTTTAGTAAAGGTTCATCTTTGGGAAGAAAACACTATGAGAGAAAAATTTTGAATGACTAATAGACAAAATCAGACAATATTGTGGTTGAAAAAAACTACTAAATTGGTCCTCAAAGGGTGTATCAGATCTGGGAATAGCCTCGGGTCCCTATGGTAGGTGCTGATTGTATATTTTTTGTCCAAACTAAATGGAGCTCATTCCCTAGGTTCCTTGTGACATGTGTTTAACTACCCTAATTATTGGCCATAGGTTTCCACAATGTGACATTATTTTTTCACACCATTGAACTTGATCCCCAGTCCCATATTACTGTGTGGAGGGGTTTGGGTATGATATTAAATCCATCCAGTCCTCTATTCCACCATGAGTCACTTTCCAGTTATGGGTGATCATTGAGTTGAAAATGACAAGAAGGAATGACTCTTAAGAACTAATATAATAATGATGAAAATAATATGGTAGAGGGAAATATTTTTTTTAATATATACATTTTATATGAATAATAATTTTACAATTACTAAGATACATGTAGTGGCCCATTTTATTTTAATTTTATTATTATTCACCCTTTTAAATTTAATTATAGATATAAAATTATGCCCAAGATTTTAATATATATTCATGAATTATGATGATCAATAATTCATGTTTAATTTTCAATAAATTTTCATCTAATACATTACGAAATTATCCCATGATATTTTTATTTTGAGTAAATATCAATATATGTCATGAAAATTCATCAAATATTGATTTTCCATAAAAGGAATAAATGATAATAGTATAGATATAGGGATAGAAAATATGTTTATTGGAGGAATAACATGGTTAATTGTCAAAGGCATATAAAATGTTAATTGTATAGAAATTGTTAGTAATTATAAAGACTACCCACTGATATCCATTCTTATAGTATATTCCATGTTGTAGGTGGTGGAAATGTCTTGTACCTCACCCATAACTCCTGTAATGGTAGCTAATTTTGACACTAATGACTATGTTATTGGTGATGTACACATGATGTACCATATGACTCATCTTACAAATGATGATAGAAGAGTAAGATTTTGGGAAAACAATGTGAAATATAGAAAAATTGGTAATTTAATGGGTACAAATTTTGTAATTATATACATTATATATAGTAAAATGTAAAATAAAATGGTCACATGAGTAGAAAATCCAAAAATAGGAGGAGAATCTAGATATATTGTTCAGTAATGACTTGTGTAGTTCGAATTTTATTTATTTTTTGTTTATTTTAAATTTTCTTTTATTATCATATTCAAACTCAGTTTAGTTTTAGATCAATAATAGTTAGGAGACACAGTAGTTCCCTAATCACATTCTATTGGATTCCCATGTCTATGAGAGGGAAAACAGTTATGTTATTTGGTTCTGTAATTATAATGTTTTTATTAAGTGAATTTTATTCATCTATTAACTTTGTTTCAATAATATATTACTGGATTCTCTTTATGACTTCTTAAATACCCTTTCCACATAAAATTATACACTATGATTGTTTAGGGTGAATATAACCAATAATTTACTAGCATAAAACAATATAACCATTTTATGTTCATGTGATACTTTTTCCAATTTAAATACATTAGTAACTATGTACATAAATATTATGTGTACAAGTATATTTTATTACTGGTCATATGCACCTAAAAATATTTTTGGTAATTATTTAATTATTTATTCATCCAAAGAAATGATAAATTCCTCGTCATTTATTACTTTTTAATTTCATATCCTTTATATATTTTTTATTTTAAATTTTACCGAGAAGGCTCGATCATGGGAATAAGACCCATAACCCCAAAATTTATTCAAAGAAAAGTAAAAGTTGCAACAAACAAATAGGGGGAAAATCTACAGTCCAACAGACCACGCCAACAAGAACAAACAGATCAAACATAAGATCACCATTTCACCATGCATTCACCAAAAACCAATAATCCAACTTCCAAAATAAAAATTACAAATAAAATTGAATTTAATTATACAAAACCATGTCTTTTTTTCATTGACCCTTACTTAAACTATCATCAACGTTATTTTTATTATTTTGAAAAATAGTTTATTTAATTTTCACACAATGTTTGGGTGTATAGAAAATATCTAAACATACCAATTTCTTATTTTTTAAGGGTGATATTCATTTACATGATAGTCCTATTATTAAAAATGAAATTTTTTGGAATTTATTTATTTTTTATATCATTCAATATTTCCATTAACTTGGTAATTTTATGTTACTTGAATGTAATGTGTTTATGAATGGACCTCTTACATGAAGGAAGTGAGCCTTACAATGAGACGAAATTCTTCAACATAATTTTAATATTGAGTGAATTCTCTAATTGATAAATAATAAAAATATGATTAAAAAATATCTAAATGAATTCCTATAGAAGCAACCAAAAATGTGATGGACTACATGGAAACTATGATATAACTTAAAATATTTAGTATTACTCAGTCTTCAATACATGATGACAATTTCTAAATGAATCCAATTATAACATTTCTAATTTTGAAATTTGTATAATTTTGGATTATAACTATGAAAGTAAAAATATGAAAACAAATCTTATTTATATGTTTTTGGAAATACATAATGTATTATAGATTTTTTTAGTTCAATGTATATATTTTTATTTCCCTAATATTTTAGAGACCAAGAAAAAAATTTTAAAAATATGATCCCAATTATCCGTATCCAATTGGGATTTGATAATTTAGATATACCATTTAAAATATTAATTTATTTCTAAAATAGAATAATTATTAATACAAAATTATAATTTTCAATAGAAAAATAATTGTATTATCCACGAGGAATTTGAAAATATTAATAAATATTTTATAAAATGTGTACACAATGGAATTAATCGTTAATTGCAGGTGATATTTTTTATCATTGATTTATAATGGGCTCAATGTTTTTCATTAGATGTAGTATTAAAAAGATTATCTATATCAATGAAACTTTACAAAATGTAAAATTTGATTAATTACATTCATTCAATTTGTTTTTAGTAGAACCACACGTGGGTACAAATAATGTAGTGTCCACAAAGATAATTCAAGCACATGTTGACAACATAATTTAACAGAATTTTAAAAAATATTGATTCAAGAAAAGATAAAACTCCCAGGATGATTAATGTAATTACATTAAACACCATTATGGAAGTAAATGTAGACATTTAATATGTGATTATACATGGAAAACTAATAATTGAAAATCAATTTTTTTATATGACATACTGATAAATTTGAAAACTCGTAAAAATAGAATTTAAAATATAAATATAAATATATATATAAGGGTTATTAGTGAGGGAAAAATTCTATGAACCCTTCAGAATGACAATTTTACCACCATTCTTGAATATTAAATGGTGTAAACCAAAAATAAAATTAAGTATTGTAACCAAAATAAGGAAGTTGTCAACAATAACAACCCCAGTTATTTTCCCTAGAATAAAACTAAACTAAAATATTATTATAATGTAAACAATTTCATGACTCGCTAGAGGATGAAATATATAATTTCATTTTTTAATTTAAACTATATAGTAAAAATCAGGAATATACTATAAGATCCTGATAATCACAATTTTAAAATTAAAAACATAAATAAAAATATGTTCTCTAGATATGATTCCAAAAAAAGAAGCCAAGCATTATAGCTAATGTGAAATATATAAATTCAAATCATAATAATAACATTGAAAATAATTAGTTTATTGATATGTGGATCATAATACATCCCATATTAAATGACAGTAGGAGGAGTATGTATTTGATGATCCACATTGAGTGATAGTATATGAACTAATTGGTGATATCAGTAGACAACAAATTCTATGACAATATCCTCATAACATATAGAAGAGTGAGTGACAGAAACAGAAGAATCTAAAACTCCATTACCCATTCGATATCAAGAAATAATTAAAATGGAGAAAATAAATAATATTATGATTAAAATAATAGATCATGGACTCCATAACATATCATTAACCATTATATTATTAAAAAATTGAATATAAGTTATGATATATTAGTGTTTGGGAAAATTTAATGAACTCTATATTATATTAGGAATTAGATATGGGATAAATAAAATGAACTAGATTGAAAATGGAAAACATTTTTATAAAAATATCATTTTTATTTTAGGATGATATGATCCATAACATGACATGATTTGAATTTTCATCCAACATATTAATCATTTATATGAATGTTTAAACGTTTATTGTTATTATTAATAATGTGTATTAATTGTCAATTGGTTGGGTAATTTTATATTTATCAAATGGAATAATCATTTTACGCGTACAATATTAGAAGAAATTTTTTTAACTAAAATCCTTATTGAATTATATAAACACTTTCTTAATGAAAGGTAGGAGATAAAATCAATAAAAAGGTATAATTTAATCATTAAAAACATCACAACTTTCTAAAATTTAAATTGTAAAATACACTATTTTTTATTAAAGATGTAATTCAATGATGAGACCATATAGGGACGAAACAATGACCCATTGGAAAAAGACATCCCAAGGAGTATTCGATCCAATGAGATGAGAAAATAACAAAAAGAATGGAAGCCAATGAAAAAAGATGATAAATATATTAAAGATACCATAATAATAAGTAATTTAAATATCAAAGATTCTTTATATAAGATGAACAAAAAACTGATATGTCAAGAGAATGATTTAAAATAATCCCTTCCCTGTTATAAAAACTAAGAATTTTCCCATAATATAAATAATTAATTTAAATATATAATAAACAATAATAGGTAGAATGTACTTAATTATGCAATAAGGATTCATGTTATTACTATAAATTATATATTTTTTGGTCGGAGTAGAGTATTGTCGGAGAGGGGTGAATTGAGTATCTATAAAAATTTATGTTCTGAATTGGTTCTTTGAAAATTTCCCCCAATTACAAAAATAATCAAAATTTGTTTTTAGTGAATTTATAAGAGACCATAATGTTAAATTAATTTTTAAAGAGATTGATTATTTATTTTCTATACTAACCTAATGATTATTATAACTTTTGAAACAAACCTACTAGTTCAAAACTCAAATAAACACTTGATAATGTAACAATAAAAGTTTATCATTATTTGAATGAAATTTATTATAAGTCTTAGTAAATGAAAATAATTATAGGAATAATTGAATTTAAAACAAGAGGTTTTGTCTCAACCCTAGACATAGTCCTCCCCACATTATGGTCACCTGCCACCCGAGAGTTTAAATTAATAAAGAATATTGATCTATACCCTGGACCGGGGATCACAATAGTACACAAGGCTGTTCAGGTCATACTTAACCTCTGCCACAGTTCTTTGTGGGAAAAACAACAGATTGGTCAAACACAACCTCTTCAACTGTTCTACGTGGAACACAAATTAATAAATAGAGTACGAGATTAAGGATATCATGTATCATACAATTGTGCATAGGATTTAGTGTTTGTGTAACAAAAAGATGCACACACTTCTCAAAAATGTAAATAAATAAACACAATAGGATTAAATAGGTAGAGTAAGTTTTAGAAGCCTATGTGTGTTATGTAGTGCAACTCTGGACTCATTTGATGTATTGTAATTTATTTTCAATTCCTATTCTAGATGTTGACACCAAAATAGAGTGTTGAAGACACTATGTTATGGAGTTTAGGAGTATGGGTTACTCGTCTTCTTATTCAACAGATGTTCAGGTCAACCCAGCAAGTTTAGCTCAATTTTATGATCTCACTGTATGACTTTTATTTTGTGTTACTTGGTTTGAGAAGTATGCTCGTGATTTGTAAGAGTTTTTCTCTTTTACGCACTTTATTTTTTCTTACTTCTACATCTTTGTATGTGGAATGATCAAGAAAGTGATTCTTTTATACTTCGAGACCCAATAGGCATAATGATATCCCAATGTGCATGCTCCTCTTACTGTCCTATGAATATCCAAAAAACGTCAATAAAAATTTTAAGAGACAATAATTTGTCTAAATATGACTTGTAGATATATAAATTTTAATCAATAAAATAAAATAGTTTTTATTACTATCGGTGCGTCATAAGTATCAGTGATTCAATAACATTGGTCTATCATCATCGATGGCTCACTGTATCGGTGTATCTTTTCCATTGGTATTAGTGACTATGGGAATCAATGACTCATTTTTACTATAGGTCTGTCTGGGAATCTACGATTCATCAATGATGACTCGTATTGAAATATTGGTGCATCACCCATCAGTGACTCACCCATCGGTAAGTCCTTTGAACAATAGGTGTGTCGTCAATAAGTGAATCTCTTGAATTATTGGTGCATTTCCCATTATTGAGACTCTTGAACTATCAGTGTGACTGATCATCGGTGACTTGTCTATCGGTGTATCATTTATTATATACATGTGTCCTTCATCAGTGTCCTCTTTGATCAGTGAGTCCCCATCTGTGATTTAATCATTTGTGACTCCTTTGATTCAATTGGTGTTAGTGACATTGAAAAAAATACAAAGTGCATGTCTTATACTTAATAATATCATATTAAGAGAAAATCATAATTACTTTTAAATAGACACTTGTAAATATTTTAAAACATTAATATCTATAATTAATTGACTTATTGACATTCATTATACCATGTGACATAATTAATTCATTTATAAATATTCATTTACATGACTAATATCACTTAAAACATAATTTTTGAATTATCATGATTTTAAAATTTCCAAGATTTTTTATTATTAGAAAAATATCTCACAAAGGGTCCTACAATCTCCCCCTTTTTGATAATCAAAAATCTGTAAATTAATGAGTAATGCATTACATTAAGGAATAAGAAATACTTGGCATATCATACCAACTGTGAGTGTGAATTCTCAATATAACCATAGTTTATTTCCTTTTAAGCTCCCCCTCAATTAATTTATTAGTGTATATATTGAAGATTCTTATGCTCCACCTTAGTTAGTTGTATAAGATTAGTCTTAGTGATTTATATTAGACTATGCAAATATATGTTTGTATATATATATTCTATGTTGATTAGATTCCATATTTCATATTATAGAGTGAGTCTCTCCCTTAAGTTAATAGTTTATTCCATCGATATATTTCTACCCCTTTGGGATTCACAAAAAGGTGAAAAGAAACATAATTGATAAATGAAGAGAACAAAAATAAAATTTTATAGAAAATGAATTCAATCATATATTTATAAAGGTAAAATAGAGTAAAAACACCAAAATACACTCATCAAAAATATGTGTACAGTTCCCTATCAATGCATAATCCACAACTTAGCCTTGAAATTTTGAGTATATTTCCCTCTGTCTAAAGGGTCAATAATTGGATTAGGTGGTGTTTTTTTAATGTAGGAAGGGATGATATAATGGTTACACCATGTAAGAAAAATCATGTAGGTACATTAGGTACAAGGATTTGTCTCTACTCTGACAGAACACCACTTTGAGGCTCCTCTCAAATGACTGGATTGATCTAGGATAATGCTTCTGACACTATCATTATAGCAGGAGTCATTGAAATAGGTCTGATGAATGAACATGAATGAACCACTATTTCATTAGACTGTACATTTAGATAAGTATACAAACTCTTAATAATATCATTGATTATTTTTCCTTATACATTATGGCCTTTTCCAAATCCTCCATGTTTTCCCTGAACTTGTCCAATATGGGTGTAATCTATTTAATTTATCTCACTTTATTTTTGAATTATTCTTTCAATGGTGTTATATTGAGGTTTTCATCCTAGTACTTTATGTTTTTACTCAACTCATTCATTGTGTAGATTTTATAAAAGTAATTATCCACCTTTTCCATTATTTCCTTTAGAGTAGCAGATGCTTAATTTTTACATTGACTCGCCATGTTATATATAAGGTCATTGTTCATGTAAACATTGTCAAGGGACAATGTATCATAGTAATTTTTCATATCCTCATCCTATTCTCTTATCATGGTCCTGAGGGACTCCATATCAGCTTCTGGCTTGGTATCTGTACAACTAGATGCACCAGAAATCATTTTCCCAAGATCCTCTTTCAACCATTTCAAATCAGTATTCTGATGATGGGTAACAATGTTTTTAAGAACCTCCATAACTCCACTATGTGTGGTTATGAAAACATTAGATGGGTATACTATTTCATTGCCATTTTCTCATCTTATTCTCTTATAATAGAAATATTTCTCACAACGGTTTTGGATTTAGTTATTTTTTTGGTATATATTTCCTGAATTACCATTCTTGTTATCCGAGTAACATTTTCCCCTGAAATACTTCCTGAAGTTTAAGATTCATTTTTTACTCCAATAGTGGATCTCATATATTCACATATAAAATATTTGAAATTTTTTTAGATCCGACTTGGGGAAATAATCACTAGGCCCTAAAGGCCCAACATACTCATCGCTGGTAGGCAGAGTGGGTGAAGTAGGAGTAGTCGATTTCACATCATCTTGTGAAGTTAGAGGAGCTACCATCTCTTCATCTGAATCATAATACTTCCCAAATATTATGTATCCAATATTTCTATTCAACGTAGTAGAAGAAGTCTTTTTTATAAGCCGTATAGTATCAATTCATATGCTTCTACCTTGAGGCATAGGTACAATATGAGCTTCTACTTCTTCTTGACCTCAACCCTAAAAATCATTTTATGGAACTGGTAAATTTTGAACATGAGCATCTTCTTCTTGACCTCTAGACACTCGAGGATCTCCCTCATTCTGAGGCACATGTGGAATCTAATATTCATCATGATCTTCATGAACTCCTACTATAATATCAGTATAATCCTGAATGATTCCTTGAGCATCATTTGGGTAGTCATGTCTGTCCCAATTGAAAAAATCTACATCATCATGTCCATCGTGATCAATAGTATCTTCTCCATTATGATCAACATCATTCTATCTTCCAACCTCATCATCTTATTTGAGCCAAAAAGCCTCACATAAATTGACTACATCTTGAACTTCATTCAGATATTCAATCATATGATCACCATTATCATCGTCAGAATCTTCCTAATACTCATCATAATCATACAAATCTATTAGTGGTTCAATAGAATGTAATTATTATGATGTACATTCATGTCCATATACCATTTTTTGTGGGGAATTTAGTGATATCTATGTTACTCGAAGCATCTATAGCATACCCCTATTCTCCTTTAAGCTTAGGCTCAGCTTGTTCTTCATCTGAACACACAACCGATTCACCATGTATAAGACATGGATCAACCTGATTCCTTGATCTGGTAAAAAGATAAAAATAATTATAATCCCCAAACAATTTCTCATCCTCAGATACCCACATTCTCTTCCATGTATTCGAAAATATTTTCATCCTTTTGTAGATTCCATTGAGTAAGAACAATCCACTACAGGTAGTAATCCCGTGATATTCATCTTCCACACATCCCAGCGTCTTCATCACTGCAGAAATCATCCATGTATAATTTAAACATGATGGTTTACTAGATGTTTTGATCATTTCAAGAATATGAACCATAAGGTACCTACAAAAATTCATTTTCACTTGATTATTCTTCAAACAAAACAAGAATCCATCCTGATACACATGAAAGAGAAATCTTCATTCCTTGGGAAGATTTGGTGTTGGATAAATTTGAATAGAATTTTGGCCTCACCATCTAATTCTGATGATAGAAACTTCCGTGACTAACGATTTTTAGTTAATTTAACCATTCCAATTTTATATGAAAATAAATCTATGGATGGTGGATAATTACCCTGGTAGTATAGAAATTTTCCCTCCCGTGACATTTTCAAGCATTCAACCCAATTTGTTGAGAAAAAATGAAATCTCCTTTACCTTTACAAAAGTCTTCATCTTAGCCTCCTAGGATCCATCAAAAAACACATCCAAGTAGGGATAAAATTTTTGAACTATCTTGGAATAGAAAGGTCTCTCATTGTCTGCAAAATAGCTAATCAACCCTTATGATTCCAAAACTCTTAACAAGAGAGGATTGATCGACAAAAACCATTTGATAGATACATTATTATTAAGAGTTACTTTATGGCTTCACAACTATGGATTCACTAAACTTGTGGAATTTTTTGAATTTCCGTTATAGTTCTTGATCGATGATGATTCACCTATTCTTTCCATAGTGTACTTTGTTCTCACTATTCTGAAGGTTCGGGTTCGAAGAAGGAAGTTGAAAGGTTGAAGATTCGAAGGATGTGAGGGTAGTGAAGGGTAGAAGGGTAGAGGAAGTGTTGATCAATTTAATATTATCATTTTGGAAGTTCATTCATAAAAATATAAAATACAATAATTTTAGAATGCAAAAGAACAAAAATTTAGTCATTTTAAATAAAATTTACAAACAATAAGATTCAAAAAACATATTTGTGCAGTTTCACTCTAATAGTATCTGTATCACCTAATCAGTTTCATCTGATTGGTTTCACATAATAAAAATTACCTGATCAGCTTCATTTGATTTGTTTCATTTTATTGGCTTCACTAGATAGGTTTCACACATTCGGTTTCACCTAAATTTGTTTGACAGGATCGTTGTCTCAGTGATCAATACCGAAGACAAATAGATTTTTCTAATAGGATAAGGTCATATAGTACTTATAGATTTATCATATGTATTTCATGTCTCATGTAGCTCATACTCTCAGAGATTAAGGGTTTGGTTAAAATTTCATCTTGTTGATGTTCAATAGCAATAAACTCAGGAGTTATATCACATTATTTATAGTGGACTCTCAAAAAGTGATGTCTAACATCAATTTGTTTTGTTCTACAATGAGAAATTGGATTTTTATAAATTTTAATAGATAATTTATTGTATTAATATATGGTTATATGTCTGAATTGAAATCCATAATATAATAATGTTTGTTTCATCTATGAAATTGGTTTGCAACCACTACCTACAACAATATACTCTGATTCAGCAGTTGATTATGCAGCCAAAATTTTCATTTTTACTACACAATGAAATTAGAGACATTCCTCAAACATGACTTGTTCCAGAGGTGCTCTTTCTCTCTAACATACACCCACCAAAGACAGTATTATAATAATTTACCATATAAAAAGGTTTTTTTCTTTGATAGAACAATCCTAAATTAGTTGTATATTTGAGGAATTTGAAAACACTTTTAACAAAAATAAAATGTGACTCATTGTGTTTTTCCTAAAACATTGCACACATAAACACATTAAACATAAATTTAGACCTACTAGATTTTAATTAAACAATACTGGAAATCATTCCTCTATAAGCAGTTTGATCTATAGATTTCTTGATTTCATCGACATCAAAATTACAAGTAGAACTCATAGGTGTTTCACAACTCTTAATGTCAAAAAATAAATATCTATTAAAAATATATTTAGATTATTTACTTTGATTTATAATAATAAATTATTTGATTTGAAATATTTTAAAACCAAAAAAATATTTGTGTTCACCCATCAAACTCATTTGAAACAAAAATTTCATCATTTTTTAAAAATAATTTCTTAGTGAATTTTTAGAAGATCCAAGAAGAACATCACCTACCTATATTTGAGATATTACATCATATTTTGAATTTATTTTTCTAAATAAAGTAGTATCAGTAACTCATTTTGTAAAAACTTTAGAAATAATAATGTTACATAACAAATCATTCAAATATTTTAGAGGTTTTTTCAAACCATATAATGAATTATATATTTTGAAAAACTGATTTGGAAAATGTGGATTTGTAAAACCTAGGGGTTGTTCAAAAAAATATTCAATTATATAACCATTTAATAATTCACTTTTTTCACCCATTTGATAATGTTTGAAATCCATGTGTAATGTATAGGAATGAAATATTATAATGGATTCAAGTATAGATACTGGTGTAAAGGTATCCTCGTAATCAATTCCCACTTATTGATTATAGCATTGTTCAACCAATATATCTTTGTTTCTAACTATATTTACATATTCATAAACGTTATTCCTAAACTCGCATTTAGTTCATATGGTCAAGGTATCATTTGGTATATCAAAAGGCATCCAATTTTTATTTTTTCTAACTGATTATGTTCTTCATGCCTTGAAATTACCCAAAATAAATCAATGATTGCATCATTGATATTTTTACGATGAAGTTGGGAAAATAATCCTTGATAGTCACCCTCATTTCTCAAGGAAGCTCTATTTTGTGTTCCCTTATCTAAATCTCAAACAACAAAATATATGGTATGGTTTTTATGAGTTCTAGTATGTCTAGTAAAAGTAGTGCTCATTATTTCATGTTGGTAACTTGGTTTTGGATCATTATGCCTAGAATTTGGAGAATTTCTAGAATTGGATTTTTTGATATATTTTTTTATTGTATAGTTAGAGGGTTTATCATTAATTTCCAAATTGGAAAAATCCTCTTTGAGTCTTTTTATTGAGATCATAGGCTCATGTTGATCTGTTTCATCGAACTTGACATGTAATGATTCCACCACACCGTTGGTTCTTTTATTAATGAATCTATAAGATTATATTGTTGTTTAATATTCAACGAATATTTATTCATCACGTTTAGAGGGAAATTTATCTAGATTATCATTATTTTTAATAATGTAACCCTTACATCCAAACACTTTAAAATAATTTACATTGGGTTTCGTATTATTCTAAAACTCATAAGGAGTTTTCTTAAGGATATTAATGATTAATAATCTATTTATTATATATCAAGATATATTAACAGATTCATCCCTTAAATAAATTGTAGGTCATATTCATTGAGAATAGTTCAAGAAATTTCATATAGGGTTTTATTTTTTCTTTCTACAACACCATTATATTGTGGTGTCCTAGGGGCATATAATTTATGACTATAGCCATTTTTTGAGAAAAATGATTCAATGTGTTTATTTTCAAACTCATTTCCATGGTCACTTCATTAGGATTTAATTTTATGTCATAATGATTTTCCATAGTTCTAGATTACATAGAAAAAATGAGAGAAATATTCACTCTTGTGAGCTAAAAAGTGGTCCAAATATACCTAGAGAAGTTATCAACAAGAACATAAACATTGTGCTTCCCATTGATTTTTTAAACTCATAATGTCCCAAAAGTTCAATGTAATCCAAATTGAGAGGTTGCGATGTAGAAACTTATTTTATTGTTTTGAAATAAATTTTATGTTTCATTTTTTTGACAATGAGTGCACAATCTATTATTTAGAAACTCTAATTTTGGAAGGTCCTTAATTAAAACATATCTTGTTTATTTTTTAAGGGAGTCTACTTTAAAATTTCATAGTCTTCTGTGCTAGAGCAAAGAAACATTTTGAAAGGTAGTTTGGTAGGAATCATTCTGTGATGCTAGTGTGTCTAAATTTATATGAGAAACATTTTAATTTTTAAGAGAAGTAAACAATAAGATATTTTTTGCATAAAAAAATGTAATTGATAATTTTTTAACTCAAAATTATATCCATCATGACATAGTTGAGATATTATAAGACAGTCATATTTTAATCCAAATATATAAAGTAATTTAGAAATTGAAATATTATAAGGGTTACCAATATAGCCTTATCCAATAATATTTCCTTTACCATTGTCACCAAATGTGACATGTCCTCCATAAATATTGATAATATTATTCATTACTGAGTAATATCCTGTAACAGGTCTTGAACAACCACTATCCATGTGACACATATTTTTGAAGGACTCTTTATGAAGTTTACCTACAAAATAATTCATCCAAAAAAATCATTTTGGTACACATATTTTTCTAGGTCCAAAAAAATTAGTAATAAATGATTTTTAAACACACAATTTCCTTATGGGTTTCCTATAAATAGATTGTAAAGTATTTCAAAAATAAAAATTATTTGGTCTAGACAAACATGATGCAGTAAAATATTTTTCAAAACTAGAACTTGTAATAAAATATTGATTTTTAGACAAAGAAATAGATTTTCCAGATTTAGATATAAAAAGTGTTTTCGATAAATTTATTTGTCCTAAATAATATCAGTTTCTAGTATTATATCTAGGATCTATATTCTTACCAATTAATTAAGTATGTTTTTTTCCCTTGGGTGAAATTTTCTATGTCCTTTTTTAATTGGTCATTATATAACATTAGGTCTCTATTTTCTATTTAGAGTTCTGAGTTTTTCTTTTTCTCAACAACATGTTCTGATTTTATATTTATAGAGGGTGAACATTGTTTCATTAATGATTTATTCTTATCTATAAATTCATAACAAGTTTCTTCTAGAATATTACAATACATATATACTTAATAATTTTACATATTTTCATATTCAAATTCATCTTTAAAATAATTGTCATTAGTTACATGCCAGATTAAGAGCACCATTGAGGTATTTTTCATAATAAACATGTTTTACATCTCATCATTATCATTCTAAGAAGAAGTGAATTCACTGGAGATTTCCTCGAATGCACTCTAGGTGGACTTCATTGCTTTCTTATATTCCCTATATTTATACTCATATTTACTTTTATACATTAATTTATTATAGTCAACTTTGACATGGCCAATCCTTTTTCATTCATAGAAAACTATTTATTATATCATTTCAGGTTTCTTCTAAAAATTTTTACAATTTAAATTGTTAACATATTTTCCAATATAGTTTGGATTCGTGATGAAATTTTTCTTTATGTAAAATTTTATGAATCTCTTGGACAGCTGGGCCATTTCATCTTCATTGTATAAATTTTATTCATCACCAGTAGTTCTCTCAATATCAACTTGAACTATCACTTTGACTTTTCTATAGAAACATGTAGTATTTAAGTCTATAAATATTCTCGTTGGCTCTTAATCCTCTTTATTAACATAATGTTCATCTTCATACATCATTAATTTTCAAATTGGTTCCTTCACTAAGATTTTATCAATATCACATGTTTTCTTATTGATATAGAAGTTCATATCAATAAATTATGTATGAATTTGGGAATCCTCATAATTTGATCTTTGGGAGAAACATATTTTCCTAAGGAAACCATGGTGTTCACAATTTCATTAAACCTGAGATACATGTAAGAAATAGATTCATCAAGATTCCTTATAAAATTACGATATTTATTATAAGTATTTAATTTCATCCCATTAACACTAGGTGTTCTGATAAAACACTATTTTGTTTAAAATTTTAGTGATAATAAATGATATAATTTCCTCACATTGTGTTAAATATGTTTATTTATAAAATATTTGGGATCTGATCATTTATTTGAAAATTTGGTGAAAATTCCATTTTTAGACTTTATAGTGCACTATAGTATTTTGATGATAATTTTTTTTATATTTATTATTTGAATTTTAAATTTTGTAACAGTGTTCCTATCTTCATTTTATACAACTTTAATTCAGGACACTAGAGCTAATAAGTGCATTTGGATGGATTAAATTGGCCATTAAGACAATGGTGGTCTGGACTCAGCAAAATGGACATGGGTTCTGTATTTGGGACATATCTTCATCATCCGGGATTGTATTGAGCCCAAATGTTGAGGAAAATTCTAGGAAATGATTTGGAAAAAATAATAATTTTGGAAGGCCGGTCAATTCACGCGTTTTGGAGGTAAATTAGGCGGTGCAATGTGGAATAAAATATTTGGCCGAGTTTTTCATTTCACACTTAAAAAGTTATGTAACCCTAGCCCTCACAAACTCTATTTAAATAGGGTTTTAACTCTTTGGGATGGCTATTAGAGGCTTTGGGAAGGTGTGGACTAAATGGTGTCTCTTGGGAGCCCCTCACAACTCTTGTAAGATGTAAGACTTTTTGAAAACCCCTCTTCCAAAAAGGCTCTCCTATCCCATCTCTTCTTTGTATTTATTTTATTTCATGTTTTTTTCTTGAATTTTTCATTAAATAATCTTATGTGTTATTCCCTTTTCATCTAATCTTAATCTTCTTAATTGGGTTGGAATCAAGAGTGGAGACAAGGTTGGGTTCTACCCTTTCAATCCTTTTCTTATGCAAAACGTCTCCACGATAACTACCCTACCCATGGAAGAGTAGTTATTTTTAGTAATCGATCGACCTCTATCATTCGTCATTTTATTATTTTGAATCATTGAGCTACTTTAATTCAATTAATATGATCCAATAATTGTGTTTTTAAATTGTAAGAAACTAAGAAAAAAATTGAACAATTAACACAAAACACGTGAGGTCGGGAATGGTGTAAATTGTGAGAGCACGATATTAATTGGTAATACCAGACCATATGGGATAAATTTGTAGAGTTAAAATATAATCCCTAAACAGAATTTATCCTGATTTGTAGAATGGATATGTGCTCTAATTAACCACTGACCATAAGCTAATCTTAGAACAAAAATCAAAGCACGGTGCTGTGATTGCGTGTTCTGAAGCTTTCCTAGGGTTTAAGTAATTTCGTCTTTGTGGTTAAGTTAACTATCGTAGGGTTAGAGGGATAACAAATTAGAGGATCATAATTAAGTTGATATTTATTTAAATGATAATGATTAATAAGTGAATGAAGAGGTAAAGTTATATCGATTAAGTATTTTAAAATATTTTCTAAAAATACATATTTTTGTTGTGTCATTTTAATCAAACTTCATTTCAAAACTAAAAACAAACAAAAAATTACAATCTTCTTCCAGTAAACATCTTCTAGATTCATAAACTATAACCAACCCCCATAATTTCAGGTAGCGTTTTTATTATCTTTTATTTTATTTTTAGAATACCTTTTAAAAGTGGTTTTAAATCTACTTCCTCCTTTGAGAGACGACCTTGATCAGCCACTCTGCTGCACCTAAGTACCCCAAAATCACTAATCATTTGAGGGTTCCCACGACAACTCTATTTCAAATTGGCACCGTTACCGGGGAGGCAAGAAATTTATTCAACCATTTAGAGGTATTTCATTTATTTTTCATTTTATTATTGTCTTCACCTCTCTCTTTCATCTTTACCCTTTCTCAAGTTTTCATTTTTTTTCATCCTCTTCTTTTCTTTTTGGACCATCAACTCGACTTCTCATTTTGATTTTACTATGGTCCACTCACATTCTTTTAATTTTTATTTGATTTATGACATGAACTAATCTCGATGATCTTTTAGATCTTGACCCTGAGATTGAACGTAGCCTTAGGGCTCGAATCAGACATTCTCAGTCTACAGGAAGTTTCAATATTCAACCAGTTGGTGAATTTCTCTTTTCTAAAAACATAGAAATTGGAAGAAATTCAATTTAAAATATAAAAGAAGAACCAATGGCTGGAAATAATGGAAATTAACATAATAGAACCATTTGAGAATTGGTTGCACCTGATATTAACTATCAACCAAATTGTATTGCATACCTGAATCTCGAATCAGACTTTGAGTTAAAATCTGGATTAATTCCCCTTCTTCCAAAGTTTCATGGATTATTTGGTGAGTTTCACAAAAAACACCTTAAGGAATTTAATGTGGTTTGTTGATCCTTAAAACCATGAAATGTTTATGAATATAAAATCAAAGTAATAGCGTTATCACTTGATGGAGCTGCAAAGGATTGGATGTACTATTTACAACCTGAAGATGTAACATGTTGGAACGATTTGAAACATCTTTTCTTGTAAAGATTTTTTCCAGCATCAAGGACCACTTCTATTCGTAAGGAGATCTCGGGGATCAAGAAAGCACAAGGGGAGTCAATGTTTGAGTACTGGGAGCGATTCAAGAAGTTTTGTGCAAGCTTCCCACATCACCAAATCAGTGAGAAACTACTCATCTAGTACTTATATGAAGGACTCAGACCTATGTAGAGAATCATGGTAGATGCGGAGGCTGGAGGAGCAGTGGTGGACAAGACACCAGTAGCTGCACACGCGTTGATTGAGAAGATGGACCAAAAATCCCAACCATTGGGCGATAGTGATACACCACATGTCATGGGAGTACATAAGGTAAGTCCTTCTTCTCATGAAAGACATTTGATTGATAACAAGTTGGAATAATTGACCACTATGGTGAGAAAAATTGCTTTTGCACAAAAGACATCTCTAGCCCCTCCTTCAAGGCCTTGTGGTATTTTCACTGAGACAAGCCACCCAACTGACTGTTTCCCACAACTCCAAGAAATAGAAGATTGTGCAGTAGTGTTCCATGGGAGACCATATCAGCAGCAACAACAACAACCACATCCCCAAAATAAGTTTGATCCAGCATACAACCAAGGGTGGAAAGATTAGTCAGACATGAGGTATGTCTCTGGAAAACAACAAAGGCCCCCTTTTCAACCAAACTTCCAGCAGCCTCCACCTTACCAACAGGGTTTCCAACAACCCCAAAGGATATTCAAAGCTCAAACATCAACGTGTCAACAACAAGGGAATCTCTAACACATGGTAGACTCTAACACTGATGATATTTTGAAACAAATTTTTCTTAATCAACAGAATGAGGTGAAGAGTCAAGGGTCGGAGCTGAGAGAGTTGAATACTCAAATGAGCCAGATTTCCACTGCCATCCTTGAACTTTTGAGTAATAATTATGTAAATCTACCTTCCCAACCCACTCCAAATCCAAAGGGGAATGTCAGTGCCATCACATTGAGAAGTGGGAAGAAAATTAATGATACATATGTACCTACAATTCCACCGGGATTCACCTCTACTCTAGAGAAGCCGCATTCTATACCAACTGATGAGAAATCCAAGGAGAAAGATAAAGGTAAGAAAAATATTGATGATTTTCCTCCTAAACCCCTTCCTTTTACAAACAGGGTTGTTTAAACCAAGAAGATGGTTTACGAAGCAATTCAAAAGGAGGTTTTGGACACATTCAAGCGTGTGGAGATCTACATTCCTCTAATTAAAGCCATTAAACCAATCCCAAGGTATGCCAAATTCTTAAAAAAACTCTGCACCAATCGAAGTGGGATCAAGGGAAATGAGAGGATCAACCTTAGAAGGAATATCTCAGAACACATTACACCAACTCTAGCAATGTCAACAAAGTGAAAGGATCCCGGGACATTCACCATTCCATGTACCATAGGGGAGTTGCACTTCTCTTATGCTATTTTTTATTTATGAGCTTCAATAAATGTGATTCCACACTTTGTATTCTCTTCCTTGAAGGTTGGTGAGTTGAAGCCAACAAGAGTAGTGATGCAGTTGGAAAATAGAGCTACAACATATTCAGCGGGAGTCCTTGAGGATGTACTTGTTCAGGTAAGAGACATAATCTTCCCAGCAGATTTCTACATTCTTAACATGGAGGAAGATCAGGTAATTTCCCCTGCTCCCATAATGTTAGGTAGACCCTTCCTCAAAACAGCAAAAACTATCATAAATGTCAATGAAGGTACAATTTCCATGGAGTTTGTATATGAAGTCGTGATATTTAATGTTATGGATTCTATGAAGTACCCCTTAGAGGATCACTCTGGATTTTTTATCTCCCATTTTGAAACACCAAATAAAAACTCCATGTAATTTGATTGTCCTATGCTTATGGATATTATGAGTATTGGTTCGAGTTTGATGTCTAAGATCACTTCCACACATGTTTTTGATACACAATCCTCTATTGAATTTTATTTTGATGCAGATTCATATTCTGATTTTGATCATGTTTACTCTGAATATGACATGGCTGTTGAGTATGCTGATGGATTTGATGCTTTATTCTCTGATTTTGATGATTTCTATTCTGATATTGATGCTCTTTGTGCACATATTTCAATTCCTTCAATGTCTCCATCCATACGACCCCCTCCTTCATTAGAACTCAAGCCATTGCCACCAAATCTGAAATACTCATACTTGTTGAGTGGTGAGATATTACCCATTATCATTGCTAAAAATATCCCTTTTGAACATGAATAAAATATTTTGAATATTTTGAGAGAGAACATCAGGGCGATTGGGTGGACCTTGGCTGACATATCAGGTTTTAGACCCTCCATTTTCATGCATAGGATTCTCTTGGAGGATGGGGCTAAACTGGCGAGACAACCACAATAGAGACTCAATCCCACACTCCTGGAAGTTTTTAAAAAAAGTTGAGAAATTACTCGAGGTAGGTATAATCTATCCCATTTCAGATTCTCAGGGGTTAAGTCCTATTCAGGTTGTGCTTAATAAAAGTGGTGTTACTGTTGTTAAAAATGAGAAAGATGAGTTAGTTCCAATTAAGGTGAAAAACAGTTGGCGTGTGTGTATTGATTATAGGAAACTAAATCATTCCACGCACAATGACCATTTCCCCCTCCAATTTATTGATCAGATGCTTGAGATACTAGCTGGGAAGACACACAATTGTTTCTTGGATGGATTTTCTGGATATTTTCAGGTTCCTATAGATCCAGAGTATCAGGAGAAGACTACATTCACCTGTCCCTTTGGCGCATTTGCCTATCGGAGGATGCCATTTGGACTTTGCAACGCCACAGGTACCATCCAGAGATGCATGGTGAGTATTTTTAATGATTTTATTGAGACCTTCATAGAGTTATTTTTGGATGATTTTATAGTTTATGGATCCTCATTTGATTAATGTCTCTCAAGTTTGGGTGATGTGTTGCATCGTTGTATTGATATGAATCTGGTCTTAAATTATGAAAAATGTCATTTCATGGTTGAAAAGGGAATTGTATTAGGTCATATAGTCTCACAAAATGGTATTGAAGTTGATAAATCTAAGGTAGACATTATTTCATCCCTTCCATATCCTACATGTGTGCATGATGTTCGATCATTCCTTGGACATGCTGGATTTTATCTACACTTCATCAGAGATTTTAGTAAGATTACTCTACCCTTATCTCGATTTCATCAAAAAGATATTAACTTCAATTTTGATGATTCGTGTAGGGAATCAATTGATGAGCTAAATAAGTGTCTTACCACTCCACCGATCATACATCCCCCATGGTGGGAGATTCCTTTTGAGCTTATGTGTGACGCCTCTAACATTGCTGTTGGAGCTGTCTTATCTCAGAGGGTGGAGGGATGTTCACATGGGATCGCCTATGTATCGAGGACACTGGATTCAGCCCAATCAAATTACACAACCACCGAAGAGGAGTTTCTTTCTATCATATTTGCTTTAGATAAATTCTGTTCATATTTATTGGGCTCAAAAGTAGTTTTTTTTCTGACCATGCAGCTTTGAGGTACCTCCTAAAGAAGCCAGATGCAAATCCATGACTTATCTATTGGATGACCCTTCTTCAAGAATATGATATTGAGATAAAGGACAAGAAGGGATTAGAGAATTTGGTGACAGACCACATGAGTATGCTTACTCACACACTAGAGGATGACACCTTGGACCAGGTAACACTTCGGACACTTTCCCCGATGAGCATATCTATACCATCTCAGGTACGCATCCTTGGTATGCTGATTTATATAATTACAATTTTTCCTTTGAAATCCCAGAAAATTTGATGAAGCATCAATTCCAAAAATTAAAATGTGAGTCTAGGTATTATGTGTGGGATGATCCTTACATCTGGTGCATGTGCAGTGACCAAGTCATTAGGAGGTGTGTTCCCGATCATGAGTTTGAGTCTGTTTTCAATTCCTATCATACACTTGCTTGTGGTGGACACTTTGGACCCCAATGGAAATCTAGGACGGTTTTGGAATATAATTATATTGGCCTAGCTTATTCCATGATTCCCATGTGTTTTGTAAGTCATGATCTTGTTGCCAACACACTGGGAATATTTCTAGGAGACATGAGATACCCCAACAACCCATACTATTCTGTGAGATTTTTGATTTATGGGGCATAAACTTTATTGGTCCTTTTTCTAGTTCATTTGTATTTTTGTATATTTTGGTTTCTGTTGATTATGTGAGTAAATGGGTGGAGGCCAAGGCCACCAGGACTGAAGATTCTCATGTTTTAGTGGATTTTGTAAAGACTCAAATTTTCTGCAGGTTTAGAGTACCAAAGGCCATCATTAGTGACCAAGGGACACACTTTTGCAATAAGAATTTTTCTTCCCTCTTTCGGAAGTATGGTGTGACACACAAAACATCAACACCATACCACCCCCAAACAAATGGCCAGGCTGAGGTTTCAAATCGTGAGCTGAAACAAATATTAGAGAAAACTGTGCAGCGAAATAGGAAGGATTGGAGAAAGCACTTGGATGATGCATTGTGGGCTTATAGGGCAGCATACAAGACACCCATTGGTATGTCCCCATTTAGGATTGTTTTTTGGAAAGCATGTCATCTCCCACTAGAAGTCGAACATCGGGCATATTGGGCTATAAAGAAATGCAACATGGATTTGGCAAAAGCTGGAATTCAAATGAAGTTGCAAATTCAAGATATTGAGGAGATTAGACTATCATCATATGAGAACTCAAGGCTCTACAAATAAAGTTAAAAAGAATCTCATGACAAAATGATCCTACAAAGGGAGTTTCATGTTGGAGAGAAAGTCCTTCTCTATAGTTCACGACTCAAGATGATGCCTGATAAGTTGTGTTCCAGATGGTTAGGTCCTTATATTGTGACTATTGTTTTTCTTTATGGGGTAGTGGAGATCACAAAAGAGGACACTGGAAGGAGCTTTACAGTCAATGGGAAACGTTTGAAGAGATACATTGAGGGACTTCCTACTGATGCAGTGGATTTTATCACACTACATGAGCCCATCATCACATGATCACACCAGGATGTTCCTAACCCTTTCACTTTTATATTATTTGTCCTGTTTAAAAATTCTGCATTTCATGTGCATTTATCATCTCATGGGTTCACATTGATGACAATTCAATATTTTAAGTGTGGGGGAGGGAACCTTATAGTTTAGTAATTTCAATTTTTTCCCTGATTTAAAAGAAATCAAGAAAAAAAATTGTGTGTTTTTTCAAATTTTTTGTGTTTATTTTTCAATACTCTTTGTGTTTTTGAAATTTTTGAGTTGAAATGATTCTCATCACAATTTTGAAATGCATATCGATGAGTGAAAAGTTTTATCCCTTGAAACTAAGCTTAAATGAATGCTAAAAATGACTTTGTTTCAAGTTCAAATATTTAGTAATTTCATGAAGAGTACACCGAATTTTGAATCCCATGCCACATGTCACTGTCTTTATATTTGAAATCACTTTCCTGTGAGGCTTCTGAACCATTATTTCCATATTCTTTACATTCACCTCACTTCTTTAGATAACCAAAACATCCTTGATTTAACCATAATTTGATTTATTTCTATCAAAACTTGAGGGTTTGAGATATTTATGGTTAAATGGTTAATGCATTTGTTTGGTATTAAAGCCCCTACTTCAAAGAATCCTTTTTTTATATTGGACTACCTTGAACATTAAATATTTTTAGCCTATAGAATCCATTCACAGCCTGTTAGGTTAGCCACATTACAAGCCAATTTTCCCTATCCAACCAACTCTTGAAGTGAAATTGCATAATCTAGTTGAGATTAAGTGCGGGGGAAGCTATGTTTTGTTGTGCTTCCACATTCTGTGATACTTTGGGTGGAAATTTAAATTCTTAAGAGATGTCTTTTCTGCTGAAGAAATTCATTATATTGAATGTTGTTCCTTTTCTAGAGCTTTCATGACAAGTGAAGTTGTTACTTTTCTATAGCTTCTAATTGAGGTGGAAAGATGTTCCTATCTAGAGATTTCAAGAAAATCATGTTTGAGAAGATTCTCATTTTTTATGCTAAAATGATGAATGGTGTAAACATTTCATGAATTTTCATGATGATAGAGCTGAATTGATACTATGGGTATTGAGGAGAAGACCATATTTAAGTTTAAATTAGATTAATGCAATTTTTATTCAAAAAGAGTGAAGCCCTCCTTATTCAGCCTCAGAATTTTTCACATCTAAATCGGACCAACCGAAAGCCATAGAACAACCCTAATAAGTCCTCATGAAAAAAAATGTACTTGACTCACATCGGGTGGAGATGTAGGAATTTATCAAGCCTATGGTGACCCTTGTATGAGTTTGGATGCGAAAGACATTGCAAAAAAAATTGATATTTGAGTGATGAGAGAAAATTCAAGTGAGGTATGTGTTTTGGGCATGGGAGGATAAATGAAGTGGAAATATATTGTATGATATTAATAGAGAACATGAAATATTTTTTTATGAGGAATGATATCTTTTTATTTTTGTGCATAATTAATGGATCCCAATGATATATGTTTTAAAATTGGTTTTGATTTGATATTGATGTTTACTTGACTTGAGGTTTTTCCCAGGATTGCAAAAGGGTAAGTGTGGGGGAGTTGATAAAAAAGTATTTTTTTGAATATTTTATTGATAATAAATGATATAATTTCCTCACATTGTGTTAAATATTTTTATTTATAAAATATATGGGATTTGATCATTCATTTGAAAATTTGGTGAAAATTCCAGTTTTACCCTTTATAGTGCACTGTAGTATTTCGAAGATAAATATTTTCTTATTTATTATTTGAATTTTATTGTTTGTAAAAGTGTTCCTAACATAAGTTTCTACATATTTCATTCTGGACACTAGAGCTAATAAGTGCATTGGGATGGTGTAAATGGGCCATTAAGACAATGGTGGGCTGGACTCGGCATAATGGACATGGGTTCTGTATTGGGGCCATATTGTCTTTATATGGGATTGTATTGATCCCAACCATTAAGGAAGTCTCGGGGATATGATTTTTAACAAATAATCCTTCTGGAAGGCTGGTCAATTCACGCGTTTTGGAGGGCAACTAGGCGGTGAAACATGGAACAAAATATTTGTCTGAGTTTTTCATTTCACACTTAAAAGGTTATGTAACCCTAGCCCTCACAAACGCCATTTAAAGGAGGTTTTAACTTTTTTGGAGGGCTGGTAGATGCTTTGGGAAGGTGTTTCCTAAATGGTGTCTCTTGGGAGCCCCTCACAACTCTTGGAAGAAGTAATCCTTTATGCAAACCTCTCTTCCAAAAAGGATCTCTTCTCCCACCTCTTCTTTGTATTTCTTTTATTTCATGTTTGTTTCTTGAATTTTTCTTCAAATAATCTTTTGTGTTCTTCGCTTTTATTATTATCTTAATCATATTAATTTTTTAGAATCAAAAGTGGAGACAAGATTGGGTTCTACCCTTTCAACCATTTTCTTTTGCAAAACGTCTCCACGATGACTGCAACACACATGAAAGAGTAGTTATTTTTAGTAATCGATCGACCTCTATCCTTCTTCATTTAATTATTTTGAATCATTGAGATACTGTAATTTAATTAATATGATCCATGAATTGTGTTTTTAAATTTTATGAAACTAATCAAGCAATTGAACAATTAACACAAAACACGTGAGGTCGAGAATTGTGTAAATTGTGAGAGCGCGATCTTAATCGGTAATACAAGAACATACGGGATAAATTTGTAGAGTTCAAATATAATCCCTAAAAACAATTCATCATAATTTTCAGAATGGATATGTGTTCTAATTATCCATTGACCATAAGCTATCTTTAGAACAACAATCAAAGCAGGGTGCTGCGATTGCGTGTTCTGAAGCTAGCCTAGTGTTTATGTAATTTCATCTTTGTGGTTATGTTTTCTCTCGTAGGGTTCGAGGTATAACAAATAAGGGGATCATAATTAAGTGTATATTTATTTAAATGATAATGATTAATAATTGAATGAATAGGTAGAGTTAGATCGATTACACCTTTTAAAATATTTTCTAAAAAACATCTTTGTGTTGTGCCATTTTAATCGAACATCATTTCAAAACTAAGAACAAAACAAAATTACAATCTTCTTCCGGAAAACTTATTCTAGATTCATAATCTATAACCAACCTCCATCCTTTCAGGTAGTGTTTTTATTCTCTTTTATTTTATTTTTATGATACCTTTAAAACAAAATTTAAATCTACTTCCTTTTTTGAGAGATGACCTTGGTCAGCCACTATACTCCACCTAAGTACCCCAAAATCACTAATAATTTGAGGTCACCCACAATAGCACAACCTGTTATGTTAGCCACATTACAAGCCAATTTTCCCTATCCAACCAACTCTTGAAGTCAAATTGCATAATCTAGTTGAGCTTAAGTGTGGGGGAAGTTTTGTTGTGTTGTGCTACCACATTCTCTGATACTTTGGGTGGAATATTTAATTCTTAAGAGATGTGTTTTCTGTGGAAGAAAGTCATTATATTGAAGGATGTGCCTTTTATGGAGCATTTCTGACAAGTGAAGTTGTGCCTTTTCTGGAGCTTCTAATTGAGGTGGAAGGTTGTTCCTATCTAGAGCTTTCAAGAAAATCATGTTTGAGAAGATTAACATTTTTGATGCTGAAAGGATGAATGGTGTAAACTTTTCATGAAATTTCATGATGATGGAGCTGAATTGATACTATAGGGATTGAGGATAAGGCCATATTTAAGTGAAAATTAGATTAATGCAATTTTTCTTCAAAAAGAGTCAAGCCCTCCGTATTCAACCTAAGAATTTTTCACATCTAAATCCGACCAACCGAAAGCCACAGAACAACCCTGAAAAGTCCTCATGATGAACATATTTACTTAACTCACATCGGGTGGAGATGTAGGAATTTATCAAGCCTATGGTGACCCTTGTATGAGTTTGGATGAGAAAGACATTTCAAAAAAATATTGATATTTTAGTGATGAGAGAAAATTCAAGCGAGGTAAGTGTTTTGTGAATGAGAGGATAAATGAAGTGGAAATATATTGAATGATATTAATAGAGAACTTGAAATAACGTTTTTTATGTGGAATGATATATTTTTATTCTTGGTGCGGAATTGATGTATCCCAATGATATATGTTTTAAAATTGGTTTTTTATTTGATATTGATGTTTACTTGACATGAGGTTTTTCCCCGGAGTGCAAAAGGCTAAGTGTGGGGGTGTTGATAAAACACTATTTTTTTGAATATTTTATTGATAATAAATGATATAATTTCCTCACATTTTGTTAAATATGTTTATTTATAAAATATTTGGGATTTGATAATTCATTTGAAAATTTGGTGAAAATTCTAGTTTTACCCTTTATAGTGCACTGTAGTATTTCGCAGATAAATATATTTATATTTATTATTTGAATTTGAAATTTTTAACAGTGTACTGAACATAATTTTATAAAAATTTCATTCAGGAAACTAGAGCAAATAAGTGCATTTGGATGGAGTAAATGGGCCATTAAGACAATGGTGGGATGGACTCGGCAGAATGGACATGGGTTTTGTATTTGGGCCATATCATCTTCATCCGGACTTGTATGGAGCCCAAAGCTTGTGGAAAGCTCGGGAACATGATTTTAAACAAATATTCCTTCTGGAAGGCCGGTAAATTCACGCGTTTTTGAGGTCAAATAGGTGGTGCAACTTGGAATAAAATATTTGGCCGAGTTTTTCATTTCACACATACAAAGTTATGTAACCCCAGCCCTCACAAACTCTATTTAAAAGGGGTTTTAACTCTTTGGGAGGGCTGGAAGAGGCTTTGGGAAGCTGTGTCCGAAAGGGTGTCTCTTGGGAGCCCCTCAAAACTCTTGGAAGAAGTAAGCCTTTTTGCAAACCTCTCTTCAAAAAAGGCTCTCCTCTCCCACCTCTTCTTTGTATTTCTTTTATTTCATGTTTGTTTCTTGAATTTTTCTTCAAATATTCTTCTGTGTTATTCCCTTTCCTTTTCTATTAATCTTCTTAATTGGGTTGGAATCAAAAGTGGAGAAAAGATTGGGTTATACTCTTTCAATCCATTGCTTATGGAAAACGTCTCCACGATGACTTCACCACCCAAGGAAGATTAGTTCTTTTTAGTAATCGATCGACCTCTATCCTTCTTCATTTAATTGTTTTGAATCATTGAGCTACTGTAATACACATAACATGATCCATGAATTTTATTTTTAAATTGTAAGAATCTAAGAAAACTATTGAACAATCAACACAAAACACGTAAGGTCGGAAATTGTGTAAATTGTGAGAGCGCGATCTTAATCAGTAATACAAGACCATACATGATAAATTTGTAGAGTTCATATATAATCCCTAAACACAATTCTTCCTCATTTCCAGAATAGATATGTTATCTAATTAACCACTGACATTAAGCTAACCTTAGAACAACAATCAAAGCATGGTGCTACGATTGCGTGTTCTGAAGCAAGCCTATGGTTTAATTAATTTCATCTTTGTGTTTAAGTTAACTCGCGTAGGGTTCGAGGGATAAAAATTAGGGGATCGTAATTAAGTGGATATTTATTTAAATGAAAATTATTAATAAGTGAAAGAATAGGTAGAGTTAGATCGATTACGCCTTTTAAAATATTTTCTAAAAAAACATCTTTTTTTTGTTGTCATTTTAATCGAACTTCATTTCAAAACTAAAAACAAAAAAATTTCAATCTTCTTCCAGAAAACTTCTTCTAGACTCATATACTATAACCAACCCCAATCCGTTCAGGTAGTGGTTTTATTATCTTTTATTTTATTTTTAGAATACCTTTAAAAAGTTGTTTTAAATCTACTTCCTCCTTTGAGAGACGACCTTGGTCAGCCACTCTGCTGCACTTAAGTACCCCAAAATCACTAATCATTTGAGGGTTCCCACGACAGCTCTATTTCATGTTCCCTCATGGGAAATAGATAATGTGTCCCAAATATCATGAGCATCACTACAGGTAAAAATGTGATTAAATTTTCATCATCCAATATGTTTCTATCAGTATTAGGGAGTGCATAATTACTTTCAATTTCTCCCCATATTTCAAATAGCGTTATTTCTAAATGTGTTTTCTTTTTAAGCATCCACTATGAAGAATTTTTTTTTTTAAAAATGTGGTATATTTGTATCATCTCCTCATAAAATATTATCCATAATATAAATTTTTAAAAAATTTCAAAGAGATAAAAATTTAATATTAACAAATATTTTATGATATATAAAATACAACAAGAATCATAGTAGAAAAATATTAAAAAATCATTGAAAATTGAAAAATTAAAAACCCCTATGATACAAAATGTTGGTCGGAGTAGAGTACTCAAGATTTGGTGAATTAAGTATCTATAAAAATTTCTGTTAAGAATTGGTTCTTGGAAAATTTCCCACAATTAAAAATATAATCCAATTCAATTTATAGTGAATGTATAAGAGTCCTGGATGTTAAATTGATTTATCAAGAGATTTATTAGCTCTCATCTATACTAACCTAAATATTAAAATGACTTTTGAAACTATCCTACTAGTTCAATTCTGTTATAAAAACTTTCTAAATTACTATTTTTGTTTAAATTTATTTGAATTAAATTTTTAACAAAACATAGTAAAAGAATATAACAATAGGCACAGCAGAATATAAAAAATATGCTCAGTATCTAGCCAATAATTTCTACTAACTTGATGATCATATGCCACCAAGCATTTCAAATTAATAAACATGTTTGATCCACACCGAGGATTGGGGTTCACAATAGTATACATATGTTGTCTAGGTCACACATGACCACTACCACAATTCTTCGTGGGAAAAATAATAAACCAATCACACATGACATCTTACACTATTCTAGATGGGATATAAAAGAAAAAATATAGTATGATATTGAGGATATCACGTGTCCTCTAGTTGTGAAGAGGATTCAGTGTGTGTGTGTAACAGAAAGATGCACACACTAATCATAAATTTATATAAATGAACAAAATAGATTGAAGGATGTAGATTAAGGTTTATAAGTATCTGTTTGTTATGAAGGGAGGCTTTGGAATCATTTGATGTTGTGGAATTGATGTTCAAGACATCTTCTTGAAGTTGACTCCAAAGAAGAGTGACAAAGCCTTTGTGTAATAGCTTCCATGAGAATTATATTTTCATCATCCTCTTGGTGATTATTAAAAAAATTATCTCACAAAGGTTCCAATAATATTAATATACTCACATAATTAAAAATTTCGGTATATGTATAAATATATATAAATATTATAAATATAAAACAAATAAATAAATAAGATATTATTTTTATGTGGGTGGATGAGTACTTCTTGGGAAACCAATCCATTTATAATTCAAATATCCCTTCTCTGTATTTGGTTAAACAGTAAATCAACTTCTCTATATTTTTTTATTATCATCCATTATTGTTATTTTTAATTAATAATTTTAATATCTAAATAAATAATAAGGAATATGTTTACATTTATTATTGGGAGTTTCAAAAAGAATTATCCATCAACTGTTAAATTATGTTACTAGAATGTATTTTAAATGGATAAATGTAATGTTATAATTTTTAAATTTATGTTTATTTTTAAATAAATATGAAAATAAATAAATACCATAGTAATTGTGTGGATGGATTTTAAATAGAGGGATGGGACTTTCATAAAAAACATACCATTAAGGATTTGAAACTCTTCCCAGTAACATGTGTCGAGGTCATAATTTTTATTTTATGTAAAATAAATAAATAATTATCTATTTTATTTAGTATTACTATTATGATAAGAAAAAAATAATAAAAATGTATAAAATTGACAATAGTTTTTGGATTCCTATATAGAAACTTATATATATTTTTTGATCAATTCCTTCCCAGTACATATAGTCGAATTTTTTTCATTTACATTTTAAAATACTATACATGTAATTAGATTATATATATTTTTATGTAAAATATTTATTTTTTAATAATGATAATAATTAAAAAACATATAATATTTACATACATGTAGTGTATGGGATTAAATTGTAAATCAACTCAATTTTATGTTACTCAATTTACAAACATACTTGTATTCAACTATAGACATTATCTCTCTTCTTATTTCATACCCACATTATCACCTTAAAATATCTATTCAACTTTTCATTTTTTTCAATCACAAAATCCCTAATATATCAATATCGGAATAAGGTTAATACCTATCACACAATTATTTTTAATATATTTAATAATTTTTATTTTTTATGTGTATATTTAAAATTTAATTTTGAACACATAAATAAATAAAAAACACTAAACAATCAGGTATTTTGTGATACATGTTTTTTATAAAATACATCCTTCATGTCCCTTGAACAAGATATATCAGTGTCATGTCATTGAAATTTTAAACAACATTATATTTTTTTTTCTAAGGCCTTAATTGTATATCAAAATTTCCAAATAATCGCTTGTGGAATACACATTCTAGCACATAGTACCACTGATTTACTTTATATTAAACATGAATTGACGAATAAATATTATGTATTGAAAACACTTGAAAACTATTATAAATTTAAATTCAATTACACTAGTCAAATGGAATGTTTTATTATATTCCATACATTTGAATAAAAATTCATCATAAATTTATTTTTATAATTCCTATATTTATTTATATACACGGTTGAGAAGGAAAAACATACAATAGGTAATATATACACATCCAAATCAATACCTAAGAATACTGCATCGTAGAAGATAATAGAATTCGTTTATGGAAAGAGACATTTGAAATATAATTCGGTAGGGAAATCTCAATGCTTGGTATTTATCAAAATATAGTCAGCATATTCCAAATATAATCAATATTCTACTTTTGTTCAATCAAAATTGGCTAGCACAACATATGGATAAAGAATTAAGAAACATCTTCTACACCCTTACCTGATATTTTTTGAATTTAGTTTACTATGTAGATGACTGAAAAAACATTAATATAATCCCATCCAGATGATTGAATGTGTTAGAAACAAAATTAATCATTATTTACTCATCTCAATAATATAATACTCTTATCTTTTTGGGATACTACTTTAAACTCGACTATTTTGATGCATACAACATCAACTCACATTTCATTGGATGTTAGAGAAACCTAAATTATATTTATTTTTCATCTAATATAAATATCATTTTGAAAGTCTGATATATCTAAATCAAATAAGTATTTATTTGTGGTCTAGTTGATGGACTATTTAATATTTTGTGTTTCTTATGAGAATAGAATTAACTATATTCATAAAGTTTCCCTTGATTTTACTTTATTAAAATCAATGAGGCAATGATTTATTGAATGATTATTTTTTATAATTTAAAATGTCCTCTATAAATGTTTTAAAAGGGGGTATTTTTTTCATTTAAGAAGTAGTAATCTAAAATTTCATCCGTAGTGAAGTGTTAAGTAATTAAATTAACATTGAATTTATGTTTTAAATGGATCATTTATATTGGAATTAGATTCTGTTTATTTTTACTTTGTTTTTAGTTTTTCTATATATGGATAAATATTAATGAAAATAATATATTATCCGTGTATACTATTTATAATCATACATTAAAATTAACTTGGAAAAACATGATTGGAAATAGAGGAATTTAAAAATAGATTCAACCATTAGATATGGATTACTCATTGACGAATTATAAATCAATGAGATGTTTAGGAGATTCAATTTTCTAATTATCATTTTTTATTTTTCCCCATTACCATCCAAATTATTATTCCCCTATCAATTGAAAAAAATATGGATTAGAATTCATTAATTAATTATATATCAAAATATACCAATGATGATACCATAATTACATTAATATGAGTTATTTATTTGCGTAATTCTCATAGATAATTTCAATTCATCATATAATTGCAATATAATTTAGTGGAAGAATGTTATAACTCATAATTAATGGAATATGCATATTAATTAAGTGTAATAAGATGAATATAATAACATAGTATTTTTATACAAGTGGATTTATATTTTCCAAGATTATCTATAAAGGTATTGTGATTGTAGTATTGATATTATTTGGAATAATACTTTACTTTCATTACATACTGATGATTTATAAAATTTGAACATATTTACAACACAAGTCATATTTAATTATTGATTAATGTAATTTAACATAAATATCATTATTCCAAATAATGAGGTTAATCTTCTGTAAAAAATTGTTATAAAATTACAAAATTTTCTTACAAGAATAATCCATGAACATTCGTGAATGACAGATATCATTTTGTGGCTTGATGAATGTGAAGTGGTAAGTAAGGGTCATTTAAAATATAATTAGATAAAGGGTTAGTCTATGAATCAGTCCTAAAATGTATTCATCTGATTAATGGTATACCATCAATGTGCACATCTAATAATCATGACAATATAGTTACTCGAATATGAAAGTTGTTATGGTGATATTTTATTGGTTAGGGGAACATAGGAAAAAGTATCTTAACAATAAAAGGTCAATTGGATATGGTTGAGTAATATAGGGTATTAAATAAATCAGCAATACATTCACACACTGATCCACAAGACTAACATGCACATAAGGGATCATGATATACAAACATAGCTATGAAAATATTTTTTGGGAATTATTTTTAATATCATTAAAAATGAACCTTATTTATAAAATTATAGAGATATTTGGAAAAATAATTTATCTAAAAATCATTAATGATGTATCATTATCTTTTTCTTACATTATCTCATACCTATGTCTAATAATTACTACAGTTGGTGTCATTGAAATCATGTGGTGATAAATTTTTGTTCTTTTTTGATAACATTAAATTTAATTTATCACAACATGTTAATTTAATATTTATATATTTAAAAATATAAAACAATATATTTTAATATTAACTATACATATATATTATAAATTATTTAAAATAATGAATTTCATTTAGTTGCTGAGGAGTATAATTTAGGGAACCAATTTACTATGAGTATATATATTACACAAAGGGGAATGTCAATTAAATAATTTGATAAGTATGAATTTTATTACAGTACATAAAAATATTATAAACATTAATTTAAAGTTATTAAATTATTAAGTATTTTACATATAATATTTTAATGATTTTAAAAGAACATATTTCTTCGTAATAAAATAATAAGTTTTATTTAATGACATTTCGTACATGCAATGAACATTATAAAAATTGCCAAATTAAATTGTATTTATAGAATTATTAAATGTAATAAGATGAATTGTCTTAAGATATGTGAATATATTAACTATAATGAGAATTATGTTAGTATATTAAGTATGTAAAAGTTATTTTTTAAAAATCCTTTTCTTAATTCTTTTTTAATTTAGAAATCTTGTGGTGTAGTATTAGTAATTTATATATTTATATTCCATTATAAAAAACAAATTTGTGATAATTAATAGGGTGAATTATTAAAAAAATCATTAAATATAACTAATGTGATCAATAAATAGAAAAGAATAAAGAATATAATAATTTTAATGAATATATTATCTTTCATTGAAAAAATTATGATTTTTAGCAGTTGAATTTTAATACATTGACCAATAAGGCATAATGATATATTGAAAAATAAAAATTGAGGTGGTGATTTCCATTAAAAATATATATAGATAAAATATGAGAATGATGCGGAATATTATTAAAATACCATGAACCACATAACATTATTATATTTATTGATATTATATATATACTAAACATATTATTATTATGATGTATTAAAATTGTAATCCAATAATTAGTATTAAATTTCCATTGGCTTTTGATGTTGTTAAGATGTGGATGTTCATATATAATATTATAATGAAATTATTGATTATTTAATATAATTATTATTGTGAAAGATAGTTGTATTATTTATTAGGTGAGGTATGATTTTTTTAATAATGTATTTGTATTTGTAATAAAGACTAGTCATTTGTGGATATCAAGGGAAACATTCAGATATTGAGAATATTATTATAAACATCCTTTAATATTTTTTAGGTGGGTAAAAATTAAATATAATTACGATGATCCTTCCATTTTTATGTGTCTAAGATTGGTCATAAAATATATATGAATTTGAACTTATTATAACCTATAGTATTATGTTTGAGTATATTGAAGATATATTTGATTTTTTAATATGAATATTAATCACTGACATGTGGTTTAAATAAATGATGATTCATATGGCTCTAGGTTAAAGTAGTCTATATTTTAATTTTTCACTCTATTATAAGTTTAGTTATAATAGTATTCCATCAACATGATTTAGTGTTGAATCTTATACTATTCATTATATGGAACTCCTATGATGATATATAATATAATATTATTTTTATTTTATTATTTTACTTAATTTATTATACTACTATGACCATGTAAGGATGAGGAGTTCCAATATATGTCAAGGGGGGTTTGTGATGATTATTGGGACAAATAGTATATTATAAGCATTACTTATATTTTTTTAAATAGAGGGATATATTTAAATACGATGGGTTATTGAGTCTTAGTACATTACTGTACAATAGGAGGTAATGGAATATATTTATTTATAGTAAGGTTGGATGTATGTGTTTGTTATAGCCTCTAATAAAAATAAGTTCACTCTAGAGCCCTCATTATTTTTTCATAATAAATAATGTATCAATATGTATATGTATATTAAAATAACTTTTTATTTGGAAATTATTATAATGGTTATATTTTTTGAGACTTTATATGTAATCATAATCAATGTACCCATTGGGGATGTTTTTTTTTCTGATGCATGATATTTCTGACATGTTATATATTGACATTGATTGGATACTTGTAGATTATGGGGTCGGATATGTAAATAGAATGACCATAATCAGTTAAATTTATGACCATTTATACACACTCATGAATTTTACACATATGTTTATGTAGATTTTTTTATATATTATGGGAATGATCTTCTAGGCCAGGGATTTATGAGAAATATAATAGCTGATAACATTGAGTAATTATTTGGATGTCCCCATTAATTATGTTAGTTTTAGTAATTATAAATTTTAACTTTTATTTAGCGGGTTTTATTAATATAAAAAAAATTATTTAATTTTTTATAATTTAGATATTTTTATATATGAGTATTTTATATTTTAATTTATATTATTCATTTATACTATGGTGGATAATATTTTTGTATTTAGTTACATGTTATATTACCTGTTAATTCCTCCCATAATTTTTTTAGATTCATTAACAATATAAATTCAACTCTCTGATAATAGAGGCCGGATTGGTGAGTTCACATACTATTATTTAAAGACATTAATGATTGGTATGATAATGATAGGTTAGAGTACAAATTTAAGTAAACATATTGATTAACTATGATGACATTGAATAATATTTACTATGGAACCATTATTTATTGGGTCCCAATAGATTAATTTCCAGTGTTTATGAGTAGAATATGTATTCCAAAGTATTAATGTTATTGATGAATAATGATTAATAAAACAAAGTATTAGGAAACCTTTACATTACAAGAGGGAATCATGCATTATATAGATTTATGTCATATTTCTATGATTCTATATTCGGTGTATTTATCTTGATAATGAAAATGGGGTGGGTGAACTATATTATCGAATGATATATCATTATAAAATATCTTCTTACCTGAGCTCAATATTTGGATAGTTATAAAAAAAATTATGGACCCTTTATTTTGAATGGAATGTTGTGTTGTATATCATATATTTTGACATTGAGCTAATATAATGGTAAATGATGGGTTTTTGTGACATAACACTCTTGTAATATTTGGGAGAATAATTTTGGAATATTGAGTAGACTAAGATAGCAGTATTACAATGTGGTGGATACTTATTTCTTGTAGATAGATAGATAATTTCTTTAATATTTAATATATTTATATCTTTTTTGTGTCTTTAGTAGATTTGGGATTTGTAAATATTACTTATGAAGTATTAAAAAAATTAATATACTTATATATCAATTTGAGTATTTGTATCACATAGTTTTCACTAATTTGATAACTCCTAGTTATCAATTTTCACATAATGAGTACATATGAATATGAAAGTGGATTATCCACACCTATTACCAATATAAACAAGTTCTAATCATAGTATTAGTAATTTAAAATAAATTTAAGATCATTTTTTGAATATGGTATGACGATATATGGTGAAATATATATAAATATATGTCTTTACATTAATGAAATGTATTTTAATAAAAAGAATTTATGTAATAAAATTTTATCATAGTGAATTCATAGACATAATTTTACGAAGGAGGAATAAATAGTTTATTTGTTCCCAATTTCTAGACTATGTGACACAGAAATGATATTCCAAGATTCTTGTCATTTATTATAAGATTTTCTACTAATTTGGGATTATATAGTTAATGGTAATGTACATTGATGATTCGTGTGGTATATGTTGGAATATTATCAATTTTTTATTATTATTTAATAGGAATATTGTTATAATGAATTGGAAATTGATACTGATTTCATTTCTTAATTTTTATGATACAAAATTGAGAGATCATAACATAATCATCTTACCGTATTGTGAATTAAAAAAATAGTAGTGATTATCACTGAAAAATATTAATGTTTTTTCAAAAATGGATATATCTATTGTTAAAGGTTCATTATATTAATTAAATTTTCCAACTAATATGTCCATGTCAATATTTTTTTGTAAAAAATTAGCAGTAATTTCTATAGAAAAAAATAATTATTCAGTTATATATATAAAAATAGAAATAATTAATATATCTCATTATTAACCTATTTGAAAATATATTCAAAAAAAAATATTTGAATATTTGTTATATAGTTATAATCATTTATTATTCAATTAATATTATTAATTGCAATATTAATATATATATCCTTATAATCAATATTGACAAATAATATTTATCCATAATATTTTCCTAAAATAAAATATCATTTTATTTTATTACCATATATCATGGTAAAATATAATATTATTAAGTAATATAATTATATATATTGTATTGATTATAATTATTTTTTTATAATTATATAACTACTTCATATATCCGAGAGAGCATATTTTATGATAAGAGTGGCATTTTTTAACATAAATGTACTTAATTTTACAATGTTTAACAATTATCACATCATGTTAATGAAACATAGTTTCATACCGACCCCATATTAAAAAAAGGGATCTATATACTAACCCTTACCCCTTTCACACACTCACAATACAAAATGAATTAAAAACACTATATGGAATCCCTTAAATCAAATTACTATGGAATGATATAGTACATGGCCAGTTGTTTCCCCTTATACCATGTAGAATTTTCTTTCAAAGAGCTAGAACATTATGTGAATGAGTTTTTTCTAAAAAAATGTGGTGTGCCATATAATTATTATGGTTGAAATATAGTAGTTTTCAATGAATTTTTAGTAGAGTTTTTTTCTAATATTAATAAATTTAAAATTTAAAATTTTTTTATATGAGAATAAAAATAATGGTAAAATTATTTGAAAATTAATATAATATGATAAAAAAATGTATAAATATTATGTAAGGTTTTTATTTTAACATAATAAGGTTATATTCCCTCATGAAAAGACTCTAAAAAATTTTTCCAATTATTTTTCATTCAATTTTTATTTCTTTTCATTCTCAGATTCCAGCCATTGTTTTTTAGAAGTATAATTTAAAGAAATGTTAGTAATATTATAACACCACTATTATAAAATCCTTCATCATCTGGAAATAAAGAAAATAAAGAAACCCCTACACCAACCTCCAATGGTCCTAAGGTGATGACAAGAACTGATGGTATAAAACATACATCAAGTCGCATTACCATCATAAAATAATTCATGGACCAAACATAATATGACTTCCTGGGATAAACAAATTCATTAATATAAAAAATAAATCATCAAACTATGCATGTCATGAGATAAAAATACATTTGAAAAATAAAATTTCTCCAAATGAAATATTATAGTAGAAATTTATTAACAAAACCAACACAAATATAGAAAGGCCCATATCACTCTCTGAAACCCTCACTGAAACTTGAAAATAGTTTATATATATGTATGGTGAACATAAAAAGTCTACTGAGTATGATCAAACCCAATGTCCCTTGAGTAGTAGTCAATATATTATTAAAATTCTCCATAGAATAAACAAAAGCAAAATTAGGAACCCACACAAGTCAACTACCCAATCCCAGCATCACCATGGATCACTCAGTAAAATACAATGAAAATGTAATAAACATAGTACAATGAGAATATAATTCAATTTTCCCCACAACAAATTCACCTACAAAAAGATAAAAAAAAATATTTTTCAACCATTTTAATAATATGTAATGTATTATGGTTCCATGAGCATGGATGATATCATCCTCAGGCCCGCCTTTTACTATGAATGATTCTCACCATGAATTAATGTAAGTACCACAACCATCCAAATCCATCATAGTTAGACATCACCACTATCTAATCCATTCTAACTAGGAATCCCCACCATTCAAACCATAGTAATAGGGGAACCCGTCTAAATAAGATATTAAAACTAGATATTTCCTCATACTAATACAGTGACCTAATACTTAACATCATATTATTTTATCATTGATAATATTGTTTTATAAAAAATACATATTGAGGTTTTTGAGGTTTAGTGATCACTAGAAAATTAGATATATAAATAAAACATTGTAAACATAAACACAGTGTATTAAATTGAAACTGCATATAGTGGTAATAATTCTCTATGTCCTCTAAAATTACATTTGATATCCTTGGTAAAATTAAATATAAGAAAAAGAGACAGAAACAATAGAATGAGAATAATCATTGAAATAAAACCTAACATCATAGTAAAGAGGCATAACATGATATCATTAAGTGAATTATTATACATATGGAAACATGGAATAATTATATAAAATCATAGAATAATGGAATCATAATATTGTGGAAAATTTTAAATCATTATATCTTCAAAAAATTTTAGGGCTAACCACCATGATAAATAAAGTATAGCCTAAATGGAACCATAACCAACTAATCAGGATAACCACTATCATAATAAAATTATGTTATCCTATCTACCCATTCACCATATTTCATATCTCAAGAGACATTATCACTCCACAATAAATTAATGGGATTCAAGTTACCTAACTATCAAATCATGAAATATGCATTCATATGCATGCAAGAAGAGAAAATAAACCATATTCAAATTAAAAATATTGATTTAATCTATAATAAATACGTGGGTTTCATAATGTTATTTTAAGACACACCCAAAGTCCAATATAGAAAATTTCTTATGAAAAAAATAAATCCCATTGGAATTTCATTTAGAGAAAAATATCATTGTACTTAGAGATACATTGAAATAAATTCATAAGAAAAAATATTAGTAAAAATAAAATGATACATATTAGTTAAATATTTTTGAAATGATAAAATCATATATAAATTAATCTTGGTTCTTTTAAAAATACATAATACTACTAAAAAGTGTTTTTATAATAAATTGTTTGGATTTTAGAGAATATTCATGATAAAAAGAACATTTTATGAAGATACACTTTACCTGATGTTAGGTAGAGATATGTTCCCCTAAATGAAGTTTACTAATAATAGAAATTTTTTAAGGGAGCTTAAAAATGTACATTGCCCAATAATTAAAGGAAATTTAAACATGTTATATATGTCATGTGAATATGTAAATTGAATATGGATGACATATGTGAGAATAATATCATGGTAAAGAGTGAAAATTAAGGAGAATGAGTAACCAAAATGCAACAATTGTGTTTCAAAGGATCCCATACCTCATAAGTGAAAAAACTATGAAATTTCAATTAATATCTTGAATAATTAAATTATATCCAGTTAATTTTTATCCAAAACATTATTTACATATATTAAATTTTCTAAGGTCCATTTTTTATTTTTATTAAGTAATTATTAATTTAATTTCATCTAATGTATTCTATTTTGTGTTTCTTAATTAATTTCATCGTATAAATATTTATTTTGTTAAACATGATCAAAGGTATTATAAAATAACATCATGATATCTTGATTTTTGTTAGTTTATTTCATTTATTATTCCATTTTTAAAGTGATTATAATGTTTTGAGTGTCATCATATAATATTTAAGTAATAAAAAGTTATTTTTAATTATATTTAAAGGGGTAAAATTTTCCATAACCATTTATTATTTTAATTTCTTATAAAATTTAATATATTGTCCTTCATGATAATAAATTTTGTGATTGATATCATATTATTTAAATAAATAAAATTGTTTAATATACTATTAGAAGTGGTTATAAAAAATTTAACACATCATTCTTGGAGGTGGATATAACAACATTTTATTTTTTGTTAATTTTTTTTTGAATGAAAGTATAATATATTTATTCCATTTGTAAAATAATAATAAAAATTTATATAAAATATGTTTTTTAAAACCTTTACGGATTAATGAGACTTTAGGACTGTATATCAAGAGAAAAACTTTTAAAACTGGGCTGAGATTATTACATTATGATAGGAATTTCAACCTTGTGAAACAACACAAGACTCGTTAGAATGATCTTTTGGAAATACAAATGATTAAAAATAGTAGGGAGAGTTTTTATGGGAGTCTAGCGTTGTGTTTAAGTGATTTTATTCTTTAAAGTGGGAATAAAATTAGGAGAAGGTGGTGTCCTTTTATTATTAAAGAAAAGTGAACTTTGGTCAAAACAAAATATTTCACAAGAAAATAACTCTATTTTAAAAAATACACCAAATTGAGAAAATAACAGTTTATGGAATGATTAAAGGTAGTTCTTCCACTCACATATTATTATCACACTCAATTGTAACATGTTTTAACTACATTAACTATGTTTAACAAATTTTACCATTATTTACCCTTATCGTGATAACTCCACTTTCACCACTTGAAAGTAATTTTATTAGAAAGAATAAAATTTTTCATTATTTAATAATATAAAAATTATAACATAAAATATTTTAGAAAAAAAGACCTCAATGATTTAGAGAATTTATATTTAGTATCCGCACATATAATAGGTAAAATTATTTTTTTGAAAAAGGTGATTTGTAAGCATAAAATTTCTCTTAAAGATTAGATTATCTATATTATGGAATGTATATAAATTAAAATTTTTACAATTAGTAAAATAAGGTTTAATTAATTTAAAATAATGTCTATAAAATATTTCCACCATGGTAAAATATTTTTAAATGAAACATATAGGTAATCCTTTATCCAATAACATTTCTGATATGTTTTATATTTGATTGTGTGGGATTCATATATCAAAATAGTGTTTTAAAATAGAAATTTTAACAATATAAAATATAATTTTTATTATAAAAATATTTTTAAAAATATTAGTGTAATATTTTTATAAATTTTATCGTATTAGTAAAATCAGTATTTTTCAATATTCACATAAAAATAATAATTTTTTATAAACCCAAAAATGTAAATCCCTTTATCTTTTCCACATGGTGAATCCAGAAATTCATTTTAAATATTTTCTATTTAAATTTTATATATCATAATAATATTATTAGATATAAATTTATAAAATGAGTAAAATGAATTTTTAGGAAATTCATTTCTAATAAAGAAATATATCTCTATTATTACTATAAAAGAAGATATATTTTTATTCAAAATTTAATATTATTAAAATATCATGTTCCTAATTAATGATAAGTTTTTTTTATTATAATCTATAATATATTATATTACACACATATATTTTTATAACAGAAATCTCTATTTATAAATTTAGGGTCACTACATTCTTCCTCGATTAAGAAAATTAAATATATAAATTTCAATCCATACATCATGGTGAATATGTGTAAGGGTATGTTTATTTGATTTTATAAATAGTATCTCATATTTTCTCTTCAATCTTATAATGTCTCCAACATACTTTTATAATATGAGTATTCCTATTCATTAGAAAATTTTATCAATATTTAATGATCTTAATCAGATTATCCTCCTAAGAGAGATCATTCTACAACGGTACGACCTCCAGATTTAGTAAAAGTGAGTTATTTGGTATATAATTAAAAAAAGTGATATGTGTAATAAATCTTGTTCCATGAAAAAATTTTTTGGGATCTCTAGTCAATATACCAAAAATAAAATGAAAAAAAGAATCTAAAAATGGAAAATGTACTTGTGACATAACATCAAATTATTCCCAAAACACGTAAATATATTCTAAGGAGATATAAAATGACATAATTTATAATGAACATGTTACTCCAAGTCAATTTTATGGTTACCAGTATTACTATTCTATTGCACATGAGCTATTTCGATGCGTTGCTGATGTGTCTTCACAATTACTTCTATTTCTTCAACCATCAATATTCATTGTAAAATTGGTTTACTATCTTCATCCCAACTTGTTAGGGTTTGAAATCTATTCCTATAGAGTTATTTATAGGGACATATTTTAATTATTTAATGGGAACTATTATTTTACTAGAACTCAACTAATAGAAGTTGTTTTTCACATGATCCCCTGAAACCCACTAAGAAAGCTCTCAATATATATATATAAGTACATGTATGGTTATTTTATATTGTTCATCGGTCTAGGGATGATACTCTATATTGATGTTTACCTATATATATTGAATATATTGAAGACTCTTCTAAAATATAGAGGGATAACATATATATCAATTAGATAAAATCGATCATGATGATCTATGATTCTTTGAAAATTATCTAATTTATATCATTTCAAATTTATCGACATATGATTTACTATTTGGGTTCATAAAACAATAATATTTATTTAATTCATTAGATTTCTATATAGAGATATTATCACCCATCAAATAATCACGAATCCATTCCAATTTATTCCACATGATCATATTAATATTAATATTAACATTAAAAATGAAAAAGAAAACATGTTCATTGTTATTTTTTCACACCCTATCTTTTTTAAATTCATTATTTTATATTTTATGGATATGGGTTGACTCCCAGTTTAATTGTTTTTAATTTTTATTAAAAAAAGGTGTGTTTGCATCTGGAGCACTCGAAGGGTATGATTTGTAAACTACACAGCTTCGTCTGAGGGATCGTGCAATCTTCCCATCTTTAAAATATAAATAATAATTTAATAAATAATTAAATGGGATTTAAAATAAAAATAAGAAAAAGTAAAATATTAAAAAAAGTGATGATAATATTATTAATTATAATATTATCATCATTAAAATTATAAATTGTATTATTAAAATTATTTTTATTATTATTAGGATTAAAAATGAAATGAAATTTTTTGATCATTATGATATTATTATTATTATTATTACTAAGAATATAATTAATTAAAACAATTTTAATCGATGAGATTATGTGGTGAAATTCATGCCGGTGCCCAAGCACCACATAGTTAGCAGACCATGTGGTTAGCCGAAGTACCTATATGACAACGTCTTGAGTGGAAAGAAGCTACTGCACGGTTCATTCATGGTCGCATGAGTCATTTAAGGACCACTCAGTTACTCAAAATCGAAATTAAATAGCATAAAAGGGAATGAAATGAGGCAATCACATTAAAATGAAATGAAGAAAATTATTTAATAGTAATAATAATGTTGTTATTGTTGTATATAATAAAATTAATATTATCATATTTGTTTTTGTTTTTTTATTATTAAAATTATAATTATTATAATCATTATCATTAATGTTTTTTATATTTACATCCTTAAAATATGTACTAAATATATTTTTTTATCATATTTTTGATTTTATTATTATAAATAAAAATTTTATAATAAAAATTTTTATTGCTATTATTATTATTAATTTATTTAAATTTATTTGGTCAGATATAGTTTTTAATTTTGATTTCTAATTCCTATCTCTCCCTACCAACTCCTCACACAGCCCTCATGTTGCACACAAGCAGTCCACACCACTATTCCACTTTATACAGACAAGCTCCAGTGGTCGATCCCCACTTACGATGACCTTGCCTCCTGCTAGGAAACACCAAGCGTGACCCATGACCTCCCTCCCTTACCGACCGACTCCCCATATCATGCGGCCAATGCCCAATCCACCTAACACATTCTTTGCACACAACCCTAGCCAGATGATCTCTCTAGAGGGTTCCCCATCCAGCACAAGCACATTATAATTTGGATACCCCTGGCCACGTTCAACCACTCATTGTCACACCATCCTCCAGCTGAGCATCCCACCACCAGCCTCCCCCTTCAGTAACTTTTCACCCACCTTTCATCTTGAGGTTCCTCAACACTATGGATATAATTGATAGGGTCTATTCCTAAGATATTTCCTTCAATCATAATTCTTTGATAGAGATTTAACTTCCTTGGGGTGAGAATTATGTATGTTTGAGGGTTTTCACCAATTACAGGCCTTCATTTTTCATTTCGTGATGGTTTGAGGTAAACCCCCATTGCATATTTCCATCAAATTTAAGATTATGATGATTTTTTTCACACTCTTATATTGATATTTATTCACATATTATTGATACAGTAATTATACCATTTCAAATTAGTTGATTTTCCCTTATTTTGAAAATTGTTTTGAATGGTGGGGTAGGATTTTTCATGTAATGTGTTTTGTGAAATGGCCTAGTAAGATCTTCAAAGTGATTAATGATCTATAAGGGAATGGTTTGTTTTTTTAAAAAAATAATGGTGATGATCGATATTGAGATTATATTTATATATGTGTTTCGCACAATTAGTTATTGAGGATATTCCCCCTTTAGCACATATAAATATGTTTTAACTTGAAAGGTGTGTTTGGTGCTAGAAATTATTTGTATGTTATATTTTTAAAATGAATCATTTCATAAACATTTGGTAATGCCCATAAGAAAATATGATTTGGTCTCAGTGAAAATCCATCTAAGAGGGATCTTTTTCCAAGTTAGTTGATAATTTCATGTGAGTTTCCTAAACATGGGACTCCACCCATTTTATTCTACTTTAAGATAGAGGATACACTATGAGGAGGCCATGGTGGTGCGTGTTTTGGAATCGTGTGGTTATATATATGTGGGAGTTGTTGCTTGCATTTTTTGGAACTCCCCCTTATGAACATATAATTTGAACCTATCATAAGAATGAGGATTTTAGAGAATGTTTTCTTCACTAATACAAGATATTATACAAGATAGTGTCCCATAAAAGGTGGTTGTTCTGTTTATTGTTATGGGATTAGGCCCCTCAACTATTCTAGGTAGGGAGTCAGTCAGGCGTTAGGGAGTTGTAATGTCATTGAGTAGGTAATGACTTCTGCATGAGTCACATGTATAATATTTTCTTGTTCTACCCCATTATACTAGGAATTACCTTGTTTATCGGACCCTGGTATTGTTAACCATTTCCCTCATTCTATGACTGAATCATTTTTTTTTGGTTTTGGGTGTTCTTTGGGAAAATGGTTGTAGTGTGGTTATGAAGAAAAGTTTTTAGGAAAAATTATGTAAATAAAAAATTTCTATTCGTTATTTCCCTTTATAATGAAAAATGAATGTTTCTAATTTTATTTCATTTCATTATTTTTACCTTTTTAAGACATCATAACCTCTATGATGGGAATTTATTTAAAATATCGGGGAAATAGATTGTGTTTTGTTTTGAAATCATGTTCATGGAAATAAATATGTCAATATATTGTATTTAAAATCACCAAATAAATGATCCTTTATTTAATGGTTATGCTTTGGAGAAATAATTAGTCAAGGCAACCTACTAAATTTTAATACACATTCCTATAGTGTTTTATGGTTTTTATTTAATCTTATAGGATCCATATTTTGTTGGATTGCCTCAGGTGGTGTTTTGTGTTGGTATTGAGAGTGGCACAAAGGTGCTATTTGTTGTTTGGTTTAATTAATATGTTCTGATCAGTATATTGGAATACATTATTTATGGATAGAACTAGAAAACATAGTACTTGAAATGGGGAAGAGTTCGATTATTATTGGTGATTTCAACTCAGTGCTTTGGCCTAAGGATAAGACATGGAACAGTTTCAACATTCTTGCTGCTAATGATTTCTCTTCGTGCATTGACACTTGTAATTTGATTGAGGTTCCAATCATGGGAGATGATTTCACTTATAGAAGATACAATATAAATGGAATTCAGGATAGTAAAATTGAAATTTTATTTTGTCATATGGATGAGGGAAGTCAGAATTTTTCCCTATCTCGTATCAATCTTCCAATAGTACATTCTGATCACAATTCTCACTTAGTTGATTTGTGTCCTGATAGGGTAAGATCATTTCCCTTGACTTTTACGTTTCATAATTTCGGGTTATCTATCATAGGTTGTAAGAAGCTAGTTATTGAAGCATGGGAGACTACTTTTATAGGAATTCATTTCTACATTATGATTATGAAACTTAAGGTTGTGACATATAAGCTTAAATCTTGAAGTAAAAAGTCTTTCTTAGGCCTTAATCTGGATATTCAAAGTGCGGAGGCTAATCTCTTGCCGTGTCAAAGACTTAGTGAGGGTCAATATGTGATCTCTTGGGTTGAGCTCCTTGCACTTTCAATATTTAATTAGCTTCTGATATTAAAGGAAAAACTCATTCAGACACAATTTAATGTCAATTGGTTGAAAGACGGTGATAGAAATACAATATTTTTCCATTTCTTTCATAGAGAAAAGAAGGTGAAAAGTGGCATGAACTCCCTCATGGTGGATGGAGTTCTTTTTATCAAAACATAATGATATTTATGGTTTTGTTTTCAAGTACATTGAAAATCTCTACATGGATTCAGATACTGACCATACTCATAAAATGTTTGGAAATATTACTTCTACGATTTCAGCATCTAAGAATGACATAATCACATGTATCCCCACTGAGGAGGAAGTTATGAAAGCAATATTTTTAATGAATGCTGACAGTGTGGATTTAACACCCAGAAAGTCTATGAGAACTGTATTTTTTTATGTCTTATGTTATACGCAACATCAAAGTAATATTTCACTACAGACAACACTAGTATGTCTTGCTTTACACGCAATCGTGACCTTCCATGATAGCGTGTGTTGTAAGCAATACTGAGATTCACTAAACAATGATATGGTATTAAAATATTATATAAAAAAGCTGTTATAAATAGTAATACCCACTTTTTGAATTTTTTTTAAAAATTTATCTTTCAAAATGGACTTCATTATTGGATTCAGAATATCGAAATAATACTAGGGAGAAATTTTAGAATTTTCTGAGAAATTACAATTTTTGATGAATAGTGAAAACACTGAGTTGTTGGTTAAAACAGACTTTTTTTAAATAATCATTTATTTTATTAAAATTTATTTTAGTTCAAAATAGATAAATAATAATTATATAAGTTCATGTAATTCATTGGAGTCATTTTATAATAATTTTAGATATATAAAATGTTATTGAACTTTTCATCGTCTTTTACCCACCTCTTAGGAGCATTTGAAATTGTACATAAAACATACTTTTACCACTTCTATGAGTTGAATTTAGAAAATCTAATAGACATAGTAAATATCAAGGAGTAAAATGTGGTTCAATAAGAAAAAAATAATTTTTTATGAATAGTAACTTTTTTACTTCTATTTACCACAGTTAAAAGTAAATATGGCAATTAAGGGTAAAAATGATATTATTATTACTCTAACACATGTACTAATTCTATTAGATATGTGTAATTTGACCAGAAACCTCCTTAAGAATAAAATATTACCCTTTAGGTCCACATGAATTAGATGAGGACACTTATTATTATTTTATTTAAAAAAAAGTTAAAAGAGTTAAAAACAATGTTTAATAACAAAAAAATTTAATATAGGGTTATACATAAGATAAATTTGACTATAAATATATATTAGAAATATAAAAAAAATTCCTACATAATAGTAGTTTATTTATAATTTTTAGACATTAAATAAGTAAATTTATTTATGACACAATGATTATGGAGTAATTACCATATTAATGAAATATTAACATAATTGATGTTATAAATACCCAAATAAATGTAATTTGAGACTTTGTATGAATTACACTAATTTTATTGGTTAATATGACATGTTTTTATTTATTTAAATAACATTATTTGAACTAATCATGTTGTTATGATTTTCACATAAATCAATTACCAAATAGTTTCAAAATTGACATAAAATAGTTTTTAAAAAAAATATTATATTATTAATTGTTATACTAGTCCTAAAAATCTAATATTTGGCCAACTGAATAACTAATATTATATATATTAATAATTATCCACTTGGTGTTATTTTGTCTTGTTATAGTAAGATTATTAACCATATAGTGTAAGAAAACAAGTAGATATGATAAAATTTAAATTATTTATCTTAGAGTTAAATCTAAATGATAAGGTTAAAATAGTAACATAAACATGTATTAAACCTATAGGTTGATAGTATTTTGACCCATCCCCACTTTAGCTTCTAAATAAATCAATTTGGAGCTATTATAAACCGAATATGACTTTATGATAAAATAATATTTTACATTTTTTCTCAGGTTCCCCTCTCCTCCCTTATAAAAGGGAACCTCCTCCCTCTCCTCCTCACACAATTTTGAGCCTTAAATATCAAACAAACTCTGCCTATTTCCCTTATAAACATCCCTGGAAACATTCTAGAGGTCTTGGTAATCCTAAAAGACCAAATTTAGTGCCCCAAAATGAGGTTTCAAAGAGTAATGTCGAAGAAGAGGTAATATCTGTTACTGATTATTTGAAATTTATTTCTTCTTCTAATTTCTTTTATTTATTTGTTTCATTATGATGTAATAACATAACTGTCACTCATATACTGATATTTAATTATGAATATGATACAACCCTATTTAACCTTCTATCTATCCTACGGAAAATGAAATCACCATGTGTCCGTACGTATGGAATACCATCTCCATGTCGTGGTGTAATCTGTTTTCCACCACCATCTTACTTGGATGGGTATATTGGTGTAAATAATAAATATATATAATTAATTTATATTTATATTGATTCTATAATAGTATACATAAACTTTAATACAATTCCACGATCATGGGAACGATATCATTGATCGTGCGTACATACGGCCTACCGTCTCCATGATGTGATGTGGCTCGTTCTACATGATCATAATTAAATAATGATTATATAAATGGATTGAATGAATAAATATGATATATATTACAATAATACCATTATTTAAATAAGGTATCTATAACCAAAAAATAATAATAATAATTTATTTGACAAAACATGCTTCAGAACATAAAGCAATGAACACCCGAAAAACAAGTAGCAATGAAATATTACTAATAAGAAGACAAGAATATGTCCATATATGATATCATAAAAATGAATATGATTCTAAAATAAGTCAATGACGTTATTTAAATCATTATATAGGAGGTTTGGATACATACGAATAAAATTAGACCTAAGGTAAGGGATAATTATTCAAACATCATTCTTATCCGAGATTTTTTATTAGTAAGTATTTACTAGGTTTATGTTTATCATCCATGTCCATATGATCTAAAAATGTTTTCCTAAAATGTTTACATTTCATCCATGTATGTTTGATGTCATTTTTTACCTTTTTTTTACTTTTACCACATTTTATGTAATGAATCTCTCTTTTTTTACCATACAAGGTACTTGTTGACTTTTCCGACTAAAGTTCGAGGAGAATATTTTTTAACGTATATGGAATGAATGGATTCTTATGGTTTTATAATTACATATTTCCATGACGATTCATGTGCATGATTTTATGATTATTTTCAAAAAAATAATTTATTTTAAAATTGCATGTCATTTTGAGAAAAGAAAATGATTTTGAAGAAGAAATGAAATTTTCTTCATGAATTCAATTCATGTGTTTTGTCAAAACTATTTTATATATAAAATTAAAATATTTCATATTTTTATGTTTCAAGTATAATAACTTTATGATTTACATGATTTCACTTTTCTTATGATGAAATGATATCCATTTTTTATATGGATTATATTATGATGGGATGATGCTTATGAAACCCATTTTTATTCTTTAGGTTATAATGAATGATTTATGTTTATGTTGTGGCACAAGTAAGAATTATTTAATTATGAGATTGGTGGGACCTATATCTACCTCTAATGAACTGGGTAATGATTTATATCTGATGAGATAGACATGGAGGGAACGGAATGTTAATTCGGTTCAGTGATACATGACTGGAACGAGGAGTGAACTCAGTTCAGTAATTGACATTGTCTGCTATGATGGTCTTGGCAATGAGCCGTGACTAATAAGAAATGATTTTCTATGATTATGGGTGTATTCCACAATATTTCATGTTTTATGTTATGATTATTATGATTTCATTTCACTACTATGATTTTCCCATGTTATGATATTATGATCTCTTTTGCAGCATAAGATTTTCAAAATGTTATGTTATTATGAATAGTATATGATTGATATTTCTTTTTTTACCCTTAGTGAGAATTTGAGCTCACCCTTTTGTATGTTTTCTTTTCCCCAGGTCAGGAAGATGGGTATTAAGTAAGATATGCCAAAAGGGACTCTAGATATGATAAAATAAATAGGAGACAATGTAGATGATTTATGAATCCGTTGTTTATGTTTTGTAGTTTCTAATGTCACTATACCTATATGGTCCTATCATGGTTTTGTTATATGTTGTAATAATTATGCATCAATTCTGTAGTAATAACCATGTATGTAAAGTAAGGGTTTTTTTAGTTGGTATCAGAGGAATGGTATAGTCAACCTTTGGAAAATAGGATGTGAAATCCTTAGTAAGAACTCTAAGGATATGTCTAAACATAGAAAAAAATAATGGAGTTTTATAAATGGACATGAAAAACCAATGATATGACCTAAAGTGTGAAATTTTATTCTTGATTTTGTGGTTTTACTTTTATGATTATTGTTTCTCACATTATGCTTTTTGGTTTTAGTCAATGGCTGGAACCCGAAGGAACCCTGTTAATGGTGAATGCGATGAGCAATGCAATGATTGTCCCCCTGAGCAACCAAATGTTATGGGAGCTGGAATGAAAAATATAGTATCCATGCTCACTCAACTTTCTCAAGTTATGAATCATGGTAGACTTCCAAATGAGAAAAGGAATGAGAAACATTATGTTGTATCCTTCATGAGGTAGCGTCCACCTTTATTCAGTGGGTATTCTTATCTATTAGTGGCTGAAAAATGGATCAGTACCATGGAAAAGATATTTTCATTTTTATAATCTTTTGAACATGATAAATTCATCTTAGCAGTATATCATTTGTAAGGTGAAGCTGATCAATTGTGGAATCTTATTAAGAATACGATTCAAAGGGTTGAAATTGAGTCCATGGAATGGGACGAGTTCAAGAACTTATTTTTCAATAAGTTCATCCCTCGTATTCTTAGAACAGAGATGGAGAAGTAGTTTATTGAACTGAAGCAAAAGGATGATGAATATTTTGGTAACTATGATGAAAATTTTACATGACTTGCAAGGTATGCTTCTTGAATTATTATCCAATTTGAGAGTAAAATCGATCAATTCTTTAGTGGCATAAAACCAAGTCTTTGAAGGGTGTTATCCCTAAGGGACATCAATAGCTATTAGGAAATTGTTTGATGTGATCTCAAGTTTGATATGGATATTAGAGTAACCCATAAATCATATGGAGTTGATAAGAAGAGGAAAATGGAATTCAAAGGAAAATCTAAAGACCACACTGAAAAGAAGATGAGTTTTCCCTTATGCTCAAAGTGTGGAAAGAAACATGGAGGGAATTATCTTAAATGGACAAGTAAATGTTTTAAGTGTGGAAAATAATTTCATAGGGTATTTGAATGTTAAAATAATGGGATGAAAATGTCTAATGATACGAAAAAGAAAGTGATACATAGAATGCACCTCATACACTTCAATGATTCATGTGCAAGGAAATAGGGAATTATGCCAATCAATGCCCTAATCCAAGGGTTGTTGAAGATGATCGACGTCATCAAACTCTTAATGCCAAAGACAAATGAAATTTACCTACAATTTTTATCAGCGATGTGGAGTATGATAATGAAGTAGTGAACGATATACTTACCATCCAATATAAAGTAGAAAAAGGTTTTTTTTTATTTTAGATCCACCCACTCTTTTGTTTCTGAAGAATTTTCTATTGGTATCACCATATTACCTCAGTAGTTAGATATTGAGTTACCTGTGACAACCCCTATTGGCACAATAGTCTCATCAAAAAGTTTTCATTTCTTCTCTGATTGAAGTTTGTGGGAATGTGCTTCCATTAAATCTTGTGATCCTTCCTACAGGGGAATTTGATGCGATATTTGGCATGGATTGGCATTCTATATACAGAGCTCATATCAATTTCCAAAGAAGGGAAATAACATTTAATATTCCCAATCAATCTACTATCATATATTGATGCAAGGATGAATATAACCTTCAAGTGGAATTTTCATTCATATTATGGGTCTTCATTCAAATAAATGAAATTTATTTATCTCAAATGGTTGGAGAGATGCTCAAGATTACGAATATTCCAATTTTATGGTAGTATAATTATGTCTTTCTAGAAGAATTTATAGGCCTTCCACCAAATCATGAAGTTGAGTTTTCAATATAACTCATATCGGGTGCTATACCTATTTCAAATACACCATATAGAATGGCCCCAATTGAGTTGCAGGAACTAAAGAAGCAACTCCAAGACAATCTTGATAGATGATTCATACGCCCTAGTGCATCACCTTGGGGATCAGTTGTTCTATTTATTTTGATGAAAGACGGATCAATTAGACTTTTCATAGATTATCAAGAACATAACAAGATCACTATAAAGAACAAATATCCTCTTCCACACATTGATGACTTATTTGACTAACTACGTAGATCTCAATACTTTTCCCAGATTGATCTTCATTCAGGGTATCATCAATTAAGGGTCAAAAAGGAGGATATACCAAAGACGACATTCCGTACAAGGTATGGACACTATGAATTTATAGTGATGCCATTTCGTCTTACTAATGAACCAGCTATGTTCACGGATCTAATAAATAGAATTTTTAGAAACTATCTTGATCATTTTGTGGTAGACTTTATAGAAAATATTATTGTCTATTCAAAAATCATCGAAGATCATGAAGATCACTTGAAAATGTTTCTAATGAACCTAAAAATGGAGAATCTTTATTCCAAATTTACCATGTGTGAATTTTGGATTCAAAAAGTTTTATTTTTCGGTCACATAATCTCAATAGTGGGGTTATCTGTGGATCCAGCAAAAATAGAGGTTGTCGGAAGATGATCGAGAAAAACAATAGTAACTGAGATCCGAAGTTCTCATGGTCTGCCTGGATATTATCGATGTTTTGTGAAATATTTTTCAAGATTATCTAATCCACTCACTAGTTTGACTCGAAAAGGAGTTAAGTTCGTTTCGATGGAGGAGTGTGAAGAGAATTTCAAAGAGTTAAAACAAAGGTTAACCAGTGCACCTTTTCTCACACTGCTGTGTAGTGGAGAAAGGATAGTGATCTACAGTGATGCATCAAAAAAAGGATTGGGGTGTGATCTCTTCCAAAATGATATGGTGATAGCTTATGCCTCATGAAAGTTGAAAATCCATGAGCAATATTACCCAACTCATGATTTGGAGTAAGCCACGGTAATCTTTGCATTAAAAATATGGAGGCATTATCTTTATGGGGAAATGTGTCATATTTATACTGATCATAAAAGATTAAAGTATATTTTCACACAACAGGAGCTGAATATGTACCAAATAAGATGGTTGGAGTTGATTAAGGACTACGACTTCTCAATTCATTATCACCCTGGGAAAGCAAACAAGGTGGAAGATGCATTAAGCCGACAATACCATGATAGCTTATCCATGATCAGGATCACAAAAGATCAAATATTTATGGATTTACAAAGGATGGATCTTGAAATTATAATCAAATAAGAAAAATATAATATTTCTCAAATGAATGTTCAACCATCTATACATGTGATGATTAAAGAGGCATAAAAAGAAGATGTAGAGTTGAAAAAGGAGGTGAGAATTGTTCCTGAATTCAACCTTTATTGTGATGAGGTAATAAAGATCAGAAATCAGGTTTGTGTTCCTACCATACTTATAACGACCCATACTTTACATACATTGTTAATACTTCGAAATTGAAGCACACTTATTACAACATATGACAAAACCACAAAGGACCGTATAGGTATAGTGTCTTTAGAAACTGGGAAACATAAACAACTGGTTCATAAATCTTCTACAGTGTCTCCCATTTATTTCATCATATCTAGGGTCCCTTTTAGCATATTCTACTTAATATCCATCTTCCTGACCTGGGGAAAAGAAAACATAAAAGGGTGAGCTCAAATGCTCAGCAAGGGCAAATAAAGGAGATAAAAATCATATCATATCTTTTTGAAAATCAAAACCTGCAAAAGAGATCATAATATCTTAACATGGAATAAATCATAGAAGTGAAAATGAGATCCCCATAATCATAACATAAAACTTGAAACTTTGTGGCATGCACACATAATCATGGAAAATCATTTCTTGTTAGTCATGACTCATTGCCAAGACTATCTTAGTGGACAAAGTCCCTCTCTGAACCGAGTTCACTCCTCGTTTCAGTCCTGTATCACTGAACCAAAATAACCTTCCGTTCCAGCCATGTCTATCTCATGAGATATAAAGTCTTTACCCAAAGCATTGGAGGGAGATATAGTTCCCACCCATCTTATAATGAATCCTTTCTTATGTGTGCCACATAAATCATAAATCATACATCATCGCATAACACATGTAATAAAAATGGGATTCTTGAAACATCATGACATCATAAGACAAATCATATAAGGTAAATGACTTCATAAAAATAATTCACTTACAACATAATCAAATCGATGTAATAATAGGGGTAAAAATAGAACCCTTTATTATCATAGATGGAAAATAATTTTGATAAAACACTTGAACTCCATTCTTGAGGAAAATATCCTTTCTTCTTCAAAAACATTTTTCCTTTCATAGCATGTCATACGACTTTAAAATAAAAGAAGTTGATTAAAAATAAACTTGAAAACTTGTAAAGGAAGCTTCTTGTAAATAATGTTTTAATAATCAATTCATGCCGTATAAGTTAAGAAAAACATTCTTCGTACTTTTGTCGGAAAAGTCAAAAAGTACCTCGTACGGAAAAACGACAAAAGATTCCTTTCATATTCTTTACTAAAAACTCACCTAAGGGTAAAATTGGATTTAAACTATTGCAAGTGGATGGAAACAATATTACATATTGAGGGAACATGGATGTGGATGATAAAATACACCCCATTAAATACTTACGAATAAACAATCTCGGATAAAAATGAGATTGTGATATTTCCCTTACCTTAGGTCCGATTTGCTTTGTTCATGTCTGAAGCTCCTGTATAATGGTTTAAATAATGTTATTGACTTATTCCAGAATCATACATATTGATATGATATCATATATGGTCATATTATTAGCTTCTTGTTAGTAATATTTCATTGTTACTTGTTACTCGGGTCTTTATAACTTTTTGTTCTTATGCGTGTTTTGTCGAATAAATTCTTATTCTTATCTTTAGGATATAGATAATTCATTTCCAGAATGGTATTAGTGTAGTATATACCATATTCATTCATTCAATTCATTTATATAATCATTATGAAATGAAGATCATGTAGAACGAGTCGCATCACATCGTGGAGACGGTATTCCGTACGTACGCACGAGTGATGATATCATTCCTATGATCGTGGAATTATATTGGAGTATATATATATTATTTCAGTATCAATATTACTTCATAATAATAATATATAGTTACTCATTACACCATTATACCCATCCTTGTAAGGTGATGGTGGAAAATAGATTACACCACGGCGTGGAGACGGTATTCCGTACGTACGCACGCGCGGTGATTTCATTTTTCCGTAGGATGGATAGAAGGTGAATTAGGGTTGTTTCATATTTATAATAACATATCAGTATGTATGTAATACTGATGTTATTACTTTATCATGAAACAACTAAAGAAGAAGAAGAAGTTGAAGAAGAAAGAAATTGAAAAGATCGGTAATGGATATTACCTCTTCTTTGGAACGCCTCTTTGAATCCTCCACTTAAAGAAACTATGATTGGTCTTTGGAGAAGACCAGGACCTCTAGGATTATTCTAGGGAAGTGGAGAGGAGAAAATGGCAGGGTTTGGACGATCTTGAGTGCTCAAATTGGTGTGAGGAGGAGGGGGAGGAGGTGCCCTTTTATAAGGGAGGAGAGGGGCACCTTAGAAATATCTCAAAATATTATTTTATATTAAAGTCAAAATTGGGTTATAATGGTTCCAAAGGGTCTTATTTCGAAGATAAAGTGGGGATGGGTAGAAATCCTATCAACCAATAGGATTTAGACAAGTTTAGGGTATTATTTTAACCTTATCAATTAGATTTAACTCTAAGTTAATTAATTTAACTTTTACCGTGTCTTTTTGTTTTCTTTCACTATATGGTTAATAAACTTACTATAACATGCCAAACGAACCCCAAATTGTTTATTATTAATATTTATATCCTTATCTAAGTCATTTGGCCGAACCTTAGATTTTTAGGAAAAAAATAACAATTAATAATATAATATTTTATTTAAAAACTATTTTGTGTCAATTTTGACAAAATTTGATATATGATTTTTGTGAAAGTCATAACAGAATTATATGTTCGAACCAAGTTGATTAAATCAACATTAATATATCATAGTAACCTAGAAAATTAGTGGAATTCTTAAAAAGTCTTAAATTACATTTATTTTGGTATTTATATTATCAATTTTGTCAATATTTCATTAATAAGATAATTACTGCATCATCTTTGTGTCATAAATAAATTAAATTATTTGATGTCTAAAAATTACAAATAAAATACCATCATGTAGGAAATCTTTTTATATTTCTAATGAATATTTACAATCGAATTTATCTTATGTATAACTCCATATTAAAAATGATTTACTTATTAAACTTTGATTTTAACTATTTTAACCCTTCTTTAAATAAATTAATAATAAATGTCCTAATCTAATCCAAGTGGGCCTAAATGGTCATATTTTATTCCTAAGTTTGTTTTTGGTCGAATTACACTTGTCCAATAGAATTAGGACATGTGTTAGGGTAATATTGATATCATATTTACCCTTAGTTACCCTATTTACTATTAACCGCGGTAAAAATCGTAAAAAGTTACTATTCACCAAAAAATTATTTTTATCTCATTGAACCACATTTTACTTACTGATATCAACCGTGTCTGTCGGATTTTCGAAATTCCATTCACAGAAGCGGTAAAATTAAGTTTTATGCAAAATTCAGTTTTTAACCTACCACTTAGTGGTTTCACTATTCATCAAAAATTGAATGTTTTCAAAAAAATACCAAAATTTCACCCTAGGCTAATTTCGATATTCTGAGTCCAAAAATGAAGTCCATTTTCAAAAATAAAATTTATAAAATTTCAAAAAGTGGTTATTACTATTCATAACGGCTAGTTTTAATAGCATATTGTTGTTTAGTGAAACTCGGTATTGCGTATGACGCAAGCTATCGAGGAAAGTCGTGATTGCGTGTAAAGCAAGCCAAGCAAGTGTTGTGTAGAAAAAAGATTCCTTTGATGATTTATATAACATAAAAGTCTCGGGTGTTACATTCTACCCCCCTTAAAAAGAATTTCGCCCTCGAAATTCGTCACTTTGTAACAAACAGATGAGGATACTTCTCCTTCATCATATCCTCAAGCTCCCATGTAGCTTCTTCAAGTTGGTGGTTCCTCCATAAAACTTTCACCAAGCGAGTGGTCTTGTTTCGTAGGACTTTTTCACTACGATCCAGAATCTCTATCGGCTGTTCTTCATAAGAAAGATCATGCTCCAGCGGTACAACTTCTGAGCTGAGTACATGTGAAGGATCTGGTATGTACTTTCTCAGGAGAGATACGTGGAACATATTGTGAACTTGAGAGAGATTCGGTGGAAGCGCCAATCGGTAAGCTACCTTCCCAACACGATCCAGTATTTCAAAAGGACCGATATATCTAGGGCTCAACTTCCCCTTCTTTCCAAATCTCATAACCCTCTTCCAGGGAGATATTCGTAAGAACACTTTATCGCCCACTTCAAACTCTAGGTCTTTTCTTCGGTTGTCGGCATAACTTTTCTATCGACTCTGAGCTGCTCTTATGTGTTGTTGAATAGATCTATCCTTTTCTGCCATTTCATCAACGGGATCAGGTCCTAATAGCTTTCTTTCCCCAACTTCATCCCAGCAAGTTGGAGTCCTGCATTTCTTTCCATAGAGAGCTTCATAAGGAGCAATCTGAATACTGGAGTGAAAGCTATTATTATAAGAAAATTCTACCAAAGGTAGGTGTTGATCTCAACCTCCTTTGAAATCCATAGAGCAAGCTCTCAACATATCTTCTAGGGTTTGAATTGTTCTCTCAGACTGACCGTCTGTCTGGGGATGATAAGCAGTGTTGAAACTCAACTCTGTATCGAGAGTATGCTGAAGACTTCGCCAGAACTTCGAGGTAAATCTCGGATCCCGATCAGATATAATAGAAAGTGGTACTCCATGCAATCTCACCACTTCCTTTACATATATCCTGGCAAGCTGATCTAGAGAAAAATCATCTCTAATAGAAATGAAGTGTGCGGACTTTTTAAGACAATCAACTATGACCCAGATAGCATTATTGCCTTTGTATGTCTTAGGAAGTCCTGTGACAAAGTCCATAGTGATGTTTTCCCATTTCCATTCGGGTATGGGTAATGGTTGTAACATCCCCTTAGACTTTTGTCTCTCAGCTTTAACTTGTTGACAAACCAAGCATTGAGAGACATATTCAGCAACATCTCTTTTCATGCCATCCCACCAGAAGTACTCTTTCAGGTCCCTATACATCTTCGGGCTTCCAGGATGAATAGAGAATGAAGAACTATGAGCCTCATCCAGCAGCTCCTTCTTTAATTCGGGGATGGGAGGAACACAAACCCGATTCCTGAACTTTATTATCCCATCACAATCAAGGTTGAATTCCAGAACATTTCTCACCTTCTTTTGTAACTCGACATCTTCTTTCTGTGCCTCTTTAATCTTCACATGTATAGATGGTTGAACATTCATTTGAGAAAGATAAGATTTTTCCCCTTCCATTATAATTCCAAGATCCATCCATTGTAAATCCATAAATATTGGATCTTTTGTGATCCTCATCATGGATAAACTAGCATGGTCTTGTCGACTTAATGCATCTGCCACCTTGTTTGCTTTCCCAGGGTGGTAATGGATTGAGCAGTCATAATCCTTAATCAGCTCCAACCATCTTCTTTGGCGCATATTCAACTCCTTTTGTGCGAAAATATACTTTAAACTTTTATGATCAGTATAAATATCACACCTTTCACCATAAAGGTAATGCCTCCAAATCTTTAATGCAAAGATTACCGCAGCCAACTCCAAATCATGTGTTGGGTAATTTTGCTCATGGATTTTCAACTGTCGGGAGGCATAAGCTATCACCATATCATTTTCCATAAGAACACACCCCAATCCCTTCTTGGATGCATCACTGTAGATCACAAACCTTTCTCCACTACAAGGCAGTGTGAGGACAGGTGCACTGGATAACCTTCTTTTCAACTCCTTGAAATTCTCTTCACATTCCTCTGTCCAGACAAACTTAACTCCTTTCCGAGTCAACTTGGTGAGTGGATTAGATAATCGTGAAAAATCTTTTACAAAACGTCGATAATATCCAGCCAAACCAAGAAAACTTCGGATCTCAGTTACTGTTGTTGGTCTTGACCATCTTTCGATAACCTCTGTTTTTGCTGGATCCACAGATATCCCCTCTTTTGAGATTATATGACCCAAAAATGCAACTTTTTGAAGCCAAAATTCACACTTGGTAAATTTGGCATAAAGCTTCTCCTTTCTCAGGGTCTTCAATATAATTCTCAAGTGATCTTCATGCTCTTCCATGCTCTTTGAATCGAAAAGAATATCGTCTATAAAGACTACCACAAATTGATCAAGATAGTCTCTAAAGACTCTATTCATTAGATCCATGAAGATAGCAGGAGCATTAGTAAGACCAAATGGCATCACTATAAATTCATAGTGTCCATACCTTGTACGGAAAGCCGTCTTTGGTATATCCTCCCTTTTGATCCTTAATTGATGATACCCTGAACGAAGATCAATCTTGGAAAAGTATTGAGCTCCGCGTAGTTGGTCAAATAAGACATCAATGCGTGGGAGAGGATATTTGTTCTTGATAGTGATCTTGTTAAGTTCTCGATAATCAATGCAGAGTCTCATTGATCCATCTTTCTTATTAACAAATAGAACATGTGCTCCCCAAGGTGACGCACTAGGGCGTATGAATCCCTTATCAAGATTCTCTTGGAGTTGCTTCTTCAATTCCTGCAACTCAATTGGGGCCATTCTATAAGGTGTCTTTGAAATAGGCAAAGCACCCGGTACGAGTTCTATTGAAAACTCAACTTCACGATTTGGTGGAAGACCTGGAAATTCCTCCGGAAAGATATCATCAAACTCCCATACAATGGGCATATTCTTAATCGTGAGTTTCTCACCAACCATTTGAGATAAATAACCTTCATTTAGTGGAATCAATACCCATAAGATGGAAGAAATTTCCACTGGAAGGTTATGTTCATCCTTGCATTGATAGACGATCGTAGATTGATCTGGAATATGAAATGTGACTTCCCTTCTTTGGCAATCGATATGAGCTCCATGTAGAGAAAGCCAATCCATGCCAAGAATCACATCAAATTCCACTAAAGGAAGGATCACAAGATTTGCAGGAAGCTCTTTCCAACAAACTTCGATCGGAGAAGAATTATAAACTTTTGATGCGATTGATGTGCCATTAGGTGTTGTCACAGCTAACTCAACATCTAATTGTTGAGGTAATATGGTGATACCCTTAGAAAATTCTTTAGAAATAAAAGAGTTGGTGGATCCAGAATCAAATAAAACATTTGCTACTTTAGATTGGATGGTAAGTGTACCTTTCACCACATCGTTATCGTACTCCACATCGCTGATAGAAATTGCATGTGACTTTCCTTTGTCTTTAGCCTTAAGAGTTTGTTGACGTCGACCATCATCATCAACCCTTGGATTTGGGCATTGATTGGCATAATGCCCCATCTCCTTGCACTTTAAACATTGAAGTGTAGTAGGTTCATTCTGTGTATCCCTTCCTTTGTTTGCGTCATTAGACATCTTCTTCCCATTATCACGGCATTCAAATGCCCGATGACCTTCTTTTCCACATTTAAAACATTTACTTGTCCCTTTAAGACAACTCCCTCCATGTTTCTTTCCACACTTTGAGCATAAGGAAAAGCTCATCTTCTTTTCCGTGTGCTCTTTAGATTTTTCTTTGAATTCCATCTTCCTCTTCTTATCAAACCCATGTGACTGATGGGTTACTCTAATCTCCATCTCGACTTTGAGAGCACATCGAACGATTTCCTCGTAGCTATTGAAGTCCCTTATGGATAACTCCCTTCGAAGACTTGGTTTTAAGCCACTAAAGAATCGATCGATCTTACTCTCATGTTGGATAATAATACCAGAAGTGTACCTTGCAAGTCTTGTAAAATTTGCTTCATAGGTACCAACAGATTCATCATCCCTTTGCTTCAGTTCAAGAAACTCTTTCTCCGTCTTTGTTCGGAGAATACGAGGGATGTACTTATTGAAAAATAAGTTCTTGAACTCGTCCCATTCCATAGACTCAATTTCATCCCTTTGCTTCGTATTCTTAACAAGATTCCCCCATTGATCTGCATCTCCTTCCAAAGGATACACTGCTAGGATGACTTTATCATGTTCAGAACATTGAAGAACTGAAAATATCTTTTCAGTAGTACTAATCCATTGTTCAGCAACTAATGGATCAGTAGACCCGCTGAAAGAAGGTGGACGCTGCCTCATGAAGGATTCAACAGAATGTTGCTCCCTCCTTTGTTCGTTTGGAAATCCTGCATGATTCATATCTTGAGAAAGTTGTGTGAGCATGGCTACAAGATTTTTCATTCCAGCTCCCATATCGTTTGGTTGCTCAGGGGGACAATCATTGCATTGCCCATCGCATTCCGCATTAACACGGTTCCTTCGGGTTCCAGCCATTGACTAAAACCAAGAAGAATAGTGTGAGCAACACTAATTATAATAGGAAACCACATAATTCAAGAATAAAATTTTCATGCTTAAGGCCTTATCCTAGGTTATTCAAGGCCATTTCTAAAACACTAAGATTGTGTTCTATGCTTAGACTTATCCTTAGGGTTATTACTAAGGCTTTCACATCCTAGTTTCCAAAGGTTGACTATACCTTTCCTCTGATACCAACTATAACGACCCATACTTTACATACATTGTTAATACTTCGAAATTGAAGCACACTTATTACAACATATGACAAAACCACAAAGGACCGTATAGGTATAGTGTCTTTAGAAACTGGGAAACATAAACAACTGGTTCATAAATCTTCTACAGTGTCTCCCATTTATTTCATCATATCTAGGGTCCATTTTAGCATATTCTACTTAATATCCATCTTCCTGACCTGGGGAAAAGAAAACATAAAAGGGTGAGCTCAAATGCTCAGCAAGGGCAAATAAAGGAGATAAAAATCATATCATATCTTTTTGAAAATCAAAACCTGCAAAAGAGATCATAATATCTTAACATTGAATAAATCATAGAAGTGAAAATGAGATCCCCATAATCATAACATAAAACTTGAAACTTTGTGGCATGCACACATAATCATGGAAAATCATTTCTTGTTAGTCATGACTCATTGCCAAGACTATCTTAGTGGACAAAGTCCCTCTCTGAACCGAGTTCACTCCTCGTTTCAGTCCTGTATCACTGAACCGAAATAACCTTCCGTTCCAGCCATGTATATCTCATGAGATATAAAGTCTTTACCCAATGCATTGGAGGGAGATATAGGTCCCACCCATCTTATAATGAATCCTTTCTTATGTGTGCCACATAAATCATAAATCATACATCATCGCATAACACATGTAATAAAAATGGGATTCTTGAAACATCATGACATCATAAGACAAATCATATAAGGTAAATGACTTCATAAAAATAATTCACTTACAACATAATCAAATCAATGTAATAATAGGGGTAAAAATAGAACCATTTATTATCTTAGATGGAAAATAATTTTGATAAAACACTTGAACTCCATTCTTGAGGAAAATATCATTTCTTCTTAAAAAACATTTTTCCTTTCATAGCATGTCATACGACTTTAAAATAAAAGAAGTTGATTAAAAATAAACTTGAAAACTTGTAAAGGAAGCTTCTTGTAAATAATGTTTTAAAAATTCATTCATTCCGTATAAGTTAAAAAAAACATTCTTCGTACTTTTGTCGGAAAAGTCAAAAAGTACCTCGTACGGAAAAACGACAAAAGATTCCTTTCATATTCTTTACTAAAAACTCACCTAAGGGTAAAATTGGATTTAAACTATTGCAAGTTGATGGAAACAATATTACATATTGAGGGAACATGGATGTGGATGATAAAATACACCCCAGTAAATACTTACGAATAAACAATCTCGGATAAAAATGAGATTGTGATATTTCCCTTACCTTAGGTCCGATTTTCTTTGTTCGTGTCCGAAGCTCCTGTATAATGGTTTAAATAATGTTATTGACTTATTCCAGAATCATACATATTGATATGATATCATATATGGTCATATTATTAGCTTCTTGTTAGTAATATTTCATTGTTACTTGTTACTCGGGTCTTTATTACTTTTTGTTCTTATGCGTGTTTTGTCGAATAAATTCTTATTCTTATCTTTAGGTTATAGATAATTCATTTCCAGAATGGTATTAGTGTAGTATATACCATATTAATTCATTCAATTCATTTATATAATCATTATGAAATGAAGATCATGTAGAACGAGTCGCATCACATCGTGGAGACGGTATTCCGTACGTACGCACGAGTGATGATATCGTTCCTATGATCGTGGAATTGTATTGGAGTATATATATATTATTTCAGTATCAATATTACTTCATAATAATCATATATAGTTACCCATTACACCATTATACCCATCCTTGTAAGGTGATGGTGGAAAATAGATTACACCACGGCGTGGAGACGGTATTCCGTACGTACGCACGCGCGATGATTTCATTTTTCCGTAGGATGGATAGAAGGTGAATTAGGTTTGTTTCATATTTATAATAACATATCAGTATGTAAGTAATACTGATGTTATTACTTTATCATGAAACAACAAAATAAGTAGAAGAAGTGGAAGAAGAAAGAAATTGAAAAGATCGGTAATGGATATTACCTCTTCTTTGGAACGCCTCTTTGAATCCTCCACTTAAGGAACTATGATTGGTCTTTGGAGAAGACCAGGACCTCTAGGATTATTCTAGGGAAGTGGAGAGGAGAACAGGGCAGGGTTTGGCCAAGCTTGAGTGCTCAAATTGGTGTGAGGAGGAGGGGGAGGTGGTGCCCTTTTATAAGGGAGGAGAGGGGCACCTTAGAAATATCTCAAAATATTATTTTATATTAAAGTAAAAATCGGTTTATAATGGTTCCAAAGGGTCTTATTTCGAAGATAAAGTGGGGATGGGTCGAAATCCTATCAACCAATAGGATTTAGACAAGTTTAGGGTATTATTTTAACCTTATCAATTAGATTTAACTCTAAGTTAATTAATTTAACTTTTACCGTGTCTTTTTGTTTTCTTTCACTATATGGTTAATACACTTACTATAACATGCCAAACGAACCCCAAATTGTTTATTATTAATATATATATCCGTATATAAGTCATTTGGCCGAACCTTAGATTTTTAGGAATAAAATAACAATTAATAATATAATATTTGATTTAAAAACTATTTTGTGTCAATTTTGACACTATTTGATATATGATTTTTGTGAAAGTCATAACAGAATTATATGTTCGAACCAAGTTGATTAAATCAACATTAATATATCATAGTAACCTATAAAATTAGTGGAATTCATAAAAAGTCTTAAATTACATTTATTTTTGTATTTATATTATCAATTTTGTCAATATTTCATTAATAAGATAATTACTGCATCATCTTTGTGTCATAAATAAATTAAATTATTTGATGTCTAAAAATTACAAATAAAATACCATCATGTCGGAAAGCTTTTTAGCTTTCTAATGAATATTTACAATCGAATTTATCTTATTTATAACCCCATATTAAAAATGATTTACTTATTAAACTTTGATTTTAACTATTTTAACCCTTCTTTAAATAAATTAATAATAAATGTCCTAATCTAATCCAAGTGGGCCTAAATGGTCATATTTTATTCCTAAGTTTGTTTTTGGTCGAATTAAACTTGTCCAATAGAATTAGGACATGTTTTAGGGTAATATTGATATCATATTTACCCTTAGTTACCCTATTTACTATTAACCGCGGTAAAAATCGTAAAAAGTTACTATTCACCAAAAAATTATTTTTATCTCATTGAACCACATTTTACTTACTGATATCAACCGTGTCTGTCGGATTTTCGAAATTCCATTCACAGAAGCGGTAAAATTAAGTTTTATGCAAAATTCAGTTTTTAACCTACCACTTAGTGGTTTCACTATTCATCAAAAATTGAAAGTTTTCAGAAAAATACCAAAATTTCACCCTAGGCTAATTTTGATATTCTTAGTCCAAAAATGAAGTCCATTTTGAAAAATAAAATTTATAAAATTTCAAAAAGTGGTTATTACTATTCATAACGGCTAGTTTTAATAGCATATTGTTGTTTAGTGAAACTCGGTATTGCGTATGATGCAAGCTATCGAGGAAGGTCACGATTGCGTGTAAAGAAAGCCAAGCAAGTTTTGTGTAGAAAAAGATTCCTTTGATGATTTATATAACATAAAAGTCTCGGGTGTTACAATACTAGAATTAAAGAATGATCTACTGGATGAGGCTCATAGTTCTTCATTCTTTATTTATCCTGGAAGCACAAAGATGTATAGGGACCTGAAAGAGTACTTCTCGTGGTATGGATTGAAAAGAGATATTGATGAATATGTCTCTTGATGCTTGGTTTGTAAGAAATTTAATGCGGAGATACAGAAGTCTAAGGGGATGTTACAACCATTACCCATACCCGAATGGAAATGGGAAAACATCACTATAGGCTTTTTCACCGGACTTCCTAAAACATCCAAAGGCAAAAATGCTATCTGGGTCAAAGTTGATCGTCTTACGAAGTCAACACACTTCTTTGATATAAGAGAATATTTCTCTCTGGATCAGCATGCCAGCATATATGTAAAGGAAGTGGTAAGATTTTATGGAGAACCAATTTCCATTATATCTGATCAGGATTCGAGGTTTACCTCAATGTTCTGGAGAAGTCTTCCGCATACATTAGATACAGAGTTGAGTTTCATCACTACTTATCATCCTCAGACAGACAGTCATTCTGAGAGAACAATTAAAACACTAGAAGATATGTTAAGATCTTGCTCTATGGATTTCAAAGGTGGTTGGGATAATCACCAACCATTGGTGGAATTTTCACATAATAATTGCTTTCACTCCAGTATTCTAATGGCCCATTATGGAGCTCTCTATGGAAAGAAATGAAGGACTCCAACTTGCTGAGATGAAGTTAGGGAAATAAAGCTATTGGGACCTGATCTTCTTGATGAGATGGCAGAAAAGGTCAGATCTATTCAGCCACAAATAAGAGCATCTTATAGTTGACAAAAAAGGAATGTCGACAACTGAAGAAAAGACCTTGAGTTTGAATTGGGTGATAAAGTGTTCTTACAAATATCTCCTTGGAATAGAGTAATGATATTTGTAAAGAGGGGAAAGGTGAGCCCTAGGTATATCGGTCCATTCAAAATACTAGATCATGTTGGGAAGGTAGATTACTGATTGGCGCTTCCGCTGAATCTCTCTCATTTTCACAATGTGTTCCATGTATATCTTCTGAGAAAATAAAAACCTGATCCATCACATGTACTAAGCTCAAAAGTTGTACTGTCGGAGCAAGATCTTTCTTATGAAGAACAACTGATAGAGATTCTGGATCATAGAAAAACAGGTATATGGAACAAGACCCCTCGTTTAGTGAATGTTTAAAGGAGGAAACGCCAATTAGAAGAATCTAAATGGGAGCGTGAGGATATGATGAGGGAGAGGTATCCTCATCTGTTTGTTACGAAGTGACGAATTTTGAAGGAAAAATTCATTTTAAGGGGGGTATAATGTAACACCATGATAGTTTATTTGATGTTTATTTTTTTATGTCTTATTTTATATGCATCATCAAAGGAATATTTCACTACACACAACACTATCTTGGCTTGCTTTACATGCAATCGCGACCATCCATGATATTCTGTGTTGTACGCAATACCCTGTTTCACTAAACAACGATATGCTATTAAAATATTATATACAAGGATGTTATGAATAGTAATACCCACTTTTTGAAATTTTATAAATTTTATCTTTTTAAAAATGAATTTCATTTTTGGATTCGGAATATCGAAATTAGCCTAGGGTGAAATTTTGGTATTTTTCTAAAAACGTTCAATTTTTTTATGAATATTGAAAACACTAAGTTATTGGTTAAAACCAACTTTTTAATTAAATAATATTTTATTTTATTTAAATTTATTTTATGGAAAAATATATACATAATAATAATATATGTTTAATGTAATTAATTGGGGTCATTTTATAATAATTTTATAAATATAAAAAATTTATTGAACTTTTCTCAGTCTTTTACTCACCTTCTAAGAGCATTTAAATTTATACATAACTCTTAATTTTACTGCTTCTATGAGTTGAATTTCGAAAATCTGAGAGACATGGTTAATATGAAGGAGTAAAATGTGGTTCTATAAGATAAAAATAATTTTTTTGAATAGTATCTTTTTTCTTTTATTTACCACGGTTGTGACTAAATAGTGTAATTAAGGGTAAAATTGATATTATTAGTACCCTAAAACATGTCCTAATATATTGGATAAGTGTAATTCTACCAAAAACAACATGAGTAATAAAATATTACCCTTTAGGTCCACTTGTATTAGATTAGGACAATTATTATTATTATATTTAAAGAAGAGTTAAAAGAGTTAAATTCAATGTTTAAAAAATAAAATATTTTTATATAGAGTTATACATAAGATAAATTCGACTATAAATATTCATTAGAAAGCTAAAAATATTTCCTAAATAATGGTATTTTATTTATAATTTTTAGACACTAAATAATTTAATTTATCTATGACACAATGATGATGCAGTAATTACCATATTAATGAAATATTAACATAATTGATGTTATAAATACCCAAATAAATGTAATTTTAGACATTTTATGCATTAAACTAATTATATAGGTTAATATGACATGTTATTTTGGTTTGAATTAAATTTTTTTGAACTAATAATGTTTTTATGATTTTCACAAAAATCAATTACCAAATAGTTTCAAAATTGACATAAACAGTTTTTTAAAAAAATGTCATATTATTAATTTTTATTCTATTCCTAAAAATCTAATTATCTTCCAAATGAATTATATATGTTATATATATTAATAATGAAACAATTGGGGTTTTTTTGGCTTGTTATAGTAATTTTATTAACCATATAGTCTAAGAAAACAAGAAGACACGTTAAAAGTTAAATTATTTAACTAGAGTTAAATCTAATTGAGAATGTTAAAATAGTAACCTAAACATGTAAAAAAACCTACTGGTTGAGAGTATTTTGACCCATCCCAACATTAGCTTCGATATAAATCAATTTTAAGCTATTATACACCGAATTTTACTTTATTATAAAATAATATTTTATGTTTTTTCTAAGGTTCCTCTCTCTTCCAATATAAAAGGGCCCCTCCTCCCTCTCCTTCTCACACAATTTTTAGCCTTAAATCACAACCAAACCTTGCCCATTTCCCTTCTAAAATTCCCTAGAAACATACTAGTGGTCCGGGTCTTTTTCAAAGACCAATTTTAGTGTCCAAAAAGGAGGTTCCTAAGTGCCTTGTCGAAGAAGAGGTAATATCTGTTACCGATTCTTTCAAATTTATTTTCTTCTTCTAATTACTCTTCATTAGTTGTTTCATTATGAAGTAATGACATTAGTGTCTCTAATATTCTGATATGTTATTATAAATATGAAACATCATTATTTCAACTTCTATCTATCCCATGGAAGATGAAATCAACATGTGTCCGTACGTACGGAATACCGTCTCCACGCCGTGGTGTAATCTATTTTCCACCACCACCATACTTCGATGGGTATAAAGGTGTAAATAATAACTATATATAATTATTGAAAAGTGATATTTACTCATAAATATTATTCATAAACTTCAATACAATTCCACGATCATGGGAACGATATCATCGCTCGTGCGTACGTACGACCTACCGTCTCCACGATGTTATGTGACTCGTTCTACATGATCTTCATTGAATAATGATTATATAAATGAATTTAATGAATAAATATGATATATATTACACTAATAAAATTCTATAAATTAGTTATCTATAACCTAAAAAGAATAATAAGAATTTATATGACAAAAAATGAATAAGAATATAAAGCAATGAACACCCGAATAACATGTAGCAATGAAATATTACTAATAAGAAGATAAGAATATGACCATATATGATATCATAACAATGAATATGTTTCTATAATAAGTCAATTACATTATTTAAATCATTATATAGGAGGTTTGGATATGTAAGAAGAAAATCAGACCTAAGTTAATGAATAATTATTCCAATCTCATTCTTATTTGAGATTGTTTATTTGTAAATATTTACTGGGGTTATGTTTATCATACATGTCCATATGTTCTCAAAATGTTTCATAAAATGTGTAATTTTCTTCCATTTATGTTTAAATTCATTTTTTCCCTTTTTTTAATTTTACCACATCGTATGGAAGGAATCTTTCTTTTTTTACCATACGAGGTACTTTTTGACGTTTCCGAAAAAAGTACGAGGATAATGTTTTTTTACTTATACAGCATGAAATGATTCTTATGGTTTCATAATGATTTATTTCTATATAGATTGTTTTACGTGATTTCATGATTATTTTCAACATAATCATTTCTTTTAATATTTCCAGTCATTTTGTGAATAGAAAATGATTTTGAAGAAGAAATGATATTTTCCCCAAGAATTCATTTCAAGTGTTTTGTAAAAACTATTTAAATCTAAGATGAAATTATTTCATATGTATATGTTTCAAGTGTAATATCTCTATTATTAACATGGTTTCACTTTTCTTATGATGAAATGATATCCATTTGTTTTATATGGATTATGTTATGATGGGATGATGTTTATGAAACCCATTTTTATTCTTTGGGTTATAATGAATGATTTATGTTTATGTTGTGGCACAAGTAAGAATTATTTCATTATGAGATGTGGGGGACCTATATTTCCCTTTAATGAAATGGGTAAAGATTTATATCTCATGAGATAGACATGGGTGGAAAGTCAAGTTAATCCGGTTCAGTGATACAGGAAAGGAATGAGGAGTGAACTCTGTTCAGTAATGGACTTTGTCCGCTATGGTGGTCTTGGAAATGAGCCTTGACTAATATGAAATGATTTTCTATGATTATTTGTGTATTTCAAAAAGTTTAATATTTTATGTTATGATAATTGGGATTACATTTCACTACTATGATTTATCCCATGTTATGATATTATGATCTCTTTTGCAGGTTAAGATTTTCAAAATGTTATGTTCTTATGAATATGATATGATTGATATTTCTTTTGTTTTCCATTACTGATCATTTGAGAAAACCCTTTGGTATGTTTTCTTTTCCGTAGGTCTGGAAGAAGGGTATTAAGGTAGATATTCCAAAAGAGACTCTAGATATTATGAAATAAATGGGAGACACTGTAGATGATTTATGAACCAGTTGTTTATGTTTCTCAGTTTATAATGACATTATACCAATATGATCCTATCATGGTTTTGTTATATGTTGTAATAAGTATGCTTCAATTCTGATGTTATAACCATGTATGTAAAGTATGGGTTGTTATAGTGGTAGGGCCGGATGGTTTCTCCAACACAATTTTCAGGACTTATTGGGATGTTATTCATACTGATATTGTTAACGCTATTAGATATTTCTTCTTTCATGTTTACATACCTTTTGGTGCCAATGCTAGAATTATTGCATTGATCCGATAGAAGATGAATGCTCTTGATATTTTTGATTTTAGGACTATGGAAATTGTGAATATTCTTCCAAAAGTTATCAGTAAAATTTTGGATAACAGATTGGGAACCATTGCTAATGATCTTATCTCCACCAATCAATTTGGGTTAGTACCTAAAAGAAACATTAAAAAATGCTTGTTTATGGCTTCTAAATGTTTAAATATTATGTGGAAGAGTTGGATGCATGATAATTTGGATGTTATAGTTGATATTTATAACGATTTTGATATGATGAAGTGGGGTTTCATTTTTTCCAATCTTGAGAATGCATGGTTTCTCTAATTGGTGCATTTGGTTGATTAGCTGCATTATTAAAAGCTCTATGCTCTCTGTTCTTGTTAATGGTTCTCCTATAAGATTCTTTGGGGGCTCATGGGGAGTGAGACAAGGTGATCCATTGTCTAAAATTCTCTTTGATCTTGCTGGGGAATATCTGATTCATTGTATTTTAGATCTTGTGCATGCTGGTTTGATTCAACAGATGAGTTTTGGAAGAGTAATTTTTTCTCCCTCACATCTTTTTTATGCGGATGAAATTCTATTGTGTGAGAAGGCTGATAGGGTCACCATTCAATATATTAAGGAAATTTTTGAGCATTATGAGGAGGTCTCAGGTCAAGTTATCAGGTGGGGGAAATCCTCTATGTGTGCTACTCCGTTCCCGGTCCCTTCTTGGTTGTTGATGTTTCAAACTGACCTTATTCCATCAGCCCATTATTTGCTCATATTGAGGATTTGGATGTGCATGATTCATTTAGAAAGGACTTTGAAGAATGCTGGGCTTTCTCTTGCACCTGTTTTCCTCTTTTTAATCACTACAGATGAAACTATTGATCATTTATTCATCTCGTGTAAATATTAGTCCTATCTATGGAGATATTTTCAGGGAATTTTTGAATCTCAATTGCACAATGGAATGTTTTGGCAAGATTATGGTGTCTGTATATAAGGATGATTATAGTACTCAGGTGAATCCTTTTATTCTCTCTGCTGTTTAAGTGCTTGTCCCTTTTATTTGGAGATCTTGGAATGCTATTTCTTTTGAGAACAAAATTATCCCAACTACTGTTGGCATTCAAGAGATTAATAATTGTTTTATGTCAACTGCTCGGGTTGGCATTGGTGTTATGCGGAATGATGTTTCTGATATGTTGATGTTCAGGTCTCTTGGGATTTATGGTAGATGTAAAAAACCTTGTGTGATGAAGTATATTTAGTGGATACCCCCGATTTCTCAGTGTTAGAAAATTAATGTTGATGGGGTAGCCTCGGGTGCTCTAGGATCCTTCAGGCAATGGTGGAATCTTCCACACATATAGAGGTTTTGTTAAAGGTAATTTATATCATTTTATTAGGAATGGTTTGGTAATTGAGGCTGAGTTATGGGCTATGATTAAGGTTGTTTGGTATGCTTCTTTTCATGACTGGATGGTTTCATGGCTAGAATATGACTCTACTTTGGTGGCTGACATCCATCGAAACTGATCAAGGAATGTTCCCTGGAGAATGCTTTTAGATGGATATGATTATCTCAACTTGTGGAGCAGTTCTGTTTGGTTTCCAATAATGTTTATAGGGAGGCAAATTGGGTTGCAGATTCTCCTTCTAAATGTTCCATTGAGGAGGTTAATTATTTTTGTTCCTTTGTCACACCAACCTTCTATTGTGAGTTGGTGGCTGCGTATGCTGGTGGTGATGTGTACATGTGGTTTTGTTATCCCCTGTTGTTTCTCCACCCTGCAGAAATTATAATTTATTTATTAAATTTTTTTGGGAATATGCTTTTTGACTGCTTCTGAGCTTTATGGTATTTAACATGTTCTGGTTTGTCTTAATTTTTTTTTGTTTTTTAGTTTTTATTATAATATTAAATGGTTTCATGTTTTGAATATTCAATTTTGGTTTGGTTTCAAAAATATGTTAAAATGAGTGTGTACTTATTTATATTGTGTTTCTATTATATTATTAGGAGAAATAGTTTCCTTATTGTACTCTATCAATTACCTTGGAACATTTCTCTATGCAAAGAGGATTTGAAATGCCACTGAGGAATTTTTATAGATTAGATCCCATGACCGGTTCAGCGTTATCTTAGGTTAGTTCATTAACAAATTGTAACAAAGGAGGTCGTCTCATTACATTGATTTTATTAGAGCACCCACTGTTACTTTATGATTAAATGGTATAATGAGCTGGATTTTCTGGGCTTGAGGTGTAGTGAGGAGAAGGACGTCATGAATCCTTTCTCGTTCTAATCCTCGAGTTACCATGGGATGTCCGGGTTCTTCATTTTTCATGGATTCTTGTGATTTTTTTTGTATTGGGAAATACAAAGGGTGTTGGCGATAGGGTATCCATGAGCTCACAAGGACTAGAAAGAAATTTGGATCTATGGAAATTATCATATAATGCTCTCAATGATGGCCGTGTGACTATTTTATTTCCACAAATGATATTTATAGGTAGCCCACTGCTGTTAGTTTTTATATGTAAATTAGTAAGGTCCCTTTTTAATTATTAAAATTTCTTTATAATTTTTTCTTGTAAAAATTGAGAAAGTATTTATTGAAAATTTAAATATCAGTGTTTTGATCAAGTTCCTTGTTTCCTTGTTCATTAATGTCTACCCCTGTGATGAATTAACGAATCCCTAAGGTGAGGCTTATTGTGAAGCATCATAGGAAAACATTCATGTTGATCAACCAATAGTATACGTATTTGAGATATGGAAGTATAACCATAGAATATTTTATACTATAAGGCCCAACCTAGAAATAGAGTAAGACCACATCTCAAATAATGTCTCAAGAAGATCTTACTTGGGTGTTCTTCAGGTCATCGTTTGTCAAATAATATTTCTCTGAGATAACATTGCTAAGAAAGTGGATGATGTTTTTTGGTCTTCAACATGGTGCTAGATTAGTATTGTAATTCTAGAGATTATTTTTGGATCCTTATTTATATGACCCAAGTTATGTGGAAAAAAACCCCTGAAAACAAGACATTTTTAGTATGGGCTCCATTCTGAAATACAGTCGAAGGTGGAATAATTCACTCTAACCATATTCTCTGATTTGGGGAGACAATCATGTCATGACAAATCTGAGTAAGTTTTAATTTTTATGTAAACTCTTCCATAGGCCTTTAGAGGAAGTACAAAGTATTCCAATATAAATAATAGGAAACATCATGAAGCTAGTGGTGCTGGTAGAGGAATTAAGAGGCCTCAAAACCTCAAGTAAACATCTTCAGCATCCAATTACACGATATATTATCAGTACGGTATATCGTTTCACAAAACAACATTGTTCCTAAGTGCTCTAAGAACCTAACACATCAATGGATTCTTTAGTCGCCTGAATTTGTTTTTTTGGGGTGTTTCAAAAAGCATTATAAATCCAAAACTGAGTTTTTAAAGGTCACCTCAGCCTAACCTCAGGAGTACTGTAATATTTGGGATCAGGTTGGAGTTTTCACACAGTAATGTTCTTTGGATGCAATAGTAGCGTCTGGTGGAATTTTATGGTATTAATTTTCAAACAATTGTAAAAAGGGTTGTTTTCAAACCTTTTTTTGTAACACCCCGAGGTTTTATGAGATATATTCTTTTTAATTTGTTTGATTTCTTCTATTGTACGCTACACCAAGATTAGCTTGCGCTATACGAGACACCATATTTGCTTACAATATATGAAAACATTATTCTTGGCTTGTGTTGCATGCCAGAGAAACCTTCCTCGATAGCGTGTGTTGTACGCAATACCAAGTTTCACTAAACGAGATATTATTATAATATTATTATGAACAAGCCATTATGAATAGTAATACCAACTTCATGTCATCACAAGTGAGCAATTGTATTAAAGCTTTCTACAATGATTGTTTTATCGGTGTCACTTTAATTATGATAAAAACAATACATTGACAAATTAGATCAATAGTGATTATGATCTATTAACACTAATATAATTGGACTTTTTCAAGTTCAAATATTGTGACTTTTTTAATTGGTCTATGTGTGAGACCAATAAACATACATTAATAGGTATTAAGATAATTTGTTTAAACTTCTTAATATAGGTTTTTAAACTAAAATTCACAACCATTGTACGTATAACCGCATAAGATATTATTATTATACTACAATAAATTTTATCCCCCTTAATGAATCATCTACCTATTTTTATTAAAACACAACCTTTATAAATTATTCTCCCCCATTAAAAAATTCCCCCACTTTTAAATTTTCAAAACTGAATGGGAATGAAATCAAAGATTCCTGAAATGTTAGAAAAGAAAAAATGAGAAACAATACAATGAACTAACTAAAAATATATTAAAATAATAATGAATATTTAACCAATCATAATTGGATAAAAATTCAAGAAAATAGTTTTCTCTCGAGAAGTATTCAAATAGCATTCAATCAGAATCATGTTCCCTATTAAATAAAATAAATATTAGGATTTTTTATTGAGTTTGTCTTAAATAATTGTTACACATTGATTTATTTATCGTAATATATGGAATAGTTCCTTGTAAAATTATCAACACGTGAACAATGTAATAAAAAATGGTCTAATAAATTATTTGTGCTGTGTCTAATTGATTAGGCTCAGGCAAGGGTGGTTTGGTTCTTCTCATTCTGGAATCAATTTATTTTATTTTCTTCCAAATTTTTTATGAAACGTCATTATCATATTTTATAGAAACATTCATTCCATAATATATTTCAACGATATATACATCTTCATCATTCAATGATTTATCATATTATTTAGCCTTTGAAGGTTGAACCTTTTCATTCTTTAATAAATATTTTTCTTCTTGTTTTAAATATTATTCTTCCTAATACGTAATTCATGATTATTTTTGTTTATCATTGTTTTTGGGTAAATCCTACAATGATGAGGATAACTCTAATTATTCTTTATCATTGTGAGTTTATTCATTATTAGTGTCTTCATTTCCATTATCTTACCCTTCAACTTCTTTAAACTATTATTATATTTTTATTTATAATTCTATATTTTATCCATATTCTTCTCGATATTTTCCTTAAATTTCTTTCTAATAAACTACTACATCATGTTCTTTATCAATATCTAGGAACTCCCTTACTAAAAATGATATTATTATTACCCTAACACATTTCCTAATTATATTTTATAAGTGTAATTCGACCAAAAACATCCTTAGGAATAAAATATTAACATTTCTGTCCACTTGGATTAGATTATGGAATTTATTATAATTTTATTTAGAAAACAGTTAAAATAGTTAAAATCAATGTTTAATAACTATTACATTTTTAATATAGGGTTATACAGAAGATAAATTCGACTATAAAAATTAATAATAAAGATAAAACGATTTCCTACCTAATGGTATTTTATTTATAGTTTTTAGATAATAAATAATTTAATTTATTTATGATACAATGGTGATGCAGTAATTACATAAATAATGAAATATTAAAATAATTGAAATTATAAATACCCAAATAAATGTAATTTGAGTCTTTTTATGAATTAAAATTATTTTCTAGGTTATTATGTCATTTTAGTATTTAATTAATTAACTTTTTTCGAACTATTCATGTTGTTATGATTTTCACAAAAATCAATTACCAAATAGTGTCAAAATTGAAATAAAATAGTTTTTAAAACAAATATTATATTATTAATTGTTATTATATTTCTAAAAATCTAAATTGATTCCAAATGACATATATATGGTTATATATATTAATACATAACCACCTGTGGTTCTTTTGGCTTGTTATAGTATGTTTATTAACCATATAGTGTAAGAAAACAGGAATACACGGTAAAAGTTAAATTATTTAACTTAGAGTTAAATCTAAAAGATAAGTTTAAAATAGTAACCTAAACTTGTCTAAATCCTATTAGTTGAGATAATTTCGACCCATACCCACTATAGATTATAAATAAATCAATTTTGAGCTATTATAAACCGAATATGACTTTATTATAAAATAATACTATATGTTATTCCCAAGGTGCCCCTCTCCTCCTTCATAAAAGGGAACCTACCCCCTCTCCTCTTCACAACACATTGAGCATTAAAACTTGGAAAACCCCTGCCCATTTCTTTTATCCACTCCCCTAGAAACATTCTGGATGTTCTGGTCTTCTCAAAAGTCGAACTCTATTTCCTTAAGAGGAAGCTTACAGGAGGTGCGTCGAAGAAGAGGTAATCTCTTCTACCGATTGTTTCATATTTATTTCATATTCAAGTTATTCTTCTTTATTTGTTTCATAATAAATTAATATCCTTAGTATCCCGAATATAATTATATGTAATTATATATATGAAACAACATTATTTCACCTTCTATCCATCCTACGAAAAATGAAATCACCGCGCGTGCGTACGTACGGAATACTGTCTCCACACCATGGTGTAATCTGTTTTTCCACCACCACCTTACTTAGACGGGTATAATGGTGTAAAGAATAACTATATATAGTTATTATAACATCATACTGATTTTGAGATATTATATCATTGTAATGGCCCAGACCTCTCCGGCCTATTCCCTTGTCAAAAAGAGGGTCTTGATGTGTCCTGAAGGGTAAAATGGACTTTTCCCGCACTTTCCAGAATTTTGAAACTACACGTAGTGTAGTTTGAGTACACACCGTGTACCCCCTTGCCGGGTATACCCCATGTTGAAGGTCATGTGCCGTGTTGGAGCCGTGTGAAATAAAAGGGTACACGTTTTGTATCTAATACTACATGTCGTGTAGTCTCTCCCCGCGTATGCGTTACCGTGTGTTGACCAGTAAACGGTCGTGTGCCATGTTTGAGCCGTGTGAAATAAATGGGTACACACCGTGTATCCAATACTACACGCCGTGTAGTCTCTCCCCGCGTAGGCATTACCGTGTGTTGAGTAGTCAATGGTCCTTTGCCATGTTGGAGCCGTGTAAAATAAATGGGTACAACCGTGTATCCAATAATACATGTCGTGTAGTCACTTCCCACTTATGTGTTACCTTCAAGCCTTGTGTTGACCAGTCAAAGGCCGCATTCCGCGTTGAAGGTCGTGTTGGAAGCCTCGTGATGACCGTGTGAAACGGCCGAGTACACACCATGTACCATAAAGTACACGCCGTTTAATTTTTCTTTTCTCTCCTATAAAAGGAGGGGTCCCCTCCTCCTTTTCAAATCACCCCTCTCCTCCCCTTTCCTCTGAGCAGAGTTCTCCCAAGAGACTTGAAGGCTCTTTCTTCCATAACTTTGTCGTCTGAGCTCCGATTTAGGATCCGTCAGCAGCCACGGGATCATAACTACGAAGCAGAACTTTCGAGCTTGGATATATTGTCTTACTTTCGGCCTTTCTTTTTCTGACTTCCACCCAAGGAGGTTTTTCCAGGACCCGAAATAAGTGACGAATGCTGACGAACGTCTTCTAAGGTTGATCTGGGGGAGCATTGCAATCAGAACCTGTTGAGGTAGAGATCTTACCTTCGTCTCTCTAAATTGTGCTTCATGCGGGATGGGTATCCATTTGTTTTCATGAGAAACAGTTGAACCATTAAATAAAGATAATAACAGGTTAAATAATGGGAATGTGGAAGTTTTTATGTTATTTTATATCATGTGATATTATGTTTTGAATCGAATAGGGTCATGCCTACCGAAAATCACAGTCGTTGGGGGCCTTTGCTTGCGGAATTAAATGCTTCCCTATCATCCTACACTATTTTTGTGGATGGAAACTTCGTTGAATGTGGAAATTGGTTAATCACGTAAAGTTGGCTGTTTAAAATATGGAACCCTTGTTTGATCACCCCGGTTAAAAAATGGAATAATGAACATGTGGGTTTGGCTTGGTTACTAGGTGTGTGAAAGGGAGGAGTGAATCCAAGGTTGTTATGAATAGAACATGTAGTAGGGATGCAGTAAATGATGTTAAAGGGATAATGATGTATGGGTTACAGTGTGGTTGTGGTTATGGTGGATGGGAGCGGGGCTGCAGGGTTGGGTTTGAATGTGAATGAACTAATGGTTGTGATTAATAAATAAATGTGGAAGAGTTAATGCATGGTGGGAAATGGTAATAGAACGGGAATAATAATCAATGGGGTTGGTTGGTTGTTAAGAAGGGGTTTGTTGTGCTACTTGTGTTTTCTTAACATGATTTTTTGGATGGCAGGGATATGATTTATGAATGATCAATGTGGTTGGTTGTGGATAGTTTCCCAGTAGTTAAGGAACTAAATAAACTAATTCTTCTGAAACGTGAAAACCTAAATGGGGTTGTGGTTGTTTGTTGTATAAATTCTTCATAGTAGTAGTGTCGAGGCACGTGCTCAGTTTCCTTGTTTAGAGGCCATAGGTTGTGCTGTGTGTTTTGTAAACATATATATATCTATATATTTTGTGTTTTATCGCACCCCACCCATGTTGAGAACATAGTGATGAACACTCCCATTTCATGGGAGAGGGTGTTTTTCCATTAGTTACTAGCTCCTTCTTGCTCCTTCTTCCCTAGGATGTGATGGCTTGAGACAACCTTGCACCTAAGACTCTTCGGGTAGGTTTCGATTGGGGTGGATTGGCCCAAGACTCTTCAGGAAGGATTACTTTTTCCTAAGAATCTTCGGGATGAGGCCCAGGTGTGTGCAGGCAGGATACGTGGTTGTGAGGCCCAGGTGTGTGCGGGCGGGATACGTGGTTGTGAGTCCCATGTGTGTGCGGGCGGGGAGAGTTCGACAGCGTCAGGACGTTCACCGTTAGGAAGTGCATCTATCTAATGGGGAATGGTGTGGGATACCCTATACTCTTATTCTTAAATACCACTACCTGTTGTGATTTTGTTTTGGTGAGTGTGGCTGGCGATGTTGGGTGGATAGAATTCCTTGCTAGGATTCTTCTGTTGTTCTCATGGGACATTATGATGTCTCCCCACTTTTGCACAAGAGCATTAGGTTTCCCTACTGAGTATACGTGTATGCTCACCATACGTTTACTTTCAGGTTTCAAAGGGGACTACCAGGGCCGTGCAGGACCATACTAGTCAAGAAAGTTGGAGTTACTATAGTTTGATGTACATTTTTTCTTTTGGTATTGTACTTTTGATATTTCGTGTACTTGTACTTTGTTTCAGAACTATTTAAACATGCATGTGGGATTGGTTTTGGTTTATTTCTATACACTTTCTCTTTTCCTTTTTGGTGGTTGACTTGTCCTATTTCCCGATCATAAAAAAAGGGTAATGCCTCCCATATTTGTGAAAAACTCATACCCTTGGTGCTAGTCACCACACCGGGGCCTACTGGAGGTGGGACTCGGGGGTCATTATCTCCCTTTCGCCATTTCTAGCTCAGGAGGGGAATCTTTGGTGGGAGAGGGTCATAACCTAATGTTATCAGAGGTGATGGTTGAGAGATAGGATGGTGTATGTTGTTAGGCACAATGAGGATTGCATGGGATGGTAGGGAAACAGTGTTGGTTAATCTTGGTGTGTGACATAGGCCAGGGAGGACCGGCTAGGACATGGTATTATATGGCCCCCCGTGATCCGATGCAAGGACAATGAGCATACCGAACGGCCAAGTGATACTACATTGATTGCAGGGTAGAGACCCTAGGGAACGTACATGCATCATCATGATTGTTTTTTACTTGATTTGGGCATTCTGGGAAATAAATTGTAATAATTTTATAAAATAAAACCTTGAGAAATTACTTAATACTTGGTCTTAGGCGATCTTTGTTTACAGTTCCGCTATGACACCTAGACGTCAACAGAGAGGCATAGGAGCTGGACGTGGACAGTTGCATGCCGCCGAGTTGGCAGCTCCAGCAGGACTAGAGGTGGTACGAGGTACGATTTGTTTGTTCAGAACTCTCGCTTCTGCTTTGTTCAATATGAGAGCTTTGCACTCCTTTGTTTCACCTGGTCTATCCCATGATTTGGGACTAGACATAGAGAGACTATCCGTACCACCGGTTCTAAGTACACCAGTTGGAGGCCAGATCAGTGTATCTTGTGTTTGCCGAGGATGTGGGCTGATTTTGGGACCACATCGATCTAGTGGGGATCTTCTTTTTCTACAGATGCAACCATACGATGTCATCCTAAGAATCGATTTATTGTTTTCTGTTAGTTCCGTTATCGAGTACATCTAGAGAAGAGTTGTGTTCTCCGACGTGGACGGGCAGCGTATAGCTTTTGATGGTAAGAGGAGCTATCAGGTGGAAAGCCGGGGTGTAGAGCCTCTCCTTTCTTTTTTAGGCGGGTTATCAGTGGTTCCAGATGATACGATGATGATGGATGTCCCATAGGTTATTGGGGAGTTCCTCGATGTTTTTCCCGAGAAGGTTGTGACTTTACACCCCCGACGTGATGTTGAGTTCGGAGTAGACTTACATCCTGGTGATCATCTAATTTCAATGGCCCCTTATCTGATGGTGCCTTCGGAGGTGTGTGAGTTGCGAATTCAGATTGACGATCTGATGGAGAAGGGTTTTGTTCCACCCAGCGTGTCGCCATGGTGTGCTCCAGTTTTGTTTGTGAACAAGGCAGATGGTGGACTCAGGTTATGCATAGACTACCGAAGGTTGAACCAGGTAACAGTCATGAACCCTTACCCCCTCCCAAGGATAGATGATCTCTTCGTCCAACTAAGGGGAGAAGGTTGGTTCTCTAAGATTGATCTACAATCAGGATTTCATCAACTGAGGGTGAAGGACAATGAAGTCTCGAAGACGGCTTTCAGGTGCAGGTATGGGCACTTCGATTTTGTAGTGATGTTGTTTGGAGTTACGAATGCACCAGCTGTGTTCATGGGACTTATGAACTTTGTATTCCGAGAGTTTCTGGACCGGTTCGTCGTTGTGTTTATCGATGACATCCTGATCTACTGAAGATCAGCTGTGGAGCACGTTGAGCATCTAAGGGCAGTCTTGGAAGTCCTTCGACACCACCAGCTTTACGGAAAATTGTTGAAGTGTATGTTCTTGACACAAGAAGTACGCTTCCTTGGGCACATAGTTTCTTAACATGGAGTGTCAGCGGACCTGTCGAAGGTGGACGCAGTTGTTTCTTGGGCAGCACCCAAGAGCATGGTAGAAGTTTGTAGTTTACTAGGGTTAGCAGGTTACTATCGGAGGTTCGTTTTGGGCTTCTTTCGAGTTACTACTCCATTGACAGCTTTGACTAGGAAGAACCAGGTCTTCTTATAGAGCGAGATGTGCCAGAAGTCTTTCGACTACCTGAAGTCGAAGTTGTTAAGTGCTCCCGTACTCATGTTTCCAGAGGAAGGTTTGTGGTATGAGGTGTTTTTTGATGCTTATAGCCTTGGTCTGGGGTGTGTGCTAATGCAGAAGAAGGGTGTGATCTATTATGGGTCTAGGAAAGTGTGCCTTCATGAGCGTAACTATGCCACCCATGACCTGGTGCTTTCTATAGTAGTGTTCACAATAAAATTTTGGCGACATTACCACTTTGGGGATAACTTTTTGGTCTTCTCAAATCACAAGATCCTGCGTTATATCTTCTCCCAGCGTGACCTGAACTTACGGCTGTGGAGATGGGTCGAGTTTCTCCAATACTATGACATTGAGATCTCTTACACTGAAGGTAAGGGAAACGTTGTGGCTGATTCCCTGAGTAGGATGTATCATAAAGATGTATTTTGCGAATCCACTAATTCTTTGAAGGCGATGGCAGAGTTAGCCGCCTTGCACTTGGATGTAAGGGTAGAAGGTGTTAGAGGCAGTTTGTTTCAGATGACGATGAATTACTCCTTGTTACAGCAGGTAGAAGAGTCTCAGTTGGGGGAATCCAAGATGGAAGTAATGTGGGATCATTTCGATCAGGGAAATGCTCCAGAGGGATGGTCAGAGGGTAGCCGACATTAGATGCTTTTCTATGGAAGGTTGTTTGTTCCGGAGGCGATGCTTGAGGGAGTTCTCTATGAGTTCCACATCTTAGCCTTGGCGGTACTTCCAGGAGTTTCAAAAATGTACTGAGGCCTGAGGGAACAGTTTTGGTGGCCCGGGGTGAATCGGGCAGTGGCAGAGTTTCTGGCAAGATGCCTAGTGTGTCAGCAAGTGATTGCTGAACACCGTGTTCCCAGTGGATTGTTGCATCCTTTAGATGTCCTCGAGTGGAAGTGGGATGAAATCTCAATGGACTTCATCACATGACTACCTAGATCTCAGTGAGGTTATGATGCTATCTGGGTAGTGGTGGATCGTCTGACGAAATCAGCTCACTTATTAGCTATTAAGGAGTCGAGCCCGGTGAGTACCTTAGAATAGAGGTACGTAGACGAGGTGGTGCATTTTCATGGAGTTATGAAAACTATCATCACAGACCGGGATACTCGGTTTACCTCGTGAGTCTGAAGGGGGGTACAACATTCTTTGGGCACCCAGCTACGCCTTAGCACTGCTTTCCACCCCCAGACCGATAGGCAGACATAACGGACTATCCAGACGTTGGAGGACATGCTGTGAGCATGCATTCTATATTTCGGAGGGTCATGGGTATGACACTTGACTTTAGTAGAGTTTTCCTACAACAACAGCTTCCACTCTGCTATTGGCATGGCACCGTTTGAGGCTTTTTATGGAAGGCCATGCCGTTCACCCATTTTTTGGGAAGAGGTTTTTGAGACAGGTGCTCTTGGGCCAGAGGTAGTGCAAAGCACCATAGAGAAAGTCCAGCTTGTACGTGAGAGGATGAAAGAGGCTCAGGACCGACAGAAGGCTTATGCTGATTGTTGGAGGAGGCCCTTGGAGTTCGAGGTGTGAGATCATGTGTTCTTGATTGTTTCCCCTCAGCAGGGGCAGTGGAGGTTTGGGAAAGGTAGAAAGCACTCACCTAGGTTCATCACAACTTTTGAGGTGCTGAGGCGAGTCGGTGAGGTGGCATATCATCTAGCCCTACCACCTCAGTTGGAGAAGGTTCATGACATCATACACATCTCCCAGCTTCGTCGGTACTTACACGATGACTATCACATTATCGACTCGGGAGAGCTAGATATGGGAGATGATGGGACCTTTGAGGAACGACCAGTCAGAATCAAGGATCACAAATAGAAAGTGCTCCATGGATGAACCATCGCCATGATTCGTGTGTTGTGGAGGCATGGCGGCCTCGAGGAGAGCACTGGGGAATGGGAGACCCAGATGCACGCACAGTACCGAGAGTAGTTTTGACTTGTGTTTTTCCTTGTTCTTCTAAGCTTTGTTTTTGTACTTTGTACCTTTGATGTATGGAATTCTTGGCTTTTCGGTTATAAAACCTTTTGTTTCATTGTTCTCAGGGAGTGTGTAACATGTCCGGGCATGTGGGGAAAGTAAAAACCTAATCCTTAATCGAGATGCATTAATGCAGATGTGATTTAACCCGTGCAGGCAAGTCAGTTCCGCCTAAAGCGGATAATATCTCGACATAGGAATAAGAATTTTACCCAAACCATGTGTTCGGGCAGTGTGTGGGTTGTGCGGTGTTGGGGGTAGTGTGAGTTGAAAAATCCTAATGTATGGAAGTAGGAAGATTCGATTCTTAATCAAGAGGCATTAATGAGGATGTGATTAAACCCCTGCAGGAGATTCAGTTCCGCCTAAAGAGGATAATATCTCAACATAGGAGAAGGAATTCCTAACACCTATAATTAGGGTTGGTTGTTGGGTTCCTGTTATAACAATATCCCTAAGAGGTATCTTTTTGGGTTCCTCTGGGATAATTTTTGAATTCTCGGGGATGATAATGTTTCAAGAGGTATCTAATGTAATGGCACAGACCTCTCCGGCCCATTCCATTGTCAAAAAGAGGGACTTGAAGTGTTATGGAGGGTAAAATGGACTTTTCTCGCACTTTCCAGAATTTTGAAACTACACGCCGTGTAGTTTGAGTACACGCCGTGTACCCCCTTTTCGGGTATACCCCATGTTGAAGGTCGTGTGCCTTGTTGGAGCCATGTGAAATAAATGGGTACATGCCGGGTATCCAATACTAAACTTTGTGTAGTCTCTCCCCGCATACGCGTTACCGTGTGTTGACCAGTCAACGACCATGTGTCATGTTGGAGCTGTGTGTAATAAATGGGTACAAGCCGTGTATCCAATACTACAAGCCGTGTAGTCTCTCCCCGCGTACAGGTTACTGTGTGTTGACCAGTCAATGGTCGTGTGCTGTGTTGTAGCCATGTGAAATAAATGGGTACACGCCGTGTATCCAATACTAAATGTCATGTAGTCCCTTCCCACGTATGTCTTACATTCAAGCTGTGTGTTGACTTCTCAACGGCCGTGTTCCGTGTTGATGGCCATGTTGGAAGCCGCGTGATGACCGTGTGAAATGTCCTAGTACACACCATGTAACATAAAGTACACCATGTGTACTGTTTCTTTTCTCGCATATAAAAGGAGGGGTCCCCTCCTCCTTTTCAACTCACCCCTCTCCTCCCCTTTCCTCTGAGAAGAGTTATCCCAAGAGACTCGAAGGATCTTTCTTCCATAACTTCTTCGTCCGAGCTCCGATTTACGATCTGTCAGCAGCCATGGGAACATAACGATGAGGAGGAACTTCCGAGTTTGGATATGTTTCCTTTATTTCGGCCATTCCTTTCGGACTTCCACCTGAGGTGGTTTTTCAGGGACCCGACAGAAGTGATAGACGCCGACGAACGTCTTCTAATGTTGATCCGGGGGAGCATTGCGATCAAAACCTAATGAGGTAGGGATATTACCTTCGTCTCTCAAAATTATGCTTCATGCAGGGTGGGTATCCTTTTGTTTTCATGAGAACCAGTTGAACCATTAAATAAAGATAATAACTGGTTAAGGAAATGGAATGGGGAAGTTGTTATGTTATTTTATATCGTGTGATATTATGTTGTGAATTGAATAGGATCATTCCTACTGAAAATCACAGTCATTGGGGGCCTTTTCTTGAACAATTAAATGCTTCCCTATCATCCTAGACCGTTTTTGTGGATGGAAACTTCATTGAATGTGGAAATTGGTTAATCACGTAAAGTTGGCTGTTTAAAATATGGAACACTTGAGTGATCACCCGGGTTAAAAAAATAGAATAATGAACATGCGGGTTTGTCTTGGTTACTAGGTGGGTGAAAGGGAGGGGTGAATCCTGGGTTGTTATGAATAGAACATGCAGTAGGGCTGTGGTAAATGATTTTAAAGGGATAATGATGTACGGGTTACGGTGTGGTTGTGGTTATGGTGGTTGGCACTAGGGCTGCATGGTTGGGTTTGAATGTGAATGAACTATGGGTTGTGATTAATAAATTAAAGTGGAAGAGTTAATGTATGGTGGGGAATGGTAATAGAACGGTAACAATAATCAATGGGGTTGGTTGGTTGTTAATAAGGGGTCTGTTGTGCTACTTGTGTTTTCCTAACATGATATTGTGGATGGCATGGATATGTTTTATGAACGATCAATGTGGTTGGTTGTGGATAGTTTCCCATTAGTTAAGGAACTAAATAAACTAATTCTGTTGAAATGTGAAAACCTAAATGGGTTTGCGGTTGTTTGTTGTATGCATGCATCATAGTAACAGTACTGAGGCACGTGCTCAGTTTCTCTGTTTATAAGCCATAGGTTGGGCTGTGTGTTTGGTATACATATATATATCTATATCTTTTGTGTTTTATCGCACCACACCCATGTTGAGCACTTAGTCTCGAACACTCCAATTTCATGGGAGATGGTTTTTTTCCATTAGTTACTAGCTTTTTCTTTCTCCTTCTTCCCTAGGCTGTGATGGCTTGAGGCGACCTTACACCTAAGACTCTTCGGGTAGGTTTCGATTGGGGTGGATTGGACCACGACTCTTTAGGCAGGCTTACTTTTTCCCGTGAATATTCGGGATGAGGCCCATGTGTGTGCGGGCGGGATATGTGGTTGTGAGGCCCGGGTGTGTGCGGGTGGGATACGTGGTTATGAGGCCCAGGTGTGTGTGGTTGGGATACGTGGTTGTGAGGCCCAGTAGTGTGTGGGCGGGAAACGTGGTTGTGTGTCCCAGGTGTGTGTGGGCGTTATACCTGGTTGTGAGGCCCAGGTGTGTGTGGGCGGGGAGTGTGTGGAAGCGCCAGGACGTTCGCCGTTTGGAAGAGCAGCTAACTAATGGGGAATGGTGTGGGGGTACCCTATACTCTTGTTCTTAAATACTAATGCATGTTTTGATTTTTTTTGGTGAGTGTGTCTGGTGAGGTTGGATGGATAGAATTCCTTTCAAGTTTTCTTCTGTTGTTATCAGGGGACATTAAGATGTCTCCCCACTTGTGAATGAGAGCATTAGGTTTCCCTAATGAGTATACTTGTATGCTCACCCTACGTTTGCTTTCGGGTTTCCAGGAGGACTACCAGAGCCGTGCGGGACCATACTAGTGAAGACAGTTGGAGTTGATTTAGTTTTCTGTACTTTTTTTCTTTTGGTATTTTACTTTTGAGATTTCTTGTACTTGTACCCTGTTTCAGAATGATTTAAACATGCATGTGGTATTGGTTTGGGTTTATTTCTATACAATTTCTCTTTTCCTTTTTGGTGGTTGACTTGTCCTATTTCACGATCTTTAAAAATAAAAAAGGGTAATGCCTCCCATATCTGTGAAAAACTCATATCATTGGTTCTAGTCGCCACCCCGGGGCCTACTGGAGGTGGGACTCGAGGGTCATTATCTCCCTTTCTCCATTGCCAGCTCAGGAGGGGCATCATTGGTGGGAGGGAGTCGTGAACGAATGTTATCAGAGGTGATGGTTGAGAGATAGGATGGAGTCTGAAGATAGGAACAGTGAGGATTGCAATGGATGGTAGGGAAAGAGTGTTGGTTAATCTTGGTGTGTGACATAGGCCAGGGAGGACTGGCTAGGACACGGGATTTTAGGGCCCCCCGTGATCTGATGCACGGAATATGAGCCTACTGAACATACAAGTAAGACTACATTTATTGTAGGGTAGAGACCCTAGGGAAGGTACATTCATCATCATGATTGTGTTTTACTTGATTTGGGCATTCTGGGAAAGAAATTGAATTAATTTTATAAAATAAAACCTTAAGAAATTCCCTAATACTTGGGCTCAGGCGATCTTTGTTTACAGTGGTGCTATGGAACCTAGACGTCAACAGAGAGGCAGAGGAGTTGGGCGTCGACAGTTGCACGCAGCAGAGTTGGCAGCTCCAGTAGGACCATAGGTGGTACGAGGTACGGTTTTTTGGTTCAACACTCTCTCTTCTACTTTGTGCAATTCGGGAGCTTCACACTCCTTTGTTGCACCTGGTCTAGAACATGCTTTGGGACTAGACGTAGAGACTTTCCGTACCACTGGTGCTGAGTAAACCAGTTTGAGGCTAGACAAGTGTATCTTGTGTTTGTCGGGGATGTGGGATGACGTTGGGACCACATCGATCTAGTGGGGATCTTCTTTTTCTATAGATGCATCCATACGATGTCATCCTAGGCATCGATTGGTTGTTTTCTGTTAGTGCTGTTATCGACTGCTTCCGAAGAAGAGTTGTGTTCTCCGACGTGGATAGCCAGCATGTAGCTTTTGTTGGTAAGAGGATCTATCAGGTGGGAAGCCGGCGTGTGGAGCTTGTCCATTCTTTGATAGGTGGGTTATCAGTGGTTCCATATGATACAAAGATTATGGATGTCCCAGAGGTTGTTGGGGAGTTCCTTGATGTTTTTCATGAGGAGGTTGTGACTCTACACCCCGGACGTTATGTGGAGTTCAGAATAGACATACAGCCTGGTGCTCGTTCGATTTCGATGGCCCCTTATCGGATGGCGCCTTTGGAGTTGTGGGAGTTGCGAATTCAGATTGATGATCTAATGGAGATGGGTTTTGTTCAACCCAGCGTGTCGCCATGGGGTGCTCCAGTTTTGTTCGTGAAGAAGGCAGATGGTGGTCTCAGGTTATGCATAGACTACCGAAGGTTGATCCAGGTAATGGTCAAGAACCATTACCTCCTCCCAAGGATAGATGATCTCTTCGTCCCGGTGAGGGGTGTAGGTTTGTTCTCTAAGATTGATCTACGGTCAGGATATCATCAACTAAGGGTGAAGGACTGTGACACCTCGAAGACGGATTTCAGGTGCAGGTATGAGCACTTCGAGATTGTAGTGATGCCGTTTGGAGATACGAATGCCCCATCTGTGTTCATGGGACTTATGAACTTTGTCTTCCGATAGTTTCTGGACCAGTTCATCGTTGTGTTTATCGATGACATCCTGATCTACTCAAGATCATAGGAGGAGAACATTGAGCATCTCAGGGCAGTCTTGGAAGTCCTTCGACACCACGAGCTTTATGGAAAATTGTCGAAGTGTATGTTCTTGACACAAGAAGTACACTTCCTGGGCATGTAGTGTCTCATCATGGAGTGTAAGTGGACCCGTCAAAGGTGGAGGCAGTTGTTTCTTGGGAAGCACCCAAGAGCGTGGCAGAAGTTCATAGTTTCTTGGGGTTAGCAGGTTACTATCGGAGGTTCATTTTTGACTTCTCTCGAGTTTCTGCTCCATTGACAGCTTTGACTAGGAAGAACCAGATCTTCATATAGAGTGAGCAGTGCTAGAAGGCTTTCAACTACCTGAATGAGAAGTTGGTTAGTGCTCCTGTACTCAGGTTTCCAGAGGAAGGGTTGTTGTATGAGGTGTTTTGTGATGCTTCTGGCCTTGGTCCGGGGTGTGTGTTGATGCAGAAGATGGGTGTGATCTATTATGGGTATATGAAGTTGTGCCATCATGAGCGTAACTATTCCACCCATGACCTGGAGCTTGCAGTAGTAGTGTTCGCACTGAAAATGTGGCGACATTACCTCTTTGGGGAGCGCTTTATGGTCTTCTCAGATCATAGGAGCCTGCATTATATCTTCTCCCAACATGACCTGAACTTACTGCAGTGGAGATGGGTCGAGTTTCTCCAAGACTATGACTTTGAGATCTCTTACACTGAAGGTAAGGGAATCTTTGTGGCAGATTCCGTGAGCAGGAAGTCTCATAAGGAAGTGGTTCGGGAATCCACTGATGCTTGGATGGTAATGGGAGAGTTAGTCTCCTTGCACTTGGATGTAATGGTAGAAGGTGTTATAGGCTGTTTGTTTCTGATGATGATGTAGTCCTCCTTGTTGCAGTAGGTAGAAGAGTCTCAGTGGGGGGACTCCGAGGCGGAAGTAATGTGGGATCGTGTCGATCGGGGAAATGCTCCAGAGGGATGGTCAGAGGACAACCGACATTGGATGTTGTTCCATAGAAGGTTGTTTGTTCCAGAGGTGATGCGTGAGGGATTTCTCCATGAGTTCCATAGCTCAGCCATGATGGTACTTCCATGAGTATCAAAAATGTACCGAGTCCTGAGGGAATAGTTTTGGTGGCCCGGGGTGAATCGTGTAGTGGCGGAGTTTGTGGCTAGATGCCTAGTGTGTTTGAAAGTGAAGGTTGAACACCGTGTTCCCAGTGGTTCGTTGCATCCTTTAGATGTCACCGAGTGGAAGTGGGATGACATCTCAATGGACTTCGTCATAGGACTACCTAGAGCTTAGGGAGGTTATGATGCTATCTGGGTAGTGGTGGATCGTCTGACGAAATCAGCTCACTTCTTAGAAATTAAGGAGTCGGGACCAGTGAGTACCTTAGCACAGAGGTACGTAGACGATGTGGTGTGTTTTCATGGAGTTCCGAAGACTATCATCTCAGACCGGGATACTCGGTTTACCTCATGAGTCTGAAAGGGGTTACAACATGATTTTGGCACCCAGCTATGCCTTAGAACTACTTTCCACCCCCAGACAGAGGGGTAGATAGATTGGACTATCCAGACGTTGGAGGACATGCTGCAAGCATGCGTTCTGGATTTCGGAGGGTCATGGGTACGAAACTTGCCTTTAGTTGATTTTTCCTACAACAATAGCTTCCACTCTACTATTAGCATGGAACCGTTTGAGGCTTTGTATGGATGACCATGTCGTTCACCAATTTGTTGGGTAGAGATTTGTGAGACAGGTGCTCTTGGGCCAGTGGTAGTGCAAAGCACCACAGAGAAAGTACATCTTGTACGTGAGAGGATGAAAGTGGCTCAGTACCGACAGAAGGCTTATGCTGATCGTCGGAGGAGGCCCTTGGAGTTCGAGGTGGGAGATCACGTGTTCTTAAAGGTTTCCCCACAGTGGGGGCAGTGGAGGTTTGGGAAAGGGAGAAATATCTCACCTAGGTTCCTCGGACCTTTTGAGGTGTTGAGGCGAGTCAGTGAGGTGGCATATCAGCTAGCCCTACGACCTCAGTTGGTGAAGGTTCATGACGTCTTACACGTCTCCCAGCTTTGTCAGTACTTACATGATGATTCTAACGTTATCGGCTGGGGAGAGTTAGATATGGGAGATGATGGGACCTTCGAAGAATGACCAGTCAGAATCGAGGATCGCAAGGAGAAAGTGCTCCGTGGATGAACCATCGCCTTGGTTCATGTGTTGTGGAGGCATGGAGGCCTTGAGGAGAGAAAATGGGAGAGGGAGATGCAGATGCACGCTCAGTACCCAGATTTGTTTTGACTTGTGTTCTTCCATGTTCTTCTAAGCTTTGTTTTTGTACATTGTACCTTTGATGTATCGAATACATGGCTTGTCGGTTAGGAAACATTTTGTTTCCTTGTTCTCGGGGAGTGTGTAACATGTTCAGGCATGTGTGGAAAGTAAAAACATGATCCTTAATCAAGACGCATTAATGAGGATTCGATTGAACTCGTGCAGGCGAGTCAGTGCCACCTAAAGCGGATAATATCTCAACATAGGAAAAGGAATTTTCCCCAAACCACATGTTCGGGAAGTGTGTGGGTTGTGCGGTGTTGGGGGTAGTGTGAGTTGGAAAATCCTAATGTATGGAAGTGGGAAGAACCGAATTTTAATCGAGAGGCATTAATGAGGATGTGATTAAACCTGTGCAGGAGATTTAGTGCTTCCAAAAGCGGATAATATCTCAACATAGGAGAAGGAATTCCTAACACCTATAATTAGGGTTGGTGGTTGGGTTCTTGTTATAACAAGAGCCCTAAGAGGTATCTTGTTGGGTTCCTCTGGGTTGGTTTTTGGATTCTCGGGGACGATAATGTTTCAAGAGGTATATGATGTAATGGCCCGGACATATTCAACCCATTCCTTTATCAAAAAGAGGGACTTGAAGTGTTCTAGAGGGTAAAATGGACATTTCCCACACTTTCCAGAATTTTGAAACTACACGCAGTGTAGTTTGAGTACAGGCCGTGTACCCCCTTTTGGGTATACCCCGTGTTGAAGGCCGTGTGCCGTGTTGGAGCAATGTAAAATAAATGGGTACACATCGTGTATCCAATACTACACGCCATGTAGTCTCTCCCCACGTATGTGCTACCGTGTGTTGACCAGTCGACAACCGTGTGTCATGTTGGAGTTGTGTGAAATAAATGGGTACACTCTGTGTATCCAATACTACACACCATGTATTTTCTCCCCGCGTACGCGTTACCGTGTGTTGACCAGTCAACAGCTGTGTGCTGTGTTGGATCCATGTGAAATAAATGGGTATACTCCGTGTATCCAATACTACACGCCATGTAGTCCCTTCCCGCGTATGCGTTACCTTCAAGCCATGTGTTGACCAGTCAATATCCGCGTTCAGTGTTGAAGACCGTGTTGGAAGTTGCGTGATGACCGTGTGAAACGGCCGAGTACACGCTGTATACCATAATGTACACACCGTGTACTTTTTCTTTTCTCGCCTATAAAAGGAGGGGTGCCCTCCCCCTTTTCAACTCACCTCTCTCCTCCCCTTTCCTCTGAGTAGAGTTCTCCCAAAAGACTCAAAGGCTCTTTCTTCCATAACTTCTTCGTCCGAGCTCTGATTTACGATCCGTCAGCGGCCACGGGATCGTAACGAAGAGGCGGAACTTCTGAGCTTGGATTCGTTTTCCATCGTTCCCATTCCTTTCTGACTTCCACTCGAGTAAATTTTACCGAGACCCGACAGAAGTGACGGGTGCCGACAAACATCTTCTAAGGTTGATCCGAAAGAATGTTGCGATCAGAACCTGTTAAGATAGGGATATTACCTTCGTCCCTCTAAATTGTGCTTCATGCGGGATGGGTATCCTCTTGTTTTCATGAAAAATAGTTGAACCATTAAAAAATGATAAAAACTGGTTAAAGAACGGGAAATGGGAAGTTGTTATGTTATTTTATATCTTGTGATATTATGTTGTGAATTGAATAGGATCATTCCTATTGAAAGTCACAGTCATTGGGGGTGTTTTCTTGCGCAATTAAATGCTGCCCAATATTACTAGAATTTTATTGTGGATGGAAGCTTCGTTGAATGTGGAAATTGGTTAATCATGTAAAGTTGGTTGTTTAAAATCTACAACCCTTGTGTGATCACCTCAGTTAAACAAAATGGAATAATGAACATGTGGGTTTGGCTTGGTTACTAGGTGTGTGAAAGGGAGGGGTAAATCCTAGGTTGTTATGAATATAACAGGCAGTAGGGCTACGGTAATGATGTTAAAGGGATAATTATGTACGAGTTACGGTGTGGTTGTGGTTATGGTGGTTGGAAGCGGGGCTGCATGGTTGGGTTTGAATGTGAATGAACTATGGGTTGTGATTAATAAATAAAAGAGGGAGAGTTAATGTATGGAGGGGAATGGTAATAGAATGGGAATAATAATAAATGGGGTTGGTTGGTTGTTAAGAAGGGTTTTTTTTGTGCTAATTGGGTTTTCCTAACATGATTTTGTGGATGGTAGGGATATGTTTTACGAACGATTGATGTGGTTGGTTGTGGGTAGTTTCCCATTAGTTAAATGACTAAATAAACTAATCCTTCTGAAACGTGAAAACCTATATGGGGTTGGGGTTGTTTGTTGTATGCATGTTTCGTAGTAGAAGTGTCGAGGCACGTGCTTAGTTTCTCTGTTTGGAAGCCATTGGTTGGGATGTGTGTTTGGTATACATATATATATCTGTATCTTTTGTGTTTTATCGCACCACACCCATGTTGAGGACTTAGTGACGAACACTCCCATTTCATGGGAGTGGGTTATTTTCCCTTAGTTACTAGCTCTTTCTGGCTCCTTCTTCCCTAGGCTGTGATGGCTTGAGGCGACCTTAAACCTAAGACACTTCGGGTAGGTTTTGATTGGGGTGGATTGGCCCAAGACTCTTCGAGAAGGCTTAATTTTTCCCAAGAATCTTCAGGATGATGCCCAGGTGTGTGCGGGCTGGATACACGGCTGTGAGGCCCAGGTGTGTGCGGGCGGGATACCTGGTTGTGAGGCCCCGATGTGTGCAGGCGGGATGCAAGGTTGTGAGGCCCAGGTGTGTGCGGGCGGGGAGAGTGTGGCAGCATCAGGATGTTCGCCGTTAGTAAGAGCATCTAACTAATGGAGAATGGTGAGGGGTACCCTATACTCTTGTTCTTGTATACTAATACCTGTTGTGATAGTTTTTGGTGAGTGTGGCTGGTGAGGTTGGGTGGATAGAATTCCTTTCTAGGTTTCTTCTGATGTTCTCACGGGACATGAGGATGCCTCCCCACTTGTGCATGCGAGCTTTAGGTTTCCCTACTGAGTATACTTGTATTCTCACACTACGTTTGATTTCATGTTCATAGGAGGACTACCAGGGCCGTGCGGGACCCTACTAGTTGAGATAGTCGGAGTTGCTGCAGTTTGCTGTACTTTTCTTCTTTTGGTATTGTACTTTTGAGCTTTCATGTACTTATACCTTGTTTCAGAACTATAAAAACATGCATGTGGGATTGCTTTGGGTTTATTTCTATACACTTGAGGTTTTACTTTTTGGAGGTTGACTTGTCCTATTTCGTGATCATTAAAAATAAAAAAGGGTAATGCCTCCGATATTTGGGAAAAACTCATACCCTTGGTGATAGTCGCCACCCCGGGGCCTACTAGAGGCAGGGCTCGGGGGTCATTATCTCGCTTTTTCCATTGCTATCTCAGGAGGGGCGTCTTTGGTGGGAGGGGGTTGTGACAATCATCCACTCCAATTCAATTCAATAAGTATGGGAACAATATAATCTCTCTTGTGTAAGTACGGATTACCGTCTCCACGATGCGATGAGATTCATTCTCCATGTTAATCACTCAAGAATGAATATAAAGTATATATAATGAATAATGATGAAATATATGACAAGATAAAGATTCTAGATTTATATTTCATCTACTTACTTCCATTCAAGTCAATAAGGAAAGGAATAAAACATTCATGCATACGTACGGCCTACCTTCTCCATGAACTGTGTACTTCATTTCATTTATCAATATATTATATATATATATAAATAATGAATATATATGATATATAAATAATTATTTAATTTTTGTAAGTAATTAAATCATGATATAAGTAATAATAATATCAAGAACAACAGGTCCAAACACGTATGATAAATAAAACAATTTTACCCAAAACACAGCTTTAACATTGAATTTACAAAAGAACTGGTAATATAAAGTCCAAAGTGAACAATATATGATATAGTAAGAGTGAATATGATTCTGTAATATGTCAATGTCCTTATTTAAATCATTTTACTGGAGGTTTAGATATGTACGAAGAATATCAGACATAAGGTAAGGGAAAACATTTCCAATCTCATTTTTATCCGAGATTGTTTATTCGTAAGTATTTACTGGAGTTATATTTATCATCCATGTCCTTGTTTTCTAAAAATGGTATCATGTATGTTTAAAGTCCTTTTTACCCATTTTTTACTTTTACTATATGGAATTTAAGGAATATTTCTTTTGTTATCCTGCGAGGCACTTTTTGTCTTTTCCGAAAAAAAGTACAAGGAAAATCTTTTTTAACTTATATGGCATGAACAGATTCTTGCGGTTTCATAATTCATTATTTCCCTGAAGCTTCATGTGCATGATTTGATTATTATTTTAAACAAAATCCTTTATTTTAAAATTTCCTGTTATTTTTTGAAAAGAAATTTTTTTTGAATAATAAAGGATATTTTTTTCAAGAATTCATTTCAAGTGTTCTGTCAAAACTATTTTACATCTAAGATGAAATTATTTCATATGTGTATATTTCAAGTATAATATCTCTATTATTTACATTGTTTCACTTTTCTTATGATGAAATGATATCCATTTGTTTTTTATGGATTCTGTTATGATGGGATGATGTTTATGAAACCCATTTTTTTTCTTTGGGTTATAATGAATGATTTATGTTTATGTTGTGGCACAAGTAAGAATGATTTCATTTTGTGATGGGTGGGACCTATATCTCCTTAAAATTCATTGGATAAAGATTTATATCTCATGAGATTGCCATGGCTGGAATCGCAAGTTAATCCGGTTCAGTGATACATGACTGGAATAAGGAGGGAACTCGATTCCAAAAGAGTCTTTTTCCACTAAGATGGTCTTGGCATCAATGCCTTGGCTATTATGAAAATAATTTCATGTTCTTAATGGATTTACACAAATAAATGTTTTATTCCCAAGATATTTTATCTTGATTAATATTTCTTTATGATCAACACCTTACGTACTGCCATGTTTTATGTCATTGCTCATGATTTTGATGTTTAAACATTATTATCATGGTTTTAAGTTCAAATTTATATGATTTGTTTTATATTATCCATCATTACACTTATTGAGAATTTTAGCTAACCCTTTATATGTTTTCTTTTCCCCTGGATTTAAAGAAATGTTTTACGTAAGAAAACAAAAGGGGAAGATCCTTATGAGAGATGTTGAAGAACTTTCACCACGATTAGAAGATTATGTTTCAAGTTTCTAAAGACACTAAACTATTACGGTCCTTAAGTTTTTTTTTGTTATGTATTAAGTCTTCTGCAAAATTAATGTAAGGTCCATGTACGTCAATCATTGGGTCTCTAAATTTGGTAACAGGGGAAAGGTTAGTTAACATTTGGAAAATATGATGCGAAAACTTTAGTGAGATCCCTAGAGATATTTCTAAGGTATTTCTATGGATGTCCCTAAGGATAAGTATAAGTATAGGTTATAGTCCTAGAATTATGGTAAAAATCATATAATTAACCCTAAGATGTTATATATTAATGTTACTCCCCGTTTATTATGTTGTTTTCCGAAGAAAGATTTTTGCCTCTCACACTATTGTTTTGGGTTTTAGATGATGGCTGGAACACGAAGGAACTGTGTTGATCAATGTAATGGACAATGCAATGATTTTCCTCTTGATCAAACCAATGTTATGGAAGATGGAGTTTAAAATCTTATTGATATAATTACACAAGATATGAATCATTCTAGACATCCAAATGAGCAGATAAGGGAACAATATTCTATTGAGTCCTTCATGAGGAAATGTCCACCTTCTTTTAGTGGGTCTTCTGATCCACTTCTTACTGAACAATGGATCAGTACCATTGAAAGGATATTTTCCATACTTCACTGTTCGGAACATGAAAAATTCATTCTGGCTATTTACCGTTTAGAGGGTGAAGTAGATCACTGGTAGACTCTAATTAAATATACAAGGCCCCAAGATGAAATTTAATCCATGGAATGGGATGAGTTCACAAAATTATTTATCAATAAGTACTTCCCTCGTATTTTTGGAAGAAAGATTGAATATTAGTTCCTTGAGCTTATGCATAAGGATGATTAATCTATTGGAAAATACGAAGAGAATTTTACCAGAGTTTCAAGGTATGCATCTATCTTTATCATCCAACCTGAAAGTAATGTTGATCGATTCTTCAGTGGCTTAAAACCAAGTCTTCGAAGGGAATTAGCTTTAGGATACTTCAATAGCTATGAATAAATTGTGTGCTGTACTATCAAGGTAGAACTGGAAGTTGTTGTAACATATACATCTCATGGTTTTGACAAGAAACGAATGATGGAGTTCAATGAAAACCTCAGAACAATGGTCAAATGAAGGTGACTGTTTCTTCATGCTCAAAGTGTGGAAAGAAGCATAGTGTAGATTGTCTAAAAGGTACTATAAAATGTTTAATGTGTAGAGAAGAAGGTCATCAAGTATCTGAGTGCCGAAGTAATGGGAAAAAGGTTTCTAATGTTGTGAATAAAGAAAATATTGTAGAGAAGTCACCACCAACACATCAATGCTTCAAGTGTAAGTAAATGGGGAATTAGGCGAATAAATTCCCTAATCCAAGGGTTAATGATGAACTACATCAACAATCTCTTAAGGAAAAGGACAATGGGAAGTCACATGCGATCACTATTAGCAATTTTTAGTATGAAAACAAAGGTGGAATGATTATGTGTTTATGTAGAGGGATCCAATTTATAGTATTGTGGAACATTGGAATATCTATGTAATGGTTTATTGTGGTTTTCCATAATTATATGGTACAAGTAACCATGCAAAGTGATTTAAATATTTTTGGAAAGTAGATGATATGTTCATAATGAAGGGATTAAGATAAAGTGAAATGTTTGGTAGTATTCAAGAGCTCATGATTGATATAAGGACTAAGTGAAATCATGGTTTGAGTATATATAATTTTTGGGATTTTGGTATGTGGAAGGAGTTAACTTTTAACTGCATTCATGTTTTCACTAAGGTTAAATGGGTAGTCATTTTTCTAGAGAATACATGATTAAGGAATTTGAATGTTTGGAATGTGACCAACAATACATATCTTATTATATATGGAGATAATTTATGGTATTTACATGCATGGTAGATAACCTCTCTATCAATCTTTTTCTTTATACTGGAAGTTTGTGTAAGCCTAGAGATTGGAATAGAATATGTTAGACATCAGATAGTATTCTTTAATACTAGAACTTTTTGATATTATTTTTGGAATGTTATAATAGTATAGTTTTAGAAAAAAGACCACCCGTAGGATGGGAAACAACCCGTCGCGTCGGAAAAGGTTGCGGGAATAGAACCCACAACCGAAGTGCGACAGGCCTTTATCACCTACCTCTGGCCTAACAAGAAGTCCCTGGTTAGTCTAAACTAGTTTTAATTTATTAACCTTTATGATAGTTGATTTATAAGTCCATTTTTTGAGCCATATATGATTAATCTCACTATAGATGGACTTAGAAATATAAATTTTTCTATCATTATTTTTGAGATAGATGGAATGACCTGTCATTCTGTTCCATGATCTACTAACACTTTGCAAAAGAAAAATTCACCATCATTTCTTTAAGAGGTTAAGTGGAAATTGTTCAATGCATGAGAAATGGTAAGATTGTACCAAAATAAAGTAAGTATTTCTTTTAATTCAAAAATTATTTAACATTTGGGAAACGATGTTGAAAACCAAATTTTTTTTCCTAGTGCCATCATATCTGATGAATCAGATGGTACCATAGATCATCACAAAATTATGGATTTGTGATTGATGGATTTTTCATAGACGTGTCCTCTACCACACTCCATTAGAACATGACAGCTAAATTTATCTTCCATATCCATATTTTTCACCTATGTTCTCCTATGTGGAAACCCAGGGATAAGTTAATTTGGGGAACAGTTATGTTTCATACATTCATTTTTTAATATAAGCATTAGTATTCTTCTTTATAATGTGGGTTTCTTTGGAAGAAACTTTCAAGTAGTAAAAAATTTATAACCCCAACGAATTTCGATGACGAAATTCATTTTAAGGGGGTAGAATTTAAATCCTCAATATTTTATGAGATATATTCGTTCTAATTTCATTGATGTCTTCTATTGTACGCTACACAATGATTATCTTGCGCTATATGCAACACAGTATTAGCTTAAAATATACACAAACACTATAAATTTTATATTTCAAAATGGAATTCATTTTTGGATTCGGAATATCGAAATTAGCCTATGGTAAATTTTTGGTATTTTTCTGAAAACATTCCATTTATGATGAATTGTGAAAACATTGGGTTACTATGTAAAAACTGAATTTTTATTTAAATAATTATTTATATTATTTAAATTTATTTTAGGTAAAAATTGATACATAATACCTATATATTTTCAATGTAATTCATTGAAGTCATTTTTTAATGATTTTAGATACAATAAAATATTATTGAACTTTTCACCGTGTTTTACCCACCTTCTAGGAGAATTTGAAAATTTACATTACACATAATTTTACTGATTATGTGAGTGAAATTTCGAACATCCAATAGACATGGAAAATATCAAGGAGTAAAATGTGGTTAAATAAGATAAAAATAATTTTTGGGTAATAGTAACTTTTTACTTTTATTCACCACAATTAAAAGTAAATAGGGTAATTAAGGGGGAAAATGATATTATTATTATCCAAACTAATGTCCTAATTCTATTGGATAAGTGTAATTCAACCAAAAACAACCTTAGGAATAAAATATTACCCTTTAGGTCCACTTTTATTAGATTAGGACATTTATTATTATTTTATTTTATAACGTTTTAAATAGTTAAAATCAAATATTAATAACTAAAACATTATTAATATAGGGTTATACATAAGATACATTAGACTATAAATATTACTTAGAAATATAAAAATATTTCCTACCTAATGGTATTTTATTTATAATTTTTAGAAATTAAATAATTTAATTTATTAATGACATAATGGTGATGCAGTAATTACATAAATAATGAAATATTAAAATAATTAATATTATAAATACCCAAATAAATGTAATTTGAGAAATTTTATGAATTCCAATAATTTTATATATTATAATGACATTTTAATATTGAATTAATTAACCTTTTCCAAACTAATCATGCTTTTATAATTTTCATAAAAATCAATTACCAAATATTGTCAAAATTCGCATAAAAAAGTTTTTAAATCAAATATTATATTATTAATTGTTATTATATTCCTAAAAATCTAAGTTTCTACCAAAGGACTTAGATAAGGTTATATATATTAATAATTTACCACTTGGGGTTCGTTTTTCTTGTTATTGTACGTTTGTTAACCATATAGTGTAAGAAAACAAGAAGACACGGTTAAAGTTAAATTATTTTACTTAGAGTTTAATCTAAAAGATAAGGTCAAAATAGTAACCTAAAAATATCTAAAACCTATTGGTTGAGGGTATTTCGACCCATAACCACTTTGGATTCTAAATAAATATATTTTGAGATATTATAAAGCGAATATGACTTTATTATAAAATAATATTTTATGTTTTTCCGAATGTGCCCCACTCCTCTATTATAAAAGGGAACCTCCTCCCTCTCCTATTCACAACACATTCATCCTTCATGCTCGTCAAAAACCTGAAAATATCTCTTCTCCATATCCCTAGAAACATTCTAGAGGTTCTGGTTTTCTCAAAAGACCAACTCTAGTTCTGTAAGAGGAAGCTTAAAGGAGGTGCATTGAAAAAGAGGTAATCTCTTCTACCGATTCTTTCAAGTTTCATTCTTCTTCAACTTCTTCTTATTTATTTGTTTCATCATAAATTAACAACATAAGTATCCCTAATATACTAATATGTTATTATAAATATTAAACAACCCTATTTCACTATCTATCCATCCTACGAAAAACAAAATCACCACACGTGCGTACGTACAACATATCGTCAACACGCCGTGGTGTAATCTGTTTTTTCACCACCACCATACGTGGATGGGTATAATGGTGTAAAGAATAACTATATATAGTTATTATAAAATAATACTTATTCTGAGATATTATATCATACACTCCAATTCAATTCAATAATTATAGGAATGACATCATCACTCGTGCGTACGTATGAATTACCGTCTCCACGACGCGATGATATTCATTATCCATTTTAATCACTAAAGAATGATTATAATGTATATATAATGAATAATAATGAAATATATGACATGATAAAGCTACTGTATTTATATCTCATCTAATTACTTCCATTCAAGTCAATATGGAATGGAAAACAGCGTTCATGTGTACGTACATCCTACTGTCTCCATGAACGGTGTATTTAATTTCATTTATCTATATATAACATATATATATATATATGATGAATATATATGATATATAAATAATTATTTAAATTCTGGAAGTATGTAAATCAAGATATAAGTAATAATAATATCAAGAATAACATGTCCAAACACGTACAATAAATAAAACTATTTTACCCAAAAGACTGCTTTAAAATGGAATTTACAAAAGAACGTGTATTATAATCTCATAAGTGAACCATAAATGATATAATAACAATTAATATGATTCTGTATTAAGTCAGTGACATTATTTAAATCATTATACAGGAGGTTCAGATACATACGAAGCATATGAGACCTATGGTAAGGGATAACTTTTCCAATTTTGTTTTTATCCGAGATTGTTTATTCGTAAGTATTTACTAGGGTTATATTTATCATCCATGTCCTTATTTTTTAAAAAAGGATTAATGTATATTTAAAGTAATTTTTACCCATTTTTTACTTTTAATACATGGTATTTAAGGAATCATTATTTTATTTACCATACGAGGTACTCTTTGACTTTTCTGACAAAAGAATGAGGAGAATGTTTTTTAACTTATACGACATGAACAAATTCTTACGGTTTCATAATGCGTTATTTCCATGAAGCATCCTGTTACTGATTTCATGATTATTTTAAAAAAATCCTTTATTTTAAAAATTCATGTCATTTTGTGAAATGAAAATGATTTTGAAGAATAATGGATATTTTCCTCAAGAAATCATTTCAAGTGTTTTTTCAAAATGATTTTACATATAAGATGAAATTATTTCATATGTTTATGTTTCAAGTGTAATATGTATATAATAAACATGGTTTCACTTTTCTTATGATGATATTATATCCATTTTTTTTATATGGATCATGTTATGATGGGATGATGCTTATAAAACCAATCTTTATTCTTTGTGTTATATTAAATTATTTATTTTTATGTTGTAGGACAAGTAAGAATTATTTCATTATGAGATGTGTGGGACATATATCTCACTAAAATTCATTGGGTAATGATTTTTATCACATGAGATCGACATGGATGGAATGTTAAGTTAATCCGGTTCAGTGATATAGGACTGGAATGAGGAGTGAACTCAATTCAGAAATGGAATTTTTCCACTAAGATGGTCTTGGAAGCAATTCGTTGCCTACTATAAAAATCTTATAATGTGGATAATGGATTTCCACAATTAAATTTTTTATTCCAATGCTATTTTATCATTATTAATGTTTCTTTATGATCTATTCCTTACGTAATTCCATGTTTTATTTCAATGCTCAAGATTTTAATGTTTAATCATTAAGTTCATGTTTTTAAGTTCAAAATTATATGATTTGTTTTATTTTCTCCATGATTACCCATACTGAGCATTTGGTCTCACCATTTATATGTTTTCTTTTCCCTAGTATTTAATGAAGGGTTTTAGGTAAGAAAACAAAAAGGAAAGATCTTTTTGGGAGATGTAAAAGATCTTTCACCACGATTAGAAGATTATGTTCCGAGTTTCCAAAGACACTACGTTATTACGGTCCTTGAGTGTTTGTTTTTGTTATGTATTAAGTATTCCTCAAAAGTAATTTAATGTCCATGTATGTCAAGCTTTGGTTCTATACAATTTTTGAACTCCTATTTAAATAGAGGTGTGTTTTGGGGAATTATTATATGTGCTTTCTTTTAAAGGGTTTCGAAAGCCTGACTGTGAGGATGGAGATGCTTCAATTATCGTTACTATAGCCAAAGGTTTCAGAGTGAAGTTAGCAGAATGTTATGGAAACCCTAGTGGCGTGAGAAGGATTTGGTAGGAATTTTTTTCTTAGCAAGTGGGATTTGATAGTTAAGCCTCTGGTGCAGCTGTTTGATTTTAATTAGTTTTGTTTGGTTGAAAAATGAGTTGGAGCCTCGTTTCCACGTTATGACCTATTTCGGTGTAAAAGTTTTCCTTTTTTATAAGGATGTATATTTACGTAGACTTTTTAAAAGTTATGTTGGTCAAGTCTCAATGGGTGTAGAACTGCATTAATGAGGAGTCTACTTTAACCTCGTTGTGTGAATTGAGTGTGGATTGGTTTGTGATCTTTCAAGGGAGTTAAGTTGTTGGAATGTGTTGTTTTTGGTTTTTTGGTTCATCAATTATGCCGCTCCACTCCCCTTGTAGTGGAGAATTTTTTTACCGTGGGCATACCCAAATTCTCTAAATTTGGGAAATTGTTTTGGTGTAGATACCCATACCGAGTCATGATGAATTCATTGTTAGCCTATTTCTTATTATGGGGAGTCTGTTTATGGATCCTCGTGTTGGTAATCTAGTTTCATCTCCAATGATGGTTTTTTTTTCAAAATGGGGCGGGGGCCCATTCAGGCCTCCTAATGTTAATATTATCATTTCATTTTTGGTATGAGTTTTTTGGTTTTATTTCTCATATATAACCACAAAATTCAATGTTTTTCTTTGAGTAAATATTGGGATGAGTGTGTTCCTATTGTTTTTGTCATAGTAAGGTTAAAAATATTTTCATTAGATAATGTTTGAATTTTATCAGTTGTTTTGGGAAAATGGGTGAGTAAGGATTGATTATTTTTTAGTTGTATGTATATTAAGGATGGATTTAGATTCATGAATGTTCAGTGTTTTTTTATCGATCAGCATAAGGTTTCTATGATTTTTGTGCTGGTGACACATAAAGGGGAGTTTGTTTTGGTCTCCCAAATTTATCTTTTTTGCCTCTATCTCTCTCTCTTGTTGATAGTTATTTTGTAAATTTATTTTCTATCATTCATTGGGAATCTCTTTGAACAATGATGGAGTGTTGGTGTTTTTATGGGTTACAACGTGTTGTGGATTTCTGGGTTCATAATGTGTTATGGAGGAGAGAAATTTCATACCCAAAATTTTGTAAATTATTTATTTTGTATTTTACATGTTTGAGTTGAGTCCTGGTTTAAATTTTTTATTTTTTTATAAAATGTTTATTTTGGGTTTGACAACATCTTGGTCATGGGAATAAGATGATTTAGAAAGTATACAGCTTCGCCTAGGTGGCAATGCAACCTTTCCTTCATTGAAACCCAAAATAAGAATTAAATGAATATTAAAATGGGATTTAAAATAAAATTAATAAATTTAAAATAGATTGAAATTTCTGAAAATATATTAATGTGAATATTATAATTACTATAATTATTGAAATAAAAAATTAATATTAACAATTTTGGGTATTATTATTAGGATTAGAAAATAAATGATGATTATTATTATTATTATAAATATTATAATTTTATTATTATTACATAGAATATTTTTAATTTAATTTTTTTATGTGAGTTCATTATATAATTTACACCGGTGTACATGCACCACCTAGTTAGTAGAACATGCAGTTAGCCCAAGAACCCGTGTGGTGGCTTCTGGACTAGAAAGAAGCTATCAGATGGTGCATGCATGGTCTCCTAAGTTGGGAACATACCCCTTAGTATCTATCATCCAAATTAAATTGAATAAGATGAAATGAAATCAGAAAAACAAATTAAAACAAAATGGAAAAAATGATTTAATGTTAATAATAATATTCATATTTTTGGGAATAATATTATTATGATATTTTTTTATAAAAATTTTATTAAAATAATCATTATCATTATTTTTTTATTAATATTACTATTATTAAAAATTAAATGATGATTTTTATTTGAATAATTTTGAATTTATTATTATTATGGTTAAAATTTAAATATTAATAATTATTATTTCTATACTGATTATTATTAAGTTACTCTAATTTTATTAGGCTAGATTTATTTTTTTACATATGGTTTCTAATTCCTATCTCTCCCTCCTCAATCCTCATGAATCCCTCCTCGTTCCCATAAGTGGTCCACACGGCTCTTACCCTTCCCACTAACCTGTCCCAACAGTCACTCCCCTCTACGGGTGACCTTACCTCTAGCTGATAAACCCCATCACGACTCAAAGCCTCCCTACCTCTTTGGATGACTATATATCACTGGATCACATCACCCATCCCACATGAAATCTTACTCACAGATAACCCTAGACATAAAATCTCTCTGGCGACTTCACCTTTCGGAGAACACCCCTCATATGACCATGAACCCCTGCTCTGGCTGACCCCTCACTAGTGCACCATCCTCTGGTGGCCTGTCCCACTGACTTCCTCCCACTTCTATAATTTTTGTTCCCCCTTTCAATTTTTCATCCCTTTAGAGTTATAGATTCAATTATTTGGGTTGATTCCTATGATATTGTGTTCAATATTTACTCTTATGGTATTAATGAAATTATTTGTGGTTTGAATGTGGTGTGTTTGAGGTTTCACATCAATTTCAGGCGTGCATTTTTCACTCTTCATGGTTTATGGTTGGACCCCATTGCATAATTTTTAATTGTATATTTACATTGATCTTTTAAAATTATCATAACCTTCAATTGATATGTAAAAACCTATTATTGGTAGAATAATTGTGCAATGGTATATTTTTTGATTTCCCATTATTTTATAAATTTTTCGAGTGGTGATAAAGGATTTTCCCTAACATGTGTTTCGAGAAATGGCCCAGTTGGCTCTATAAATTGATTAATATTCTATACCGGAATTGTTCTTTTATAAAAACATTGTTGATGATGAAAATGATGATTGAATTTTTAAATGGGTTTTTTATAATAAGTTCTTGAGGATGTGCATATTTAGCTGTTATAAATGTGTTTTAACCTAAATAGTGTGTTTGGTGGTAGAATTTGTTTGTGTGTGATATTTGAAAATATATTATTTTGAAAAAATGAGGTAAATACCATTTGGAACATTGATTTAGATTCCTTTGGAAACCCCACTAAGAGGGATCCTTCTACTTGTTAGTTGATAAAGATGTGGGAGTGTCCTTTTCAAGGGACTCAACCGATCTGATTATTATTTAAGAATTGCGATGATATTTGAGGAGGCTGAGGTTGTACCAGTTTTTCAATAGCATGGTAATATATATGTGTGACTTGATGCTTTCATTTATATTCACCCCCTACAATCATAGCAAGAGAACATAGCATAGAAAAAGGGATTTTTGAAATTGTTTGAAGCACTATACTAGGTTATTGTTCTACCTAGTGGACCATAGTCACTGGTACTTGGGTTTATTGCTATGTGATCTGGCCCCTTGACCTGGGCACGTTAGGAAACAGTTGGGATTTCTGACATCATTGAGTAGGGAATGGCTTCAAGATGAGTCACATGAATAGTATGTTCTAGTTATCCATTGAGTTCCTAATAATTCTTCTGTTGATATGACTGTTGTATCATTATCCATTTCCATATTTATAAGACTGTCGTATTTGTTCCATGATTCATGAGTTCTTTTGGAAATTGTAAGAAGTGTGGGTTTAGTAAAATGGTTTTAGGAAACAAATTGGGAATGAACAAGTGTTTTCCCTTATTTCAAATTATAATGACAAATGAAAGTTTTTTATTTTATTCCTTCTCTTTATTTATAGATTTTTAACTCATAATAACCTCCACTATGAGCCTTATTTTAAAAAGTGAGGTCATTGTGTTTTTATTTTTTATTTTGAAAAGAATAGTATGGAAACCGTTATGTTTAAAGAGTGAATATCAAACCTGAAAATCAATGGTGTTTTATTTAAAGGTTATGAATTAGATAAATTATTAGTTACTACTACCTATTTAATTTTAATTATCATTCCTATATTTATATCAGGTCCGTAGTTTCCCCAGTAGGTTCCAACTTTGGTTCAGTCACCTAATGCGATGTTTGGTGTTGGGATTAAGGGTGACCCTCGGGGTCAAACTAAAGTGCTATTTGGTGTCAGGTTTAGTGAGAATGTTCTAGGTATTCTTATTATTTAGTTTTGTTCTCTATTTTTATTTTATGTGTAAATGATTCCATGTTTTGAAAAATAACACTCAATTCAACATTAGTTATATGTTAAACTACTTGTGCTACGTGATTATTTTGTCTCTATTTTATTATTGGGTGATTTCTATCCATTGGTGTACTCAATCGATGCCCTTGTACCTTGTTGCAAGCTTGAAAGGATCAGGAACACCTCTCGGGCCTCACTGCAGATCAGCTCCGATTATGTAACGACCCGAGTCTGGAGCCCCTCCACTGGTGCCCCATACCCGGTTCGCCACATGACCTCAAGCACGTTTCCCAGAATTCTAGAGGCTTCTGATTAGCACCGGGGGCCTTGGTGAGTCAGTGGGGAAACTATGCCCTCATTCGGTAAGGTATACAAGGTAAGAAAACAACAATAAACAGCGGAAGCAATAAACAACATGCATAACAACAGAAACCAAACAACGGAAGCAATGTATATATATAACGGTGATGTCAATGATGTAGCAGGTACAAGTATCTAAGGAAAACAAAAAACACAACAATGTGCTGAAATAGAAATGAAACCAAGTTCAAAAGAAAAACAAAGTAAGCTCCTCAGCATACCGAGCCACGGCTCGGTCCCATGCTCCCCAGATCCTGATGTAGTCAAGATCCCGAAGTAGAAGGGAGATTGACCTTATCTATACCTGCAGCAACATAGTATTCTTGGGCCCAAAAGAATGTCCCAAACAGGGTGTGAGATACAATCCCGGTAGGAAATCACCCAAATATTTGTGCCGAACAGTTAATGAATACATGGCAGTAACAAAACAAGAGGTAGTAACAGAAAGGCACAAGCAGCTACAATCCACTGTTCTAAGAAGTAAAGTACACAAGTAAACAGTCAAAAACAAGAAGAAAAATTGGTAACCCTCTGGGTAGCTCTCATAGTCTAACCCCTATGTTTCAACCTCTATGTACTAGCAACCCTCTGGGAGGCACACACAATCTCACCCCTCTAGTTAAGCTACGTAATTGAGCAGACTCTCTGGGGAAGCACTCACCATCAATTCCCCATATAGTGTGGTATCATTCTAAAGGCTCTCCGAGGAAGCACTAAACGTCAATTCCCCATGTGGCCCACGTCGTGGATCTACAAGCTCTCTCGGGAAACACTCAAAGTCAATTCCCCATATAGTCTCACGTCGTAATTAAAAGACACTCTGGATAAACCCTTCCGTCATTTCACCCTTTGGTCTACTACTCTAGGTTCTCACAGTCATGAGTATAAGTAAACATGCTCAGTGCGTGTGTATCGTCCATTTAAACCTCAATAACTACTTGGATTTCAACTATATCTCAACAGTGAAGCAAGGCAATAGTCCATAATCCTACAACTAGGCATGGTAACTGGAAAAACACCAAACAGACAGAACAAGCATGGAAAAGCAATCTGAGCACAAACAGAATACTCTAATAAAAATAAATAACCTCTACTAAAGCAATCAAGCAAAGCATGAAAACAACAAGGGAAAAACACGAAACACGCAATACCCCATTCAAGGGTATTCGTGTAATTTTCACATAAAATTCATCAACTTTCTATGAAAAGGTACAAACCACCAACCTCGATCCTAGAAGATCGACATACGTGAACCTCGACGAAAGATTCCTCTTAGAACAACGTAGATCTGAGAAAACACACAAAATGTTCATCCCACGATAACATGGAAATGTGGAGGAATCAAGAAACAAGGCTAAAGTAGAAGTAAAAACTCACCGCTGCGATTCCAACGCAACTGATCATGCTCGAATCGGAGAACGAACGGCGTGGGAGGAGCCCGTTGAAGATCCGGACGTACGGTCGCATCCGGACGGTCGAAAACTGAAGAAGAAGATGAATATGGGGTTAGACGCGACCCCGTTCTGTTTATTGAAAAAAATACATGGTGTGTACTTCTTGAGTACACGACGTGTACTTCAATTTTTCTGTACTCCGAATTAACTGGCCTCCACCTCAGCCTTACTCACCGTGTGTGTGGCCCAGACACAGCCAGTACATGACTTCGAGCCAGAATAGAGTACATGACGTGTACTCAAAACGTACACGACATGTACTTCTGAAATTTCCAGAAAATACATTTTTCTCAAAAACTTCAGAAAAAGGAAAAACATACCTGAAAAGAGATCCGGGTACTTACAAACTTCCCCCCTTAAAGAAATTCATCCCCAAATTTCCCTAACGAGGCAGAGAAGGAGAAACCATGAACATCTCTGGCCACTGTGATCATACATCAGCCTCCCTCTCCCAGGTCTCGTCTTGTTCTCGCCCGTGCTACCATATCACTCGTACCAGAGGAACATACTTCTCATGGAGAACCTTCGTACTGCGATCGACAATCTGGATAGGATCCTCCTCGAGCGATGTATCTACTTCAAGCTCGACTTCCTCATGCTGAAAGACGTGAGAAGGGCCTGAAAAGTAATGTCGGAGATGAGAGAAGTGGAAGACATCGTGCATGGACTGATACCTCTGAGGTAGCTATAACCGATAGGCGACCGGACCCACTCTCTCTAAGACCTCAAACGGCCCGACGTACTGTGGTGAAAGCTTAACCTGTCTCTGAATCCTCTTGTGTCCCAACCTCGGTGCGACACGTAGGAAAACCTGATCACCGACCTCGAACTCCATAGGTCGTCTCCACTGATCAGCATATGACTTCTGTCGAGACTGCGCTGTAGCCATCCTCTTCCGAATCAGCTCTATCTACTCTGAAGTCTCCTAAACAAGATGAGGTCCCTGCAAAGTTGCCTCTCCTGCCTCTAGCCAGCATATGGGTGATCGACATGGCCTACCGTACAAAGCCTTGTATGTCACCATCTGAAGGGTCACCTAGAAACTTTTGTTGTAGGCGAACTCTACCAGAGGAATATGATTCTCCCAAGAACTGCCAAAATCATGGATTCAATCTCGAAGCATATCCTCAAGCACCTGGATCATTCCCTCGGACTGGCCATAGGTCTGGGGATGATATGCTGTACTCAAAAGTACCTGCGTACCCAAGGCCTTTTGAAGTCCCTACCAAAACCGAGAGGTAAAGCACACATCTCTGTCTGAAACAATAGAGCGTTGAACTCCATGAAGACGAACAATATATCTTATGTAATGGTTTCCCAGATCATCGACACTGAAGGTCTCCTTGATCGGAAACAAGTGAGCAACCTTTGTAAGTCTGTTGACGACAACCCAGACAACATCGTTCCCCCGAGGTGATCTCGGCAACCCAGTCATGAAGTCCATCGCAACATCATTCCACTTCCACTCTGGAATGTGTAACTGATGTAAAAGGCCTTCTGGTCGCTGATGCTCTACATTCACCTACTGAAAAGTAGAATATCTCATGACAAAACCAGCAACATCCTTCTTTATACTTGGCCACTAGTATTGGCGATGAAGGTCCCGATACATCTTGGTGACACCAGGATGAACTGCCCAAAAAGAGGAATGGAAATCCCACATCAGCTCCTCATGTATGTCTGTTGGCACCCATACACATCCTTGGAAATGAAAGATCTCATCCTCACCCACTGTCCATCCCGGAAGAGGGTCCTCTCCCGACACACTCTCCCGCAGGACTAAGCCTTCTGAGCGTGATAACTGCCTCATCCGTACCCGATCAAGTAGCGGGGAGGTAACAGCTATAGAAGATAGAAAGGTCTATCTACGTCTGTCGTGCAACTCTAGATGCATCTCAGAGAATAGATCCATCATTTCCCACTCAATAATGGCCTCTTGAACTGCCTGAATTTGAGTTCTCATGCTCAATGCATCTGCCACGGTGTTGTCGTTTCCCGGCGTATAGGCAAGATCGAAATCAAAAGACTGAAGATACTCGACTCACCTGCGCTACCTCAGATTCAGATCATACTGAGTGAAGATATACTTGAGACTCTTGTGGTCAGTGAAGACCACATAGTTCTCTCACAGAAGATAGTGTCTCTAACAGTGCAAGGCCTGAACAACAGAAGCTAACTCCAAATCGTGCGTAGGGTAGTTCCTCTCATGCGGCCTCAACTGTCGAGACATGTACGCAATGACTCCCTCTCCCTACCTAAGCATAGCTCCCAGCCCGATTCCTGAATCATCCCAGTAAACAGTGTATCTCTTGCCTGGCTCCCGCTAGACTAGTATAAGTGCTGACATCAACTTCCCTTTCCGCTCAAGAAAGGCTGACTCACAAGAATCTGACCATGAGAACTTCACCCCCTTCTGGGTCAGTCCTGTCAAAGGTGCTGCTAGGCGCGAGAAGTCCAGAATAAAACATCTTTAGTATCCATCCAGTCCTAGTAAACTCCATACCTCAATGAATTTGTTCGGCTGCTCCTAGAAACTACAACTCTCACTTTCTCTGGGTCCACTGATACTCTTGCCTCTGAGATGACGTGACCCAAGAAGTGAATCTGATCCATCCAAAAGTGTCACTTCGAGAGTTTACCATTAATCTGATGCTCTCTCAGTGTACTTAGAACGATCTCAATATGTGTGGCATAGTCGTGTTGAGTGTGAGAGTAAACCATGATATCGTCCACGAAGACCACGACGAAAGTGTCCATGTAAGGATAGAACACTTAGTTCATCAGTTCCATGAAAACTTCAGGGGAATTCGTGAGACCGAATGACATGATTGTATACTCGTATAGACCATACCTACTCCTGAAGGCTGTCATAGGTATATCTGATGGTCTAACGTGCAACTGATGATAACCGGACCTCAAGTCTATCCTCGAGAACAACCAGATACTAGAAGCTGATCGAAAAGGTCATCAATCCGCGGCAAGGGATATCGGTTCTTGACCGTCAACTGGTTCAGCTTCCGATAATCCACACAAAGCAGATGGGTACCGTATTCCTTCTTCGGAAACAGAACAGGTGAACCCCAAGGAGAAGTATAGGGTCAGATGAATCCCTTAGCCAGTAACTCCTCCAATTGCTTCTTGAGCTCCTGCAACTCAGGTGTGCCCATCCTATTGGGAGGAATGGACACTGGTGCTACTCCTGGCAGGAGCTCAATAGAGAAGTCTACCTCATGCTCCGGAGGCAGCCTTGAAAAGACTTCTGGAAAGAAATCCCTGAAGAGATCCACCACTGGAAGCAATTCCAACTGTGGTGTCCCCTGATCATCCAGATAATTACTAGGAATCTGGGCTGTTACCCATCCTAGCCCATGATGCTCGAGTCCCGCCCAACTCGCCCGAGCATCCCATTCACCTCTATGAAGGAAAGATTCACCCTCTGGTGAAACGAAACTCACTCTACGGTGATAACAGTTGACGACTGCATGAAAGGGAATCAACCAATCCATGCCAAGGATGATATCATTACCTGCCATCTCTAGGATATAGAGATCCCAGAAGAAGCGATACCCTGCAACCTCGAGAGGGAACTCTCTACACTGGTGTACACTAGATGTCATCATTCTCAAAGGTGGGTCTAGTGTCAAAGAGTCGGCAGAAGAAAAGGCGAAGAGACCAAGGATCTCCAGAACAGAAACAGAGATAAAGCTATGCATAGAAGCAGTATCAAAAAGGTCTGAAGATAAAACTGAGGCTACTAAAATCGTACCTCGAACAGTAGAAGGGACGAGATCCTGCTCCTGATAAGTCTGCTCTACGACAAATGATTGGCCCATGTCGCGGCCCTGCACCCCTGGCTGACCACTCTGAGTTGAACCGCCCTGCTGGTGCTGAGGAACTGGTGGCTGACCACCACATCTTCGACCTCCACCTCGGCTCGAATGGCCGAAATAACTCCAGTTCCCCGACTGGTGAGAAGCTGGAGTTGCTGCTCCTGAACAAGGAGTCATAGAAGAACCCTGGTCACCAGCTGCTGGTGAAAAAACTTGGCATAAACTCTGAAGGTGACCCATCTTGCCGCAAGATCGGCACTCCACTGGGTCCCTCTGGAACTGAGGCCTCATGTGCCCTGTCCGGCAATACTGATAGCATGTCACTTGCCTTCCTGATGAGGTGTCTCACTTACTAGAATCACCGCACGTAGGATCCCTACGACGCTTCTTACTGTCATCTGAAGGAAAGCTAGCTCTGGAAGCAGAACTGCCCTGGATCACATCTCCAGAGTCTCTCAGATTGCGCTCCGCAATCAGTGCCTGGTTGACGATGGAAGTAATGGAAGTCAACTAGAAGATGTTAACCTGTGAGCAGATCTCCCGTCTGAGTCCATCCTCAATCTTCCTTGCCAAGAACACCCCACTCCCACCCCGAAGGGGTGTAAAATGCTGCAGCTCAGTGAAATGAGAGGAATAATCCATGACAGATAGCGTACCCTACTCTAAGCTCATGAACTCCCAAGTTCGATCATCCCCCAGGGTCTCTGGGTAGAATTAGTCGTAGAAAACGCGCTGGAACTCCTCCCAAGCCATAGCCTGCTGCTAACCTGCCTGTGAGATCACGTCCCACCACCTCTTGGAAGAGTCTTGGTGCATTTAGGTGGAGAGCATGACCTGCCTCTCTGGAGGAGTCTCCAGATGCGCGAAGATAGTCCTCATGGCTTCCATCAATGACTCTGCAGCCTGAGGTCCTCCCTCCCCCAAGAACGTGGGAGGATGCTGCTACTGGAAAACCCGCATCAAGTCTTCCATAGAGGAGGCAAGAGGCGGTGCTCCTTGTAAGGCCTGCATCATCCTCATGAAACCTTCTCTGAATTGTGAATCCGCGCCTACAACTGGTATGACAACTGGTGCCAAGGTTGGCTCGACTGGGGGATAGACAGGAAGTCCTTGATCTGCCCTCTCTGGCCTCTGATCACTACCTGACAACAGACGTACGACTGGAGGATGTCTCTAAGGCATAGCTCTGAAAGATCAAAAGCACACCGTAGATCAGGGAAACAAGGACAGAGAACACAAGAGTAAAAAATGGGAACAGGTGAAGAAAAACACACAAGTTTTCAAAACACTACTACACGGCGTGTATAAAACTACACGACGTGTCTTCGAAACCACCGACATGGAAGTGTACTCCTACCCTACAAGTCGTGTACACCTCAAACTACATGGCGTGTTGACCCCCACACACGGCATGCACTTGAAATCTATTCCCCTTCTCGAGTCTCCTTACACGGCTAACCCACACGGTCCAACTCAACCCGAGGGTGCACTGGGTGTTTGAAACAAACATGGCGTGTACTAGACAAGGCTTCAGCGGTCCGTGTTGTTGAGTACACGGCCGTCTACACGGATGGACCTGACAGGACATGCTCTAAACAAAACACGATGTGTATAGGTGAAGGCGACACCGTCCCATGTTGTTCGTGACACGGTCAGGTGTCTGGGCAAGACTACACGGTGTGTTCCGAACAAACACGACGTGCGGAAAAGAAGGTCACATCAGCCCGTGTTGTTCGTGACACGGCCGGGTACCTAGACATGACTACAAGACGTGTTCCCTACGAACACGGTGTGTTGTAACTGAGCTTCCCCGACCCGTGTTGTTAGTGACACATCTGGGTACATGGCTCCGAACTCACACGGCGTGTACCAATGGTACACGGTGTGTTCCCAAAGTTACTCCTACGACACTATGTTCTCCTCACACGGTCAGTGACATGGCCCGAAAACTACACAACGTGTATCTAAAATGTACACACCGTGTATTCTGGGTTTTTCTGGGCAGTAGCTCAGAAACTGCAAAGAATTATGGAACACAAAAACAAGGAGAAAAGATTCCAAAATCCAATCCGTGAGGGCCCATAACACCTCAATAACCAAATTTTTTGCGTTCACCTTAAATAAGAACAAAAAAACAGTTTCTAACATAGCAGCAGAGAATCTATCAAGCAACTATCACAACAGCATGCATAATCTACACAAAGTCTATCACAACAGCATGCAATCGCTAATGCAACCTAGATGGCATGGCAAGAATGCATGACATGTGATTTCAACAAGTGCCTATATGGTGCATGAGATGGCATTCCATCATCTCATCGGGTTACGATAGAAATAGAACTGAAATATCAAAACAATAACCGCACAAGTCATGTGAATCATTCTAGGTGAAATCAGATCAACTATAAAATCCAAAAACAATAAAACTGCAATTAACGAGGAAGTATGGATTTTCCCTGTACATGAGTTAGCTACTCCCGAGCACAACTTAATGCCAAGTACCGAATCCATCCTAACCCTGGCTAAAGTGTCCAAACAGTAAGCAACAGAAAATAACCTCCCCTGATACCACTTTGTAACGACCCGAGTCCGGAGCCCCTCCACTGGTGCCCCATACCAGTTTCGCCACATGACCTCAAGCGCGTTTCCCCGAATGACAGAGGCTGCCGACTAGCAGCGAGGGCCTTGGTGAGTCGGTGGGGAAACTATGCCTTAATTCGGTAAGGTATACAAGGTAAGAAAACAACAATAAACAGCGAAAGCAGTAAACAACATGCATAACAACAGAAACCAAACAGCGGAAGCAATGTATATATATATAACTATGATGACAATGATGCAGCAGGTACAAGAATCTAAGGAAAATAGAAAACACAAAAACATGTTGAAATACAATTGAAACCAAGTGAAAAAGAAAAAAAAATGTAAGCACCTCAGCATTGAGAGCCACTGCTCGGTCCCATGCTCCCCAGCTCCTGATGCAGTCAAGATCCCGATGTAGAAGGGCGCTTTCCCTTATCTGTACCTGCAGAAACATAGTCTACTTGGGCCCAAAAGCATGTCGGAAACAGGGTGTGAGATACAATCCCAGTAGGCAATCACACAAAGATTTGTACCTAAAAGTCAATGAATACATGGTAGTAACAAAACAAGAATTAGTAACAGAAAGGCACAAGCAACTACAATCCATAGTTCTAACAAGTATAGCACACAAGTAATTAGTCAACAACAAGAAGAAAAACAGGTTAACCTATGGGTATCTCTCACAGTCTAACCCCTATGGTTCAACCTCTACGTACTAGAAACACTCTGGGAGGAACACACAGTCTCACCCCTCTAATTCAGCTATGTAATTGAGCAGACTCTCTGGGGAAGCACTCATCGTCAATTCCCCCTATATTCTCGTATCGTGCTAAAGGATCTATGGGGAATCACTCAACGTCAATTCCCCATGTGGCCCACATCATGGGTCTACTGACTCTCTGGGAAGCACTCAACGTTAATTCCCCCTATAGTCTCGCGTCGTAATTAAATGACACTATGGAGAAGCCCTTACGTCAATTATCCCTTTAGTCTACTACTCTAGGTTCTCACAGCCCTGAGTATTACTAAACATGATCAGCGCGTGTGTATCGTCCAAGTAAACCTGAAGAACTACTTGGCTATCAACTAAGGATCAACAGCAAAGCAAGGCAGCAGTCCATAATCCTACAACTAGGCATGGCAACTGACAAAATGCCAAACTGGCAGAACAAGCATGGGAAAGCAATCTGAGCACAAACAGAATACTCTAATCACAAGAAATAACCTCTACTAAAGCAATCAAGCAAAGCAAGAAAACAAAAAGGGAAAAACAGGAAACGCGCAATACCCCGTTCAAGGGTATTGGTGGAATTTTCACATAATATTCATCAACTTTCTATGGACAGGCACAAACCACCTACATCGATCCTAGAAGATCGATATACGTGATCCTCGAAGATAGATTTCTTTTAGAACAACGTAGATCTTAGAAAACACACAAAACGTTTATCCCATGATAACATGTAAACGAGGAGGAATCAAGAAACAAGGCTAAAGAAAAAGGAAGAACTCACCGCTGTGATTCCAACACAACTGACCGTGCTCGAATCGGAGAACGGACAGAGAGGCGGGAGCCCGTCGAAGATCCGGGCGTACGGTCACTTCCGGACGGTCGAAAACTGAAGAAGAAGACGAATATGGGGGTTAGACGTGACCCCAGTCCGTTTAATGAAAAAAAGGAAGTACACGACATGAGCATCTTGAGTACACATCATGTACTTCAATTTTTCCGTACTCCAAATTAACCGGCCTCTACCTCAGCCTTACACACCGTGTGTGTGGCCCGGACACGGCCAACATAGGGATTCGATCCGGAACAGAGTACACGACGTGTACTCCAAAAGTACACAGCGTGTACTTCTGAAATTTCCAGAAAATTCATTTTCCTCAAAACTCCAGAAAATAGAAAAACATACCTTAAAAGAGATCTGGGTTCTTACAGATTACAGGTTCATGGCCAACCCATGTTTTTCATTCATATTTAATCATCAAAAACATAAAAAATCCTGTGAAATAAAATGTGTTAACATTGGTTAATATAACTAGTAAAGCATGATTATCATAAAAATATGTTGTCTTAGATGAAAAATGGTTTTAAAATATAATGGGAATATTTAGTGAGGCAAATATTTTTTTCACTTTGAAACCACTTTTCAGAAATCTAATCGTTTTCCAAATGTTAACAAAAAAATATTATTAAAAAATAATATTTGGATCTTATAATGTAAGATTCAATCATTTCAGTGGTCCTAATAGTAGAAATCTCAATTAATTTCATGTATGTTTAAACAATTATTCCTTTTAATTTTTTATTAAAAACATAAAGTAACTCATTTTTAATATGATAATAATGATACTTTTAATTAATTATAAAAAATTTAAATCCTGCGAAAATAAATATTAAAATTCATAAGATGATTATAAAAAATTCTTGTATTTTTTAAAAAACATGGGCTTGGATTAAAAAGGGTTTTCAATCAAAGATTAAAATAAATTAATTCAACCTTAAAAACGTTATCTATGTATCTTGATTACATAAATTAAGGAAAAAGAAAAAGAAAAAAATTATTATCAATAAATAAAAAAAGGAGTATAAAATTCTTGATATTTTTTACATATCTATAATAAAATTTTATCACCACAAACATGATCATAAATAATCCAAATAAAAAATTTAATTGTAAAATAAATATGTTACCTCATGTTTGATATCATTATAAGGCTTTGTAGTCTCCTAAATAAAAAAATTAAATTTATCATATTCTGATAAAAGAATCATGTATATACTTATAATATATTATATGATCCATATATAACATTTCAACACCCATTCATTTATAAATATTTTTTGAAATCTGTATTACTAATAATTATTTGTTTTTCATCCTGAGACTGTGGGTTTGGTAGCTCCAATTCATATATTTTGATCGTTTTTCTATCATCTAATTTTTTTAATGATTTTAATAATATTTATATTCTTTATATATATTTATATTCATCTATAAAAGGTATAGTTATAAAAACATTACAACATTCATAGAGATGGTATGTTGTACATATGCACGATCATTGTTTTCACCTTTCAATGAATGGAACCAAAGATATTAAAATAACAATTAAAAATTAAATAAAAATAATTATATCAAATTTATAATATATATTCATTAAATATATCCTTATTACCATCCATGGAATGCAGAAATGAAAATTGAGTCACATCTCCACCTGAATGTGTTGGTCTACATAAATACAAGTGCGACATTAACAGTTCCCACAAAATTTTTATAAAATAAGATAAATATAATATTGTAATTTTATAAATTTAGACAACTATTAATATATTAAATTTTATATGTAAATAATAATAAAATTATAATAACCCTTAATGAAAGATGATTCTGGGAAATTAATTGAATTGCTACGTGGTGGTGGTAGTCCACACATACACACAGAAAGTTAATTGATTTCCCCTTTCATGGAATCATATTTGGATAATGGGGGTTTCAAGATAATAAATAAAATTTATTATAGTTTTTATAACTAATTTATATTTTAGTATGAATAAAATATTTTTAGGTGAGGTCGAATAAGAAATAAATTGAAAGTGGTGAGGTAACATGACTACCTTTTCATCAAGAGACAACCTTTAGATAATTTCATAAGGAACCTTGGAATTTTATTTTACGAATGTGAAAACCTATAAATTATGTATATAGAATAATAGAATATAATTTTAAAATATTTTTCAGATTTATAAGGCTGAATATTGTGTAAATATATAGTAGAAGGTGTGCCTTTTTATAGGGAGGGAAAGGACACACATATAATTATTAACAAATATAAAAAAAATTAAGTCATTCCAAAGAAAAAATACTCCAAATGGATAGATATTAAAAGAAAATTGACTACGGAAAAAATGATCATTGAAATAAATTTATACATATTTCGGATTCAATTTAATCCTTGTCATTTTATTTATCCATTTCATAACCAATTTTAATCATAATCTATGAAATTTTATTTTTCAGATCAAAGTGTAATAATTTTACTCACAAGGTATCAATTAGATAAAAAATGAACAAGCGATGAACTTTTTGACTATTTTCATCCATATTGGCCTATTTTTTAATTATTCTATTAATAATTTATTATAATTTTATTTAAAATAAAATATCATCAATATAATTTTTGAAAACATTTATTTAATTTTACATTAATCATAACATGATAGAAAATTAATTCCACTATAAAAATTACACAAATTAATAATATTTCATATTTATCAATATAGTTAATAGAAAATAATAATTCACCAAAATTATATTAATTTTTTTAAAAAATCATTTATTTTAAATTTATATTAATTGAATCATTATTATTTCATGGTTGGGTAAGAATATAAGGTAGTTATTAAATCATTCAAAAATATGAGTAAATTAAGATAATATCAAATATTGTTAAATATTTGAAATGAAATTTTAAAAAAAAACTAACACTATTTATATATATATATATATATAAGAATATAGTTATTAATGCCAAGAGAGTGACATTTTGAATTTATGCGTTTCTAAGAACAATATAAATGTCATAATCAAAGTTTAATTTCACAAAGTGACCATATTTTAATGAAATAGATTATAATGTTCCAACCACTCTCATCAAAAATTATAATCTCTTGATTTATAGAAATTTTATTTCCATAACCTAATGTTTTAACCATGTTCTCTATGTTTTACCATTAAAGAGGTGAAAAAAATTTACCAAGTTAACTATTCAAAATGAACAAAATAAAATAGACCAATTTAAAAAATATGAATCTCGTAATACAAAATATGGGTCAATTTTTTATGATTCGATTTATTTATGTGATACATTTTATTTTGAAAACAATTATTAAAAATGAGATAAATCCTTTTCAGAATAATTCATTTATAAGAATAAAAACGGATATTTTCTTTTTTCATGAAAAATAAAAAATTATATGAATTATAATACACATGAATGAATTTATAATAAAAAAATTTCACTAAAATCACTCAAAAATAATCATTAATTAAATTTATAATGGTAAAAAAACATTTTTTACCTATAGATTATTTTTCAAAAAAAAATAAATTTACTTCCAATATATTTTTATTTTAATTTATAATCAATTGATAAACAAGTAATTCATTATATATGTGTGTAAACTATACAAGTTTCATTTTTTAGTTATTCATATTCATACCCAACAATCAAGAATCTTGGTAATATCATTCATATTAAATAGTAACATTTCAGTTGTATATCATAGTTCGCTTCTACTCAGTGTTGTATATAATGAAAATATCAGAAAATAAAATTTATATATAGATAAATATGTCATAAAATATCAATTAATTTCTCTCTAACCCCCTTAAATTGAATTTATTCCATGAACCTCCACCACTCCAATATAACCTATCAAGGAAATCTATTTTTCATAACATCATCAACTACACAAATAACTAATTCAAATTTCTAATTCTTATAGAGAACCTTAACCACATAATTAGTATTGTTTTGTAAATATTAATATATATGAAATAATATTTCTTCTGGTTTTTATTTATAGTAATAATAAATTTATAATTGTGTAACCTCTAAGATCAGTAAATTTCAAGGATTAGTTATGTACTTCCTCAGGATAAATACCTAGAACACATAATGAACTTAAGGGAGGTTTGGTGGAAGACCCAAGTCATAAGATACCATCTATACTCTATCGAGAATCCAAAATGGGCTAATGTACCTTGGCCAAAAAATTACTTTTATTCTGAATTCATAACCATATTTTAAGGATAATTTTTTTATAAATAAACTCTCACTAACTAAAAATTATAGATTTCACAAGTGATTTTTGGACAACATTTCTATTTAATTTGAGATTCTAGGTTATGTGGAAAAAAGATCATAAATTATTAGGAATTTAATATGCTAACTCATTTCTCAATAGATTTCATTCTTTATATTAATCATAACATGTTCGAGGTATACACTTCTTTCAATACATGTAATCATAAATATCCATCTTAATTCCCATGTGAAAGCTATTTTTGTATGAAATCTCAGCTAGAGGAAGGTGTTAACACTGAGAAAGTATGAAATAAATATAACATGATATCATTATATCCAATTGGAATTGAGTAGTTGTTTCAAAATGACCATATATATGAGGATGACATATTTTACTAAAACTCAATAACATATCCTTTAGGGTTTGAATGGTTCTCATAGATTTTTTTTGGAGTCCAGTGAAAAACTACAAGGTGATGTTTTCCAATTTCAATTATATTATAGGTAATTGTTTAAAAATACCCATAAAAACATATCTCAAAATTAATTTAATGTAAGAACAAATGCTAAGATGCAAAATATTCAATAAATATCATCATAATGTCCCACCAGAATACTCTTTCATATATTTATACATGAATATACATCAAGGGAGAACCAGGAATAATTAACTATGAAACTCTTCTAAAATATTTTCCATCAATCATTTTATAGATAGAAAATATACATTATTTCTAAACCATAAAATTATATAAAAAATTATTGATGAATGAATGAATATTAGATTCCTTATTCAATAGTTATGAATCTTCCTTTCTTATGATGTAATCATCTTAGATATAATATACATCATATCCTTAATCATTACATAATCATTAGTTATGTCAATAATTTGATATTATTAAACATTGAGGATCTTTTAAAGTATATATAATAAGATAATTAGGACATAAATCAAACATAACAACATTAATATTTAAAATGAGACAATTCTACTCGATTGACATTTTTCGTAAAAACTAAAAGTTTAAAAAGAAACATTGTTTTCTTTCATATTTAAAAAACATAAATTTTCCTTGATCCCATCATTAAAATTATTCTAATTCAAATCCAATGAAAATAATTTCTAAATTTGGGATGGGAATAAAGCTATCAATTTGGGATACATAATGATAGAAAACTGTTAGTCATGCAAAAACTAGTAAACCATGAATAATTTTTCAAAAAGCAATACGTTTCACTTTTAAGAAGTATTAAATGCACATCACTGAATATAATATAATTTCATAAACTTTTTTAATCAATAAATTACCATTAATCCCATAGAAATAATCCTATAGAATATAAATTTAACTTTGGATATAATTATACATAAATGGAATAACCATATGGTCAACTTTGACACATATCACTCTTAAAAATAGAATAGCAAGAAGGCCAAATTTTATACCCAATGCACTTGTGCTTATAACGTAACAACTATGAAATTGTTTATCATGGAACCTCCCATCATTAGATTATCACAAAACCACCAATTATTGTTTTGTCACATAACAACCCATCAAATGTAAAAGTATGATTATATAATCATAACATATAAATGATTGTAATTATCAACAATTCACTCATAAAATTCCATTTTCAATCACACGAAATAATTTAAATATATATATATAGTAAGTCCAATTTCAAAAAAAAAACATTAAATAAAAAAACACTCAAAAATGTAATATGGTATTTCTTTTCCTCATAATGACATTAAGTCTTATATAGGAAGCCAAATATCCAGTAACTGTTGAAACAGAAGAGAAGTTCTCTTAAACACAAATATTAAAAATAATTCCTTTTTAGTTTTTATAATCAAATTAAAATGCATCATATGAAAATATTTTTTAAAATCCTTAGAATGTATTAATGTAAATGGGGTTGACTATACACCTTTAAAATAATGTGGTGTAATACCTAAAAATATTCTTCAATGAAAGTAGATTGAGATAAGTCTGTTTCCTTTTATTCAATTATTGATTTATGTTCTTTATTATTCCAATATAATAAACATAGGTCAGTTTATACTATATTTAGAGTATTTTTTAGGTTTATTATTCATTCTATATATCTTATAACAATTACATAATTATTTATTTTCATATCAAATATTTTTTCAATTTCCGAGACTTCAGTGAAAAATGAACATTGTACAATGTCAATAGTCCATGTGGTCATAAGTACATAATAATTATAACAATATCCATGACATAAGGATAAAATTTATGATTCCATAATACCTTCAAGTAAAACTATAATTTATGGTAATGAAAAATTAATAATGTTATAATCATAGAGAAGGTAAGTCATACGTACGTATGAGTGAAAAATTATATTTTTCATTGATTGTTATGGAATGAAGGTAACTATTATTCTATCTTTAACTAATTATAGTAACATAATTAATTTCTCATTAATCTTTTAAATATACTGATATATCATATACTAGATATAATGAATAAAAACGAGTCACATCGCTTCGTGGATGCGATAATTAATAGGTACACATGAACGTCATTATATTTTATATGCACATAAGAATTAATAAACTAATTGATATATTATTATCATATAAGGGTTAATATGTCATGAATAACACAAATGAAATTTTATTCAATTATTATAACAAGTCATAAGTGTCATTAATGAAAAATAAATTGGATCAGTTAGTAGAGGTGATAGTTCCCACGTACACACAAATGATTAATTCCATTCCGATTTAAGGGGTGTGAAGATGAATTTATTTGATGACATTATCATAACATCATCTCATTATTTTTAGGATTTTTGATTTATTATTTCATATTCTAAGAATAACTTTTTAATTATGTGTATGAAGATAAAAACTAGAAGTAAATAAATAAAAACATTACATTTCCTTCAAATTAGAACCTTTTATGACACCTTAAAACCTCTATAAAAGGTTTTTTTACATAATATATGGATTGAATATTGTGGTTAGGGTCTCTAGGAAATGTTTTCTTGTATATGTGGCAGAACCAAATTGTTTTGGACGACTGATTAATGGAGTTGAATGCATGCCTTTTTATAGAATATGGGAGGGCTACTATTGGAATTATAAAAAGTATTTAATTAATATAAATTTTATTGATATTCTATAAAGGTTCAATACTCCTTTAGTAAGAATATAGGATGATTATGGGTCTAAATATAATCATATAATGATAACTATAAAATCTTTTTTCCAATCGTTATATTTTTAACCCTTTTTAACTCTTACCATTTTATTAAGTAATTTACAATTAGAGGGTTAAAAAAATTACCAAATTAGGAATATAAAATAATGAATGAGTAATTAATTACATTTTTACCGTTATATAAATATTTTGTTTTAATTTTAGATTATTATACATTTTAAATCATTTAATTAAATATTTTATATTTTCATTGATTAAATATGTCAATTTTGAAACTGTTCATATCTTGCCTTTTTTAAAATATCATAACAATGTGATTCCATCAAATTAACAATATTAAATAAATATAACATGTCATATTTATCCAAAAATTTATTGGATGGAATCATATATTTCTAATTATATATATTTTAATACCACCAAAATCATTTATTTTATTTCTACTTAAATAAATCTATTACTACATCATTATGTGTCACTATTAAATTAAATTATTTTATAACGTAAATTATAAATAAATTAACATGTTCTATATAATATATTTTGGTTTCTATTTATTATTCATATTTTATTATATCAATTAAATTACCAAATATTATTTTTTTAGTAAGGAGATTCATATTTAGGACATATTTTTCTTTAAATTAGATTTTAGAAATGTCATAATCATACCCAAATGACTTCCGAAGGTCACAATTTCAGTCCATTGATATTAATTATAGATAATAACTCATCCAATAATATTTGGTCACATATAAATGCTATTTATTAATTTTATAGTTGAAATTTTATCTTTAATTACCCTATTTACCTTTAACCGTGGTAAATAAAATATTAAAGTTACTATTGAAAAAAATATTTTGATCCTATTGGACCGCATTTTCATTATGATTAAAATAATGAATTCCAATTTTTTAAATTAAAATTACCAGATGTCAATAATTTATATTTGACACTAATCACGTTGATAGATCGATAAAACAGGTTCTTTATGTAAAACATTCAAAAGTTTACATACTTTTTCAATTCATTTTTAATTTTAAATTGCATCAAACTTACAAAAATGGAGTATTTGATTAAATATTTATCAAACTAAATATTAAAACATGTAAAATTATAATATTAAAATATATATAATTTAGATTAAAATGCAGTTTTGAGTTAAAATTCTGTATTTTCAATTTTCATTAAAATATGAATTTAATGAGAGAAATAGTAAAACTGAATCCCAATTAAATTTTGATGAACCTCGTAAAAATAAGATATTTTATTCAAATAAAACCTATAAAAGTGATGAAAACTAGATTTTAGAAGGTTTCTCCATCAAAATACAACAAAACTACCATTTAAAAATATTAGAGTATTTTATGTATAAAATTATATTTATTCTCATTTAAGCCACTATATTTTATTGGAAGAATGTGAAATTATTTAACAAAAACTTGTAAACATAATATAGTTTGTTATTTTAATTCATTCCAATACAACTGCTATGTGATAACTACTATTTAAAATAATATTATTATCAATACATATTATTTTTTGGAATAACTCAGTCTTGTGTGCAACAGAAGATTTTAGTGAATCCCATTATTGTATGTAGATTATTTTATTCCTATATGAACTTAAATCCTTATTATTTAGAGATTTTTTGATAACCCCCCTTTCGAGGGATGAGGGGGAACACTTATAAGGCCCATTGGTTTATAGATTATAAGGACCACAGGCTTAAGAGACATTACATGACCCAAAGGTCTTAGGGAAGTCAACCAGCTTATAACTACAAGGAACCACCCCTCCCTAGAATCTGCACCTTCAATGGTATCTCTCCACTATTTCCTAGTCATCCTACAATGCTTCTCGTGCAAAAAAAAGGCTGGACCCGATGGTGTTTCCATACCCTCTCATTCTCCAAAATCCATTTGGTTCTTCTCTAGAGAGTTCTCCAACTTGAATTCATCCTCCTGGGATGCTTCTTTTTGTAGATTCTTTATAGGTAATCTACATTGATTTTGTTTCCCAAAGGCCTTGGGGTGCCTTGAAGGCCTTAATTCTTAATTGAAAGCTTTATTGACCCAAAGGCCTAGGTGGCACGATGGCCTTATGGACACCAATCTCAAACTGCTGGTCCATGGTTATTAGTTCCAGTTGCTATTGTACTAAACAGTACCTGCTACAGTACCTACAATAGTACACATACAGTACTGCAACAGTTCCTATTACAACACTGCTATAGTAACCCTTAATTAAGACTCTACATGGTTTCAAACCTGGGTCATATTGATACACATTGAGAGACCTCACGAACTATGTTTAGACTCATGTTTTAGAGTATGATATTCGAAATAGCATTATATTTAGTGAGATATTTTTATTGGATTCATAATATTTAGATATATGAAATTGTATTCTTCTATAATTACATGAGATGTGACATCCTTCTCCTCTTTTGGTAATTGTGCCCTAACAATTTTATTCACTTAAAAAACATGTGTAAGTATTTCTCTCTCATAACATTTTTAGATTCCCATGGTTTCTATTTAACCATATTGTTTTTCAAAAAAAAACTTAACATAAAGAATCACCTTATTCCACATCACATGCCCTTTGTGGTCATGAATCAGGACTGAGTATTTCTCATACGAATGAATCTCTGCCAACTGAACAAATTTTTGACTCAAAACATGATATGGATCTATCATATTCTCTCTTTCTATTAAAACATAACCATATTATGTACCATGGATAACCTTAGTGGTAAATCCAATATTTAAGAAAATGATCCAACATTTTTTAGTATATCATAGGGTCCAATGAACCATTGAAAGAATATCCCTTTCTTATAAAAACACATCACACTTTTCCATAGAGAATCTATGAGAAAGACAAGATCACCTACATAAAAAATATCATTCATTTGGTTATCATTGTTTGTTTTCTACCTACTCTAGGATGAAATCATGTGTTTCTAAATCACATGAACCTTCTCTACCATTTCCTCTACCAATTAATGTCCTATTATGTTAAATTCACCCACTTCATCCCAATGCACTGGAGTTCGACCCAAGTAGTCATATATTGCCTCAAATGGTTCCATCTATATAAGAGAATAAAAAATTTTATTATAAGAAAATAATACCAATGAATAATATTGATCTCAAGTTCCTTGGTAATCTATTGATGATGTTGGTGACATACCTTAAAATTCCTGAATTTTTTGTTCTGAAAGCCCATCTGATTTAGGATGAAAATATTTACTAAAATTTAGTTCAGTATCCAAAAACTTCTGATGCCCTTTTAAAAAGTTATAATTAATCCAGGGATCAAAATCTGATACAATAGAGAGGGGAACTCCATGTAACCTAACTATATCTTTAATATACTATTGAGACAGTAAATTCAATGACTAAGTATCTCGAATTGGAAGAAAATTAGCATATTTAGTAAATCAATCAATAATAACCAAGATCACATTTATACATTGATAAGTATTTGGTAATCCCACAATGAAATCCATTGTTATATTTTTAAATTTTTACTCTGGAAAAAGCAATGTCTGAAACATCCTTTTTGGTAACTACAGCTCTTCATTAACCTGTTGAAGAATAAAACATCTCATGGTATGGTCAGAAATATATATTTTCATTCCATCTCACCAGTAATACTCCAAACGATCTATGTACATCATTATTCTACTAGGATGCACTAAAAATGGATGACTGTGATATTAAAATAAAAAATATTTCATCAACTGTGAATCATAAGGAAGACATAATCATTTTCCAAACCTCAAAACACAATATTTATCAATGTTAAATTCAAGTAACATACCCTTCTTAATGAATTATATCTGTTTCTATAACTCGTTTTTTACATATGTGCATACATAATTCTGTATCGAAGAGATTATTTATTGGAAACCAAAAACAATACAATGGAATTTTGGTAATAAAATATTCTATGAAAAAATAATCAAATCATTAACAAAAGGATCTCATTCCAATCATAACATTGATAATGTAACATTAATTTTTCAACACAAAGCATCGAATACTCTATTTTATTTTAATGGATGTTAATATATTGTGATATCATAATCCTTAAATTAATTCCTTCCTTATCCTTTGTCTAATTTTCAATTATTTTTATGTGAATATATTATTCATACTTTTGTAACCAGTATTTTTTTCACACTTTACACCATAAAATTGATAAATACAATTTTTTATTGAAAAAACCAAAACCACTCATTACAAATCATGTGTATAGTAATTTAACTTATGAGGATTCACCATATGAGAAGTAAGATCAATTACCTGATAATTGTTGATTAGGACACAACCTTGTCATTTCAATGGAGCATCATTATAAAAAAAATTCACCAGTCCTTGAAGGCAGAGAAAAATCTATAGAATTTACTTTTTTTTCTATTCCCAAAAACAATAATCACAAACCATTGACCAGATAAACTCTACTCCATCACAGGTTAACACAGTTACTTAGATAGATAATCAAGAAGTTTTTTTCAAAAAAAATGACAATAACTTGATACTCAATGGAAACTATGAATCTCTATGATATTACAATGTATTTTTTACTCTTCAACAACTTTTGATTTATAAAGGTCAACATTTAATCTATCTTATAAACAATATTACCATGTTAGAAAATTTATAAAAAAAAATTCAAACATACTAATATTTATTTATAGTTTCTTTTCTTATAGGGGTTGAAAAATAATCCTTCTGTGACATTCATGTAATCCAAAATTTTAGAATTTACTAAAATATCATCCGTAAAAAAACAAAAAGTAATCAAAAAAATAGATGAAAGAATCCATCATGAGAATAAAAAATGCAAAAATGGTATTAGATAACCCAATTGGAATAACTACCAACTCATTATTCCCATATCTCATTTGAAACCCTATATTTATAATGTCATCCCCCTTCACCTTTTACTGATGGTCCCGAACCTCAAACCAATCATTGAAAAAAACTTTGCTCCCTAAATCTGATAAAAAAACATTGATATGAGGAAAAAATAGTTATTAATAATTGTTATGCAATTCATGTCTTTGTAATCAATAAAAAGTCTCATAGAACTATATTTATTTTTCCCAAATAAAAGAGGTGCATCCCATGATGAAGTTCTAGTTCGAGTGAATTATTTAATATGAAATTATTGAAACACTTTTTTCCAATTCCACTAATTATAATTGAGCTATTTAATAATGGGGTTTAGAAAAAGGCTTAGCATCATGAACTAAATCAATATAAAATTCGACCTCCCAATCATGAGCAATACTAACCAATTCATTAGGAAAAACATCTTTAAATTCATTCACTACTCTAATGTCACTAATCAGTACTATTTCTTTATTTTAAATAACATGATCTAGATAACATTCAATATCGTATTTAATCAATATTTAATCTTCTTGTTATGCTATCAAATTTATGAAACAATTTAATGAAACATTATTGGATTGGAAATCTATTTTAATATGACAACTAAAATAGAATTGATACTAAAAATGATATCAAATTAGTCTATTTGAAGTTCTACATGATTTTTAGGAAACACCATCCCACATAATATTAATATGATGATTATAGTAAATAATGGTTTCTTTAATACATCCACATAAATATTTTACTATTTTTTCTATATCACATTCATGAGGTGATATTTCCTATTTACTTTCAAGGCTCTCAAAAATTAATGAATGTGAATATGAAGAGTCAAAGAGAGTGTTGTCATATTTTGAAAAACCCCATAACATACCTATGACCACTTTATTTTCTGGTCCCAAATATATACTATTATTATAAAATAATTTTTGTAGACCCTTATACTTTTTATCTTTCTTATATCCACCATATGTAATCAACTCTAGAGACACATTGGAATAATGACTTAAATCATTGCACAAAAAACAGGTTACTACCAACTTTTCATTATTTCTTATTTATCTCACTTACTGTCATGATCTAAATGATCTGTATTACTACATCAGAGGAACCTCCATGATTTTGAGAGACATTCTCCATAGATCTTTTTACCACACTTCCCAGAAGTTGAATTTTTTTTCTAACATCCAAACTTTTCTGATGAATGATTTTTCACTGACTTCCATCTATATTACTTTTTTTCATGATATCATGCAATACATGGCCATAAAAAAACTCCATTTCTATTAAATCAGCACATAAAATAGTTTTATGATAGATTTTGTACTCACTAGAAGATAATTCCCTTTCATATTTAATCATTATTCCTTTGTAAAACCTATTTATCTAACTAAAAATATCCAATATATAATTTGGGACATACCTTGAAAAATAAGTGATGTTTTCCCTATTTGTAGACAATGAATATTTCACCATTTTATTAATTCCAAGAAATTTTTTTCTATATTATGAAAAAAAACTTTAGGAAAATATTTTTCAAGGAATATATTCTTAAATTCAGCATATTCCTTAGAATCATTCTATTCACTTGATTATTTTTTTCAAAAACGACCCCTGATCGACTTCACCTTTAAATCTATAGGCAACATGGAAAAACATTTGATTTTTTGAACAGCACATTACATAATTAATATGTTATAGTGCATTAATACACTATTCAGTTAGTACTTGGCCAGATGATCCTCTGAATGATGGGAGACATTACTACATGAAATGCTTCACTATCGACTTGTTCCTCTGTGGCTGATCTATTTGATCTCATGCATGGAGACCAACATTATTAATAAACTATTTCAACCGATCCATCACTTCAAAAACCTATTCAGTTATAATTCTCACTATATTAGGATGGTGATTTTTATGGATTTTTTTCGCTTTATACCGTCCCAGCATAGCTATCTTTTTTTCTCTAGGGAATACCATTCTGAACAGAAATATCTTTAATAAAACAATATGGTAATCATAAAAGGAAATTTCATTTTAAATTTTATAAAAATCTAAAAATAATTTATATATATACTATTAACAATATTCTAACTCATAATTTTATCTAAAAGACCCTCTTATAATATCTATAAGTCCATAGACATAAACATTACATAATCTTGTGTTAAGTAAATAATTTTAAATTATTTCACCTTGATGATCTTTTTAGGTGTAGATAATTATAGAACTAGAACATATATCATACATAATAACTTAAATATTATAAATAAGAAATGTCTTCTCACAATCTAATTTTTCCCTAAAACATAAATTTTTAAAAAGAAACATGGTTTCATTTCATATTAAATAACATAACTTGTACTTGATCCAATCCATGAGTCTACTCTCCTTTTATCCATGTGAATAAAATTATAAAATTTGAGATGAACATAAAAAACATAGTATATGACACAAAAATAAAGAAAAACTGAAGTTTGGAAAAATCATGTAAATCATGAATACATTATAATAATGTTATACTTTTCACCTTTTAAAAGGAAATACACTTCACTAAAGATTATCTCATTGGTTACACATTTTAAAATCAAAATATTACCATAAAAATCTTATAAAGAAACATAGAACATATAAAGGTAACTTTAAACACAATCATGCTTAAATTGAATAATCATACGGTTGACTTCCACCCATATCACTCTTATAAATGGAAGAACAATATGATGGTCTTCAATACCCAATGAATTGGATGTTATAACATAACAACCCATCCTTATATTATCACATAACCACCCATATTGGTTTATCATATAACCACCCGTCAAAATTCCATGTACTAATATGTAATTATATCACATAATGGATTAAAATTATCAACATTTCACACATAAAATTTCATTCTCAATCACAAGAAATCATTTTAGGAAATTGGAATAGTCAATCCACATTATAAACCATATTCAATACCAAAACACAAAAAAATGGAATAATGTATTTCTTTTTATTTTAAAAACATCATGTCTTATAAAGGAAGTCGAATAACAAATAATGGTTTTGGTGGTGAAGAAGTCGTTTTCACCATATATGTTAAAAAGAACTAATTATAGTTTTATGAAAGGAAATTAAAACACTTTGTATAATAATATTCCTTTTTTAAAACATGGTAATGAATTTAAATCAAATGGGTTTATTATATACCTTATAAAATAATGTAGTCTATAACATCAAACTATACCTCAATTGAAGAAGATTGAGACAAAGCCCTATACCTTGAATTCTATTCAACACGTACGTTACTTGTTCATCCCAAATAATAAAAATAGTTTAATTTATAGTGTCTTCATATCTTTTTTCATATTCATTATTCCTTTTCTATCCTTTATAATATCATCATAATTATTTATGTACCTATTAAATGTTTTGTCGATATTCAATACGTGAGTTTGGAAAGAAATTGGTACGACATCAATAGTCCATGTGTTCATAATCCAATAATATCCAGAACTATATAACAGAAATAAGGATCACATTTAAATGTCCATCATACTTTTCTATTTAAACATTAATTATGGTAATGAAAAATGAACAATGGTATAATCATGAAGACGATAAGTCGTAGGTATGCATGAGTAATGTTTTCCATTTTTCATTGATCGTTATAGAAAAAAGAAAAGAACTATTATATAATTGTATAATTTTAAAATCATAATTAATATCATATTTATCTTTTAAATATACTTATATATTTAATTTTTGTGATATGATGAATAAAAATGAGTTAAATCGCATTGTGGAGGAGATAGATCACATGTATGCATGAACAACATTATCATTTTTATGAAAATTGAAATTAAAAATGAAATTTATATATTATAAAAATAAAATTATTAATGTGTCAGGATTATCACATAAAAAACAAATTATATTATTATAATCAACCATAAGAGACATCTACGAAAAAATAATTAGATCAGTTTGTAGAGGTGATAGTTCACACGTACACACGAATGATTAATTAATTTCCAATTTAATAAAAGTGGAGATGGATATAGGTGATGTTATTATCATAATAAAATCTTAGTTTATTGATTATAATGATGTTATTATTTCATCTTGTAAGAATAATATTTGAAATAAATGGCCGAATAAAAAAGAAAAAAATTCTTAATAAAACATTAACTTTCATTCAAATGAGATCCTTTATTAACCCCTTATCTCCTATAAAGATGGTTTCTTGAAATAAGTAATGCTTCCAATATGTGGGGAGGTATTTTATGGAGGATATTTTCATTATCTTGGTAGAAAAAAAATTTCATTGAAGTGTGAATAATAACGAGAAATGTAACCTTTTTTAGGAAATGGGAGGGGCACCATTGGAATTATTTAATGTATTAAATTAATATAAATTCAATTTATATTAAAAAAGGTTAAAAACTATTTTAGTTTTTATATAGGCTGATTAATATTTGAAAATATTATCATAAAATGAAAATTATATAGGTTTTAGTAATTTTTTTATCCTTGTCGTTTTGTTTTATCCCTTTCTAAATCTTACCATGTTGTTAAGTAATTTACAATTTAAGGGTTAAAATACTCAGAAATGTTCGGAGCATGGGTAGAACCCATGCTCTCCAAAATTTATTAAGAAAAAGATTTAAGTTAGATGATTACACGAGGTACAATGATCTTGTACCAGCAAGATAAAAGTGATCAGAGGAATGAAAATGGCCAGAAGAACCTCAAAAATCCATCCAAACCCATAAGAGTTGGCAAGACCAAAAGTAACTTGCTTCTAAAGAACATACACTTTACCAAAATCCTCCACCCAGTTCTACATTTTTTCTCACAGAAGGTAACAACCTATAACTCGGCAAAACAACCTAACTTTTGTTTCTTCAATGTAGAGGACTCAAAATAGAAAACACTGAAAACATGTCATCGGAGACAAGAAACTCCTTTACTTTCTGAGTGGCACAATCATCATCCTCCATGGCATGAAACGCAAAAAATCAAAACCCACAGGTACACATGACAAGGTCTGAAATTTCCAAACTTGTGTTAAGGCTTCATGGTGAGAGTTTTCAGGAGAAACACAACAGACTTGTTGCCTTCATTTTCATAGCACTGCCCCATGACCTTGTTCCACTGCATTCTTGTTCATCCATACTAAAAAATGACTCAAGGACATTACTTTTTTTATATTGATTCATTGGTTCATGCGCTGTTTTGTTCCCCTTGCCAATATAAAACTCCTACATTTCATCTTGTGGCCTGAATATTAAATTTTCTTTAATTATATTTCAATTAATTAAATAATTTATATTTCTAAATACAATTTATTTTAATCATGAAATTATTCATTACCTTACATTTTTAAAATATAATAACAACATGATTCAATTAGAAAAACCACAATAAATAAATCATAACATGTTATATTCATCCCAAAAATTCGTGGATGGAATAAAATATTGTAAATTATATTGGTTTTCATATTATTAATATCATTTATTTTACTCTTTATTTAATAAATATACTACAATATCATCATTATGTCATAAAAAAATTTAAGTATTTAGTTTCTAAAATTAAAAATAAATTTACATGGTGAATGTAGTATTTTTATATTTATGCGGAATATTTATTGTAAAATATATCATTTATATTACCCCATATTAAAATCGTTTTAGTAAGAAGATATATATTTTTGTAAAAATTTTCTTTACTTTATATTAGATGTTATAAAAGTCATAATCAAACCTAAACGGCTTACATATGTCAAAATTTCAGCACCTAAATGGTAATGGTCAAAAATAGCTCATAAATTATGATTAGTAAAAGTTTTTGGGTAATTCATTAAATATTAAAATATTATTTTTACATTTAATTACTATATTTAACCTTAATCATGGTAAATAAAATACTAATTTACTATTCACTAAAAATCATTATGATCATGTTAGATAAAATTTATAAAAATTTATACCACCATGGATGTCCATTATTATAAATTCAATTCACATATGTGGTTAAATTAGGTTTAACACCAATCTCGTTTATTAATCAAGAAAATGAGTTCTTTATGTAAAATGTTCAAATGTATGCAAAATTTATCTATTTAATTAATTAAAACTTGAAAAAATTAATAAAATTTTATTAACTAATAACAAATTATATAATCATATTTTAACACCATGTAATGTTATAATCCATAAATTTAAAATTAATTAGATGAAAATGTAGTTTTTAATTTAAATGGGGTATTTTTTACTATTTATAATAATATTAATTTTATGATAAAAATAAAAAAATTCAAATGAATCTAAATTTGGATATTACTATTCCAAATAATATCTTTCTTCTTAAAATATAACATACAAATGTTAAAAACAATATTTAAAATCATTTCTCCCTCAAAATGTAATAAAACTACCTTTCAAAAATATTTGAGTATTTTATGCTTAAAATTGGATTTATCATCATTTTTAGCCTTTAAAATTTATTGGAATAAGGTAAAAATATTGAATAAAAATGTGTAAACATAATATAGTCAGTTTTTTTCATTCCCACCGATATAATACTGATGTGAAAAACACCATTTAATATAATACTAATAATAATATATTTTTTCATGATAACTTATTCTTGTATGCAACATAGGATTTTGAGAAAACCATTTATTCTGAATCAAGTAAGATATTATAAATAACATCACCTTTAAATTAAATATAATATATAATTCATTAATATTTATAGATATGAAAAATTATTATTCTCTAATTACCTGGGATGTAACATATGAATCATTGAAAACTAATACGATAAGGATATGATTTCTCCAATTAATTCCATATTTTTCAAATATCCTTTGAAAATATATAAATATTAGATATTGGGTGATCTTAATCCTATATAAGATATAATTATCCTATAAACTCAAATATTATACCACCATGTATGCTTTCATGAGGTGGTAATGTATTAAGCAGTCATTTTATTTAATCAACTCAAACCATATTAACTTGTTCAAATTTAGATCATTTTTAGTGAACATATACATTATGATTTCATTACTAGTACATATGTATCATAGGTGTATCTATGAATATATCTAATCATAATATTTAAAGTATATTTAATATAGCTATCTCTAAAATGTGAGATCTGTTATCTTTCTAATGAACCATCTATTGGCATGTGAAATTGCATATCATCATATCATTAATACTGAGGATACATCTCAGTGCCTTATTAAATTCATTATTATTGATCAAAAACTCATCTTTAATTAAAGTTAATTTAATAAAAGGTTTTATGAATAATTTTATCTTTTGTTATATGAATTTTTCATTACTTTCATATGTCCAAAACAATATTCCTTCAATTCAGGTAAACATAGAGAGTGGATTAGAATATTTTCATGAAATTTCTATAAAAAATAAATATTATCAATACAAAAATTGAAAACTATATATCTGAATTACAATTTTTGTTCAGTCCCATCACTAAATAATTTATGACTTAGGTGAATCCACTGATATGTCATTTTTTGACATTATATGACCAAATATTGAACCATTATTTATCCAAAATTAAGATATTATAAAATTTTCATGTATATTGTCTATCATTATGGTCCTCAGTAAAATCCTTAATTGGTATTTATTACTTTCATTTATTTGAATTTATATGAATATTATTTATCAATACTACCATGAATTGATCATTGTATTATCGGAAGACTATATTCATTAAATCCATTATGATAGTGAATGAATTAGTATAAAAAATTGGAAACATAATAAATTCGTATATTCCATTCCATGTATAAAATTTTATATTGGGAATATCCAGCTTCATTAACCTTAATTAATAATATAAAATATTAATGTAAATATTGGAAAAGTATTGGGAACTATGAAATTGATCAATCAATTCATCAATATAGGGTAAAGATACATGTTATTGATCATGGTCATTTTATGTTATCGATAATAATTGTAGAGTCTCATTATTTCATTGTTATTTTTTAGAGAATTAATAGTTGCATCTTATGGTGAATGAAATGGATGAAGGATGAAATTTCCCAAATTCACCCAGAGTCCCTTTTTAATTCCTCCAATATAGTCAATGATATTCGATAAGGAATCATTAAAATATGTGTACCACCTTATATTATTTCTATAAAAAACCAAATTTCTGAATTCAATGGAACACAATTAATCTCTTAATACAAGGAATAAAACAAATGCAATACAAGATTCATACCCTATATGATTAGTTATCTCCAACAAATTGTGAAAAAATACCCTTTTATTATGATATAAGAACTATATAATTCATGTAATTTTAATTATAATTTTATATTAATAATCAAACAGATAGGTTGTTATATATTGTTTCATAATGTTAAATTACACTTACCATAAATAGTAATTTTTGTGGGATTTATGTACAAAAATAAACTCAATTCCTAAAATAACTTAAAATAATTCTTGAGGGAGAACAATGATATTTATATAAATTACATTACCAAAATCATCAACTAATTGAAAACACTAAATTAGAGATGACATAAGCATTCCATTAAGGGATTTAACTTCAAATTCAATAATTAATAAGTGATGTGCTATAATGATACCCCTAACAAATTAATAATATATAAATGATTAGGATGTTCTAAAATTAGAGAAGACAATATAATTTCTAGATTGGATTGTAGTTGAACATTTCACTACATTTTTATAATAACAATTATAAGTAATAGTTATCACATGACATTTATTATTGTATCTATAATTAAGAGCTTTCTAACATCAACCATCACAATTAACCCTTGATATTGAGCATCAGTTATCATAAGGTTCATAGTCCTTGTATTTTGAACACCAGAGTGTAGGTGGTGAATTATGTGGTTAATTTAATCCTATATTATCAATCATTTCCCTATTATATTGGAATTAAATGACTCTTTGACAATCTAATACACACATAAATAATATAAAATTCAACTATGTAAAATTTCATCTTTGTAACGTTCCAAACATCAAGCATAATGGAATGATCATCTTCGCCCCTACATCATTTTTGTTATTATAATATCCCTTAAATTTTATCTATATTTTATCATCAAAACAATGAGATTTGTGGGTAACTCTAATATCCATTTATATATTTTAATCACACATAACTATTGATGTCACTTATGGACAACAACATTCAGTGTTATGATTGTATTTTACTAAATAAGAAATCAATATTAATTTTTGGTTCAATGATTACATAAGAATCATTCATCATAAGTATTGAAATATTTTACTCATATTGAGTAATAGATTCATAATGATTATGTATTATCTCAGGGAATTATATCTACACATTCATATGATGTATATTACTAATTTAAGTTTCTAATAAATAACCTTCTATACATATCCCACTCTATAGAGACAATTTCTTCATGTTTTCTCATGTTATTTATGAGAATTCACTATCAATATACATATCATTACAAAAAAATAATGTCCATAATGAATTTTCCATTACCTTATAACTAGATAGAAAAATTATATATTCAATGGTATTAATATATTTTAAAATAACAAGTAGATCAAAATATTCATGAAAATAACATGGGGTTTTAACTTTATTGAATCAACTAAACATTGTTCCCTGATTTTCTCATTGGGATTATTAAAATGAATTCTACCTTGATAAATTTTTGTATTTATATAAATGATGACTTTAATTCCTTCTACCACCAAATTTTCTTTCATGGGAAGAAAATTATTTCATTTTTGATCACCTTTAATTTTAACATTGTTTTTTCATGTTCCAACCACAATGAAAAGAAAAAATAATTATTTGACTGATAATAATAATATTGAGAGACCACATAATAATGAAGAAAATTATAATGTATTTCTAATGCATGAAACATAATTTTAAATCAATAGTATCTTAAATTTTTTCAAAGATATGAATATTCATTATCTTTTCAAATATATTATTTTGGTTTATTATGAAAATTTAAATTATCCCAAGATAATTTATATATAGTGTCAAACATGGTGTACAGTAATAGAACACTCACCATGAATGATAATGAGGGGAAATATATAATCGAAGAGATCATCTCATTGTAATAACCCAATATTTATATGTTCCAAAACCATGCCAAATTTTAGTATCTAAACATGTATATTTTTATTTTGAAAAAATTCAACATTTTCTATAACCAAGAATGTTCTTATATATATATATGATTGTCGTTAGAGTAATCACTATAATTTTCTCATCCTATTTTACAAAGGTAACTGGGCATTGTTTTGATACAAAATAAAGTAAGCCATACTTTTCATACATAGGTAGTACATTCAAATAGAATAATATTCATTATATAACATTACAATACAAAGTATAATAATATATGATTAATGTGTTTGGAAATGCAGATACATAAAAAACCTCTCATAAAATATATATATCACAACCCACTTAGTTCTTCATAATTATAACCCTTCTTAAATACATAATAATTTAAAATTAGATTTATATCATGTGGAAAAGAAAACACAATAATGGGTGAAAAAAAATAATCAGTATGGGTAAATAATGAAAATATCAGTGATAATTTAAGTATAAAATGAGAATAATGGGTTCATGATCATGAGGTTAACATTTGAAAATAAAACCTAATAATACTTATACTATTATGGCAAGTTATATTGTAAATCATGGGAGTTCATAAGACGTGAATAATAATGGGATAGGCAAATATGATCCATTAGAACAAAAAAATTCTATATAATCATGTCATAAATTTGTGGCCCAAATTGTGGAATAATCAAAATAAAAAAATTCATATATCAAGGCTACACACCAATACAATCAAAACCCATTAGATTTGGCCAAACTTCTCATGCACCTACTTCATGCTTAGGATAACCTCTAAAGTACCCAATTTCATTTGGTTTGGGATAACCTTTATTTTACCATTTGATCTCGTAAAACAAAAATATTACCCATTTCATTAGAGGAATATTAAAATCTTGGCCCAGACATCACCTATTAATAAATCCATTTATATTTGTGTCATAAGATTATAAAAAAAACATTATACCTTAACCTGTGGTATATAAAATATATTTCATCGATATATAAACTATAATGACCCATATATTCCTATTTTCATGAAAATACAATGAATCATTACTTGGACTTATGCAAAAACCCCACGATAGCAAAGGCTGGCAATAAATGTCTATGGGTTTCAAGTGAATGTGGGGTATTCTTTACACATAAATAATTAAAACCATTAACCCAACAAACCATATAAAAACATCTCACTATATGATGCATCAATAAATGAATTAAAACTGAACTACTTCACTTTTCCTAACCACACCAATGTATACTACATCATAAGACAAATAATCTATCATGTAAACTATGGAAATAACACTAATAAACACTTGGATGAGAACAATATTTTTTTCTCCTTAATCTTCATGATTAAATCACCAAACATGGAAATTATCACGAGAAGGTGCTAAATATGTTCTATACTTTACAATTTCCCATGTCCTTTATGATACCATCATCAAAAATAACAATGTAACAAATAAGGGGTGAGTATAATAATTAGTAGGCAATCCCAAATGACTTCCCTACTTACACCACTAGCATAGAAATTATAACACTATTTATATAAAATAGTTTTTAAAAAACAATTTCCCAAAAACAAAATTCATCTAAATATAAAAAAGTTCTCAAAATATTTAAAACACAATGTACACAAGATCACATTTAACCAATTTTTCAACAATTCATACTTCTATAAAAATAACCAATTTTTTTTAAAACTATTTCCCAATATCATTTTGGCATACCCATTCCTTGATTCACAACACACCCACACATTCATGCTTCATTATGATAGTTCCATAATCATTAGAAATCTCTTGTCCAATCAACTTTTATCCCAATAACACACAACACCAATCTAGGATCACACACCTTATACCCCAATGGTACAAGTCTCTTATTTTGGGGCATGTCAAACATGAACTGACACAACCCATATATGCCAAAACCATTCAAATAAAGCAATTCAAATCATTTCAATTAAACTTATCTTTTATTGAAAACCATTTAACCAAATCATTCCAATAAACCATATAATATTAATAAAACCATTCATTTTATTGAAATTACATTAATAAAAGATAGTACGAATAATTCCAGAAAAATACAATTTTAAAATCTTCAATATAAAATCTAGAATTAATGAAATTTATTCAAGGACACCAATTTTTTATATTTCCACAAACCACCACCGAATGGGGTTTCTAAAAATCATGAAGAAACAAATTCACAATCAAATTCATGAAATTGAATAAATTTAAAATCCAAACTATTAGTTCCAAATAAACGATTGTGAGAGTGAATCCACATATCCTGATAGTTTTGATGAAAATAGTAAATAGATGAAAAATTCTAACGAAACCAGGTAATAAATCCAAAAAATGTATTAGATATCTTATACTATCAACAATAATAAGAAATAACAACATATTTCTCATTAATTATCATATATATACCAATAAAAGACATAGATTGGAGAAAATTAGAATAGATGAGAAGTATATATAAGTAGATCTATGAGAACATGATAAGAACAAAGATGAACAATGGCATACCTCAAGAATCGTTCTTCCAAGCACCAAGGATAGGTTGTATATTTATTATAATATTCATGGGAGAGGTTCACCAACAATAAATGGAGAATAATCCTTAATTAGGTCACAAAAGGTAAAAAAATGAGGGAGTTGGAGTAAAAAAATCATATGATCCTCTTTTTGATGATCTCACTTTGTCACCACACATAGTTAGTTTTGAGGGTTAGACAAAGCAAATGCTACATGTGTGTTAGATACTATCTTGGAAGACCCTCACACGACCACATCACACGATCTCCATAATTGTGAGTACAATGTGATGAAGTTCCTACACATCATATGGTAATGTGTATGATTTCTCCTAGTATTTTTTCATGGTTTAGGAATATTGTGCTCATCCCATGCACTTTCCCTTTAGTACCCAAAACTCCTTCAAGTTACGACAAAATCCCCCAACATTGAACCATAACCATTATTATCATGAGAAACATAATGAAATATTTACATACTATAAATTAATGGTACTTTATTTTCCCCACCATTGGTCTTCCCTTCCTCTAGAGGTATAAAACCTCCTTATCCTGAAGGATTTCCGACCATTGCCCTTAAATTTCTTCTCACGTTCCCAGGTCTCATCATGAATCTGACCTTATTTCCATAAAACCTATACTAGATCGATGATTATTCCAAAAAATTATATATCATACATATCCTGAATCTAAAATGAGATATGTAACAACAAATCATCTGACTCTAATTCAACTTGATTCCATCTGATCAATGGTTCAGGATCAGGATGATACTTTTTCATATGTGATACATAGAACACATTATGCACCACACATAATGGAAGTGGTAATTCCAATGGATATTCCGACTCTCCATCCTATTATAGTATCTCAAAAGGACCTATGTATCAAGGAGATAACTTGATCTACTTTCTAAAATGTTTATTTCCAACCCTTGGAGAGATCATTATGAACACATAATTACTCACTTTGAATGACAATGGTCTTCAAAGATTATCCACATAAGAATTTAGATGAACATGAGCAGCCTCCATCCATTTCTTGATCATGTGAATCTTATTTTTAATTTTTTGGACAAGTCGCAACCCAATTAGTGAATTATCACCTATTTTCACCCAAAAAGGTGGAGAATTACAAGGACACTCACACCCTGCTTCAAAAAGATCCAAATGTATTGTAATGACCCAAACCATTATTAAAGAAAATTCTTTATGATATAATTGAATGCATTATTATGTAAAATTTTTATATAAAATATTCACTTCATTGTTTTTATGTTTTTTGATTTTAAAATATCATTATTAATTATTACTATTTCTAATATAGATTTTATGTAGTAATCAAGTGATTAGTTTAGATATATGGTGTTAACAAATCTAATTTACTCAAAAAAAGGATGTGATGGCCACATCGAGAATAATTTATCCTTACGAAGCCCATTATTCAGAGCTTGAGGGGAGGTTTCATCACTGGGTTTCACTCTTGACCATGTCTTTGTTGAGATTCAGCACATTAAGATAAAATAGAACAGACTACATGAGATTTGGAATTTGAAAGAGATTACCACCTGAGAGAAGTTATCTGATCTATCCCATGATTTTTCACCATCTCACACCATACCCTTAGGTCATCTGTGGGTGTTAGAAGGGGTTATTTAACAATAACATACCACTTTGATTTTGTGAATTATTTCTTATATAGAATAAATAATATATATTCATTTTTATTATTATTACATTGTATTTTTTTAATGAATAAATATTATGTTTAGTTAATATTTCATTAAAAAATTATATTTAGATGAAATGATTGATTTTTGAATTAAATAATATTTTAATAAAATATTGTTAATAAATTACTTTTATATATAAGTGATCGAATAATTTTTAAGAATACATTGGTAATGTTTATAATGGATTGAATGCCGTTTTTGTCAAAACACATGAATTTTCGATACATATAGGTTTTTATTTTAAAAGAAAATATTTAATTATTTATAAAATTATTTAGATTAAATGAATATTATTTTTGGATTTAGGATGACGAAATTATCAAACTGTGAAATTGCCAAATTTTTTTGATACAATCAATTTTTTTTGGTAAAAATTTAATATCTTTTAATTATATAATATGTTTTAGAACATCATAATGACCCAATAGTGAAGTAATAAAATACAATAAAATATGTTTTTTGTCCAATACATGTTTTATCCTTACAGTATTGTGATTTTAGAATTGATTGATTAATTTTATGGTTCTTTTGTGGACCCTCTAAGTCTTATAAAACATTTTAACTTTTTAAATTGATTTACTTGACAGTGTGGATCTCCTCCAAATATTCAGACATAAAATATTAATAATATCAACCATTGTACTTATTAAAGAATATTTTACACTCCCAATTGGAAAAATAAATGGTAAAATATTGTATGGATTGTGGTTTTGATTAATTTAACGTGTGGTGTCCAAAACCTAAATAACAAAGAATTCATTCTCTTTTCCTATATAAACCTAAAATGACCCCCCTTCCTCTTCACTGAAAAACATTGGAGCTTGACCAACACCTACCTTCCTCTCTATATAATACTCCCAAGGCACCCCAATATCCCATTAATCCTCTCTCAATCCTCTCCCAAGCCTTTGGGATCACACTTCCATGTAAGGGATTTCTTCCTTTCTTACTTTTGTCTTATTTTGTTGTTATTGTTATAACCTCTTATTTTCAATTAGATATGTTGGGATATGATTTCGAACCTCTCATATAATTTTATTATTTTTTTAATGATTAGATACCCATTTCTCTGTCATTAATTCCTCCTATGTACACCTATTACTGTGCCTAAATTCTTTAAGAAATTTCCATATTCTCTTCTACATTTAAGAAATTGTTTTGAATTGTAAATCTAAATTCTGTTAGATATATTGGAACATATATCTATATGAATCCCCTTAATATTAATATCATGTGAATATGATTTGACACCCCTTTCTCTCTCATAAACCATTTTTATTAATTCTTATGTCATGCCGTTATGCTGCAGAAATTGCACCATAATGTTCCAAAACAAAGTCATTGTGTAGTGAATACCATGGTCATTTCTTTATTGAGGGTGTTCACCATTACTCATATTTACTTATTTATTATATATTTTAATGTATGAACTATACATTATTTTATCGTGGAATAAATTATTACGTTTAATGAATCATTGTTATCTGATCGATGTGAACACTAATGCAAGAAATAAAATGATTAAGAATGGTGAACCCTAATAGAACACCAATGCATTGGGTAATTATTAGTGTCCTGATATGTCAAGTAAAATTAGTGGTTTAGTATTTTAATTCATTTACAATGACTGTTTACTCATGTTCCATGTTTAATGGGTCTTGGATCATGATAATATTGCGTTAAATGTTTTTTTGCACATTTCCATGTCATGATAGTCATGTTATACCATGACTTTATGTTCACGATTCTATTATTCTTCATTGATATTCCTAATGATTATGTTGTATTTTATTACTCATTTAATTACTTTTTTATAATCTTGATGGGCTTTATATTTCACATGTTTCACATGTATTTCCTTTGGATATCCCAGGAAATTCTAGGTATGAGGAAATGTCATAGTCATATAAAAATGGTTCCAACAATGATATTGAATTTTTATGAATTAAGATATCATATAATGTACCTAATTTTAAAATAAACTATACCTATTGATTCTCATATTTGTCTTAAGTGCACATTTATTTAATAACTACTGTTTAATTGTATAATTAAGAGCAGGGTTGTTAACGTTGGTATGAGAGAATATGTTTTGTTATTTTTGGGATTATGATTAGAAAAACCTAGTGAAAGCCTTAGGGATAATACTTTGAATAATAAAAACATCTCTAAATATTGGTGATTATTTAGTAAGTGTTTAATCTAATAAACACATCACTATCTGGATATGAGAAGGTAGAGGTGGTCGGGCACATATGTATCTAGAGATAAAATCCAAAAACACCACATTGAGCTATACATGAATGTGAACTGGGGAACGACAATGGGAACGATTGTACTCTTGTTTAGGACACTTCTGGGGGATATGATTTGGTAAATTCATAAGCCTAGTACGAACAATTAATATGGAAATAATGAAATTACCCTTAGAATATATTTTGGAAGGTAGATCATAGATAAAAATGATTGAATCCTATAAATTCATATGTTATGGAAAAAAAAGTAATTTAAAAATCTTATGTTTTTTATTTTGATTTCCCTTTATGTGTTACCCCTAAATTTACTTTTATTCCATCTAATGGCCAGTAATAAGAGACTCAAGCTAACAATTGATACGATAATCAATGTGATGATTGTTCTAATGAGATGCTTGGTCTAATGAGAGTGGGAATAATGAACATTTTCTTGATACTCTCTTTTTTAGCTAATGTTTCAAATAGAAACAAGTGTCAAGAGAAACATATAACCCCACTCCCCCATAAGAAAGAACAATTTTCAATCAGATTCTTTATGAGACAAAGGCCTCAAATTTTTAATGGATCATTTGATCCCTCAATCACCGAGCAATAGATCACCCCCATTGAAAAGATCTTTTCCATCCATTAATGTTTTGAATAAGAGGAGTAACATTTTATACTTATCATATAGAGGGTGAAGAAGATAACTGGTGGTCATTGATCAAAAATATTAAGTGTGAGGAGTATATTAAGGTGTTAGAATGGAAGGAAGTTTAGGAAATTATTTTTTGAAAAATATTTTCCTCACACCCTCTGACTTAATATGGAAAGATAATTCTTGGAATTCAAGAAAAAAGAGGACGAATCTATCAGATCATAAAAGGAAAACTTTACTGGGCATTCATGATATCCCAATGTCTTTGTTGTTACCCCTGAATGCAAGTTTGACCACTTCATTGGTTGTCTAAATACTAGCCTATATACACCTCTAGGGATCTGTGAGTTCAAGAGCTGTGATGATATTCTTTGATGTTCCCTTAATGTCGAAATGTAGAGTGATCTATCAGTTCCCTATGACAAAGGAGAGTGATGCTCTGTTTTACCCTCAATGAATTGTTCATTTCTTCCACAATAAAGAATGAGGGTACTTTGCAAATCAGTTCCCTATGCCAAGGGTTTTCAGAGGAAACCAGGAACCTCCAATGAATAAATAGAGAACTTTTTCCTTCACTACCGCCAATGTGAACCACAAAAACGTTGTGTGGATTGGTACTCAAGTTATTCATTCAATAACAATGAATATTCTTTTTTATTTTGGTTCTACACATTTTTTTATATCCCGATTGATTAGTAGAATGATAACAACACCCCCACAAACTAGGAAATTAAAGATGTTGGTGAGAACAGAAAATGGGGATATCATTACATCCCACGAATACTAATCATCCCCTATCATAATTTCTATATTGAACTACCTAGATAACCTCATTATACTCCCTCTAGTATAATTTGATGCAATTCATGGCCTGGTTTATATTTACTTATATAGAGCCAACATAAGTTACCGTGAGAGGGAAATCACTCTCTATGTGGTGAATCGACCCCCCAATTCTATACAAGTTAAAAGAAGATGATGAATCCACTTTTTCACCATAATCACAAGTGTGGATATTATTTCCCTATTATGATACTTATCTAGCTCAAATGTTTGAGTCCAAGGAAGAAACCATCATGGAATAATTTTCTATTGTGAGGGAATTCACTTAAGTTTGTCCTATAGATTTTCCCAGACATCCTCTTAGAAGAGATATTTAATTCACAATTGATTTTATACCTGGGGAGTTGCCAATATTCAAGACTTTTTATATAATTGATATTGTAGAGCATGAAGATTTGAAAAAAAAACTACATGATAATATAAATAAAGGGTTTATACGCTCATGTGCTTCACCATGGGGTGCACCCGTCCACATATTCAAGAAGAATGATGGGTCAATGTGCCTTTTCATTGGTTATCGTGAGCTCACCAAAATCATGATAAATAATAGGTATCATGTTACAAAAATTAAGGACTTCTTTGATCAACAACGTTGAATAACAATACTTCTCCAAGGTGGATTTGTGGTTTGGTGGTTATCATGTATGGGTGAAGATTAAGGATATCCCCAAGACTAATTTTTTTACAAGGAATGGGCACTATGAATTCATAGTAATGCCATCCAGACTCATAAATGCTTCAGTAATATTTATGGAAATTATAAATAGGCTATTTAGAGATTATCTCGACAAATTTTGTGTATTATTTATAGATGATATTCTTATACACACCAAAACCAAGAAGGCACATGAAGTGAATATGAAAACAATGCTAGAGACATTCGAAAAGGAGATGCTCTTTGCAATGTACAACAAGTTTTTGTTCTGTTAGAATGTGGTCTCATTCTTCGGTCAAATAATCACAGGCAATGGGATATCTATAGATCCCTCCAGGACAACTTCAATTAAGGGATGGCTAATGACAACATATGTAATGGATACCCATATATTTCAGACCTTAGCTCGATATTATGGGCGATTTGTAGAAATTTATCAGGATTGTACAACCCTCTTACCCAGATAACTCTAAATGTGGTAATGCTTTCTTGTAGTGATGAATGAGAATATAGTTTCATAGTGTTGAAAATGATGATTATCATTGTGGTCATGCTCACATTACCCACCAATGGAAAGCTTTTTGTGTTATTTTTTGATGCATTGAAGAAGGGACTCAATTGTGTGATTATTAAAAATGAAAAATTCATTTCCTATGCTTAAAAAAAATTGAAATTTAATGAGAAAAACTATCCAACACATGATCTAGAGTAGGCTTGAGAAATCATTTCTTTAAAAATTTAATGTTATTACCTCTTTGGAGAGAAGTGTGAAATATACGCGGATCACAAAATCCTCAAGTGTATATTCATAGAGAAAGAGTTGAATATGTTCTAATGAAGATGGTTCGAGATAATCCAAGACTATAACTGCCGAATTCATTACCACCCCAAGAAAGATAGAAAGGTGGAATATGATTTAAGTAGAAAGGACCATGAAATTATATCATTTATGAGAATTGAAAAGGATCAAATCTTCATATATTTGATAAATATGGACATGATAATCAAAAATATGTGATCATCATCAATCCATTCACAAATGAATGCTGAATTGTGTCTTTTGGAAAATTAAAAGGATGCTCAAAAGGATGATGTGGGAATTTTGAAGAAAGTGGAATCAATTAGGAAAGGGAAACCCTCAGAGATCAATTTTAATGAAGAAGGAATCGGTTTATTTTTGTCAAGACTATGTGAAGCATAAAATCTAATGTTAACGAATGAACTATTGGATGATGCACATAGTTCAAATTTATCCATTCACCTAGGGAACACAAAGATGTATCAAGATATACGAGAGCTTTATTTGTGGGATAAAATGAATAAGGAGATCACTGAGTATATGTCATAGTGCATGGGATGTCAAAAAGTGAAGGATGAGAGGCATATGTCAAAGGGGATGATGCAACCATTACCCATAGAAGCATGGAAATGGGAGAACATAACCACAATCATTGTCACTAGAAATACGAATACATCAAAAGTAAATAAGGCTATCTAGATTATTGTAGATCCTCTTATAAAAATTGAACAATTAATTACAATTCGAGAGGATTTCTCATCGGAACAACTAGCATAGTTATATATCAGAGAAGTGGAAAGGCTGCATGGTGTACCAGTATCTATTATATATGATTGAGATCCAAGATTCCCCTCAATGTTTTGGAAGAGTGTTTGAAATTCCCTGAATACTGACATGTGCTTTAGTACGTCTTATCACCCTCAAAATAATGGCATATATGAGCGGAATATATAAACACCTGAGGACATGTTGATAGCATACTCAAAAGACTTCAAAAGAGGATGGGATCGACATATTCTTCTAGTTGAGTTATCTTACAACAATAATTACAATTCACGCATCCAATGGTCTACTTATGAACCCCATAATTGGAAGCGGTGTAGTACACCTGTTTGTTGGGATGAATTTGGGGATTAAAAACTCCTAAGACCAAAATTGGTTGAGGAAATGGTGGAGAAGGTTAATACCATACATCATCACATTAAAACTTCTCAGAGTCGACAAAAGAGCTATGCTGATAATCATTTCCAAGACCAAGAGTTTGATGTTTAAAAAATGGTATTATTTTTCATATCACCATGGAAAATAATTATGAGATTTGGGTCGATGGGAAGGATTATTTTAATGTATATCGACCCTTTTGAGATCCCTGATCACATAGGAGAAGTGGACTATCAAATAACACACCCACCATACCTATCCAAAGTACATGATGTATTATATGTATCACACAAAGGGATGTACATACATATCCCATACCATGTACTCAATCCAGATGTGGTACCATTGGAGAATGGCCTCTCTTATAGGGAGAAGTCAATGATGATCTTTGATCATAAGTAAAAAGTTCAAAAAAATAAGAAAATTCCCCCGTTGAAGGTGTTGTGGAGAAACCACATGTTTAGAGAAATAACATGGAAATCAGTGGAAGTAATGAATCAATGTTACCCTCATTTATTTTTGGTTGAGAAAAGGAAAATTTGAGGTAAAAATTTCTTAAGGGGTGAATATTGTAATGACCCAAACCTCTATTAACAAAAATTACTCTTGATCTAATTAAATGTATTATTAACTAAAAATGGTTTTATAAGATATTAAATTACATGGCTATATGTTTTATGAATTTAAATAACCATTTGGAATTTTTACCATAGCTAATATAGCCATTGAACAATGATAAGATGATTTGTATAATTATAGGGATTTAAAAATCTAATTTACTCAGAGATAGAAAGCGATGGCCTTATCCAGTAGAATTGATCATTACAAATCCCATTTTTGAAAGCTCTAAAAGAAGGTGGTGTCACTGGGATTCTCTCTAGAGCATGCCCAATCTGAGATTCAATTTGTTAAGATCAAACAAAACTGACTATAGGAAAAATTGAAGTTGATATAGATTACCACCCAAGTGATTTTATCCAAGCCACCCAATCTGCTTATCACCAACACACACCTTACCCTTAGGACATATGTGGACGTTATAAGGGTTCATGTCACAAGGAACTATCACTATGAATATTTTCATTATTTTTTTGTATAGAATAAATAATATAAATTCATTTTTATTTTCATTTCTTTGTAAATGGTTTTTAAAGAAAAAATACTATTTTTAGATAATATTCAATTAAAAAATATATTTTGTTGAATTAATGATTTTTTATTAAATAATAGTTTACTAAAATATAATTAATTAATTAATTATAAATATAAATGATCATATAATTTTTAAGAGTACAATTGTAATTTTTATAAATGTTTGAATGCAGTTTTTGGAAAAACCCATGAATTTTTTATAAATGATGGTTTTTAATTTTAAATTAAAAATCACAAATATAGAAAATTAATTATTTAAAATTAAAAGTATTCATATAATGTGTATTTTGAAGTTATCCAATGGTTCATTTTTCAGTATTTTCTAAGAAAATCGATTTTTTGTGTAAAGATTTCGAAACTGTTTAATTACATAATGTGTTTTATAAAATCATAATGACCTAAATAGTGATGAAATAAAATACTATAAATGATATGTTTGGACAATATATGTTTTATCATTAAAATAATGTGATTTTATAGTTTTTTTGATTAAATTAATGGTTACATAGTGAACCCTCTATGACATATAAAACATTTTCACTTTTTTAATTGATTTACTTGAGAGTGTGACTCACCTCCCCATAAGAAAGCCTAATATTTTAATATGTTCCGACATTGGACTTATAAAATAACTTTTTCCAATCCCCATTGTAAAAAATCCTAGGAAAAAACCATGTTTTGGTTTTGGGTTCTTATTAGTTTAATGTGTTTTGTCTAAAACTTAAATAATAAATAATTCTCAGTATTTTTAAATATAAACTCAACAATGCTCCCATTTCTCTTTATAAAAGGCCTTTAGTGCTTGAAAAAACACATAATATACTCTCTCTATAATCCTCAAAAGGATCCCCAAGATCCTATCAGTCCTATCTAAAGCATCTCCCATGCAGTTGGGATCACACTTCCTTGTATGAGATTTCTTCCTTTCTCACATTTGTCCAAATTTCATTATGTTGTTATTCCAGATTATTTTCATTTAAAAATGTTGGGCTATGATTTCAAACTTCTCCTGTAATTTCCTATTTTTTTGAATTATGAGAGATCCCTTTCACTCTTACTAATTCCTTTCATGAACACCAGTTACCATGCTGAAATTCCGTAAGGAATTTCTCCCTTTCCATTTCCATTCAAGAAAGTATTTTTTATTGTGAATATAAATTCAATTACATATGTTGGGACGTGTATCTATATGACCTGCATATATTCCACTTCATGTGAATATGATGAGATGCCCATATCTCTCTCCGAAACCATTTTATTGAATTCTAATGTCACGTCATTATGTTTTCAAAATTTCCCCATGATTTTCCAAAACTAAGTCATTGTGTTGTGAATACCATGCCCATTTCTCTATCAAGTGTATTAAACATTATTAAAATATAATAATTGATTATATATATATATGTATGAATTCATCATACCTTTATCGTGGAATAAATTATAATGTGCAATGAACCCATGTTATATGATCCATGTGGCACACTTAATCGTGAAATGAAATGATTTAGAAGGGTGCTCCCTAATTGCACTCCAATGCATTGGGAAAAGATTAGTATGATGTTATGTATCGTTAAATGAGGTTTTACTCATAATAAATCAAGTTCAAAAATGGTTTAGTCAATATCCAAGTGTAATGGGCCTTGGCTCATGCTAATATCTTTTTAAATGTGGTTTCCACATTTCCATGTTATGATAATCATGTTATAACATGAACTTATATTCATGTTACTATTATGATCCATTGATATGCCTACGACCTACCATGTATTTTATTATTCGTGATATTCCTTGTTTACTCCTTTAATAGGATTTATAGATCACTATTTTCACATGTATGTCCTTAATATACCCCATACAATGCTATGTACAGGGGAATATTGTGGTCATGTAGAGGAAGTTTTCAATAATGATGTTTTATTTTTATGTATTAAGATATCATGTAATGTCCATAATTTCCTAATACAGTAGACCTATCGATCCTCATAGATGTATTAAGTGCATGTTTATATAATAAATCATGTTTCAGAGTCTAATAAAGAGAAGGTTTATAATATGTATCGATGCATGGTAGCTATATTTATATTAGAACACCACTAAGGGTATATTATCCTCCCATGTGCCAAAAAAACAATAAAAAATCCATAAAAATTTCATCCAATGTTTATATATCAGTCTTTCAGATTTTACACTAGTTTGAGGATGATACGATGTACCCATAGTCAACAGAGTCCCCAATTCTTTTTGTTAGGATTTACAGAAACGAGACGTGAAACTCAGATCTCTTTCAGAAAAGATCAAAACTCATATTCCAGTCCTCTTATAAACATATTGGATATCTATATTTGATTGATCCTCCACCGTACGAGTTTCATGAATTTGGATGAAATGAGCTTACCATGGGAGGTAATCAATTTTTTCCAATATGGAATCATGTTTCTAAACAATTCATGGGAGACCTGTATCAAAATCCATGCCTATGTGCAAACATTACCACAAAAGAATATGTAAAGAAAGAAACATACCAAGTAGTCTCTGATGCTATTTCATAATCTATTTACATGTTATGAAATAGAAAATGAACTCTTCCACATTCCATTTCATTCCACTCCACCAAAATTGCACCTTAAATGCCATATATAACTTTTGTATTATCAAATGAACAACCCATATCAAATAGTTGTAATAATGAAGATGTTCCTCATAATAATTTGTAGGTACAAAAATAATATTTCATTACCAGAAAACTGAAGTTCCATCAAGTTCCAATCTCTCAATGGTCTCCCTAAGATTGATTTCTGAGATCAAAACACGGCATTCTACATCAGTTGTTTATGTATCTTAGACCATATACACAATATAAAGAACCAATGAAACTAAACTTAAAACTACCAAATCACCTTCTTCTTCTTGTTACACAAGCATGTCGGTAAGGACATTCATCAACAACCACCCATCTGATACTTCATTCGCCAACTGAGAATATGAAATTACAAATAGTGCATGAGCCACTGAATTACCTTTTCAAAGTGTATATATCAGGAGAATGATAAAATTTTGTAGATACTCCGTCCATTTAATTTTCCTTGGATAAAAATATTGTATTTATAAAATGTATTTCAATCTCTATTGATCTATAAACATAGTAAATTTTTAACCAAATAGATAGTGACACCATTTCTTCAAAGAATGGATAACTTCTTCTAACTTCAGATTGTGTGTTGTGTAATTCTTCTCATGCACTCTCATCTTCTTTGACCCATAAGCCGCGACATGGTCTCCATGAAAGAGAACAAATAGAATCCTAGATCCCAAAACATCAAAGTTCACCACATACCCATATCAGGATTCTAGAATACTCATGATATATGCTAATGTAATAGGACCTTTCATCTCTTATAAAGACTTCTAGCATTACTTAGTCTATTGGAATGGAGCACTATTCCTTGAAAAGATTTCATCAGTGACGTATTCATGTTAAGCCACCCAAAAATCATTAGTAATTACTATCTAAACCAAGATAACATTCATTATCAATGACATTCTTCTATAGCTCATGGGAAATTAAATCATCAATCATCTCTAGATCAATATAAAATCCTTTCTCAGAAACCACATGGTCGATAAATCGCACCCCTTGAATCTAAAAATCAAAATTTGACAATTTTTAGTACAAATTATGATGTATCATTATTCCAAACACTATTATCAACAGTTTCAAATGAACATCCCATGTCCATGAATACACCAACATGTCATACAAAAACATCACAACAAAAAAAATATAGATAACTCTAAAATATTTTCTTCATTAATTGCATAAATAATATTAGCTCATTAATAAGACCAAGTGGAATGAATATGAATTCTTAGTGTCCATATCGGATTTGAAAATTTTCTTCAAAAAATCAGCATTCTGGACTCAGTATTGGTGGTATCGAGATAGCAAGACATTTTTAGTGAACCACTAAGCTCCACTCAATTGATCGAATATACCATCAATGCATGGAACTGAATATCTATTCATTATCAAAACAGAGATAAGAATATGATAATCCACACACATCCATAGAGTTCCATGTTCATTTTTCACTAACAAGTCTTGTGCTACCCAAGGAGACATTTTAGTCTTAATGAAACAATTTATTTATAAATGTTCTAACTGCACTTTCACCTGCCATAACACTATTGGTTTTATCCTATTAGAAGAATGAGAAAATTGGACAGGTCCCTGGGAGGAGATCAATTATAAACTCCACATCCATTATAGGTGCTAAAACTAAGATGTTATTCATATATAAATCTTTACATTGACCCTAAATAGCTATAAAAATAACATCCTTGACCACTTGTATCGATTCCATGGTTAACGCCACCATCTGGTAAGATATTTTCCCTCTTATGGTGCCAATAATACCATTTCACCTGTCTTTACAACCCTTGGTCCTCAGAAGAGATGCTCGATGTCATCCTAAGTTGTAAAACTGAATGTTCTGCTATAATAGTAGATGTGATACTTTTACACATTTATCCAATCCATACAAATGATTACATAAAAAAAATCTATCCCCAACACAGAGAAATCCTATTTATGATCAGCTCTATCAATTGTTATAGAATATTCTCTACCAGCAAAGACTAACCATTCTATTTCACCAAGAGAACTTTTATGTTTTAACATTGAGGGAATAATCTCGTGTTTTAAATATATGAAATCTATTGTACACGGGTTATTGGTTGAATATGGTGAACTTGTATCAATCGAAACATGCATAACAATATAATTAAATGTAATTGAACATATATAGATAAATGGTAAATCCTTATCATCCATAATAATCTGCTTATCTCAATACTATTTCTTCATCACTACACTCTACTCTTTGTTTCCTTTTGTAGACAGCCCTTGCAAAGGAGTTATGGTATTCCAAGAATCGCTATGGAATACCCTCTTATGCCGACTTGACTTGTTCTGCTTCCCTCTCCCCATTGAATCATATGATTCTTGCGACGCATGAGAGGTGTCTCGCGCACTAGACCTCTGAGCACTGGGATAGTAATGCGGAAGAAAACATTAATTCATGCAGTTATGACATGCTCTAGGTTTTACCGTACACTCTAACATTATGGGGTAAACTAAACCACGGTGGAAGCAACCCACTTTACTCATGGGTAATATAGGAAGGTTCACTAATCCATCCATCTGATTTTGTGTCCCACTCCCACCTTGTAGAGAGGTGTCCCTCTTCCATATTCTCTTATCATTATACTTCCCACCTTTCCTACTAGTAACCTAATACACCCTCCTCCCATTTTTCATGAGATATCCTATTAAGCCACTGTTTATCAGTTCACCATATTTGAATAATCAGTAATGCAGAACACCACAATCATTGATACAATATTATACAATATCAATGTTTCCATGATTTGTTCTATTAAGGGCACACTCACTTCATCTTTGGGTAGGAAGTGCACTAAATTCAAGAATTTAGCCACAAACAATATCACATAGAGATTTTAGTACATTAGGATGAAGAATTCATTCATTCTCTGGATCCCGAACGTGTGAGGATGAAATTATATATTAAACAATTCCTCAAAATCATCCCAAATAATACAATGATCTATTTTATCATGCACTTCTAGATCCCACCACTAGCATTCAATAACTTCATGAATATATGTTTCTGTTATAAATTACTACTCTGTTGGTTTACCGATGAAATCAACGATACGATTCATCAAATTTGGCCAAAACTCCTCCATTTCAAGTCCAAAATCTCCTCCAAATATGGGTGGATCTTTCTTCATGAACTATATGGAAGGATCCACATGTATTGTCACATTCCATAGGTTCCCTATGTCCATATCATGAAATAAAAGGATGATACTCTGAACTAGATATTGGTTCTCCTATAGTTTAGATTCCACCACATTCTCTTTAGCTTCATTCAGTTGGTTTCTATGATTCCTATCATGTTTCATTTTCTAAAAAAACAACAAACTGTATATGTATCACTATTTAGAAACTGAAGGCTTAAAATTTCAAAGTATACCCCATAAACTATCACTACACTACCTCACAAAAAATCAACCAATTTTCACATTCAGCTGCTTTTGAAAACCCCCATATTAATAACCAAAATCTATTAATTTTCCAAATACAATAACAATGATCCATTATAATTTATTCATTTTAAAAAAATGAAACATTTTCTTTATCAATTAACATAATAAAACATATAATATGACATTTTTCCAAAATAATGTATGAAATCATTTTATAAATTAAATCAACATAGGCATTTAATTCTTTTCCCAATGTCTAAACCCATGAAAATGAGATTCCATTATCTTATATGTGTATTTAAAAGACATATCTACCCACCTACATGGTAATATTAAATTCTACATAAAATGATTTGAAATGTCTTTTTTATTCGCTACATTTTATGTCCATATAATCCTACTCCATTCCATGATCAAAACCCAAGGAATATACGAGAACTAATTTCAACTCCAAGACCAAGAGAACTGATTACTACACATTCCACAAGGAAATAAAAAAAACCGATACCACATATCTGAAACACACATTCAGATTGAATAATACAGTACTATTTGTAATGACAAACATTTTCCCATTTTTTTGATAATATAATGAATCATTACATGTCCTTAAGTGAGATCCCATAGACACTAAATGATGGAAATATATACCGAAGGAGTTCAAATTCAAGTTGGGGATGATTTAACCTTAATGAAATAAAACCATTAACCCAAAAAACCGTAACCAAACAACTCACTATATGATACTAGGATAAATGAAGGGAAACTCAACATCCTTATTTACCGAAACAACAAAATTGTGTACTATAGTGGAAGACAAATAAACTGTCAATTAAACAATTGAATGAAAATAAATAAACTCAATGTTGACATAAAATATTATTTCTCCACAAGATCTATTCTCCAATCACTAAACAATACTAGAATCCTAATGTAGGTCTAAATATGTGTGATTCATTACCTTTTTCCATGTCTTGTAAAATATCATATACAAAATCACCCGACATCCAAAGAACTGGTGAGAAAAAAATGTCATCAGGCTTTCCCCAATGAATTTCCGTCTCACACCACTAGGATAAAAATGCTTTCAACATTTATATAAAACAATTTAAATAAAAAAATTCCCAACAAAGGTTATAATTAAATATAAATATTTTTTAAAAACCATTTAAAACCAAATTTACACATATTCTATTTTAACCAATTTTTATATCATTCCATATTTCTAAAAAAACAATGGAGGATTAATATATTTCTCAATTTCATATGGGAATACACATTCCATGATTCACAGCACACACACATATGCATGCTTTATTCCAACAGTTACATACTCATGAACGATCTCTTCTCCAATCACCTAGTGTCCAACTGACATACACCCCCAATCTAAGGTCATCCACCATCTAACCTAATGGTATTTATATATTATTTAAGGGAGAATATAACATGAAAAAACAAAACCCATATATGCCCAACCCATTCATATAAACTAATTCAAACCATTTCAGAAAAAACATTAGTTTGTTGAAACCCATTTAAGAAACCAATTCCAATAAATAATTTAATTTCAAAAAAACCATTCATTTTTTTAGAAACGCATTAATCCAATAAAATAATAACAATTATAAAAAAACTCCTCTTTTAGAATATTTAATTTTAAATAATGAATCGAGAGACTTTATTGAAGGGCCTTAATTTTCATATTTCCACAAACCATCACTAAAGAGGGTTTGTAACAATAATCAAGAAAACAATTATCAATGAAATACAATCATAGTAATCAATTTGAAAGAATTATAATATGTTATAAATATTGGTGTCAAGAGTTAATCTAGCCACGATGATAGTTTTGATAAAAAATGGTAATCATACAAATAATGACCATGAAATTAGTTATGAATTCCATGAAACCACCTTAGATGTATTCTCATATCAATAAAGAGAACCAATCGCTGCATATTTGTCATCAAAAATATTAATTACTCCCATAACATGCTTATATTTGAGAAAGAAGACGATAAGATAAGTAAATATAAGTAGATATAAGAAAATATGTCATTAATGAAGAAGAATGATGCCATTACTCCGAGAATCAGGAATCCAAACAGCAAAAAATGGATCCAGATCAATTCCAATTAGCTTAGGACAGGTTCTATGAAATTAGATGAAGAATAATTCCAAGTTATAAAAACCAATATCATCCCTTATTATTCCCTTTTGGCCCCACACAATCCTTGATATTTCCCTAAACACTCCCAACATTCACCCTTAAACAATAAATTCATCAGAAACATAATAAAAGGATAACATACTAGATACCAGGGTTACCATATAAGACATAAAAAGAAATAGTAATGATTATATAAATGGATGATATCTCACAAAAAATAAAATTATCATATTAATGTTTTATCATAAATGAAATCATAGATTAAAATATGTCTCAAAAATCATAATAGAAAAATAGAATTTCTATTTAAAATATCTATTTTAATGAATAAAATTTAATCAAAATTTAATAATTTTTTTCAATAAAATATTACACAGAAACATTAAATTGATTATTAATATCCTTGAGACGTATAGATAATATAGAATTCTATTCTTGTCATCTATGTTAGAGTAGTGATAAATTTCACATTTTTTATAAAAATTCAGAAGTACCTTATTCAGAAAATAAAAAAAATTATATTTTGCAAAGAATTTTGATTACGAAAAGAGTAGGTAAAAATTAAAATAAAAATTTATAGTATTGGATGAAAAACATTATTGAAAACATTTTTATAAAATAGAGAAATTGGAGAAAATGTTTTCTCAACTAATCTGAGAAATAATATTATATTTCCTAGTTTTTTTGTCTCTTGACTAATTAATGTGGGGGAAATGAAAGGGAAAGGAATTTATTACCATTAAACAACAATAGTATAATAATTATTAATAGATTATAGGGAGATATATCTATATATTTCATTATTAAAAATATAATCATAAAAATCCTGATAAATAATTAGATTATAATATAAATCCATTGTCAAAAGTTTGAATTACTTAAAATGCTTTATAAGCAGATTTATAATATATTAAAATTTATTAAAAATTTAGTTTCGAGAAACTTACTTACTTAAAATATAATATATTATCCACATAGGAAATATAAATATTAAATTATTGTCTATTACTTATGAAAATGTGCATTTCATACTTTTAAATGTTTCTTTTTTCATAAGAATTTATGATTTGAAGTTTTTGCCAGTGTAGTTTTATCTGGGTTCATTTATCGATTTAATTTTATTAATTTTATTGATTTCATATATATTCATTATATAAAACAATATATTCATTTATAAATTGTAGAGTAAGAAAAAATTAATAAAACTGTTCATGTAGAAAGCATACTATATATATGCATGAACACTATTTTCACTTCCCAATGAATTGATCAAAAGGGAAGTAAATAGATATTAACCATTCAAGTATAATTATCAAATAATATATAACATATATATTCCATAAATTTATAAATATTTCCATCTATTTAAATATGAAATGAAAAATAAATCACATCACTTTGTGGAGGTGGTAGTCCACACGTACACAATAGAATTGTTATAGTTTTCTAAAATTTAGGCTGGTAAGAAAGAAGATATAATATTAGTATTCAGAAATTAAAATTATATCACCAATATAATGTATACATATTAAACAGATAATAAAATCCATTCATGAAATATGGTTATGTAAAATGGATTTCTTCCCAATGTCGGTATGTTCATTCACACGTACACACAAAAGACACATCTACTTCTTATTTGATAAAATAGTGGACATATAATTGTGGTTTCTTGATAATAATACAATTTTAGTATATTAAGAATTATATAATTAATATTTTTTTATGATCACTATAGGCTTTTCTGAGGTAGAAGAAGATATAAATTTAATGTGGTTGGAAAATATGTTAACCACATATTCAAGAGACCTCTATAGATATTTTTTAGGGATCCATGGAATTGTATTTAAATAATATCATCAACTATAATCTATATATTATGATATTTAAATTATAATAATCCATATTTTCTTAAATAAATATGGATCATCTTTGAATAATGAAAATAGAGAAGGGTTGGCCTTTTTGAATGGATGGAAGGGAATCACGGGGAATGTTGAAATAGATTGAAATATAATTATGTAACACTCATGTGAAAGGATTACTAATTTATACAGTTTCATATATATATTGGATAAGGTTGAAAAATCATCAATTAAGGATATTCATATAGGCTTCAGTGAAAATTTTATCATTATATATTTTTAACCCCTAGGTTATCAAATTATATTCCTAATCATAGCAATGTTTTATTAATATTAGAGGTTTATTCTTGTACTTATTAGTAATAAAAATTTAATGGGATATATGATGATATTTTAGGCCACTAATCATCTTATTTGTCAAATTTTATATTTTTTATGATTTATTAATAATTTAATAAGATATTATATAAAGAAAAATATCAATAATTTCATTTTTGATACTATTTAAATAATTTGACATTGAAGAAACCATTAAAGTAATAGATTTCAATTATAAACATTTTAAAAAAATTAATTTCTTATATTTTTCTATAATATTAATTGAATAAAATAAATCACTCAAATTTTATTAAATTCAATAAAGTTTTATCACTTATTATTTTTATTAATTTAATAAATACAATGACATCCTCGCCTAAGAATTTAATTTAATTATATTATAACAAAAAATAATAATAAAACATGATAATGAAATATATTTATATTTAAAATAAATAATTTAATCCAAAAAAGTTCAAATTTTTATAATTATAAAAAATTATTGTTCTAAATGTCTAGATAGTGGCATTTTTTATTAATCCTTTTCAAAAAATTATATAATAGTCATATTAAATTAAAATGACATAATGTAGACTTATTTGGGCACATGGATGAAAATAGATGTTGAAAACTAATCTAAATGTATATAGGTAAGTGTTATATGAATTTTAAATCCATTACCTATAGTTTTTACCCAATTTTAGTTAATTAACCCTAACTGAAGTAATTTTTTTTTCATGGTTACAATTCAAAATAGACAAAAAGAAAATATTAACCAATTTTTAATCTAATGATTTAAATATGGGGTCCATTTTTTATTTTTATTATTTATAATTAGTATAAATTTAATTAATATTATGTCAAAAAACTCCACAAAAATATTTTCTTTTATAAAAATACAATTTTTAGAATAAAATAAGATTTATTCTCATTCCATTACAATTAAATAATTAGATAAAAGTTTTTTTGAACATAAAATTTATAAATTTCATAAAAAATAATTCATTAATAGTGGGTATTTCAATTTATTACGATAAAATATTTTATGAATAAAAATGATTTTATCATTAAAGCATCACTTTAACTTTCAAATTATTTTTATTTTCATTTATGGTAAATTGATAACTTATTAATTATTTTTTTTCAAATTTAACAATAATTTTTTCAAAATTTTAGTAATTCCTATTGATACACAATAATAAAACATCTATTAAATAACTATAAAATTATATTATAATATTTATATAGTATATACTACTTCAATTAAACTAAATTTTGTATACAAAGAATGAAATAAAAGAAATATAATTTATTTATATAGAAATATTTCATAAGATCTCAGGACTTTAAAGATAACCTATGATTTTAACTTTCCTCAATTCCATAGATCTTTTCATCATTGGTTAAATTTGAAATCCCTTAAATTACGGCATTGGTTCACATAGTGATCATGTTTCTTATAATTGAAATATTGGACCATCAGTAGAGGATAGTGTAGAACATAATTTTAATCTATCCTAAGAATAATTCATTTTAATGAGGGGCATTACTTTCAAACATGAATGATTTTATTTTCCCCTAGATTCATTTTCAATAATGCATCTTCGAACAATTATTAATTCTGAATCAAATCATTTTCATTCCATCATGATATCTATCAGATGATGTTCCAAATTTTTTAAAAAATCAACTTCTTATCAAAAGTAACCATATCAACATTGAGAGAGACTACAAAAATATCCTCCTTAATATAAAATCAAGAAACTATTAAGAAATGGTAATGATTTTTATTTAAACTCTTAAAAAATAGAATAATTTTACCTTTTGAGTTAATGGTTAATTATAAGGAATTTTGATAAAGATTTATAATGATTTAATCTAAAAATATACTAAATTTACCCTCTTGTTTCTCCATTTCATGAAATTCCATTCCAATTTTTAAATGAATATTCACAAAACATTATTTGATGAAATATATTCTCTTGAATTAATTCCATTTCAAATATTCATTTTAATCTATGAATATTGTATTCTTGATTAATGTCCACCACTGATAATCTTATCCATCATTATGATATAAATATAATGTCACTTTTTCACTCACCGAATATATTTAGATGGTGAAAAACATTTTTATGGATTTAATCCACTTCCTTATATATAGGGAATCATAAGATCTACTAAACGTATGTTTTCTTTTGATGCATAAAAAACACTACCAAAATTGTTTCTCTATAATATGTAGGATTTAATTTCAAATGATTCATGTTATTACCAATAACATGTGTATTTTTTTCTAGTTAATCCCTAAATATCTAAAATAAAACTCCCATCATGTATGTTCTTTTATTAGGGAGACCATTAAATTACCCATCACATAAATCTTTAAAATAGTTCCCCATAGTTACATTTTTTTCCCATGAATAATGGAATATTAAGGTGATAATCCTAAAACTATAAAACATGAACTTTTAAATGATGAATATTTAAAAATAATTAATTATCACCACTAATACCCTAGATTATAAATTTAAATGATTCAACTTTCATTATTCATGGTAATATTACTCAATATTCATGACCCTAAACATCCTTAATAATATATTAAAATCATTCGTGATGGTTGGTAACTAACATGTGAATTAACTAGATCATATAAATTGGGAGTTTATATCTATGTGTGTAATTATGCATTATTATCATGTAGTAGGTCATTGTTTTTTTAATACCCAACAAACCCACATTTGTGTTCTTACCCCTAGGTATAACATTTCCAAAGCCTAAATCAACATTATAATATCATGATAAGGATATATTTTAAAAGTAAACCACACAAACTCTACTTTATTAAAACATTAGGATGTTATCCTATTCATAGGCTTATCATATTGGTCAATTAATGTTCTCTTATCCTAATCTAAAAAAATAAATAAACAATTACATGATATAAAATGTTGAGATACAAGATATTATGGAATATCATTTCATCTCCATTATTATTTATTTATAATAAATTCATATCAATGAATGAGGGGTCTATTTTCTTTGGAAAACTAGATACCTAATTTCATCATTTTAAATAAATATTCATTAAATTCAATTAAAATCATTAGGTATGATCTGACTACCATAATTCCTCTAAAAATGCATGGATTATCTAGTTTAAAATACATAACAGTAAATTAGAGTTGATAATCCCAATAAGTGAATTGTATTTGAAATAATGCATAACATGAGGGTTATGTAGCATACCACGATATCCAAAAGAAAATAATTATAAACATTGGAAAATCTAATAAGGTAATTACTAAATAATATCATGGAATCATAACAATAATGAAACATAAAAATTTATTAAAACATACTAATTTGTCAAGTATAACCTACATGACAACATAACACATGCTAATGACCATCATAATCTTAATATTGTTATGCACTCTACCATTGTAATAATGTTTTGTTTCTCTAACCACTCATTCGCCTTTCATGATATCTCAAGATATATTAACATTACCCAAAGAATTAGAGGTCTATAAAAAAGACACTAATCATTTTATATTATGCATATTCATATGTGTGGCACAAGAGAATAGAAACCACAAACAAATCATACGCATGATAAATCACAGAATATGTTAGTGGATATTACTATATTTTATTAATAAATAACTCACGTCCATATCATATAAATTTTAATCAAGTGATATTTTTTTTGGATATTTATTTTTGGGAAAAAATAATATCTTTAAACATGGAATTATATTGATGGGAATTTTCACAAGAAAAAATTTAGTATTGTTAATAATATTTTACAACTATGTTGATGATTTTTGAAATGAGGAAATAATATTTTATGTTATATTGTTATAGATTAAAAACACAATTTTCCCAATAGTGTTTTTATAACATAATGAATTTTTTTTAGAAAATATTCTTAATAAATAAATATATTTTTTTCGAAGATACAAGAATGAGCTATGGAATAATAATGATCTCTTAAATGGGGTTCAATTCAAAAAGTTTTTTTTTTCAGGAACCAAAAAATGCAACTTCAAAAACAATAAAATCTAAGATAAACCAGATAAATAGGTAAATATAACACATATATATAATACTAATGATATAATTTATACAAAGTTAATGTAAAATGTTTAAAAAATATAATTTGTAACAAAAAGGTAACGAGGGTTGTTCAGAGGATCCCTCCCCCTGGGTCTAAAAGTTCTTTTCACTTACCTATAACTTATTAAATAATTAAATTATGTTCATAAAATATATAATAATGAATCTAATTCACCAATATATAATTTTATGAAGTAAATTTATTTTCATATAATTTTTATTTTTAATATTGTTTTCATTTACATTGGTAATTGGGGTTGTTTCATTAATTTGTTCATGAGAAATTCATTTTTTATAGAGGAAGGATAAGTAAAAAAATAACATCAGGTTCAAAATAATTTTAATTTTTTTTTTCAGTTTCTTAATAATATAAAATAATAGTTTTATTTTTTTCGTTGTTCTCCCAAAAATTCCAAAATTATAAAATGTTACCTGAGAGGTCCATTACAGGTGGTTAAATTAACTATAACGGTTTATTATTTTTATTTTGTACATATATTACTATTTTATAATTCTATAATACTAAAAATGTGAAAAATATCATATTTTTTAATTAAATAACCATTTCAACATACTAATTACGATGAGGATGTAAATATGAACACATTGTTTATGGAGGTGGTAGTCTGCACAAAAACATTGTGATATTTATATTTTTAATGATAAATTTTCAAAAAATTTGAATTGGATATTCTATAAATATTATAATATATAATTATAGAAAATATTAATGTTTTCTCTCACTTTAATGAATGTAAGGGACTTGAGGGTTGTAGAAATTGGATAATTACTTAGTAAATTCGGTTGGAGAGTAATATATATCCCTTGGATAATCTCCCTTGGGAAACACATTTATAATCTAATAATCAATCTTTTGAGGAGACCCTAGTTTCATAATAATAGAGGTGGTGATGATAAGTGTCTAGGTAATAGTTTTTTTGAGTGAATTAATTGTAATTAGTTCAGAAATGGGGATGAGGGTGTCTTGTTTTATAAGTGAATAATATGTTACATTTATAAGAACACGTTATGACCCTATAATATCACACCATTATTTATTTTAAAGGGACCCAAAATATCTCATAATTGTTTTTTTTGAATGAGATGAGTCTAATCTTCCCTCCTCTTTCCAATATCATACATGTTAACTATATGGTTTAACTACTCTTACTAGTTTTAAAATAATTTTCCATAGTTTACCATTATTGTCGTTACTCAAGTTTCACCCTTGGAAGCCATTTTTAATTGAAAAATTGAAAAAATAATTTATCTAATTACTTCAAAATTATGATTTTAAATTTTTAAATAATGTCATAAAATAGTATATTGATGTTTTATAGAAATATATTTCAGTATTATTTTATATAAATCATAAAACCACATTTTTTATAAAAAGTTATATTTTTAGCATATGATTTATATTTAGGATAAAATTATTAATCTTACTAATTATATTGAGATAGAAATTATTATTAATAATAAAATAGGATTTAATTAAAATTAAAATATTTTGAAAATATAATTAAATTTTTTAAAATCTTATTAAAAGACTAGGTGAAAAATAGTTGTCGTTAAAACATTACATAAATTGTAAAAAACTTTATGAGTGGGTTTTATATTTCATCAATTTATTTTAAAATAATTAGTTTAGGGTTTAAAAAAATTCCTGGAATAATTTGATAAAATTTAAAGTATTAGAGAAATCTTTTCTTTCTCCATTCCTGTAAACATTAGTGTTTTCTATAAAATCCCCCAAAATTTATCGTAATCTATTTTTCCCGTGGGAAATCATAAAAATATTGTGAAATTATTTTATTAAACACACATATATGAGAAAAATTAGTTTTATATATGGTCATAAAATATAACAAAAATATTTTATTGAATATGCATTTTATAATATTAAATATATCTATATTATTCATATAACCCAAGTTAGATTTTAATCCCAAAAGTGATACTATAAAAATATTATATACCTAATTAATTAAAATGTGATTTCAGTTATTATTATCTATACTACCTCACATGATACATGAATAAATTCATAATGGAAATTTTTATAAATAAATTTAGGGTCATTAGATCTAATCCATGAACAATTGGAATCCCCACCAGTAATGCAATCACCACATGATATCAATCATCATTATTATTATAGATGAGAAAGTAGAAAAAAAGGACCAAATACCCTAATTTTAAATCTCTATGAAATTATCAGCATAGGTGGGGTTCATTTAGATATAATCTTAAAATATAATTTAATAGTTATAGAAAATACATAGCATGTGATCAGCATCAAACATCACAAAGATAAACCACAATACAACCATATCACCACCTGAAATCACCCAAAAATTATTACCTCTACTAAATTATACTCACCAGAAAAAACATCCACATAAATCCCATAAATCCATTATATATATACATATATATATTAATGATTTCTTAATTTATATAACATGTTATTAATAGTGATATTTTAACTCCATATTTAATGAACATGATCATCCAAGAATATCTCATGTGTAATTTTATCCATTGATAATTTCATTACATCCAATTTATCATCATTTAAAACATTTAACAATTATCCTATATTTAATTTCATTCAATTTTGTTATAATTTCTTCAATAATGACATCATTGCATAGCTACTAGGAATATAAAATGAATCCCACAACCTAAAAACTCATCCATTCCATAAAAACAATCCCATGCATGCTTATAAATTTATTATAGAAGCTCAACCATCAAACAACAAAACAAAGTAACCAACCACTAAAAATTACCTTCACATATGTCATGAAACTACAACCACTTCTCCACAACCTTAATATATTCCACAATGTACCTGTTCCCTACTATAACTAACAAAATCTAAAAGATCAACACTAATATAAGAATAATGGAAAAGAAAAATGAAAACACAAGAAATGAAAATACATGATTTTATATTATATATATACATATTTGAAAAGTATATTTCACAAAATATCATCATTTTTTCATCGTTATATCCAAAAAATTTCTAGAATTACATGCAACCAGTTCATTATCCATATTAATGTGTACAATATTTTCTAAATGGTGAGATAAATAAAGTAATAATAGTAATGGTTCAAAATTTTCTATAGCCTCATCAATCTCATCAGTGGTCAATTAATGTTTATTATAATGAGAATCAATAATAAAAAAATAAGTAGATAACCATGTGGGAATACATCTCGTTCCCTTAAATTTTATTAAATCCAGTTTATTACCTTCTTTAGTTTGTCCTTAACATAAACCCAAATATTATAGAATAATTGTAGTTTCATAGATGCACAAAATAAGGACCGAACATGGATAGCATATATCAAACAAATATCATAAATAACTTTTCAAGATGCAAATAAACATCATGTGGTCGTAAGATAAATATGATACCAAGAAGGTACCACTAAACTAGAAGAAAATGTTCCCAATCATTATCAAGATACAAATCACCCAATATGACTATTACAATATCCACAATATTCATCATAGTAATAATGTTAATAGAACATAGAAGAGAATGAAAGGGGATACCTTAGATTTCTATAAACTAATCCCTTAATGGTAGAGATAAAAAATAAAATAGTGGTGAATGAACACCCATGTATGAACCTTTTTAACCTAATATTAATGAGATAAATTAATATAAACGATGAGTTTCAAAGGAGATTTTAAGTTCAAAAATAGTAGAAAAATTAAAATAACATGTTTTACTACCATTGTCTATTTTGGAATCATTAGGTTTTCAGCTAATACTACTGTGAAATATATATTTATAAGTTATAATAAACCCTAATCCACCAAAAATATGGTTTATCTCTGATATATCTCATCTATATTCTATAATCATGGGATAAGGTGACAATTCAGAAAAAACACATTGCTATAACTCCCCTGAATCAAAACAGTCCATCCTCTAATGGATTCTACATTAAAAATAACCTCTAAACCATATCTGAGAGAGAACTAGTTGAATCACTAATACCGAACAACTAAATAATCACTTATAAATTCCCCCTACAATGTAGGAGACTCCACCACACAATAACATATTGATCCATAACTTAGATCCTATGTCAGTGGATATTTTTACTCAAAACAACCCTTTAATCCTTTAATTTTCATCTATATGCCACTGACCCCTAAAACATAACAAACTAGTGGGTTGGAATATCCAAACTATCACATTTGATACTATTTAAATGATTCTCAACCATGGGGAATAAAAAACATATGTGTAGAAGAATTCGAATAAGGAAATATATTGTAAATCATCCCATGAGAAATCACATATGATTTTCATGGAAACAATAATATGAGTGATAAAAAAACATTAATTTTAAGAGGAGAAATAAGATTTTATAAAACAAAAGTACATCCATTGATACATTACCAATGAAAAAAAAATTAAATTAAAACCAGTAATGGTAGTAATCCTACATCGGTAACTCTTTATAACACATAATCTCTTCTACACCAAAATTCCTCAGAAACACAATAATGAGGTGCTTGAGAAACCAAAAAACAATACCTTCTTCTACTTATCATATATCTTAGCTAGATACCCCTAGGGTTGTGTTTCGCGTACTATCCATCTCTCAAATGTTAGTGAAAAAAGACTCTATATATTGATTTTAAAATGTTGGTACACATTTAAGATTATGTATATCCTTCTTAATTATAGTTGGAGTGACAACATATAGACCACCTCAAAAAAATTCTTCAATACCATTACAGTTCTGAAAAATAAATAGAGAGCTTACTTAGCTAAAAAATCCATTACTACCCCAAGTTAGGGGAAATCGTAATACTAGATAGTACATAATAAAAAATTTCAATGGTCTCGTAATATTATGAACATAATAATTCTGTTAGTTTGGTCTCACTTCATCAACACCCATACTATCTAGATATTCTCTAACATACTATTAATCACATTAGGACTATGTATGAATAACACCAAAACATCAGTACAACAAAACAAAAATCACCATGAACACCTATATAGGGACTCAAATAGATATATATGATCAACAATATTATATATCATTGTATTAAAAATCATCATTGTATAGGTTATTTACCCTTAATCCATCAAAATACACAAATATATCTCACAATATATCTGCCAATGTATGGAATGTCATTTCATACAATTTCTATGATTGGTTATTAAATTTTATTCTATGGAATAACCTTGAGATAAAATTAAAATTAAATAATCTCCATAATAATTAGGTGAACTTTGTGTCATGATGACAGAAGATGGTCCTCAGTACATTATGGTTCCTAACTACTTCATCAATATATCTCCTCACCAGAACATCCATGACACACAACTCTTGAATCACCTGAAAAGGGGATATATTTCTCAATTAGATCATGATCACAAAAACAACATCATATCCTCCATGTTACTAATTTCTAACAGTTATGAAATACATTGATATGTACTCCCAATTCTAATTCAGGACAACTAGATGATACAATAAACCTATAAGGAAACCCTTTTATATTATAACATATTTAAAGAGAAAACATCATTCAATAAACTCGACCAATAAACACTTCATAAAATGAAACCAATTTTGTTTCCACAAGTTACAATACCTATTAGACACACAATGATGTGCAGATACATGTGCGCTATTAAATTGGTGAATAACATCATCAAGATTAGAAATCAAAATATATATATTTCTTAATAAAAGCATCTAATGTTGGGAATCCTTTTGACCCCCACTCTGGGAAATAACTAGGAACTATATATTCACAAATCACCTCCACCCCATGGAAATCCAATTGATATTCCCCTACTTACCTTAATAGAGATAATTCAACTACACCATAAATTAAATATTTTCTTCTATCAGCCTCCCCAAATAAATTACGTGTTGGTACCACTTTGTGTATAAGGTTGAATTTTATGTAAATAGTTTTCAATGAAGATAATAATGAAGAATGTGATGATGTGATTGTTTTTATAAAGTGATCATGCAACATATCACTTTTTAAAGAGACCATGCAAGAGCCTCCTTGAAGAGACATGACTTATTGGATGAGGGATCATGTGAATATTTGAAGATTTATGAATGATCATATAAAGCTGATAAGTTGATTCCATTAATATTCATCATTGACTGGAATGACTGATGTTGCTGGATGATAGGGATGTCGTAGTAATTTCCTTAGATAATATTTACGTGGATGACTAGGGAGTTTGAAAATAATGGTGTTATACATTTGAGACTAAAAACGTTATTGAAGGTCACCTCCCCTCAAGTTATTCACCACATAAAAACATTCATGAAATTCTCCACATGTCATGCCAGAATATCTGCCTCATCGAGAGGGTCCCAAACCCACAAAATGATCTTCAATCGAACTTGCAGTTTTCCTAATATGATTATTTTTGTAACCAGGTTGCCAATTACGCCGAATGGTATACATTGAATTCTTGTCATATGCAAAATGGTATGCAGTGAAGGCATGTGGTACATGGAATGTTGTTGAAAATATTTTACAATGTGGTAAGTGGTGAAGTCGTGTGGTACGTGGTGAAGGCATGCAGTATGTAGAATGATGTCAAAACGGTACACAAAAACAGTACAAAGTTAAGGCATGTGATACACAGAATGGTGCACAGAACTGAAAATATTTCTTAGAAACAGTACATGGTGAAGGTGTGTGGTATAAAAAATGATGCCGAAAATGGTTCGCAGTGACAGTATGTGGTGATGAGTAGTAGTACGCGAACCAAAAACCATACATTTCATAGATGGTTAATAGTATGCGTTAATGGTTTGCTATTCAAAGGATTGTAATTCTCATTGGAGGCTAAAACTACGTATATGGACTTCAGTTTACATATTTTCCCACATTGAAAATTTGGGAAAATTGGGTTACTAATATTTGCAGAGATTGTTCCTATTTAAGGAGCAGTAATACCCTTGGTGATGATGTTGATATTGAAGATTTATTTTTCAGGAAGAAATTCATTCACATCCACAGTGGTACGGGAAAGAGAAAATAGTACGCGGAGAGAATTATTCGCATAAGGAAAATAGATCTCAGGAGAGGGCATGGTTCGAATAGGATGCTCTCGCGGTACGCGGCTGAGCAAGACAGTACATAGAGTGTGATGGTATTCAATGGAGTGGAGAAGTATATGTAAATTGCTGGATGCTATGCAGAAATAGTAGTGGTATGCGGGAATATCTAGAAAGTATGTAGAAAATGTATCATTACGCAGAAACAACTGGACGGTACCTAAAAAAATTAGTGGTACATGAAAATAGTTAGATAGTACGTGGAAACAGTAGCAGTATACAGAATCAGTTAGAAAGTATGCATAAACAACAGTGGTACAGAGAAACAATAGGATGGTACATGGAAACAACAACTGTACTGGGAAATAACAACAGTAACCAGAAACAGTTGAACAGTACACAGAGACAACATCATTATGAAGAAATAACAGCGTTATGCAAAAATAATTACAGTACACAGAACACCCACAGAATCATGAAAATTGTCCGAATCAATTTTTCATTTTTATCTCTATAATATATCAGTGTACAAGAAAACAAATTAAACCGGTTAGTGATTATGAGACTTTAATAGATAATCAATTTATGGTTGATGATGCATGAATTAATTCCAAACCATTGAAGGGACCTTTAAGTCATTAAACTGAGTGATGATTATTCCAACATAGTGAGAAAGGGGTAGTCTGCAGAATATATCTGAGGGATGCGGTGTGTGATACACAAATCATTATAGAGATAGTGTGCCTAGAATTTAGTGACTGTTCCAAGCTATTGTAATATACAACTAGTGATGATTAGTGTAATTTGTTATGACTGGAAACATGTTGGTGTATGCTCGTTGGATGCATCCCTTAGTGATGAACCGGGTAAAAAGTGTTTGGTTCTTCTTCTTCATGTGAATGTTTTATGTACTTAACATATCCATTATTCTTGTATTAAAAATGGTTCCCACCAATGTGGGAGCAAGATATAGTGAGGAATAGAAAAAGTTTACACACTAAATCACTCCCACTCAGGGTGGTCTAGGGTCCTTAAATTGATATCAGAGGGCGGGTTTACATCTTTTGGATACTGTTCATTAATTCTATTTAGAATAGATATTGATTAATCATTACTAAGTATACAATGAAGACAAGTCTTGATAAATGTTCAGTTATATCAGATAAATATTCTATACCTAGAAAGCCCATGAATAACATGAAATAAAAATATAAGAGACACTTGTAGAAGTCCCTCTTATCTAAGGAAGAGGTTGTATCTAGGTATCCATGACATTCTGGAAGTGATTATGTTTTAGGCCTTGAATGAAAATAGAAAAGAGTTCGGGAGGTATGTGTTTGCACCATTGATCAATCTTCATACTCATATGAAATTGATATTGTATAAAAATTCTTCTATGATATCTCTGAATATTGAGTCATTGGTAATTGTATAATTTTTCTAAGAATGTATAAGGAAATCACCAAACTATGAAAAAAAGTAGACACTATGGAGAACAGTTGCAAAAGAAAATTTTATAATTCTATAAGTTCTTCAGATAGATTTAATCCTTTGAAGGAACAAGGAGGAAACATTAAATAAATATATCAAAATGGATCAAAAAAGATGAAGAGGAAGAGAGAGCCAGAATGGATCTTGAAGAAAAGATCTATGTTATTGAAGGGAAATTGAAAAAATGCATTGATATCAATGTTAAAAAATTAGAATGGATATCCATGAAAATAAAGGAAAATGAATCTTTCATTAAGAATAAAATAATTATCCGGGAAGGAAAATATGTTATAATGAAGATGTTTTGTTAAAAGAAGATGACTGTGATTGATGATTAGAAGGACATTTTTAATAGGGAATCTCTATAATTAGTTGCTCAGTTTACCAATATTGAGAAGAAACATATTTAAACGTCAAAAAAATAATGAAATAGTTGCTCCTGGTACTCAATGCTAAATAAAGTATTATAAATATGAAATACCTTGAACGTGTGACAAGAAGATTATGGCGACTCTTGATTTTACATATCAACAAAAAGTTTTGGTTTACACTCATTGCTAACTAGAAGATTATACTATCAAAAGACATCCACCATGTATTAAGAATATCTGGACCTCACTCATTGATCTACCCCAAGAAGGTAAGAATGTGAAGATACCAACTATACCAACTAGTACTATTGTTTCTAAATATTTTTTTACAAAAAGTACAGGATGGAGAAATATTATTAACAAGTATTGATAAAGAAACGTGAAGAGAAGAAACCTACCACCATGGATATAGTGGATATGAAGGAGAAACAAGATGATGGTTCCCCAGATAGAGAACAACACATTAAAGATGAAGTTCCAACAAACATATACAAAGGATATAAAGAATATAATAATTTTTGGTCAATGTTGGTACTGCAAAATTTATGAGAATTGTGAACAAGATTTTTGGTGAAATCCCATAAATAAAAATGAATAGATAAAGCCTATATCATAGGGAAGATTTACATAGTATAAGAAGAAACTTCCAAAGGTCCATGACCATCTATTTGACATAAATATAATTGGAATTCATGACAACAACTCTGATGTATGAAATATATGTGGTCACTAGGAAGGAACTTGTTGATCTCAACAAGCATTCATTATTGATAAGAAAAGACAACCTATAATGTAGGTTATATATGAAGAAGCTACCTTGGAGAGAAATTAGAAGAATATTTTCAACACACATTTCCCAAAGAAAATCTCATGTAGGAAGGCAAAGAAAATCCTATATTTTTTATCCATGATATTGAAGGGAAATTAATCCGAATGAGAAACTAATAGAGATGACACTCACATGAACTCATGTTGAAGATCCAAACATGCTGAAATAGTTTCATATGACATGTTGGTCATCTGGAAAAAAGAATAGAAAAGAATAAGGAAATGTGAATATGAAAATTCAAATTCTAGAAATAAAGAAAAAGGAAAAATGTCACGTGATGAATATAGAGTACATGAGATAATAAAAACCAAAAGAAACACATTTGTCAAAGAAGTTCTATGTGAGAGTTGTATGAAATATGGCCACATTGAAAAAAACATCTATTGTTAATAACAGAGTAAGAATTAATCATTAAAAGAATTAAGAATGAATCTTCCATGATGGACATTAACAAGATTAACTATTCACTACACAATTAAGAAGTGAATGCGAAGTGATCCATTCCACATCAACATTGATATGAAATGATGTTCAGATGTGCAACCATGATGTCTAGAGTAAATAGAGAAACATGGTTGAGAAAACAATCTCAACCTTTTAGCTCATATTTCTGAATCAATAAGAAAAATCTTTATTCCATTTATAATTTTCTATTCTATTTATGCTTATAATAAATTGAATATATTGGGAAGATTTCTCTCTAGGGGATAAATTGTGAAGTAGTGAATTTTTTCAACTTTTGATAGCTATTTTGAACAAGTATCCAGATTTATAAGATTATTCTATTTATTTTCAATGATTAAAATTATGAAGGATCATCATTGTTGAAGACTATGAGGTGTGTTTCCCTTTAGTGGGAGAAGAATAATGAAGATTCTAGAATTATTATTTCAGTCATTATCAACTTCAGCAGGTACTAAATTAAATTACTATGGAAATTTCTTGAAGATAATTTAATTGAAAAAGGCATGTCACTTCTCAAAATCTCATCCGTTATTACTCATATATAATATCATTTTACAAATGGGGGTGTAACTGATTTGATCAGTGACAAAAGAAAAACGGAAGATCCATAAGGCCTCTTATCCTACCAAATGCACATGAATGTTTATGATCTATTTTTTGAAGTGAGTGCAAGAGTTTCAGGTTCATTTTAACCTATCACAATCAATTTCACAAAATTTAATTAAAATGTAGAACCCATTTAGACAAAGAACATGGGTTCTCATGTCATGAGGTATCATGATTAGTGAATAATGGATAACCTTATTGCCATAATTAAATCTGATTTTTTCTATAATGATAATTTCTCAAGTAGAATTAGAGTGAAATAACTGAAGGAATATTGTATAATAAAGGATTGATTCACTTTTCCCATAAACATTGTATTTTTTCACTAAGGGGGAGAGAATGTGAAATGAACATTCAAAAACTATGAGAAAAAGTAATAGAAAAAGGGGATGGAAAAGATTCTTATTTTGATATTCTAATATTCAATTGATGAGGACATTACGATGTGGACAAAAAATAAAAAGGGTGAGATTTTTGGGGCCACGATGTGTATAAGGTTATATTTTTTGTCATTAGTTGTTAATGAAGAGAGAAATAAAGAAAGAGATGAAGTGATTCATGTTACAATGTTATCATAAAACATCTCATTGTTCCAAGAGACCATGCAAGAGCCTATATGAAAAGACATGCCTTATTTCATGAGGGATAATGTTAAGATTTGAATATTTAAGAATGATCATACAAAGATGAGAAGATGATTCCAGTTATATTCAGTGTTGACCGAAAATACAGATGTTAGTAGATGATAGAGAAGTTATATTACTTTACCTAGAAAATTTGCACATATATGAATATGGAGTTTGCAATGAATGGGGTCATACGTTTAAGACATAAATAAGTATTTAAGGCCACCACACCTCAAGCTATTTTTCACATAAAAAAATTCAGGAATTCCCCCAAAAAAATACGAAAAGATCCACCTCATATGGAGGGTCCCAATGCCACAAACAGCTCGTCAATATAATGTTTGGATTTCAAGATACATGTATTTTTCTAAACATGGGTCTAGTTACGCAGATCATTAGTTTGTGAAGTCTTTAATTGCATGAAACGGTATGCGGTGAAGGCATCTGATATGAATATTGTTATTGAAAAAAGATAACATTGCGGTACGTGGTCAAGGGGTACAGTTCACAGTGAAGGAATGCGGTATGCATAATTCTCTTGAAACAGTTCGTAGAAATGGTACGTGGTGAAGGCATTAAATACATGGAATTGTGCACAGAACTGCAAATAGTTCACTATGATGGTACGTAGTGAATTCCTGTGGTACATGAAATACTACTGAAAATGGTTCACAACGACGGTATGATGTGATGAGTGGTATTACATGGACAAAAAACCATATGGTACATGAATGGTTAATAGTACATGATAATGGTTTGTAATACATAAGATTATAGTACACAATAGAGGCTAATAATACATAGATATATTTTAGTTTAATGAATTTCCCACATTAAAAATTTGGGTAAATTGGATTACTAAAATTTGCAGATATTGTACATATTTAAGAAGAATTAATCCCATTTTTTTATGATTAGGATGTGGAAGATTAAATTTTTGAGAAGAAAATTGATGAAGTCCGAAGAGGTACGTAGAGGATAATGAAGTACGTGGAGTGAATCATTTGTGTAAGGAAAACAGTTCGTGGTAGAGTGTGTTGTTCACCCAGGAAGCTCTCACGATACGCGACCAAGAAAGGTAGTAAGAAGAACATGAAAGGACACGAATGAGTGGAGGAGTAAGGTGAAACCACTAAATGGTATGTGGAAATAGTAGTGTTATGAGAAATAATTGGATGGTACACATAAACAAAATCAGTACATGGAAACAACTGGATGGTTGGTGAAAATAGAAGTAGTATGTAAAAACAGGTGGAAAATATGTGGAAACAACAGTTTTATGCGAACATAGTTGGACGATATGAAGAAACATCAGTGGTGCGCAAAAACAGTTGCATGGTATGTGGAAAGAGCAGCGGTACACGGAAAGAGAATCTGTATGAAAAAAATAGTTAAATGATACACAAAAATAGTAGTGGTATGCAAAAAATAGAATCGGTATGTGGAAACAACAATAATATATAGAACACCCACAAAATCTTGAAAATTGGCCGAATATGTTTCATAATTTAAATTCCATAAAATATTAGGGTATGGAAAAATAAATTACATATGCGAGTGATTATGAGACTTCAGTAGAGAATCCATTTACATTTCAGGATGCATGAGTTAATGCCAACGATTGAATCGGCCTACAAATCGTTAAACTGAGTGAAGGTTCTTCCAATGCACTGAGCAATGGGGAGTCAACAAGAAGTTATCCAAGGGACATAGTGTGATATCCATAAAAACATGTAATGGTAGTGCATGTGGCATAGACTGACTGTATTAAACTCTGGTAATCCCCAACCAGTGATGATTAGTATAATTTTGTATGACCGAAATCATATTGGCATATTCCCTTTGGATGTAGCCCTTAGTTTTGAACCATATAAAAATTTATTTTTTTTCCTTCTTCATGTGAATGTTTTAATTACTTCACATATTCATCATACATGTATTCAAAATGGTTCATACCAATGTGGGAATAAGATGGAGTTAATAAGAGAAAAATTTGTCACCATGATTCACCCCCTCTATGGGTGGTCTCATGTCCTTCATTAATTATGTCCAATTTCTCATGCATCCCCTTCCAAAAAACCCATGATTTTGTAATTTGTCATTCAGGTTTCTCAATCAATATTATAAACATAATATCCCTTTCAATGGGTACTGTGAGATCTAAAAATTAGTGTCCTTGAGAAACTATATCATCCTTCAGTAAAGGATGTTCATTTCCCATTTATAGAAAACATACCTCCAACTCTTATAGTTTTTGAATATCACAATGCAAACACATATAAAGTAATGTGAAAAAACACATGGGATGAAACCATTACTACAAACTCTAGATCATGGATGGAATAATTAAACTAATTGGGTCATAAATTTCAGTACTCATAAGATATGTTTTTCCTATAATGCATCAATTATCATTAAAAAATGAGATGTTATGTTTCGTTGATTATCCAAAAAATCACAACATTTTTAAGAAATCGAAGTACCAATGCATTAACAGAATACATTGATTCTTTCTTATCGCCTCTTCTTTTCTATAGATGAACTCTATGAAGATTCTTTATCCTTGGTCTTTAAGTATGATGGTCATCACTGGGATGACCAATACCTGGTCCATATCCCCTTGGTGGAGCACAATAATACTGACCAAGTTGAATAGAAATCACTATATTCCGATGTTAATGAAACAATCTCTAGTGAATATATTTCCGTAAAAAAAATTCGCATAGCCACACATGACATACTAACCATTATGATTGATTTGGAACTAAAACTGTTGATGAAAAACAACTATTTATATTTTCCATGTAACAGAGGTCCCCCCCAGTAGGCGATCAATAACAGTAATCACTATAATAGTGTGGATCAGACAGTTTTGGTTGGATATTATTCGGTCTGAGTCTCAACGTCCTTGACTCTCTTGATGACCCATTAGATGATATACTTCTCATGAAGCCTTTTTGTCCTTGTTACCATGTAAATAAAACATTATAATGAATGTTATTGATCTCTTATTCCTTATTTTATTACTAAAAGTACATCGTAATTATAATTTGGTGACATTATATCTTATCACTAGATATGGTGCCTCCTCGAGACACCAGTCTTGATACTCTTCATCCAAGAAAACATTAGGAACGATGAAAATAATGTCCTCATACCTTTTTACTATACTAGGACATAATTAGGCTTCCTTACTGAGGGGAGAGTAATTCAACCCTCATTAATACATTCATTTTTAATTACATTACCTAAAAAACTAATTCTAAAAATCATCTTAGAAAACAATTATCTTCTTCATCTTTCTAAGATACAATGTCCACTACTGATGTATCATCCCTTGGGTATTAATGATTTCCAATGGAACCCCAATTCTCTATTAAAACTCTAATAAGAATGAAGGTGGTCAAAATATACTATTTCTAGGACTCAATATCAAGAAAATATTGTCCCCCATCATACTTTTCTATAATCTATTACTAGAAATCCCAAAAAAAATTCTTTCAAAACTCTTCCTCCTAATTAATATCATTCCATTTCTGATAGATGAAGTAATCCTATTGAACCCAAAATCCCATAAATATATGATGTTAATCAAAAAAATCTATTTCTAAAAATAAATTTAATGAGAATTCATAATATTTATTGGATGAGATTTATTATGTTTCATTTATTTATGTTCATATTCAATTCACTATCATCACAAAATTTTATCATTTTTTAAAACAAATATGATTAATCATCCTAACCATTTCATCTACCATACAATAATCATCATATAACTTATCAATTACATTATTATAAAGGTCATTTTGTTGGATCATAGGTACTCATATAGTTATATGTCTTGAACAGTATCCCATTCTTACAACATCAGTTATTATGAATTGACACTATTTCCCGACCAAAACATGCCTGCATCCCATGTCGATAACCCCATAATATATTATATATGACAACCATGATATTTTATATGACTCTATCACAAGCCTCCTCCTATATATACCCTCATAGTCCAACATAGAATAGATGAAGTGACCCCCAAACCCCACCTCTAGCAGGCCTTATGTTATTGAATATTGCTGAGTGTGTAAAAAATATCATTTGAGATATTAGACTAATAAAATGAGTTATGGACTACATATAATATGAAAGGAATATATTACAACAATTTAATAACATTTAAATATCCATTTACTATCAATTATTATAAAGAGATTAAAATGTAACACCAAAATACAATATTACCAATTAAAGTACAATGTTAATAACCCCAAAACAACACCAACCTATTATATATTAAATGTCCATCACGATTTCAATATCCATTCCTAAAATCCTGATTTTTTTTATATTTACATGGTGTGATCATAAAATTTATATTCATTAGAAACATAACTAAATTATCTTCTAAAAATGATAAAATATAACACTAATTGTCCAAAGAATAAACAATATAAGGAATATAAACTTACACAATTCAACTTCGTAATCCTAGGCTCACCAATGTTTAAAACCAAAATACCAAATCCAATTAAATTTAAAATAGGAAATGAATATAATTCTTGATACCCCAAAATAATAACCCAACTAATCATATATCTAAAAATTATAAATCAATTATGAATGCCATATCCCAGGAAATAGGGTATCATAAACATAATGGATATAACCATTATTCACTCCTCTTACCATGCATGAACCGAACCTCTAATAACATAAATTATATGGTGAGATAATAAAAATATAACCGTTTACTAATATATTTTAGATGAAAATAAAATCCATGTCAAAAAATGGTTTCCCAAACTAGAAGAACCAATACATACTATTATGGAGGATTAATTAAATAAACAGATTATTTTATAATATTCACCAACAATTATTAATAAACACTCATTTCTAAATACCCTTATAATTATGTAACATTTAATAACTATCTTTAAATCTTGGATAATGGAAATATAAAAAGGGTTGTACTCAAATAATTAGTAATGGAATATAAACCTACCGAAATATCATTTAGGTTAAGATCGTATGAATATAAGATAAAATTTACATAGGGGAACTATAATATCATCATTATTAGTAATCATATGTCATAAGAGTGAATCAAATGACATTAAATATGAACAAAAATATATATATGATCAAAATGGATGAATAATATCTATAACATGGCTTTTAAACATTTATAATCTATCATGAATCATTCAAATATAAGATAAGAATGCAAAACATCATTTAAATATAGAAAATAATTATTTAACTGAACATTAATTTATGCGATGAAAAATTAGATCCCCCACATTTAGAAAAATATAATGAAATCATGAATACTTATTTGAAGAGATATAAATATTCAACTAATTAATGAGAAGGAAATATATATCCATACACATTGTTCATTCATTCTTTCATGTGCCTCGTTAAATCATTCTATTATTAAATCATAAAAATCTATTTAATTGAATTCAGATTAATAAAAATTCAAATGTAAATAATTTTTTTTATAATTAACTCAGGGAATTAAAAATGGGTTTCATAATATTTCAGAAGGTGTATAATAAAAAAATATTAATTGACTGACACAATGTACCTAATCCCCTAAAATATTTCTAATGATATAATAAAAATGGATTGAATGACATTAAAAATAACTCCATTAGACATATATCATTTTGGATATATAAATGAAAATTAAAAACAAACCAAAAATGTTATTTTTGTGAATATACTTATGTAATAATCAATGTTAAAATCACAGTTACGAGTCACTTTTCAAAATCTATCAAGTGAAAAAAAAAATTAAAATTATTAATGGAGTTGGATTGGAATTAATGACATTTCCCACCCTGATATATAATAGGTAACTTTAGTTAATATAGATAATTAATGAATGCAGTAAGAACAAATGAATAATATCAAGAAGATATTTTATAATACAAAAGATAGAGTTTAGGAAATAAAACCTATTACCTTTACTCATGATATATATAGATATAATTTTACATAATGTACCATAAATATACTCATCATACATTCCATTTCCATAATAGTTTTCGTAGTCATTTCAATTTACGCTATTAATATATAATAACTATCTTCAAGTTCATTTCACATATTTTAACTATTTAGTGTTTATAATTCTTTTGGTGTCTTAGAATTATAATAAATGTTTAAATATATATGTTTCTCCAAAATTTCATCATTAACATATAGTAAATTTTGTGATAATTTATCTTTTATAATGAACTAAAATGTTATCATTTTTTTACAAGATACTTATTTCTTGATTAATGATGAAAAAATCGATGATGAACTAGTTTAAGGTTATTTATCAATATCAACGGATTACCTTATGAAAAGTTTTTATCAATAATGAACGATATTCATGATTTTTAGTAGTATAAAATATCATATATACTCCTCCATTATAAATTTTAACATTTCATGAATGTGTTTTTGAATAATAGAATGCATCATTCTAGGGTAGGTGTAGTATACACATGTGAACGGATGAAGATTTAATTTTCTATGGAGCATGAAAAATGAGTAATATTGATAATCATTTTAAAATATTAAAAATGAAAAATATATCATAAATTATTATTATATTACATTTTTAATACTATCCATATAATGTGGCCATATAAAAACATATCATGATGCTTCTTGGAGGTAGTAGTCCGCATATATGAATGAATGCTTTTCTTGTTTTCTTTAAAAAATTTATAATGGATAATATTTTATCCGATAAATGAAAAAAATATTCTTATATAGTATACAATTAACTCATCGTGTTATAATGTTAGGGATAATATTGAATTAAAAACATATATTTGGAAAGAAAATTATATAATTATTAGTACTTAATTGGAGATTTGAATATTCACTTTTTTTTTCTTCAAAAAAATGAGTGACTTTTCCAAATATCATGTGATTAAAATCTCGAGGATGTGGAATTTGATTATAATATATGTCAAATGGGTATATTTTAATATGGGAACCAAATTCATTGATTCATTTTGATGGTGTGGTGATAAGCACCTTTTATATGTAATTAGATGTTAAATATTTTGAATATCAATCACTTTTTAATGATATAAATTTATTTTTCAAGGTTAAATGACTCCCAAATATATAAATATTACTTTTTACTGTGGTATTGTTTGAATTAACCTGAATAAAATAATTTAAAAACACTTTTTAAAAATATTTAATATTATTAAGTCTCATGTTGTTACTTTTCTCTTTTTTCATTTATTGAGGTAAATAGTTTTTACACAAGTAACTCATGTTTTAATAAAAAAATTAAATAACCACTCTTACAAGTTTTTTATTTCTTAAAAAATAATTTAATAACTATTAATTATAATTCTATTTCTAAATATGATAAAATAATATTTAAATTTAAAACAATTCATACATAGAAAAAATATTTGTAGGGATGTGATTATTTAACCATTATGGGGTTTGAATATTCATTAGAAATTTATTACCAATTAAAAATGTGCCAATATATTTTTATATTGTTTTTAAATTTTAAATATGTTAATTATTAATAATAAATTAATTTTAATGATTAGATATAAATGAAAATCTATTAATAAAATAAATCATTTAAAATAATAGTTTCTTTATTATCACTATAATTAACATTAATCTAAGTAATGTTATTTTTATAACTAAAATAATCTTAACAATATTATATAATAATATCATTTTTATCTAAAATATTAAAACCTTTTTTATATTTAATTTCAATAAATGATCAAAATTATTTTTTAGTATTAGAATATATAATGAGTTCTCATTTTTCAACATTTCATCAATTTACCAAATGCTAATCATGGGTTTTACATAACCAACGTAGTGTTTTTATAATAAAAAATTGGACTTCAAAAATAAATATTTTATTATTTAAAATATTTTATAAACTTATATGTCTTTCTTTGTTAATGATAATTTCATTACATTAATAGATTCTAAAAAATGATATTTTTCAACATCCACCACAAAATTGATCCAAATAGACAGTCTACAAAATTTATACAAATATAATTTTGGAATTATGAATTTAGTAATGAATATAATTACATCACAACAATATTCTAAAATAAATAACATAGTATTTAAAAAATTTAATCTAAATAAATACTATTTTTATATAACAATAATATTTTTCATTAAAATGTCAATATGATAATTTTTTATAATACATATGATAAATTGTTAATTTATTATTACAAAATTAAAAAATATTTTTTCAATTTTATTTACCCTTAACATCTTTCTATATGATATATGCATAATGTATTCTCTAGTGTAAGTCTTCATTGTTGGTTCTACTAGAAAATACCTTCTGGAAATAACCATGAAAATAAACATCTCTCACATATAATTTATCTCATTATATAATTGTTAGAGATCTAATTGGGATTGGTCCTCGGAAAACATGAATGAAGACACCTATTTTACAATCATGGAAAAAGAAATTCCATAAGGGTGACCTCTACTACCTGGTGTCATTACATTCCATTTTAATTATAAATTCTTTTAATATAGTTACTTCTATTTATTACCTACAAATTTAAAAGATATTATACAGTAGTTAATGATAATCAATTTAAAATTATCACTACTATATTTTAGATTATTGTTTCGTATGCAATAATATATACAAATAATTAGGTTTTATAGAATTTTTTATTATAATATTGGGGTTTCAAAATCTACCCCATTAAATAAATTTAATCCTTATAATTATAATTATCACATAAAAAAGGAAAAATATACTAGGGTCTAACTGATAGTCATGGCTCATGATATAATTTCTAGAGAAATGTAATCATTAAAAACTATAAAACTCATCATTTTCCTCAGAATTTCATTAAAAATAATATTGATATATTATCGATCCATTTAATCTATGTGTATATAATTATATAATATCAAGACCCACATTATATAACTTCTCATTAAAGGGTGTTTGTAATCATCATTTTATTGACATATTATTACAAGATAATTAGAAATGTGATATCTATATTCAAAAAAATCATCTACATTTATTTAACAATTATTTTTCCAAAAAAACAATATATTTATTTAATGTAATAATTAAAATATTTTTTAAAATAAAATTTATATAAATAATATCATGGGATATAATAATCATACAATTATAATTTTTTTTTTGAAAAATCAACATCCAGTCATCAAGGAGATGATTTTATTTCTTTACAAAATAATATTGTTATGAATATTTTCACTGAATAATATTCAAATAAAATACTCATCAATCTTTTATAGATAATCAATGTTCCTCACTCCACTTCATATTCAAAACTCACTTCACTAGTTGCGATTGAATATGTCTTCCATGTTCCCTTCAACATGGATTTTACTGAAACCAACAATCAATTCGATACATTTTATTAGGGTATATATTTTGTTTATTCTCAAGATACATAGATTAAATAAATTAAACTATTAGTGATTTCCCTATGATGAACTTGTTTTCCTTTCATTATTACTATAGAATTGATCATTGTTTTTCAATTAGTTGATCTATTCCCTCTATTACCATTCATAAAAAACATATATTTCATTTTGGTCATTATCCAAGGTTCATCTTAACGCATTTTTCACATGAAGGTAATTTAATTATTATTCTGTAATCATTATCTATATCTTCGCATCTATATTACATATCATTCTCACCATTCATGTGTTTAAGAACTAAGATAAATACACATTCTTAAGTATACTTATTTATATGTGATTTTAAAAAATAAGATGATTTATCTGTAGGATCGAAATAATATGAGATGCTCAATATACAAGAGGGGGGGTGAATTATATACTTTAAAAATTCCTTTGGAACCTTTAAAGTTAGTTATGAATAACTAAAGTTTCCTTAAGAAAAGGAAAGGGCTAAGTTTAACAAAGTTAAACTATGTAAATTCAAAACACCTCTAACACCGAACTAAACTTGGAAAGAGATTCCAAAAGTAGGTTCCGGAAATATGGTTCTGGAATTTGAAACTTAACAAAAGTTACAATATGAGATTCTACCTTAAAGCGTATAGAATCTAAATGAATTAGAGTAAGTAAGGAAGTATAAGAAAGTTATACTTTCCTTAAGATACAAATTACAGCGGAATAAAAACAAGTAGTAAAAATACTAGTAACAAGATAATAGTTTTTTAACCCAAAGAGAAGGGTATCCAACAACCTTGGATAAAGGTCCCTTGATTTATACTTTCAAGAAAGTCTGTCTTACCCACACCAGGGTAAGCCCTCGATACGAAGATCAGAGTCTCTGTCTTGCTATCCCCGCAAGCCCTCATCTTCAAGGTAGTTGGCAACCTCTGTCCTCCTCAGCAAGGAAGACCTCAAACTTTAAGGTAGTCGGTACCTCTTTCTTCCTATCCCCGGAAGCCCTCAACTTCAAGGTAGTTGGAAACCACTGTCCTCCTCAGCAAGGAAGCCCTCGAACATTAAGGTAGTCGGCACCTCTGTCTTCCTATCCCCGGAAGCCCTCAAATGTAATCACCAAAATTTGGAGTCGTACGAAGATTTGAGAGTTAATAAGAGTCTCTCTCTCAAGAAATCACTTCAACAGCATGTATGCACAAAGTCCAAATTGTCCATCCATCAGTTGCGAGCTTTTTCAAATGAGCTCCTATTTATTGGTAAGGTCGGCTCCTTCTCCAACGGTAATCTTTTCCTTAAAGATCGGAGGGACCTGTACACGTGTCACTTAGACAACGGTTAGTTTATAAAAAAACAGACGACATCGTTTTATAACAAAACAAGTGTAACAAAATGTACGACATCATTTTAAACTCTAACATAAAGGTTCGGAAGGAAAACTTCGGAGTGAAGGTTCGGAGTGAATAAATTCAGAGTGTATAAAACAAAGATAATCGGATTCTGTTTAATAGGTGAATTCGGAATGAGAATTCGGAATAGGAATTTGTCATCAGAATTCGTAATGCGAATTCGTCATCAGAATTCGTAATGAGAATTCGTCATCAGAATTCGTAATGAGAATTCTTTATTAGAATTCGTAATGAGAATTCTTTATCAGAATTCGTAATGAGAATTCAGAATGAGATTTCTTCATTAGAATTCGTAATGTAAATTCTTCATTGGAATTCGTAATGAGAATTCGGAATGGGATTTCTTCATTAGATTTCATAATGAGAATTCTTCTTCAGAATTCGTAATGAGAATTCGGAATGGGATTTCTTCATTAGAATTCATAATGAGAATTCTTCTTCAGAATTCGTATTCTGAATCTGGAATAGAACTTAGTCAGAGTTGATATCCGGAATTCGGAATGAAACTTCCTTATAGTTCTTGTCCAGAATCTGAACCCTAAAACAGAATGCTTTATATCAAAGATTCAATGATTCCGAGAAAATGAATCCGAATCTTATACTTAAGAAAAATATGAATGAAAATATGATAAGGATAATTTTTCTTATAAAAGTGATTTTCCATAAGAAAGCAATTTTCCTTATAAAAGCAATTTTCCTTATAAAAGCAATTTTCTTAAAGATAAGGTGTTTGTGATTTTCAAAAAAAGAATGAATGGAAAAGTCATAAGGAAAACCTTATTGACTCAACAATCTCCCCCTTTTTGGAAAGCACAAACATCCTTACGAAAAACAATGATTCTAAGAAGAAAGAAACATATTAATGCTTATCTCCCTTGTTTTAAGGATATAGATGAATACGACTAACTCCCCCTTAGGCTTTGAAACTCTAAGGATCGTATTCAGATTTCCGGAGTGACATTTCATAAGAAGGTATTCTTTAAGAAAAACTCCCCCTTAAACAAACTCTTATTAGAGTTCTTTTTCCTTGGGTATTTTTCTTTCTCCCCCTTTGATAAACTCTTATTAGAGTTCCTCTATTTCTTAAGGATCTTTTCCTTCTCCCCCTTTGTGATTTTCAAAAAGAATTGGAGTGAATGGAAAAAAAATAACGAAGTACCTGAAAGATTATTAATGACAACAATAGAAACAACAAGTACGACTTTCATTAAATTTGAAATCTCGACAACAAAGAAAAAATTACAACAGAAAGACCGGATTAGGTTATTTCGGATCTTTCTCCTTCGACATGAGCCCCTTAAGAATCGTCTTGATCTTTTTTATGTCTTTGTGATCTTCTTCTGCTTGCTTCTCTAAGACGACTATTCTTGCGGACTGAGCTTCAATTTTTTCTTCCTGAGCCTTCGGTTTTTCTTCCTGAGCTTGGATCTTTTCTTCCTGAGCCTTCATCCTTACTTCAAAATCGATCCGATGATCCCTTTCAAATTTCCAATTCTGAGAAACAGAATTAATCTTCCCATTCAGATCCCTGACTTCTTGGATCTGGAAGTTCTTTTCTTCAATCATATTTTCTTCAAAAGATGCAGTTAGCTCATTAAACTTCTTGTCCTCGGTTTCAAAGGCATCCTTAACATTATCTTGAAACTCATCGAAAAGCCTCATCTCTTCCACAGTCTTCTTAGACCAGCTTGTCATCCTCTTGCAAGATATTTTATGAGCTTCGTAACCAATAAAGAAGTTTTTGAAATGGGCTTCAATATCAACACACTTATCCATAACCATGGATACAGAGTCTGTTTTCAGATTCAACGCATGTTTGAGCATCTGGCATCGTGAATCAATACTTGAGAAGGTCGGAATGGTTCCCACCAACTTCTTCAAAGACTGAACAAAAAAATCATGCCCCAACGAAGATGACTCCGAATCTGAAATCTTTCTCGGAGAGTTTTCTTCCTCAATAAGCTCCAACTTCCTCTTAGAAGAACTAATAGCTTCCTTTCTCAGCCTCTTTTCTGAACTCGGAGTATCAGCAAGAATTTGCTTCCCATTATCTTTTTTCGGAATAGAATCCTGTTCCGGAGTTATCTTCTCACTATCAGAGACTTGAACAATATTATCTTCCTCATCAGAAACTTCCTGAACAGTATCCTCTACATTTTTCATCTAAGCAATATCATGTAAAATTTGTTCTTCTTCTGCATGATAGGCAACTTCTTCTTCTCCTTTCTCTTCTTCCATTGCTGGAGTAACTAGTTTCGAGGATTCAACTTCTGATGTTCAGAGCGATAAGTGTTCCGAAGGAGTTCCCTTGTACTCATCTACTTGTTTTAGCACATCTCCTATCTAACTACTTCTTTCAGCACCTTCTTCTAATTGTTCTACTTGCTCTATTTCCTCAGTATTCGTAGCAACAGCCTCTTCCGGAGCAACAAGATTTCTTCCTGGAGTCTCAGGTAGAGATTCCAGGGAGAAAGATCTCGGAACTGGGATAGTTGCTGAAACCATTTCGTTGAACTTCAACAACGCTTGAACAGCCTCGGCTTCTGACATCTTCTTCTTAAGCTTCTTTTCCTTAGCTTGTTTCTCGAGCTCATCAGCAGCTTTCTCCTTCAAAGCTTTAGCTTCCGCAGGGTCCAATCCGAACTGCGGATCCACTTCATTCCTCTTCTCTTTGTCAGCTCTCCACTTTGCAACAACCTCATCAGGATAGGTCTTCTTCTTCTTATGCTTTGGTGGTGCAGAGTGGACTTCCTTAAACTTGGGTTCCTCGGCTTCGACTACCACTTCTTTCAGATTTCTCTTCCTTACCGGCTTAGATGATTCCGGATCAGCAGATTTCGGAGCTACTTCTTCTTGAGGAGGTAGATCAATAAACTTTCCAGACTTCTTGTCAAAAGCTATATTCATCCTTTTAAGCGTGCCATCACTAAGAAGCATGATCTTGCAAACTCTCGGCTTAGATTTGCAAGCCTCCTTGAAAGACTCAAAACATCGAACAGTCAACTTAGAGAGAATTGTTGGATACATAATAATCTGAGCTCTCAGATTCCCCTTCTTCAAATTCTCAATATTAAGAAGAATATGCTTCATCAAGTTAAACTTCCTTAGATTTATCAGGAAATCTAAGATATATATCTCACTCTTCTTCAAGCTATCCTTATCACCTTTTCTCGGTACGATAAGTCCTTGCACCCATAATTCCAGAATCCGGAAGTTTGTTGATAGAGTTGCAATCTTCGGAGCCTTGTCATCAGCCAATCCGAGAGTTTCTAAAGCCTTTTCCTTGTTGAAACTACCCATAGAGTCTGGCAATACGTGAGAAATAAACTCAGCTTCACCTTCATAACTTAACCATACCAAGCTTGCAGCCTTGGTGTAAGAAACTTTATATGTCTTGCCATAAGATTTGAAAGAAAACTTCTCTTTATCATCTTCCTTAAGGAAAGAAACGGATTCATAAAATTCGACAAGCAAATCAGAATATACTTCATCTTGGTTCCCGGTTTTAGATACCGCAACATCCTCCCAGCCATTCAACTTGATGTTCTTTGAGATGATAGAATCGTAGTTGCTGAAGAATGTCAGATGAACTAACCTTTCTATGTAAACTAACCACTGAGATATAGGCTTGGTTGAAGACATTTCTTGAGATGCTAACTCTGCAGACATTCGGATTAGAAGTTCTCTGGAAAGTTCGGAACGGAGAAGACTGAAATTCGGAACGGCCTTAAAACAGAGAGGCAGAGCTTCAGCACGCGAAAGCATGAAACCGATGTGGGACTAGAATTTAGGTCCCCTTTATATAGGCAACGAGATGACGGTTCATATTCCATAGTTGATCTAACGGTTGAAATGAACTGTGATCGGATCTGACGGTTGAGAGCTTGAATCCGATCTTTTTGAGGTTTTATTAAAACAAAGAATTAAGAAAACTATAATCTGAAAACATGATACAAGAAAATGCCAGCAAGTAAAATATGATTACGAAAACTTGAGTAAGGAAATCATACCTTTCGGATTAGCTTAGGAAAGTTATTCATAATGGGTAATATAAAGATGACTACGAAAAACTCAATACGAAAAACCAAATATGAAAAACTCAATACGAAAAAGTAAATATTAAAAAAACATGGTACGCAAATCTGGTTATGAAAGTACAAGTACGAAATTTTCCATTTCGGAATTTTTCAATACAAATACTTCTATTCTAGGAGTATTCTGTGCGAAAATATCCATTCTGGAAAATTGTAGTTCCGGAAGTTCCATTCCGTAAATCTTCGTTCCGAAAAGTTTTGAAAACGAATTTTGAAAAACTTTGTTAACGAAACAATCAAATGTACTCCCCCTATAAAAAGGATTTTATTACTGTAAGGAGAATTTTTCAACAGAATGTTAATTAAGGAAGATTACCTTACGGTTATCATTCCTAACTTCTGTTTAATATATTCATATCTATCAGAAGGCAAAGATTTTGTGAAAATATCAGCAAGTTGATCTTTTGTTCCGATAAACTGAAGAATAATATCTCCTTTTAGTGTGTGATCCCTAAGAAAGTGATGCCTAATATCTATGTGTTTTGAACAAGAGTGATGTGCGGGGTTCTTACTGAGGGCAATGGCACTTGTGTTATCACACAAAATTTGAGTTTTGGTAAAACTCAAGCCATAGTCTGTGAGTGTGTGTTGCATCCACAACACTTGTGCACAACAACTTCCAGCTGCTACATATTCAGCTTCAGCAGTGGAGTGTGCTACAAAATGTTGCTTCTTTCAGGACCAAGAAACTAATGAATCTCCTAAGAAATGACAAGTTCCGGATGTACTTTTTCTATCCATTCTACATCCACCAAAGTCAGCATCAGAAAATATTTTTAGAACAAAATCATTTCCATAAGTATAAAATAATCCTAGATCCATGGTTCCCTTAAGGTAGCGAAAAATTATTTTTACTGCATTTAAGTGAGATTCCTTAGGATTGGATTGATATCTTGCACATAAGCATACTGAAAACATAATGTCTGGTCGACTAGCTGTTAAGTAAAGTAGACTTCCTATCATACCTCTAAAAGATGTTTGATCTACTAGTTTCCCAGCTTCGTCAAGATCTAAAGAGTTTGAGGTACCAATGGGAGTACTTATACTCTTAGTTTTGTCATAACCATACTTTTTAAGAAGATCGTTAATATACTTATGTTGAGATATGTAAGTTCCTTCTGGTTTTTGAGAAATTTGAAAACCAAGGAAAAATGTTAACTCACCCATCATACTCATTTCAAACTCAGATTTCATTAGACTAGCAAAAGAATCAGTCAAAGATTGCTGAGTTGAACCAAATATAATGTCATCAACATAAATTTGAACAATCAAAACATTTTTCTTATATATCTTTATAAAAAGGGTTGGATCTGCATTTCCCTTAACATAGTTATTTTGAAGCAAAAATCTAGTGAGTCTATCATATCATTCTCGTGGGGCTTGTTTAAGGCCATACAAAGCTTTGGTAAGTCTAAAAACATGATCTGGATGTTTTGTATCTTCAAATCCAGGAGGTTGTTCTACAAAAACATTCTCTTTAACATAACCGTTAAGAAAAGCACATTTCACATCCATTTGATATAGTTTGAAATTAAAGAATGCTGCAAAAGAAAGTAGAATACGGATAGATTCAAGTCTAGCTATTGGAGCATAGGTTTCTTCATAGTCTATTCCTTATTGCTGATTATAACCTTTAGCAACAAGTCTAGATTTGTTTCTATTAATGATTCCATTTTCATCACATTTATTTCTGAAAACCAATTTTACACCAATAACTGAAGTTTCCTTAGGTCTTTCAACCAAGGTCCAGACTTTATTCCTTTCGAATTCATTTTGTTCATCTTTCATTTCTTTGATCCAATAATCATCACCTAAAGCTTCATCAGTGCTTTTAGGCTCTAATTGGGAAAGAAATGCTAGATGTTCTACATCATTTCTTAAGGAACTTCTAGTCCTTACAGGTTGATTTACATCACCAATGATACTATCCCTGGGATGATTCTTAAGAAACACCTGATTTGGGTTTTGTAAAACCTGTTTATCAACATAGGGTAGAAAGTCTTCTGGGGTAAATGTTTCAGAAGTATCTTCTAGAACAATTTCCTTATCAGAAGGTTCTTCTGTCAAAGGTTGAAAATCAGTTTTTGAAAACACATCCGAAGATGTAAGTTGGGATGTTTTAAAAACAAAAGGATCTGACTCATCAAATTTTACATGTACTGTTTCCTCAACAGTGCAAGTATTTTTATTAAAAACTCTTTAAGCCTTAGAGGTTGTGGAATAACCTAAGAAAATCCCTTCATCCGATTTTGGTGTGAATTTATGTAGGTTATCTTTAGTATTCAAAATGAATACTTTGCTACCAAAAACCTTGAAGTAGGAAAGTCTAGGTTTTCTACCATTCCATAACTCATAAGGAGTTTTATTAAGAAAAGGTCTAATCAAAACTCGATTTATAGTATAACAAGCAGTACTTACAGCTTCAGCCCAAAAATGTCTAGCAATGGAATATTCACTCAACATGGTTCTATTTATCTCTTGAAGAATTCTATTTCTTCTTTCAACTACACCATTCTGTTGAGGAGTTCTAGGTGCTGAAAAATTGTGAGTAATACCTTTCTTACTACAAAAAGTTTCAAAATCAGAATTATGAAATTCTCTTCCATGATCACTATGAATAGTTTTCAATGGAAGGGTGTTTCTCATTTTTAACTTGAGCTCTAAAACTATTGAAATAAGAAAAAGCTTCATATTTCTTTTCTAGAAAATAGACCCAAGTAAATCTAGTGTAATCATCCACTAGAACAAACACATAGTATTTGCCTCCAATAAATCCAGTTTGTGTTGGACCAAAAAGATCCATGTGCACTAACTGTAATGCATCGGTTTTTGAGACTTCACCGATTGACTTAAAACTAGATTTATGTTTCTTGCCATATTGACAAGGATCACAAACTTTAGAAGAATCAAATCTAAGCTCCGGTAGATTCTTAACAAGTTTCTTCTTAGAGAGTTTACATAGGTTTCTTATATTACAGTGTCCTAGTCTTCTATGCCATAACCAACAGTGATCTTCCATTGCACTTAGGCAAGGTAAATCTTGGCTTCTTAGGTCTTCTAAGTTTAAGGTGTAAACATTCTCTTGCCTATTGGATGAGAGAATAGATTCTTCCTTGGAATTGTGTACTAAACACTTATCATTCCTAAAATTCACAAGGTAACCTTCATCACATAACTGACTTATGATAATGAGGTTGTGCTTATGATCTTTAACAAAAAGAACATTTGAAATCAAAGTTTTACCTAAAAGAACTATATTACCAATACCAACAATCTCTCCCTTAGCATTGTCTCCGAAAGTTACCTTTCCTCCTTTCGTTTTGATAATCTTTTAAAAAAAGATTTTGTTACCAGTCATGTGCCGGGAACATCCACTATCCATGTACCATATATTGTTGCTGGAACTTCCTTTATTTTCCTGAAATTAAGAACAAAGTTAGATTTTTTGAATCCAAACTTGCTTGGATCCGAGATTTCCAGAAAATAAAATTTTAGGTACCCACATCTTCTTGGAAAAGTAAGCTTTGTGAAATCCTAGAGATTGGGTTTTGTTTAAGGAACAATTCTTTGCCCAGTGACCACCACATTGACACTTGGTACAAAATGGGGCACTCTGAGATACAAAATAATTGTTACTGAAAACTGGTTTTGCATGGGTATAACCAAATCCGGATTTACTTCTTAAAGGTCGTCTTTGGGAATACATCTTATCAATATTTTCTTTACCATGGGTAAAGTTTGATAAACACTTCTTTAAGGAAAAAATTTCGGACTTGAGTTTTACAACCATGTTTTTATCCTCAAAATCATTAGTTTTAGAACTAGAGTTAGGCTCGAAAACATATTTATTAGAAATTACTTTTTCCAACTCTTTAGATAGTTTTTTCTTCTCAGAACTTACTTCCTCAAATTTTTTTGAAATACTTTCAAAATCAGCATTTTTCTTATCAAGATCTGTAGAAAGATCTGATATCTCTTAAGTAAGAATAGAATTCCTAGAGTTTGCTTTATCAAGTTTCTTATTGAGTTTGGAATTCTCAATCTCAAGAATTTCAACAAACCTAGAGACTTATTCAAAAGTAGGTAAAGTATTTTCCTCATCAGAAGATGATTCTTCATCAGAAGAGTTATAATACTTACTATCATTAGTATTTAATGAAACATTGGTCAATGATTCAGCATTTCGTACCTTAGCCATAAGACAATGAGTATCAATAGGTAATCTGGCTAAAAGACCATGATTCTTCTGTCATGAAGATTCATAATCAGAAGATTCATCTGAAGAGTCACCATCACTGGCACTCCAGGTGTCATTAGATTTCAGAACTTTATTAGCTTTGGCTTTATAATACTTCTTCATGTTCCTTTCTGAATTCCTTTCCTTTCTTTCTTTCTTTTTGAGCATAGGGCAATCTGGTCTAATATGTCCAGCTCTTTTGCATTCAAAACAAGTTACTTCACCATCTTTCTTATCTTTCATGTCCTTCATCTTATACTTGGATTGAAAGTTTCTCTCTTTAGCTATCTTGTTCATCCTTCGAGCAAGATTGGCTAATTCATTTTATGAGACTTCACTCTCACTAGATTCGGATTGGAAAATGACTTTCTTAGACTTGGATCTGGTTACTCTCTCAGGAGTCTTAGCTTTTATCTGATTAGACGTTGTAGTAAAAGCAACATTACCATTTCCATTCTTTTTCTTGATGTTTTCAGCATCTCTCTTCATTCTAGTTTCGTGTTGTAGAAGAGTTCCAAAGAGTTCATCCAGAGTAATTTGAGTGACCTTCCTGTTCTCATCTATAGCTGTTCTCTTGGATTCCCACTCATTGGGCATAATATCAATTATCTTGTCCACAAGAGCTTCATCATCTAAACCTTTCTCTCCCATAAATTGTAGACTGTTGACAATAGTCATAAACCTTTGTTGAACTTTACAGACAGGTTCTCCATAAGGAAAATTGAAGCCATGATATTCAGCTCTAAGCATAGCTCTTCTAGTCTCAATCACCTTAGAAGTCCCAAAGTGTGTAACCTCTAACTTCTTCCATATACAGTTAGCTGCTTCACAAGAAGGAATTTGGCTATATATATTTCTGGTCATTGAACATAGTAAAGTATTTCGTACCTTATAGTTGAGTTGATATTATTGCTTTTCCTGGTTAGTAAAGGTTCTGAATTCCTTGTCATGAATTTTATAATCACTAGTAAGAATAAAAAAGTTATCTACTCCAGTATTGATAACAAATGTATTCATACGATCTCTCCAGTATTCATAGTCATTAACATCAAATATAGGTGGTCTTGTAGGATTCAGATTGTCAATAGATCCAACATTAATTCCTGCCATACTAGAAATAACTTTGCACACAAACTTTTTAGTAGCTCATAATCGTAATCACAAAGTTCAGAATGAGAAAAGTTCGGAATAGATAAATCGGTATGACAATGTTCGGAATGGAAAAGTGAGAAAGAAAAACTTGTATGTGAGTACAATTATTTCAGTAACCGGCTCTGATACCAAATGTAATATTGGTATAGAGTAAGAGGTTTCCAACCTCTGATACCAATTGTAGGATCGAAATAATATGAGATGCTCAATATACAAGAGGGTGGGTGAATTGTATACTTTAAAAATTCCTATGGAACCTTTAAAGTTAGTTATGAATAACTAATGTTTCCTTAAGAAAAGGAAAGGGCTAAGTTTAACAAAGTTAAACTAAGTAAATTCAAAACACCTCTAACACCGAACTAAACTTGTAAAGAGATTCCAAAAGTAGGTTCCGGAAATATGGTTCCGGAATTTGAAACTTAACAAAAGTTACAATATGAGATTCAACCTTAAAGCGTATAGAATCTAAATGAATCAGAGTAAGTAAGGAAGTATAAGAAAGTTATACATTCCTTAAGATACAAATTACAGCGGAATAAAAACAAGTAGTAAAACTACTAGTAACAAGATAATAGTCTTTTAACCCAAAGAGAAGGGTATCCAACAACCTTGGATAAAGGTCCCTTGATTTATACTTTCAAGAAAGTCTGTCTTACCCACACCAGGGTAAGCTCTCGATACGAAGATCGGAGTCTCTGTCTTGCTATCCCCGCAAGCCCTCAACTTCAAGGTAGTTGGCAACCTCTGTCCTCCTCAGCAAGGAAGCCCTCGAACTTTAAGGTAGTTGGCACCTCTGTCTTCCTATCCCCGGAAGCCCTCAACTTCAAGGTAGTTGGCAACCTCTGTCCTCCTCAGCAAGGAAGCCCTCGAACTTTAAGGTAGTCGACACCTCTGTCTTCCTATCCCCGGAAGCCCTCGAATGTAATCACCATCATTCGGAGTCGCACGAAGCTTTGAGAGTTAAAAAGAGTCTCTCTCTAGAAATCATTTCAACAACATGTATGCACAAAGTCCAAATTGTTCATCCATCAGTTGCGAGCTTTTTCAAATGAGCTCCTATTTATAGGTAAGGTCGGCTCCTTCTCCAACGGTCATATTTTCCTTAAAGATCGGAGGGACCTGTACACGTGCCACTTAGACAACGGTTAGTTTATAACAAAACAGACGACATCATTTTATAACAAAACAAGTGTAACAAAATGTACGACATCGTTTTAAACTCTAACATAAAGGTTCGGAATGAAAACTTCGGAGTGAAGGTTCGGAGTGAATAAATTCAGAGTGTATAAAACAAAGATAATCAGATTCTGTTTAATAGGTGAATTCAGAATGAGAATTCGGAATAGGAATTTGTCATCATAATTCGTAATGAGAATTCGTCATCAGAATTCGTAATGAGAATTCGTCATCAGAATTCGTAATGAGAATTCTTTATCAGAATTCGTAATGAGAATTCATTATCAGAATTCGTAATGAGATTTCGGAATGAGATTTCTTCATTAGAATTCGTAATGGGAATTCTTCATTGGAATTCGTAATGTGAATTCGGAATGGGATTTCTTTATTAGATTTCATAATGAGAATTCTTCTTCATAATTCGTAATGAGAATTCAGAATGGGATTTATTCATTAGAATTCATAATGAGAATTCTTCTTCAGAATTCGTATTCTGAATCTGGAATAGAATTTAGTCAGAGTTGATATCAGGAATTCGGAATGAAACTTCCTTATAGTTCTTGTCCAGAATCCGAACCCTAAAACTGAATGCTTTATATCAAAGTTTCAATGATTCCGAGAAAATGAATCCGAATCTTATAATTAATAATAATATGAATGAAAATATGATAAGGATAATTTTTCTTATAAAAGATATTTTCCTTAAGAAATCAATTTTCCTTATAAAAGCAATTTTCATTATAAAAGAAATTTTCTTAAAGATAAGGTGTTTGTGATTTTCAAAACAAGAAGGAATGGAAAATTCATAAGTAAAACCTTATTGACTCAACATTATCACTCATTTTATTCCAATTAGGTTTATCATTTGTGACCTCAGAAAATTTTCTGTAGATTTCATTGCTTATAAGGTTTATACTTTCTCCGACAATTACATCATATAAAAAATTATTAGGGACTTGTGTTAATAAATTTACTCAAGGAAAACAATGATCATTGAAATACTTAATCATCAATTATGAACATACAATAGATTATCAATCTCTTTAATTTAGTCTTCGTTAGGCATGGTAAGTTTTTATTCAGTTATCTGACATAATAATATTCAAATCACTCATAATGGGTCATAAAAATAATAATAATTTAATTTCGAATATCCATAAATAGTGTCGACCTCTGTATGTAGTATCATATCCTATTATTCTCCAATAAAGTGATTAATTATATTATAATCAACCATTTACTATTAGAGTGATTAACTCTTTGTGAATCTATATGTTGTCCACCTATACATGATAGATAAGAATATTATTTCAATGAAAATTCACACAATATTTACATTACCAAATTTTATTATATTATCATATATGTAGACCTATTACTAGGGTTCTCAATGGAGTTTTCTAATATAATCCAATAAATAGATAAACCATACATTTAATTCAATTATATCTAATCAATTTAAATTAAACCGTTTACATCATTTTTTGTGGAAAAATGTTATCTCTCAAAAGGTCACAATAATCAAAGGATAAAAGGTCTAGTGTCTAATATAATTTAATACATAATGCTATAATTTTAAAAAATTCATTAATATTTCTTTATAACTTTTTAATTATAAACCCATTCAAAAAATCTCAAATGTAATACCCATCTTCAAATCTTGGTAAATTAATTCATTAGAATGGGGTGAACACAAATGATTGGTAAGGGAGAAATGTAAACATATAATCCTATCAGATAGGGAAATATCATATGTATTTTCTCCAACATGAACATATGAGATATATCATATCAACATTATTTATAATCCAAATAAAATAATCTTCAACAATGAACATAAAAATAAAAAAATTACTCATAAAATATCAACATGGAATCATAAAAGCTATATCATGTCTATAAAATGTCTAATATTAATCATGAATACTGAGAGACTAAGACAAGAATCCATAATATATATCAAATATTGATGAAAATTAGTATTACAACAAAACATTCATTATCCATTCCATTAGTTCAAAAGTTTATGAGAAACTAATACTTACATATGAATAATTATCAAAAATTGGTATAAAATTTATCCAATTTAATAGAGGGTGAAATAGGGATAAAAAATATCCATCCATTAATATGTGTTAAAATGGAAAATAATTCACTTAATAATAAAATAAATCACTCATCGAAACCCCATTAAATGGAAGAAAATGACTTTTTATAAAGAAACTATGTAAATAAAAATAGCTTTTATAGATTTTTTAAATTGTATAAAATAAAAACATGATCAAAATAAATTGACACCTTAAAAAATAAAAATAAAAATTAATAAAATATTTGATGAAAAATAGTGGATAAAACTTAAAATTAACACAATTTGAAGTATAGCATTATGAATAATGGGTTTAAAACTTAATCAAAATCACTAAAAAATATTCCTTGAAAATCGTTTAGTAATTGTCGATGTAATATTAATTATTACGAGTCTCTTTTTAAAATTTATATTTTTATATTTTTAAGTGAAAAGAAAATAATTCATAGAATTGCATTTGAATTAAAAACTATTTCCTCCCATATATATATTTGGGAAAACAATTGAAAAGGTAAAATCAATGAATGTAGTGATTTCAAGTTAAATAAGTGGAAGAAAAAATCCTATAACCCAACTGAAGTAATTTTTGATACTAAATATCATACCTTAAAACTTGATTTACATGAATGTATTTTAACCTCTTATATAATAATGATGAAAATATTAATTACCATTATCATAAAATTTTTCATATAAACTTATATTTTTACTCGAAATTTATATGTATTAACTTCAAATACATTTTTTCATTTTTTATCATTGGGTGTTTATAATTGTTTTATTGTTTGTAATTTCATAATAACTCTATAAAACAAAAATATCACAAAAAATATCCCCTAAAATCTATTAATGGTTGGTTATTTTATTATTTATGGTCTCTAAAAATGTTAAAATTCCATTAAATAAAATTGTTTCTCATTTTTTGAAGATAGATGTGGCGATATACTAGTTTAGGGTTACATATCTGTATCAATATATTACAATTCAAAGATATTTAATTTATTTATAATATATAAAGATAAATATTCATTAATTTAATAAATAAATATATATATATATATCATATATACTCACCCATTATAATTTATATCCATGTATAATGTTCCTTTTGAAAAAGGAATGCATTTTTTCCAGGAGGTGTTAGTCCACACATATGTATGGATGATGATTTCATTTTAAAAAATAGAAAATGTTTCAATATGGTTTAGTGTTAATAATAATATAAATTTCATATATATCATAATTATTTACTAAATTCTATTATTATTCCATCCATGCATTGCGGTGAAGGAGAAAAAAGGGGACCGTTTCTAGTGGTGGTATTAAAAACATAGGCCCAAATATTATTTGAATATTCCTTATATAGAAGTAGAAAAGTTGATATTTTTATGTACATTAAATATATAATAATATAGGTAAAATTTTATTAATTATGCTATAATTATATAGTGAGAGTGATACGATTGACTGAGAAAGACATGGATGGATAAAAATCAGAGGAACATAAGTTCATACATTTAGATTCTTACTTTCTATAATGGTTATTCTTGGAAATGATCGAATATGGTCAATATATTATTATAAAATACATAATAATGTAGAAGGGTATTGTTATTGAAGTAGGACAATAATTTTTAGTTGTAAAACCAATCATATGAGTCATTTTTAAAGTTAGTGAGAGGCCCCTTATATAAATGATGAAAATGGAACTTTTGTGAATAACCCTTAATTTTCTACAGTATCCTAACCCCATTCAACCATAAAGGACTCAAAATGTTTAAAAATAGAGTTTGGTGTGATATTATTTCCATAAAACATGAACAAAAACTATCTAAATATTTTTTAATTCACATCCTCATATTATTATTTAGTTATAATTTTTTTGGGTCACAAATTTTTACACAATGATGTTTTGTTTGAATAAAAATATAAAGTAACATATATTATGAAAACAGGGTACTACAAAATTAAAATTTATGTCTATTTAATGTAATTAATATACTTAATTAGATTAAATTATCTTTTAAAAGAAAACATTTTACATATATAATTCTTTAAAAAAAATTAATGTTTTAACTATTATGTTTTCTCGTTATTATTTTGAATTTATAACCAATTTAATTTTAACCAAAATAATTTTTATGTGTTTTAGGAAAATATTATATGAATTATTTAATCTTAATAAATTTAATTTTCTTGATCAAATTTTACACAATTAATACAATAAGTCATTGAAAATAACAATTTCACCATTATCACTACAATTAATTTTAATAATAATAATCATATTTTTATGCACCAAATGAATATAAATTTGTTATATAATAATTAGATATTGATCTAAAATATGAAATCAATTTTACCATTTTTATATTTTACAATTTATGAAGTATTTTTTTTAATTTAAGCACATAATAGAAGTTTTTTTGTTAAAATTACATGGGTTTCAAATATATTAAACATCATATTTACATACTTAACATGTAATTCTTATAATTTGTAGTTTTTCATAATAACTAATTTTTTTAATAATAATATTTTATAAACATATAGATTTTTCTTATAAGATTATTTTATTAACAAATTTACTATTTTAACTATGAAATTAATAATTAAATAATTAAATTTACTTCTTTAAATGAAATTACTAAAATTTATAAATTTATTTTTTAAATTTTTAATATAATTATAGAATTTTTTTATAGAAAAATATAATTTTAAAAAAAATCATAATGATCATTTCTTATAATAAATGGTATAAATATATTATAGATTTAATAATAACATTTTTATATTATTCTAATTTCAATTCACAAAGACCCTAAATATGTATGCATAACATATAATAAATAGGTAATCTTTGATGCCCATTACATTTGGTGATTCTTTTGGCATAGAACACATAGAAGTTTCCTTGAGCATAACAATCACTAAAAATTTATTTAACTCGCACATTAATTATTGTCTTTTATATTAGAATTATTATAGTTTAATACCTCATGAAGTCACATCCTTTCCAATTTTAGAAAAATGAGTCATGACCCCCTCCCACCAAAGATTCCCCTCGTGCGCTGGAAATGGTGAAAGGTAGATAATGGCCTCAGAGTACCGCCTTCAGTAGGCCCCGGGGTGACAACTAGCACCAAGGGTATGAGTTGTTACGAATATAGGAGGCATTACCCTTTTTATTTATTTATGATCGGGAAATAGGATGAGTCAACCACCAAAATAAAAAGAAAGGAAAGACAAGTAAATAAACCTAAACCATTCTCACATGCATGTTTAAATAGTTCTAAAACAAGATACAAGTACAAGAAAGCTCAAAAGTACAAAACCAAAAGAAACAAGAGTACAACAAACTGCAACAGCTCCAACTGTCCTAACTAGTAGGGTCCCTCATGGACCTGGTAGTCCTCCTGGAAACCAGAAAGTATACGTAGGGTGAGCATAAAAGTATACTCGGTAGGGAAACCTAAAGCTCTCGTGCACAAGTTGGGAGACATCCTAATGTCCCATGAGAACAACAGAAGAAACCAAAACCTATGAAGGAATTATATCCACCAAACCTCACCAGCCACGCTCACCAAAACACAAAACAATAGGTAGTAGTATATAAGAACAAGAGTATTGGGTACCCCACACAATTTCCTACTAGTTAGCTGCTCTTCCTAATGGGGAACGTCCTGATGCTACCACACTCTTCCCGCTCATACACACCTAGGCCTCACAACCACATATTCCATCCACACACACCTGGGCCTCACAACCAAATATCCCGCCCCCACGAACCTGGGCCTCACAACCACATATCCCGCCCGCACAAACCTGGCCCTCACAACAACATATCCCGCCCGCACACACCTGGGCCTCATCTCGAAGATTCTTGGGAAAATGTAAACCTTCCTGAAGCATCTTGGGCTAACACCACCCCAATCGAAACCTACCTGAAACTTCTTAGGTGTAAGGTTTCCTCAAGCCATCACAGCCTATGGAAGAAGGAGTAGGAAAAAGCTAGTAACTAAGGGGAAAACACCCCCTCCCATGAAATGGCAGTGTTCGGCACTAAGTGCTCAACATAGGTGGGGTGCGACAAAACACAATGATATAGATATATATATGTATATATATATATACCAAACACACATCCCAACCTATGTCTTCTAAACAGAGAAACTAAGCATGTGCCTCGGCACTTCTATGTCGAAGCATGCATACAACAAACAACCCCAACCCCATTTAGGTTTTCATGTTTCAACAGAATTAGTTTATTTGTTCCTTAACTACTGGGAAATTATCCAGAACCAACCATATCAATCGTTCGCAAAAGAAATCCTTTCCACCCACAAATCAAGTTAGGAAAACAACAACAATACAAAAAAGTCCCTTCTTTTTAACAAAATAGCCCCATTGATTATTATTCTCATTCCATTACCATGCCCCACCATTCATTTACTCTTCCAATTTTATTTATTCTTCACAACCCATAGTTCGATCACATTCAAACTCATCCCTGAAGCTCCACTTCCAAACACCATAACCACAAAGACACCGAAACCCATACATCATCATCCCTTGATACCGTTTATCACAACCCCGCTACCCATCACCAATATAGCATTCACACCAACCCACAACCATGCCAACAACAGCCCCACTGCTCACCCGATCTACAACAACCCAAAAAACACTCCCTTCACATAAATAAACCCTATCCCGCACCCACATGTTTATTATTTCAGTTTTGTTCATTCGGGGTGATCACATAAGGGATATGGTTATTCATTTAATCAGCCAACTTTACGTGATTAACCAATTCCAACATTCCATAAAGTTTCCATCCATAAACGTTCTAGAAAGATAGGGAAGCATTTAATTACACAAGCAAAGACCTCCAACGACCATGATTTTCAGTAGGCATAATCCTATTCAATTCACAACATAATATCACAGGATATAAATAAGGTAAATGCGTTCACAAACTTCCCATCACCATTCTTTAAGCTAGTTATTATCTTTATTAAACCGATCCAAATTTCTTTCATGTAAACAAGAGGAAACCCACCCCGTATGATGCACAAATTAGAGATATTAAGGTATGATCCCTACCTCAACAGGTTCCGATCACAACGCTCCCCGGGATCAAAATTATAAGACATTTGTCGGCGTCCGTAGCTTCTATGAAATCCTGGAAAAACCTCCTCATGTAGAAGCTGGAAAAGAAAGTCCAAAGGGAAGACAACATATCCAACCTCATATGTTCTACCTCGTCATTATGATCCCGTGTCCACTGTTGGATCATTAATCGGAGCTCAGACGAAGATGTTATGGAAGAAAGGTGCTTTGGAGTCTCTCTCAGGAGATCCCTGCTCGAGGGACTGGGAAGGAGAGGAGTGCTTTGAAAATTAGGAGAGGCCCCGTCCTTTTATCGAAAAAAACAAAAGTACACAGCGTGTACTCGGCCATTTCACATGGTCACCATGCGGCTTCCAACACGGCCTTCAACGCGGTGCATGGTTGTTGACTGGTAAACACACGGTTTGATGGTAACACGTACGTGGGGAGGGACTACACGACATGTAGTATGGGATACACGGCATGTACCCATTTATTTCACATGGTCAGTACACAACTTCATCATGGCAAACATCCGTTGATTGGTCAACACACGGTTTGAGGGTAACGCATATGCGGGGAGGGACTACATGGTGTGTAGTATGGGATACACGGCATGTACTCATTTATCTCACATGGAAAGGAAACGACCTTCAACACGAGGTATACCCGGTGAGGGGGAACACGGAGTGTACTCACACTACATGATGTTTAGTTTTAGAATTCTGAAAATTTTGGGAAAAGATCATTTTAACCTCCAGAACACTTCATGACCTTCTTTTTGACAAAGGAATGGGCCAGAGAGGTCCGGGCCATTACATCAGATACCTCTTAAAACATTCTCATCCCCGAGAATTCAAAATCCAACACAGAGGAACCAAACAAGATACCTCTTTGGGATCTCATTATAATAGGAACCCATCCAACAACCCTAATCATATGTGTTAGGAATTCCTTCTCCTATTTCGAGATATTATCCTCTTTAGGAGGAACTGACTCGCTTATGCGGGTTTAATGACATCCTCATTAATGCATCTCAATTATGAATTGGGTATTCCCACTTCCATACATTAGGATTTTTCAACTTATACTACCCCCAACACCATACAACCAACACACTGCCTAAACATGTGGTTTGGGGAAATTCCTTCTCCTATGTTGAGATATTATCCACATTAGTTGGCACTGACTCGTCCGCACAGGTTCAATCGCATCTGAATTAATGTGTCTCAATTAAAGATCAGGTTTTTACCTTTCCACACACATCTAGACATGCTACACACTTCCAGAGAACATGGAAACAAACTGTCTCACAACCGACAAGCCAGGAATTCCATATATCAAAGGTACATAGTATAACATCAATACAAAGATCAGAAGAACAAATCAAAACACAAGTCAAAACATATTCTGGTACTGAGCATGAATCTAAGCCTCCTGATCCCAAGTGCTCTCCTCGAGGCCGCCATGCCTCCACAACACATGAACCAAGGTAATGGTTCATCCACAGAGCTCATTCTCTTTACGATCCTCGATTCTGACTGGTCGTTCCTCGAATGGTCCCATCATCTCCCATGTCAAACTCTCCCCCTTCGATTACGTGAGCATCGTCGTGTAAGTTCCGACGGAAATGGGAGACGTGGAAGTCGTCATGAACCTTCTCCAACTGAGGTGGCAGGGCTAGATGATATTCCACCTCACCGACTCTCCTCAGCACCTCGAATGGTCCAATGAACCTAGGGGAAAGCTTAGTCCCTTTTCCAAACCTCCACTGCCCACATCGAGTAGAATCCTTCAATAAAACATGATTTCCCACCTCAAACTTCAAGGGCCTCCTCCGACGATCAATATAAGACTTATGTCGGTCCTGATCCACTTTCATCCTCTCACGCACAAGCTCGACTTTCTCTGTGGTTCTATATACTATCTCTGGCCCAAGAGCACCTATCTCACCAACCTCTACCCATCAAATGGGTGAACGACATGGTCCTCCATACAAAGCCTCAAACGGTGCCATGCCAATAGTAGAGTGGAAGCTGTTGTTGTAGAAAAAACTCTACTAAAGGAAATTGTCACACCCATGACCCTATGAAATCCAGAACGCATGCTCACAACATGTCCACCAATGTCCGGATAGTCCGCTCTGTCTTCCCATCGGTCTGGGGGTGGAAAGTAGTGCTAAGGTGCAGCTGGGTGCCGAAAGCATGTTGTAACCCCCTCCAGAATCATGAGGTAAACCGAGTATCCCGATATAAGATGATAGTCATTGGAACTCCATGAAAACTCACCACATCATCTACGTACCTCAGTGCTATGGTACTCACCGGGCTTGACTCCTTAATTTCTAAAAAGTGAGCTTGTTTCGTACGTCGATCCACCACTACCCAGATAGCATCATAACCACCCTGAGGTCTGGGTAGTCTTATGGTGATGTCCATTGAAATTTCATCCAATTTCTACATGGGGACATCTAAAGGATGCAAAAAACCACTGGGAACACGGTGTTCAACCTTCACATGCTGACACACTAGGCACTTTTCCACAAACACCGCCAATTCGTGTTTCACCCCAGGCCACCAAAACAGTTCCCTCAGGCCTTGGTAAATTTTTGAAACTCCTGGATGTAACGCCAAAGCTGAGCTATGGAACTCACAGAGAACACCCTCACACATAGCCTCTGGAACCAAAATCCTTCCATGAAAAATCATCTGATGTAGGCTATCCTCTGACCATCCTTCTGGAACGATTCCTTGATCGATACGATCCAACATTACTTCTACCTCAGAGTCTCCCCACTGAGATTTTTACACCTACTGCAACAACGAGGACTGCACCGTCATCTAAAACAAACATCCTCTAACACCCTCTACCCTTGCATCCATGTTCAAGGAATCCAACTCTCACATCGCTCTCCAAGAATCAGCGGATTCCCAAACCACTTCCTTATGCGACTTCCTGCTCAGGGAATCCTCCACAATGTTTCCCTTACCTTCAGTGTAAGAGATCTCGAAGTCATAGTCTTTGAGAAACTCAACCCATATCCACTAATGTATGTTCAGGTCACGCTGGGAGAATATATAACGTATGCTCTTGTGATATGAGAAGACCACAAAGCTCTCCCCAAAGAGGTAATGTTGCCACAATTTCAGTGCGAACACTACTGCTGCATGATCTAGGTCATGGCTGTCATAGTTACGCTCGTGGGGCCGCAACTACCTAGACCCATAAAAGATCACACCCTTCTTCTGCATCAGTACGCACCCAAAACAAGGCCAGAAGCACCAAAAAACACCGCGTACAACAACCCTTCCTCTGACAACCTGAGTACGAGAGCACTGACCAACTTATCCTTCAGGTAGTCAAAAGCTTTCTGGAACTGCTCACTCCATAGGAAGACCATGTTCTTCCTAGTCAAATCCTTCAATAGAGAAGAAACTCAAGAGAAGTCTAAAACGAACCGTTGATAATAACTATCCATCCCTAGGAAACTACGAACTTCTGCCATGCTCTTGGGTGCTGCCCAAGAAACAACTGTATCCACCTTCAACGGGTCCACTGACACTCCATGCTGAGACACTACGTTCCCAAGGAAGTGTACTTCTTGTGTCAAGAACTTACACTTCAACAATTTCCCATAATGTTGGTGGTGTAGAAAGACTTTCGAGACTACCTTGAGATGCTCAATGTGCACCTCCTCTAATATTGTGTAGATTAGGATCTCATCGATAAACACATCGATGAACCAGTCCAGAAACTCTCGGATGGCATGTTTCATAAGTCCCATGAAGACAGCTGGTGCATTTGTAACTCCGAATGTCATCACTACGAACTCGAAGTGCCCATACCTGCACCTGAAATCCATCTTCGAGATGTCACTATCCTTTACCCTCAGCTGATGATAGCTAGATCGTAGGTCGATCTTAGAAAACAAACATGCTCCCCTCAGCTGGTCGAAAAGATCATCTATCCTTGGAAGGGGGTAACCGTTCTTGACTGTTACCTGGTTCAGCCTTCGGTAGTCTATGCATTACATGAGACCAACATCTTTCTTCTTTATGAAAAAAACTAGGGAACCCCATGGAGACACACTCGGTCGAACAAAACCCTTCTCCATCAGATTGTCAATATGAATCCACAACTCTGGAAACTCCCAAGGTTCCATCCTATAAGGGGCCATCGAAATCGGACATTCACCAGGCTGTATGTTTATCCCGAACTCAACGTCACGTCAGGGGTTACAATCATAACCTCAGGAAAAACATAAAGGAACTCCCCATCAACCTTTGGGACATTCATTGTCTCTATATCAGTAGAAAACACTGATAAACCGCCTAACAAGGAAATGAGAGGATTCACATGCCGGATTTCCACCTGATAGCTCATCTCAACAAAAAAAGATACACTCTGCCCATCCACATCGGAGAACACGAACCTTCTTCAGAAGCAGTCGATAACGACACTGACAGAAAAAAACCAGTCGATGCCTAGGATGACATCTTATGGCTGCATCTATAGCAAAAGAAGGTCCCCACTAAATCGATATTGTCCCAACGTCATCCCACATCCCATGAAAACACAAGATATGCTGGTCTGGACTCCAAATAGTGTACTTATCACCAGGGGTACGGAATGTATCTCTACGTCTGGAGCCAAAGAATGGGCTAGACCAGATGCAACAAATGATTGTGAAGCTCCTGAATCGACCATGGCAGAAACGGGAGTGCTAAACAAACAAATCATACCTCGGACCACCTCTGGTCCTGCCGGAGCTTTCAACTCTGCTTCTTGCAACTGTCCACGCCCAGCTCCTCTGCGTCTCTGATGTCGACCTCCTCCCCGACCACATCCGGGTCGAGGTCCTTGAGGAGCACCCTGAGGTAGGACTCATCCTGAAAAGTCATCCCTTGGAGGAGCAGGGTCCTGCTACTACTGGAAGGGAATCCCCGGAAACGGGTGCTACTGAGGCTGGCGCTGAACCTGCCCACCTCCACTGTACTGAGCTTGGGTAAAGCACCGAATCTGAATGTGCCCGAATCCTCCACAAGAGAAACACTTCGGTCCTAGGATCGTGAAAAAGGGACGAGGACCCAAAGATCTGAACTGGAACTGCTGGGGCCTGCTCCCTACTGGCCTGTATCTGGAAGGTCATGTCGCAGAAGACCTGCTGCTGACTGCCTTCCCCTTCGACGAACCTGGTTGGATCCACTCTCATGGTGCACCTCCCTGCGAGTGAATCCTCTCTACAACCATTTCATTCTTATGAACTGACAAGTACGTCAGAAGAGTGAAGGGGGTGACAGTATACTGGAGCGAAGGTAGAAGCCCCTCCTACAAACGTCTCACCCGAGACTCCTCATCCGGAAAGAAATCTGGAGAAAAGCGTAAGAGATCCTTGAATTTGATCCCCAACTCTCGTACTGACATACTACACTTCTGAAGGAAGAGTAACTGTAGCTGTTTCTCCGCCTTGATCATGGAAGAAAGGAATTACTCTTAGAATTACTTTTCAAAGTCATCTCATGGATCCTCTATCCCTGTCCTCTCTCCGAGGTAGAGCGTCCAACACTGACGTGCTGCACCATTTAGCTGACTGACTGTTAGGTGAACCAAGTACTCCCTCAGAGCACGGATCAAAGTAAAAGAGATCCCTGGTTCCTCAAGCCACCCCTCTGTCTCCATATCCGAAGTACTACCCTCATACTTCATGACGGGTTGTCGCTGGAATGAACAGAGAGTCTTCTACCACTGGCTATCTTCCTCCTCTCGGTCAATCCTCAACAGATTGACCGCCTAAATCTGCTGGGCCTCGGCTATCTGAGCCACCTGGGGACATCTTCCAGGTGCCATAGTGGTACGGTAAACAAAGATCGCCAAAGCCCAAGCAGTAAGGAAATTTCTCAAGGTTTCATTTTATCATTTTATTCAACTTCTTTCTCAAAACACCCAAATCAAGTAAAAATGCAATCATGATGATTCATGTAGCTTCCCTAGGGTCTCTACCCTGCAATCAATGTTGTCTCACTTGGTCATTCAGTAGGCTCAGAGTCCTTGTATTGGATCACAGGGGGGGCTAAAATCTCAGGTCTTAGCCGGTCTTCCTTGGCCTATGTCACACACCATGATCAATCATCATTGTTTCCCAACCATCCCATGCTATCCTCACTGTGCCTAACTCCAGACTACATCCTATCTCTCAACCATCACCTCGGATACCATTCTGTCATGACCACCTCCCACCAAAGAAGCCCCTCGTGAGATGGAAATGGTGAATGGGAGATAATGACACCCGAGTCCCCCTCTAGTAGGCCCCGGGGTGGTGACTAGCGCCAAGGGTATGAGTTTTTTACAAATATGGGAGGCAATAACCTTTTTATTTATTTAAGATCAGGAAATAGGATGAGTCAACCACTAAATGAAAAAGAAAGGAATGAAAATTAAATAAACCTAAACCTATCCCACATGCATGTTTAAGTAGTTCTCAAACAAGGTACTAGTACAACAAATCTCAAAATTACATTACCAAAAGAAACAAGAGTACATCAAACTGCAATAACTCCAACAGTATCGATTAGTAGCATCCCGCATGGCCCTGGTAGTCCTCCTGGAAACCTGAAAGTTAACATAGGGTGAGCATACAAGTATAGTTAGTAGGGAAACCTAAAGCTCTCACACACAAGTGTGGAGACATCCTAATGTCCCATGAGAACAACAGAAGAAACCAAAACATATCAAGGAATTCTATCCACCCAACCTCACCAGCCACGCTCACAAAAACACAAAACAACAGGTAGTAGTATATAAGAACAACAGTATAGGGTACCCCGCACGATTTCCCACTAGTTATCTGCTCTTCCTAACGGCGAAAGTCCTGATGCTACCACACTCTTCCCTCAAATACACACCTGGGCCTCACAACCACATATCCCACCCCCACACACCTGGGCCTCACAACCACATATCCCACCCGCACACACCTGGGCCTCACAACTACATATCCCTCCAGCACACACCTGGGCCTCCCGACCACATATCCCACCCGCACACACCTAGGCCTCATCCCGAAGATTCTATGGAAGAAGTAAACCTGCACGAAGTTTCATGGGAAAACTCCACCCCAATCTAAACCTAACTGAAGATTCTTAGGTGTAAGGTCACCTCATGCCATCACATCCTATGGAAGAAGGAGCAGGAAAGAGCTAGTAACTATGGGGAAAACACCCTCTCCCATGAAATGGGAGTGAACGACACTATGTGTTCAACATGGGTGGGATAAGAAAAAACAGAAAGATACAGATATATATATATACCAAACACACTGCCCAACCTATGGAATCTAAATAGATAAATTGAGAACATGCCTCGGCACTGCTATATCAATGCATGCATACAACAAATAACCCCAACCCCATTTAGGTTTTCATGTTTCAACAAAATGAGTTTATTAGTTCCTTAACTACTCGGAAATTATCCACAACTAGCCATACCAGTCGTTCGTAAATCATATCCCTGCCATCCAAAAATCAAGTTAGGAAAACACAAGCAACACAAACAAGTCCCTTCTTATAAACCAACCAGACCCATTTATTATAATTCTCGTTCCATTACCATGCCCCACCATTCATTTACTCTTCCACTTTTATTTATTATTCACAACCCATAGTTCGTTCACATTCAAACTCATCCCTACAACCCCGATGCCAACCACCATAACCACAAACACACTGAAACCCATACAACATGATCCCTTGATACCATTTATCACAGACCCACTGCCCATCAATAACATAACATTCACACCAACCCACAACCATGCCAATTACAGCCCCACTACTCACACAATCCACAACAACCCATAAAACACTCCCTTTACATAAATAAACCCTAACCATCACCCATATGCTTATTATTTCAGTTTTGTTCAATAGGGGTGATCACACAAGGGTTCCGTTTATTCATTTAATCAACCAAAATTATGTGATTAACCAATTCCCACATTCCACAAAGTTTCCATCCATAAATAGTCTAGAAAGATAGGTCAGCATTTATTTGCGCAAGCAAAGTCCCCCAAAAACAATGATGTTCATTAGGTATATTCATATTCAATTCAGATCATAATATCATAGGATATAAATAATGTATATGTATTCACAAACATCCAATCCCCGTTATTTAAGCCAGTTATTATCTTTATTAATCCGGTTAAAATGCATTTCACGTAAACAAGATGAAACCCACCCCACATGATGCACAATTTAAGGAGACGAAGGTAAGATCCCTACCTCAACAGGTTCTGATCACAACGCTCCCCCGAATCAACATTACAAGATGTCTGTCGGCGTCTGTCGCTTATGCCAAATCCTGAAGAAACCTCCTTAGGTGGAAGCTGGGAAAGAAAGGATGAAGGGAAGAAAACATATCCAAGCTTATATGTTCTTCCTCGTCGTTACGATCCCGTGGACGTTGACGGATTGTAAATCCGAGCTCGGACGAAGAAGTTATGGAAGAACGGAGATTTGGAGTCTCTCCCGGGAGAGCCCTGCTTGAGGTAATGGGGTGGAGAGGGGTGATTTAAAAAGGAGGCGAGGACCCCTCCTTTTATAGGAGAGAAAAACAAAAGTACACGGAATGTACTTTCTAGTACACAACGTGTACTCGGCTATTTCACATGGTCACCACGCGACTTCTAACATGGCCTTCAACGCGGCACGTGGTCATTGACTGGTCAACACACGGTTTGAGGGTAACGCGTACGCGGAGAGGGACTACATGGCGGGTAGTATGGGATACGCGACATTTACCCATTTATTTAACACGGTAAAGACCCTGATTCAACATGGTACACATCCATTGACTGGTCAACACACGGTTTGAGGGTAATGCGTATGCGGGGAGGGACTACACGACGTGTTTTATGGGATACACAACATATACTCATTTTTCTCACATGGAAAGGACACAACCTTCAACATGGAGTATACCCGGGGAGGAGGTACACGGTGTGTACTCACACTACACGGCGTGTAGTTTCAAAATTCTGAAAAGTGCTGGAAAAGTCCATTTTACCCTCCAGAACGCATCATGACCTTTTTTTTGAAAAAGGAAAGGGTCGGAGAAGTCCAGGCCATTACAAATGATCTTAATAAAAGATAAATTCACTATTCCATTACATTTCCCTCCACCATTTCATCATAAATTTAGTAATATGTTTAATTTCCTTTATATTCAAAAAAATTATGGCTATATTATTATTTTTTATTCTCATAATTTCTTTTAAAGAGTCACTGTTTGGTTTTATATCAATGCATTAGATGGAATGGTCTACCTAACTCAAAAGTTTTTATTTAACAAAAATATAAAATGTTTTGGAACTAAAATTTTCCACCCCCACTAAAATTGATCAACCAAAGGAATCACCGCTACTTAAGACATCATTACTAGGAATTCACAAAAACAAATATATTATTAGTTTGAATATCCATCAACTAAGACATAAACACTAGTTATCAAAAACAACTAATCAATCAACACTTGGTGTCATGAGAAAAAATGGTCCCTACAAAGCATCATAAAATACAGTAACATTATCCCAATTACTAAAGATATATTGGAGAGATGACCTTGGATCTATATCCTATGATAGGCCTCAGTATTAAATACTCAACTCCTATGGGTTTAAATTTTAAATCATTTAAAAATTACAGATAATCCCCTCACCAAAGACATAGCCTAGGGTCCCCATATAGTAGTACTTTCATATAAAATTATAATATCACATCACTATATTAAATAAAATACCATATTCTAGCATATGAAAATAAAAATGACTACAATGAAATAACATACACATCCCATAATTCCCATATTTATTTACAAGATCATTGAATTTCTATATTTTCCATTTTAATAATCTAATTTGGTTTATTAAATGTTAATCTAAAAAATTTACTAACATAAAACTCCCATGTAGCCCCCTTGAATAATTTCATTCATTTCCCATTTCATGGCAACCCATTTCTAATAATTCAAAATAGTAATCATTTGTCATATATTTAATTCCAACTAATTCTATTATTATTTTATATTTTATATCATCTTCCTGTAGCTACAAATAAACTATAACACATCCTACAACATAATAATTTTAACCTATCACCAATTTGATTCCACTATATTCAATGTTTTTACTGTTTATCAAATGTAATACCCCAACAACCATTAAATGACCAAAACAACTAACCCTAATATAACCAATTCTAAACCAACTACAACCCCACAACCTTGACATATACCTTATTCAAACTAACAACAACCATCACCACACAAACCAATAAGATCCAAAAAAGAATAATATTAAATTACATTTGAAGAACTAAATAATAGATTTCGGGTATATCAATTCATGAATTTCAATTTAAAAAGGGGATTTCACAACATTTCATAATCTCTTTCATTGGTGTCTTCATAGAATTTGTAAACTAACAAACAATCGGTACATTAAATGCATATATGTCATCAATATTTTAGGAAATGAGATTTCATAAGAAAACTATACACATGGGATTATAATTAATAGATTACATAACATTATCATTATAGTATAATTAGAGTTAAAGGAATATATCATTAATAGAAATAATAGGAAATTGGTAAGAATATGTGTCAAATCCATTCCCATTTGATTCTTGTTAGTTCTTGTTTATTATATCATTTTTAGTCCATACAATCCAATAAAATGGGAAAAATTGTTTTAGATTTAATGATGAGTAAAATAATGAGTTAGAAATGATTCCCTACATCAATAAAGGTATATGAATCAACACAGAATATTCAACCTCAAAGAAGATTATCACAATACTAAGATTTTTGTAATAAGTAATCATTAACATAAAACAATATATTATCGATCATGAACTAACCTTAGAAACTCCCAGACCATCTATACCCATGGAAAAAAGCTTCATTAGACAAATAAAAATAAGTAAAGTAATTATGGAATGAAAAGGGGACTTACCATATATTTCCAAGAACGAATTCTGCAAAACTAGGGATAAAATCCACTTAAATGGATGTGAAAGGCCTCCCATTAATGTAGATATGTCTCCTAAGACTGGAGATAAAAAGAATAATAGTGATGAGATATTTTGTGGCATCCAATTTATATTAAGATAATAAATTAATTTTCCATGATTTAACACTCATGGATTTTCCATTATTATTAGGGTTTCACCTAATATAATGTGGAAACAGAGATTTCTAGACTGTAATAACCCATATTCTAGGTAGAATCCAGGTATTACCCCATATATCTCACTAATGTAATATAAGTACGTGCATTAAATTTTACATACCTCTGTTAAAATTGGATTTAAAATCAAAACTGATATCCCCATGACACATCACCATAACTCTACTCTACAAAAAAACCTTTGTAGAATTTATAGTGCCACCAAATCCCATAATATGAGGACTTCATTGTAAAAAACATATACTACACTTTATGGTACCCTTACACACCAAAAAATATTACACCACACAAAAAATCCCTTCTCTAGTTTATATTTTGACTCAAAAAAACTGACCCCTCCCCACTTTAGGCTATTCTTTATTCCCAATTTACATGAAACCAGAAAAACTAATAGATGAGATGATATGGGCCATTAAAATTAACATATTATTATGTGAGAAATGTGTAAATTATGTGGTTATTATGATATTAGTGTAGTATAAAGACACATTACATTCTCTAATGCATCATTATATGAATTTTAAATCTCTAGTTATCTATTTTAGTTCCACATATACCACTTATTTTAGTTATGTGAGAACCCAGACATTATCAACTTCCAATATACTATTAAAATTGACCAAATTGATAAAAATTAAAAGAAAAAATAAATGAGTTTAACAGAAATAAATCTTTTTAATACACCAATATTTTATAATTTATTTTAATTGCTTAATATATTTGATAACATTTATTATATGAAAAATTAATCTTAAACGAAATCCAATATACTATATAAACATTATAATTTAAATATGACAATTATAATATTGTTGCTATATTTGTAGGTATGTATAAGAGTATTAATTTTTTGATATATATGTGGATTTTTATATATATTTATTAATCATTCATTAAATGATTATCAATTGTATTTTAAATAGACATAGAATATTCTAAAGGTAAAAGAGATATTCTTTAATAAATGTTTTTTATGATTGAAATGAATAATAATATTAATATATAAAATTTATCACTATTTGTTAAATTATTATAATGAATTAATTATATTATATATTAAATTAATATAATTAAAATTAATATAATTATTTTTATTAGAAAATGAATGATAAAAAAGTCATTTTATACTTCCAAAAAACATTTCCTTCAAAAAGTGGGATTTATTTCATTCTGTGCTTGGATATTATCATTAACCCCAACAAAAAATATATATATATATTTACAAAATGGATATGTAGTTTTAAATCATAATTTCATAATAGCTATAGGTTTTATTTTTTTGAATAATTTATTAAAAAGTTTGATTTTAGAGTGAATAATAAAATAATAAAGTTTATTTAAACAACATGTTCGATCTGTATCATGCAATATAAAAAAAGATTATTTGGTATTAATTTTATTTAATCCACCATTCAGTAAAAAAAATTAATTAATTAAAAAATAGATAATATTATATTTATATTTTTTATAATCATTTATTTTGTCTTGAAAAGAAATTGTACAAAAAACTATTATTATGGAATTTGAATCATTTATTTTCTAATTTATTTCAACAAATTATGTAAATTTTATGCATTAAGATGGATTAAATAATTTTAGTCATATGTTTCACTATTTATAAATATGTCCCATTAATTTGTGGTCATTATGAATATTATCCATTTTAAAAATTTTCCACATTAGGAAGGGTAAAACGGTGTCAAAATATGTGATATGATCTAAACATTTCCCAAAAAATTGTATTTATTTTATTTTTTGAATTTTATTTAACTATAAAATTTAAATATACTAAAATGTGAACATTTTATTGAAACACCCTTGTTTAGAACTGTTGTTTTATATTATGTAATATAGAACTACAAAATTATCACTCCCATGATTTTAATGTATCTTATGTGTTACTGTAGGAGTATAAATATGTTATTAATGAATATAAAATAATAAATTGAACAATAATATGTTAATTTTATTCATTTAATTAAATTTTAATTTCTAGTGAGGCTATAATTTCCTTAAACACTTATGAAACGCTGTTATAGTGCTTCTACAACCGGTAAAACAACCATGGAAAATAATATCAAAAAAATAAAATAGTTATTTTATCAATGAATCATAGTATTCCCTAAATTTAATAAGTGATTTTAAATTACATGTAATTATAAATTTATATATATTCAATTTACATTTCTCTTTGATTCCATTAATATAAAATTAATTTAATTGTATGAAAAATGAAAATAATAATATTTTATAATAAATAATATTTTATCAAATGATTTAAAAATTAAAATTATATTTATATAGGACAAGTGGTGTTGGAAGTGGTTGAAAAATTAATATGAAGCCACTTTTTATCCTCCTTCAACCGTACATTTAAATTCATAACCATTAAAGTGTAAACAATGTGTTGTTATATATATGAATAAAAATGGATAACTTGGTTTTTAAACTAAGATATAATATTTAAAATTTTGGTGATGATATTTTGGCATTATCATGTAATAAATTTTATTTTATGGTTATTTTATTGCACAATCACAAGGAAAATAATTTATATTACATAAATATTTTTTAAAATATTATGTCTGTCTCTCCCCTAATTTGTACACCAGATCATCCCATCCTATATTATTTAAAAACCTATAGCATTGTATTTTTCCCATGGACTACCCAAATAGATTCATAAATTATCACAAAATTTTATTTATCTTTAAATTTTATGTTATTAGAATCTTATAATGGCTTATAGTGTAAGCCAACAGAGGTCTCTCAAAGAAGATGTAACTGGCTTTAAAAAATCATGAAATGATTATTTATTCATGTATTTCTACTAAACCTACTATATAATTAATGAACTAATAACCATATTGTCATATTTATACATATATTTTATTATGATTATGGGAAAGCCCATTTTTTTACTCCATTCAATCAAATTGTAAATCATAGTGTTACTTATGTGTAAAGGTGGGATACCTCTTCCAAATTGGGATATTTTTCTTTTTTTTTCACAATATTTTATGGTTGTTTTTTATAATGGATTTAATATATATATTAAATTTAATATATAATATTGATTCATGAATTTTAAAATTTATTCTACCTTCTAACAACCAATCCGATGTGAAATGATAACGTTACTCATTCATACATGATGACTATCACATATAAGAAGCGATGAAACACAATTTTCATTTCCCCTTTATGTGGTTTGTATTAAGGATATATTTATATAATATATCTTATATCATAAGGATTTTAAAAAATTAATTTATTAGTTACATATCTTTTATCTAACCCATCAAAATGTCAAAACTTCACTTGTGATTATATAAGGATAGCCAAGACCAAAAAGTGATGTAATTTATTTTTTATCACTACATTATGTGAATTGTAATAAATATTTTTATAATGGTAAAATATGACAAATATTAAATGATTATTTTTTGGTACGTTGTATCCATTATCAATATTAAAGTACATAATATATTGTATCGAAAATACATAAAAACGAATGAGTTATCACTAAAAAATAATGATTTTAATAATATTTATTAATAAACATCAGTAGAAATTTTATCGATGGATCATATGTGATATTACAAGTATTTGTAATATTACTTTATATAAGTATATAAAAATAAAATTTATTATATATGAGAATTCCCTCACTTATGTTGCAAGTTAAACATCTTATAAGGGGTTTTATAACTCAATATCATTTCATTGGGTTATATTAATTCATCATTGTATATGTTATATATATATTATGTGTTTACAATCCAGTGATATATATTTTTTGTTTTATTTATTCCTTTTTATGTGAATTTTCATTTTTTAACATAACCACTACCATGATTAATTATCAATTCAACATTATGATCATTGTAATGTTTTCTCATCTCACAGTTATTTATGCCACGCATATTCCATATTCATAACTTTTTTTCGTTCCTGTTTTGTATATACTTCCAATTTTATATGTTATATCATTATTATATTTATATTCAAGGTATGAAATTATTCATATAAATTTATTTCATTCAATGAGGTTATGATTCATAATATTCTAGAGTATTGAGTATTTATCGGTGAATATCATCCTTACTAAAGACTATTTATGATTATTTTTATATTGGAATAATTAAATTATATTTATATATATAAACCCATCTATTTCATTCTCAAATGTTTCTATATTGAAATTACTTTTTTTTAATTTAATTTTCCCCCTATTAGTACTCAAATGTCTGAAACAATTTTTTACGGAAAATATAATTTGTTTTTAAATTTAGATTGAAATATTTTTATTCCATGTCTATATTTTTCATAATATGATTTAAATAGTTATTTATATTTTATAACTAGTGATTGAAATAATATTTACCCAAATATTACATTCTTTATAAAGGTTTAAAAAGCACAATCTTTTCATTTTCTAACTGGGGTATTTTTAATAAACTTTTGGATTTTTTTAATAAATATTGAATGAATGATTTTACTGACCCAATGGAATAGTATTTTATTTTTAGACCCATTTACCAGTTTATGTGGTCATTTTCAGAAAAAATCACAAAATATTGTGAAAATATTTATATCTCTATTATGTTATATAATAATTAAAATATTAGTTTTCTTAATAAATATTACAATTATATTTTATGTTAATTTTCATATATGTTAACATCAATTGATTAATATTATACATTACTATGAATATAATATAATTATACCAATGAAGTTATTTATATTTTTGTCTTATTATAATGTGGTTATATTCATTAAATTGGAAAAATATTAAAATTTCATATGCATATATTTCAATTCAAATGTTTATATCAATTATATAATGAATAATTATTTATTTCATTCATATGATGAATGAATTGGATTTAGTAAGTTAGAGGAATAACATATTATGAAACCTTAATTCCACAGTAGATCTCACGGGACAATATATAATTAGTATTTGGTGTATGTATAACCAATTATTTTTGATGCCTTGTGATAAAGCCTTGAGGGTATTATTACTGTGTCCAATATTATGTGTTTCATCATAATAAATGAAATTATTATTATCTGTATGATAACTTTTCTTTAAATTTCATCCATGGATATATTCCCCTTTAATGGTTGTAATTTTATGACATATTGGAACATTGACCATCTCTGCTATATTATTCATTCGTTGCTTATTCTTTAATATATTCTATTGAAATATTTACCTTATTGATCTTATGTTCTTAAACATGTTTAATTTTTCATTTTCAAATAATATAAATGAGGGATATATGAAAAATTTCAAATATATAATAGAAAAAACACTAAATATATCGAAATAATATTATATTATATTTGACATTTTCAAATAAAATAAGATAATCTTGTGTGTATTTAGTCACCCAACATGAAAAAACTATTTTTTATTTGCATTATGATCCCTTCTATGTTGTGACAATTTAGAAAAATAACCAAAAACACATGGCCTCTATATTTGTTATGTTATATTTTTTTTTGACAAAAAAGACGGATCCATTAATGATGGAGATCAGCAGAAATACAGTAGCATAACCACGATGGAAAATGATTGAACCAAAGCAAATCCTCGTAAGGAGGGCCAATGCCTGCCATCTTGTGAGCGGCTTCATTCTCTCCCCTTCTAATAAATGAGAAATTGCAGGAATTGAAGCCTTGTCTCCGCGAGTGAATACACCAGATAATGGGACCGAAAGGTTGAAGCCCGCCTTCAGTGAGATTGATGGCATTGATTACAGTGAGACAGTCGGATTCGATGTGAATGGAATCCCAACCGCGGTCTTTTGCGAAGTTTAACCCAGCAAGGATGGCGGCGGCCTCCGCGACTGAGGGCTCCCAAAGTGCATAACGTGCTTCGTATTTGGCAGCGATAAGATTTCCCAGGTTGTCTCGGGCCAGTAAACCTAGTCCAACTGGGCCATCCTTAGGGAGAGAGGCATCCACATTGATCTTAACAATCCCTTCTGGTGGGGGGCACCAATGTTGGGGAAGAGGAGGGTGGGTGAAAAGTCTTTGTTGTTCAGGGTGGTTCTGCCATACCGCAATCCATGACAATGCCCGGTCAATCCAAAATCTGGGGGGCCTCCGGAAATGATTGAAAATGGCCTCGTTCCGCCTATCCCAGATAATCCAAGCCAAAATGCACAGGGCGCCTACTTTAGCCGGCGAAAAGGAGGAGCACCATCGCATAATGAGAGATGTAAGATCTGAGGCGGTGTCCGGGAACAGCTCTACAGTTGATCCCCAGCCATTCCAAACCTCCTGAGCCCCGGGACATTGAATAAGAGCATGGAAAGGGGATTCAGTCGTAGAAGGGCAGAAAGGGCATGAGTTGTCGTTTGAAAAGTGTCTATAGACAAGGAGGCTCTTAGTTGGGAGGATACCAGTACACACCTGCCACCAGAAAAAGCAAACTTTAGGGGGAACATTAAGCTTCCAAATTGATGTCTAGAGCCTCGCATCTCCTTCTATAATCTGAGTAGTAAGAGCTCGCCGGTAGCCGGCTTTCACTGTATACTCGCCTGAGCTGTCGTTTGTCCAGTAGAGATGATCTGGCCCTGCGTCTGACACACAGGGAATACTCAGAATATATCCAAAACAATCGATTTATTTTCACCACACCATAACCTATATCCACCGATAATAAAATCAAGCTCATGATAGAATATATCCAAAACAATCGATTTCTTTTCACCACACCATATAATATTTTTTCTATATTTCTCTAATATAACTTTTATAATTTAATTAAGGATTCAATGAAGAATATTTGTATTTCATCTTGATTTAATTGTATGAATTTAATTAAATTAGTGTTATATATAATATAGAATTGTGCTTTATAATATTTAGGTATTGAAGATATATTAAAACTTTTTTTCAAATATATTGGGTTATTATTTATAAGGATTTAATTTTGTACGCTACCACTACATGGATCATCCTTTTTTTTGGTTCTCCTATTATACCCAATAAAGTCTCCTAAACTAACCTAATGAAATTAATAAAATATTCATTTTAAAAAAAATATGATTACAATATTTATAAACATCCCAAATTCACCTTTATATAACATTATAAATGAATATATTGATAATATTTTATGTCATAGTATTACTAGATATTCTAAAACCATGTAAGAAGAAAAAATAAAAAATAAATGTTATAACAAAAAAAGGAAAATAATATCTCATTATTTCAAACTCATTCACTATAGATTTATCTATTTAGAAATCCATTGAATGTTTTCATGGGTGGGAAACTTCTAATTATTTTACACTATTATTATTACATAGATAGCCTCTATAATTATCTATGGATTTCATAGTATCTATTATTTATTTCTATGGAATTGTAAACTGATTTGATAACCGTGTAGTGAAAATCCCCCTAATTATGATAAAAAAACCAAATGAGAGGAATTGTCAAATAGACTCTTCTCAAAAAGGGTACACCCAATACACAAACATATATATAAATCTCAAGAATATTAAATAATAATATTATTAAGAAGACAATTCCTTACAAAATCTTTGTAAAATAAGCATATCTAAAACCAATATAATTATTCATTCCAAAATAACAAGGAAGTATATAGCTTGAAAATGATTACATGGGATAAATATATATATAATTCCTATAAATAGAAATTAGATATATGATGAAATTCAATAACAGGTTGGGGAAGTGATCTGTGTTTCATGGGAAGCTTCACATAGGTCATGGTACACAATATATGATTGCACTATGTAGGAGGTCTGGAGTAGTCCTCATTTCTCGCATCTAGATGGGTACTGAAAGTGGAAAAATTATATGTTTTATTAATTAAGAATTCATGTATGATATGTGACTATAGTTTTTGCAGATCTACCAGAAATTTGGATATCACATTGTATAGATGGTGTTTAATGGGTTTCCTGGATATTAGATTACTATAATGTTCATTCCACAACACATAGGCTATAACACACCCCAGAATTTGGCCGATTGAATGAGAAATATTCCACTATGTTTCAAGTAATCGATATATAGAGAGGATTTTTAGGATTATGTAGAGGTTTGTGTACTTATGTCCTATAAGAGGTTACATCATATTAGTTTTTATCACCCCTTATATCACATTGACTTGTAAATCACCACCTCACGGGGTTAAGCAAGTTAAGAAGATGTGTTGATTGGAGTTATTTATCTAGGAGATGTGTATCAGGTCAACTGTAAGTATCCATAGAGTGGTATTGTTGACCATGATGTAGTGTGAATGTATATTTTAATTCTTATGTTAATGAAATGGTTGAAACACCATAACATACATGGTGATAATCCAAATTACCATATACGATGATGTAGCCTTATGGTTTCTATCAACTGAATATTCTATTACTGGAATGTTATGATTTCAATCCAGTGATCGATAACTAATATTCCATAATATTTGATGAACCCTTTTAACATAAGGGATTCATTGAATAATCATAGTCATATAAAAATTATTTACTTCCACAATATGGACATAAAAGTGGAACACTGTGATAATGTGAAGACATAGAAAATGGATATAGAAAAATAGTGGTATAACATATAAGGCCCCAGCCTTACACCTTACTTAATCTTGAGTTATTACAAGATTACAAATTGAGGATCTTTTCAGGTTTAGATTTTTAGAGAATTAGATCATAAAACTTGCATTACATTCCACATATAAACAAAGTGGTTATATAAAGATAGTATTCTTCATTCCCATCAATGGAAACATATTTAAAATAAAACATGGATTCATTATTGACACTTCCTTGACACTATCATCATATCATGTACCTTTCCCTTGACCTGTGAAAACATTTAAAAAAAACTTGGGATGAGCATAAAAAGCTCAATATGGGTTATAAAAACATGGAAAGGAAACATGGGTACATATATATATAAGAGTGAAATAATACTTTACCCATAAAACATAAGCACATTAATATACCTCATCAAATCATTAGTAAATCATAGAAATCATAAGACATAAAGGTAGCTTGAGACTTTCATAACATTCTTACGTAGGGAGTAACCCTCTTGGTTACGTTTGGAATACCCATCACAGTATATTCCCTAAAATCTCTTCGGAGAAACCTTAACGTTTCACTCCTTCGCATTACCCAATGCATTGGAGAGCTATATCGGGCTCACCCGCCCTTAGTTTATCACGGAACCACTCGTCTTCAAAATAATGCCCAAGAACTATAACATAATCGTATCACATAAAACATGCGTAAAGGAAACATAACATTTCCACATTTCAATCACAGGATATCAATACAACACAAAAAACGTTGTGAAAACCATTTTCAAAAATAAAAGAAAAGTAAAACATGGTATTTATTTTTCTTTTAAAAAGAAGGTATGGCTTGTAGAGGAAGCCGAAACTCAATTAACGGTCACGACGGTGGAGAAGTCATTGTCGCCGCATACATACGAAAATAAAATTACTTTTTGTCGTTTAGTAAACGCTTCGTATAAAAAAGATTCCTTTTGAATAAACGTAAAAGTCAGAGGGGTTTATACACCGTATAAAAGAAGGTTGTGTATAAAACAAAATATGCCTCAATGAAAGGAGATTGAGACGAAGTCCCATACCTTAGGTCCGACTTGTCTCGACCGTTCTTTAATCTCCTGAATAATAAACTTGAGTTAATCTCTACTTACTTAAGAACATTTTTCAAGTTCATTAGTCCTTTTATACCATGTTATGAACATCATGTAATCATTTAAGTTAATAGTGTTCATTTTGTCGGTATTTGGTTCTTAAGCCAAAAATAGACTTCTTACACTTACATGTTGTTAATTTGGTCAAAGGTTAGTTATATCCAGAATGATATTAATTATTTGGATAACATATATTCAGCATATACATGTATTTATAATATTACATCACATTTAGAGGTAAGAAATGAAATGCACCGTTCATGGAGACGGTAAGCCGTACGTACGCATGAACGCTACTTCCATTTCAATTTCGTATTTTTTTGGAATGGAATCATAATGTTATAAGAGTATATTATAATTTCAGTATAATAACATATATAATATCATTAACTTTATCCTTTACACATCAAACATATGGTATTAACGAATCAAATCACTTTCTGGGGGCGGTAGTCCACACTTCCTAAAATGAAGATATCGTGTTTACCCATAATGGAAACCATAAAGTTATGACCAAAATGAAAAAAAACAGAAGCATAAAGAAAACATAAACATATTATATATCATATATAAAAATAGTGACATCATAATGGCCACCTTTGAAGGTGTTAAATGAGTATTGAACAATCATCATTTCGGGAGGCAGAATTTCGCCATCCACGGAAACCGTATGTTCATTAACCATTTGATGTAGATGTGTGAGAGTGTAGATCAAATAAATCTTATAACAGCATCCTAGTATATTGAAGATACTGGTGTTGTTACAAAAGAATTAAATAAAAAGAGTTTAGGGGGTTGGAGAAGCAAAATAAAACAAATGAACATGAGAGAATGAATTACCTTTAAAAGTGTAACTTCTTTTGATTTGAGCCTAAAGGATTCCATTGAAAGGATTCTGCCCAAAGGGAATCCTCTAGGATGAGGAGAGGTATGTGGAGAGAGTAAATGGGCAGGGTTTGGCCTAGCCAAAGGCTTGAGGAGTTTGTGAAATGGGGTAGATATGGGGTCCATTTATAAGAGGAGAGGAGGGGCACTTTTGGAAAGTAAAGATAAGTTACTTTATTTTAAAAAGAGTTTCAGATTCAAAATGTCCCACATTGCTATAATTAGAGGATAAGGTGATAAGTCTTCTAAATCCACTCATCCAATTGGTTTTGGCTATGTTTAGGTTTTTGATTTTTCATTATCTTTCCATTTTATTTAAATCGTTAAATAATGAGGTCATCGCTGCATCATCATGATGTCATAAATAATTTAATTTATTTAATGTCTAAAAATTATAAAAAAACACTATGATGTAGGAAATCGTTTTAGCTTCCCAATTACTATTTATAATAAAAAATCTGATCTTTATAACCCCATGTAAAAATTGTTTTCGTAAAACATATTATGTTTGTGTCATTTTTACTTTTATATTTAATAAAACGTTATTTATGTCGTTTCCCAACCAATGTGTCTCCATGGGGTCCCCAAGTTGACCCATGGCTTGTCATGGTCGGAAACGACACAAACAATAAGGTTGGGACATGTGTCTAGGTCATTTCATATTATTAAAGCATTATTTATACCTTAAACTACCCTAATTACCATTAATCGCGATTAAAAACTTAATAAGTTACTATTCACCAAAAAATTATTTTAATCTCATTGAACCACATTTTACTTCTTAATGACAACCATGTATGTAGGATTTTTGAAATTCAAAACACAAAAGTGGCAAAGTTGCATTTAAACGTAAAATCAGTATCTTTAACTACCACTTAGTGGTTTCACTATTCATCAAAAATTGAAGTTTTTCAGAAAATTACCAAAAATTCACCCTAAGCAATATTTGATATTACGAATTCAAAAATGAAGTCTATTTTACAAAATTCAAAACATATAAGTCACATTAATTAATTTAATAATTAATTCCCGCTGTCAGAGCAAATAGCGCGTTTTTGTGGAACAATAAGTATCAAAAGATTGACACCAGTTTAAGTCCAATATCAAAGTGAAATTGATTCCAATGACCATCATTGGATAAAATGGTAAAAATATATTCTAATTTCACATCAAAAAAAAATCAAAAGATAATCTAATCATATAAATAAATTAGATTAAAAAGTAGTTTTTAATGTATAATGCAGTATTTTTCACTATTCATTAAAAAATGAACATTGTCAGAAAAATACCAAAAATTCACACAAAGTAAATTTTGATGTCCCAATCATAAATAATAAGTTTATTTGGACAAAAATAGCTTATAAAATTGTCAAAAGATAGATTTAAAAATGGTTTTCCATCATAAGTCAGTAGAACAATCTTTTAAGAATATTAGTGTATTCCATGCATAAGATTGTATTTATTTTCATTTTAAGCCTCTAAAACACTATATTAATCATTAATAGAGATAGATAAAAATATTTATTATTCATTAATTACTTGGGATGTTACATCCTTCCCCCCTTTTGAAAATTGCGTCCCCGCAATTTATTTACTTATCGAATAAATGGGGGGTACTTATCCCTCATAGCATTTTCAGATTCCCATGTTGCCTCTTCCATCATGTGGTTTTTACACAAAACCTTTACCTGCTTAATCACCTTATTCCGTAACACTTTCTCCATGTGGTCAAGAATCTGGACTGGTTGTTCCTCATAAGATAGGTTCTCTTCCAGTTGAACTACCTCTGGACTCAAAACATGAGATGGATCTGGCATATACTTTCTCAACATCGAAATGTGAAAAACATTGTGTACCTGAGATAAACTCGGAGGTAAATCCACTCGGTATGCAACTGATCTGACTCTCTCCAGAATTTCGTATGGTCCAATGAACCTTGGAATCAACTTTCCTTTCTTACCAAATCTCATCACACTTTTCCAAGGAGAAACCTTGAGAAAAACATGATCAACTACCTCGAAAGATAGATCCTTCCTCCGGTTATCCGCATAACTCTTCTGCCTGCTCTGAGCTGTTCTCATGTGTTTCTGAATCAGCTGAACTTTTTCTGCCATCTCTTCTACCAATTCTGGTCCCATCAACTTCCTTTCACCCACTTCATCCCAGAAAGCTGGAGTTCAACACCGCTTCCCATATAATGCCTGAAATGGTTCCATCTGTATACTGGAATGAAAACTGTTATTATATGAAAACTAACCCAAAGAAATATGTTGGTCCCAACTTCCCTGATAATCCATAGAACAAGCTCGTAGCATATCCTCCAATGTCTGAATTGTTCGTTCTGAGTTCCCATCTGATTGAGAATGAAAAGCTGTAATAAAATTTGATTCAGTACCCAACGACTTCTGAAGGCCTTTCCAAAAGTTAAAAGTAAACCTGGGATCACGATCCGATACAATGGAGAGAGGAACTACCTGTAACCTGACTAACTCTTTAAGATAAAAACGGGAAAGTTGATCAAGAGAGAAAGTATCTCGTATAGCAAGGAAATGACCAGATTTGGTCAAGCGATCAACAATAACCCAGATTGCATTATTACCTCGAGATGTCTTTGGTAATCCAACAACAAAGTCCATGGATATATTCTCCCATTTCCACTCTGGAACTGGTAAAGGCTGAAGCATCCCTTTCGGTAACTGCCGCTCTGCTTTAACCTGCTGACAAGTCAAACACTTCACAGTGAAATCAGCAATATCTCTTTTCATTCCATCCCACCAGTAATACTCCTGCAGATCTCTATACATCTTAGTACTGCCCGGATGAACTGAAAACGGAGAACTATGAGCTTCACATAACAACTCTCTCTTCAACTGTGAATCACAAGGCACGCACAATCTCTTCCCAAATCTTAAAACACAATCATTATCAATGTTGAATTCAGGCAACTTACCTTTCTGAACCAGCTCTACCTTTTTCTGCAACTCACTGTCTTGCTTTTGTGCTTGCTTGATTCTATATAATAGAGAAGATCTCACTGATACCTGAAACAAAACAGAAGGACTCCCCGCACCAACAACTTCTATGCCAATGTTCATCAAATCCTTAACCAAAGGATCACGTTCCAAATGAAACATTGTTAATGAAGCATTACTATTTCGACTCAAAGCATCAGCCACTTTATTTTCTTTTCCCGGATGGTAATGAATTGTCAAATCATAATCCTTGATTAATTCCAGCCATCTCATTTGTCTCATGTTTATCTCTTTCTGAGTGAATATATACTTTAAACTTTTGTGATCGGTATATATTTCAAACTTTACTCCATACAAATGATGCCTCCAAATTTTTAAAGCAAAAACAACTGCCGCTAATTCCAAATCATGTGTAGGGTAATTTACCTCATGAGTTTTCAACTGCGTGAAGCATAAGCAATTACCTGATCATTCTGCATTTGGACTCAACCAAGTCCTTTCAATGAAGCATCACTGTATATAAAAAACTCACCATTCCTGGAAGGTGGTGCCAAAACTGGAGCATTCACCAATCTTCTTTTCAATTCCTGAAAACAATCATCACATTCTTTTGTCCAGATAAACTTAACACCCTTCCGAGTTAGCTTAGTCATTGTACTAGATAACCGTGAAAAATTTCTAACAAACCTTCGGTAATAGCCCGCCAAACCAAGGAAGCTACGAATCTCGCTAACATTTGTGGGTCTTGGCCATTCTTCCACAACTTTTGTTTTTGCAGGATCAACAGTTATTCCATATTTAGAAACAATGTGACCAAAGAAAGAAATTTGTTGCAACCAAAACTCACACTTACTGAATTTCCCATACAGTTTCTTTTCTTTTAGGGTTTTCAAGATAACCCTTAAATGTCTTTCATGCTCCTCTTTACTTTTAGAAAACACCAAAATATCATCAATGAAAACCACCACAAACTTATCCAAGAACTAATGGAAAATTATATTCATTAAGTCCATGAATACAACAGGTGCATTGGTTAGCCCAAAAGGAATTACTACAAATTCATAATGGCCATATCTCGTACGGAACGCGGTCTTCGGAATATCTGCCTCCTTTACCTTCAGCTGATGGTACCCCGATCTCAAGTCAATCTCTGAAATAAACTGAGCTCCCTGGAGCTGATCAAACAAAACATCGATATGAGTCAAAGGATATTTTTTCTTAGCAGTGATGTTATTCAAGGCTCTATAATAAATGAAAAGTCTCATAGAACCATCTTTCTTTTTAACAAATAAAATAGGAGCACCCCATGGTGATGTGCTAGGTCTAATGAAACCTTTCTCTAATAAATCTTGCAATTTCTCCTTCAACTCTAAAAGTTCAATTTGTGCCATTCGATAAGGGGGTTTTGAAATTGGATTAGCATCAGGAACAAAGTCAACAGTATACTCAACTTCCAGATCTGGTATTATTCCAGGAAACTCATCAGGAAAAACATCAGGATGCTCATTTACCACTAGCATATCATTAAACTGAACAGTTCCTTTAATTTCAACAACGTGTGCAAGGTAACATTAATTTCCATCTTTTACAAGTTTCTCGGCCTCTTGATATGTTATAAAAAGTAAGGGTTCATTCTTGTAAAAAACTGAAAGTCTTTCTGAAAAGAAACTTCTTTAACTCTACAGTCAATCTTAGCATGGTAAATAGAGAGCCAATCCATACCCAGGATAACATCAAACTCTACTAGAGGTAGAACAATAAGGATTGCAAGTAGGTTCTTTCCACAGATAAGGATAGGAAGATTCTTATAAATTCTTTTTGCCTCAACATTCCCCCCATGTGTTTTTACCAAAAGTTCAGGAGTCATTTCTTGAGATATTATTCCCATTTTACTAGAAAAGGTTTCAGAGATGAAAGAATGTATAGACCCCGAATCAAACAACACACTGGCATAATTTGAAAAAACAAACAAAGTACCTGATACAACTTCATTTGACGGCCTGACATCTGCTGAAGTAGTTGCAAAGGATTTTACCACCCCTTTCTGCTTGTAGTCTAACTGCTTCCCATCACTCAAGCTCTTTGTCGGACACTCATTTGCATAGTGACCCATCTCATTGCACTTATAACACTTCACTAACTGTAAATCAAATTTGTTATTACCTTCACCTTGATCCTTTTCAATGCAATCACGAGCCTTATGTCCCGTCTTACCACATCGGTAGCACTTTCCAGAATTCAGAAGACATTCCCCAGCATGCCTTTTGCCGCATTTATCACAAACTGGAAACTTAGTTCTCTTACCATCAGACTTTTTTGAAGAATTCTTACCTTTCTCCTGCTACCTAGGGCTCTTCTTCTGCTGGTTGTTATAGAACACTTGGTCATCGGAAAACTATATTTCCACCTTCTCATCACACCGAACAACCTTTTAATAACTTTTAAACACACGAGAAGCTAATGCCCTTCGATATTTTGGCTTTAATCCTGAGTAAAAACGATTGATTTTACTATCAAGGTCTCGAATAAAATTTGGAGCATACCTTGCCAATCGAGTGAACCTTTCTTCATAAGCAGCCACTGAGTCTTCCTCTTGCCTCAATTCCAAGAATTGTTTTTCCATCCTAAGTCGAACAACCTTAGGAAAATACTTCTCAAGAAACATACCTTTGAATTCATCCCAGTCAAGAGCATCAATCTCATCAGCGTCCCTGATATTTTTAACCATAGACCACCACTGATCTGCTTCACCCTCCAAACGTTAAATAGCAAGACTAACCTTTTGATTGTTTGAACACCCCATGACATCAAAAACATTCTCCAGTGCTTTAATCCACCCTTCAGCTAGCACAGGGTCAGAAGATCCTCTGAATGATGGTGGATGTTGCCTCATGAAATGTTCCACCACTTACATGTTCCTCTGCGGTTGATCTGGCTGATCTCGTGCATGGATACCCCCACCATTTATCGCTTGAGTCAACTGCGCCATTACTGCAACAAACTATTCAGTTCTAATTCCGACCATCTCATGATGCTGATTCGGAAGGTTATTTCCTTCTGTATGCCTTCCTAGCACTGCTTCCATGTTTCCTCTACGGAAAACCATTCTGAACAAACATGTCTTAGATGAAGCAACATGGTAATCTTCAAATTCTATATCACTTCAATTTGACCATAAAAAAAATATTTTTGGATAATCATTTAATAGAATTCTAATTCCGAATGTTATCTAAACTGACCTTTGATACCAACTATAAGGCCCCAGCCTTAAACCTTACTTAATCTTGAGTTATTACAAGATTACACATTGAGGATCTTTTCAGGATTAGAGTTTTAGAGAATTAGATCATAAGACTTGCATTACATTCCACATATAAACAAAGTGGTTACATAAAGATAGTATTCTTAATTCCCATAAATGGAAACATATTTAAAATAAAACATGGATTCATTCTTGACACTTCCTTGACACTATCATCATATCATATACCTTTCAATTGACCTGTGAAAACATTTCAAAAAAAAACATGGGATGAGCATAAAAATCTCAGTATGGGTTATAAAAACATAGAAAGGAAACATGGGTACATATATACATAAGATTGAAATCATTCTTTACCCATAAAACATAAGCACATTATCATACCTCATCAAATCATTAGTAAATCATAGAAATCATAAGACATAAAGGTAGCTTGAGGCATTCATAACATTCATACGTAGGGAGTAACCCTCTTGGTTGTGTTTGGAATACCCATCATAGTATATTCCATAAAATCTCTTCAGAGAAACCTTAACGTTTCACTCCTTCACGTTACCCAATGCATTGGAGAGCTATATCGGGCTCACCCGCCCTTAGTTTATCACGGAACCACCCGTCTTCATAATAATGCCCAAGAACCATAACATAATCGTATCACATAAAACATGCGTAAAAGAAACATAACATTTCCACATTTCAATCACAGGATATCAATACAACACAAAAAAAGTTGTGAAAACCATTTTCAAAAAGAAAAGAAAAGTAAAACATGGTATTTATTTTTCTTTTAAAAAGAAGGTATGGCTTGTAGAGGAAGCTGAAACTCAATTAACGGTCACGACGGCGGAGAAGTCGTTGTCACCGCATACGTACGACAAAAACATTCCTTTTTGTCGTTTAGTAAACACTTCGTATAAAAAAGATTCCTTTTGAATAAACGTAAAATTAAAGGGGTTTATACACCGTATAAAAGAAGGTTGTGTATAAAACAAAATATTCCTCAATGAAAGGAGATTGAGACGAAGTCCCATACCTCGAGTCCGACTTGACTCAACCTTTCTTTAATCTCATGAATAATAAACTTGAGTTAATCTCTACTTGCTTGAGAACCTTTTTCAAGTTCATTATTCATTTTATACCATGTTATGAACATCATGTAATCATTTAAGTTAATAGTGTTCATTTTGTCAGTATTTGGTTCTTAAGTCAAAAATAGACTTCTTACACTTACATGTTGTTAATTTGGTCAAAGATTCATTATATCCAGAATGATATTAATGATTTGGATAACATATATTCAGAATATACATGTATTTATAATATTACATCACATTTAGAGGTAAGAAATGAAATGCACCGTTCATGGAGACGGTAAGCTGTACGTACGCATGAACGCTACTTCCATTTCTATTTAGTATTTTTTTGGAATGGAATCATAATGATATAAGAGCATATTATAATTACAGTATAATAACATATATAATATCATTAACTTTATCCTTTACACATCCCACATATGGTATTAACGAATCAAATCACTTTCAGGGGGCGGTAGTCCGCACTTCCTAAAATGAAGATATCGTGTTTACCCATAATGGAAACCATAAAGGTATGTCCAAAATTAATAAAAAAATAAGCTTAAGGAAAACATAAACATAATATATATCATATATAATAATAGTGACATCATAATGGCCACCTTTGAAGGTGTTAAATGAGTATTGAACAATCATCATTTCGGGAGGCAGAATTTCTCCATCCACGGAAACCGTATGTTCTTTAACCATTTTATGTAGTTGTGTGATATTTTAGCTCAAATAAATCTTATACAAAAATCCTAGTATATTGAAGATACTGGTGTTGTTACAAAAGAATTAAATAAAAAGATTTTAGGGGGTTGGAGAAGCTAAATAATACAAATGAACATGAGAGAATGAATTACCTTTAAAAGTGTAACTCCTTTTGATTTGAGCCTAAAGGCTTCCTTTGAAAGGATTCTGCCCAAAGGGAATCCTCTAGGATGAGGAGAGGGATGTGGAGAGATTAAATGGGCAGGGGTTGGCCGAGCCAAAGGCTTGAGGAGTGTGTGAAATGAGGTAGAGATGGGGGCCTTTTATAAGAGGAGAGGAGGGGCACTTTTGGAAAGTAAAGATAAGTTACTTTATTTTAAAAAGAGTTTCGGATTAAAAAGGTCCCACATTGCTATAATTCGAGGATAAGGTGATAAGGCTTCTAAATCCACTCATCCAATTGGTTTAGTCCATGTGTAGGTTTTATATTTTTCATTATCTTTCCATTTTATTTAAATAGTTAAATAATGAGGTCATCGCTGCATCATCATGATGTCATAAATAATTTAATTTATTTAAAGTATAAAAATTATAAAAAAAATACTATGATGTAGTAAATATTTTTAGATTTCCAATGAGTATTTATAATCAATAATCTGATCTTTATAACCCCATGTAAAAATTGTTTTCGTAAAACATATTATGTTTGTGTCATTTTTACTTTTATATTTAATAAAAAGTTATTTATGTCATTTCCCAACCAAAGTGTCTCCATGGGGTCCCCAAGTTGACCCATGGATTTTCTTGGTCGGCCATGACACAAACAATAAGGTTGGGACATGTTTCTAGGTCATTTAATATTATTAAAGCATTATTTATACCTTAAACTACCCTAATTACCACTAATCGCGATTGAAAACTTAATAAGTTACTATTCACCAAAAAAATATTTTAATCCCATTGAACCACATTTTACTTCTTAATGACAACCATGTATGTAGGATTTTTTAAATTCAAAACACATAAGTGGAAAAGTTGCATTTAATCGTAAAATCAGTTTCTTTAACTACCACTTAGTGGTTTCAACATTCATCAAAAATTGAAGTATTTCAGAAAATTACCAAAAATTCACCCTAAGCTATATTTGATATTCCGAACACAAAAATGAAGTCTATTTTACAAAATTCAAAACATATAAGTCACATTTATTAATTTAATAATTAATTTCCGCTGTCAGAGCAAATAGCGCGTTTTTATAGAACAATTAGTATCAAAAGATTGACACCAGTTTAAGTCCAATTTCAAAGTGAAATTGATTCCAATGACCATCATTGGATAAAATGGTAAAAATATATTCTAATTTCACTTAAAAACCAATTCAAAAGATAATCTAATCATATAAATAAATTAGATTAAAAAGCAGTTTTTAATGTATAAAGCAGTATTTTTCACTATTAATTAAAAAATGAACATTGTTAGAAAAATACCAACAATTCACAAAAAGTAAATTTTGATGTCTCAATCATAAAGAATAAGTTTATTTTGCAAAATATAGCTTATAAAATTGTCAAAAGATAGATTTAAAAATGGTTTTCCATCATAAGGCAGTAAAATAATCTTTTAAGAATATTAGTGTATTCCATGCATAAGATGGTATTTATTTTCATTTTAAGCCTCTAAAACACTATATTAATAATTAATAGACATAGATAAAAATATCTATTATTCATTACTTACTTGGGATGTTACATAACATATATGTTTTTATTATGTGTAATTCTAGATGTATTTGTCTATATCATAGATGTATGACCAATGGTCGAATAAGGATGGATTATAGGGGTATCATTCTCATTATATAGTGAAATCATTATGTGGAAGAGAACGATTATTACAGGTGTATTTTCATACCATAATCATTTGAGTGAAGAATATCTAATAAGAAGAGTAGTTAGTTACTTGTTAGAAAAGTGTAGTAATATCTCTAATTGTTTGTGTTAGTGAAGAATTATGGTTAGTTAGGTCACTCCAAATTGTAATTTAAGTAGTGATATTTTAGTGTATTTATTGTGTTGTATTATTTTTTTGAATTATCCTTCGATGTAAGCTTGTGTTGGTGAAAAAACTAAAATACCATGTGTTATTCATTTCATTCACAATGGTATTGTAGAAAAACCATCCCATGTTCAATGGGATTAGAATATGAATATTGGAAAAAGGGATTCGATGATTCATGAGGCCATGATGCTGGTTCTATAGAACACATACCATGATTTATGAATGAATTCATATTAAATGATTAATACCATTATCAAATGTCTAAATATTTTTGTTGAACATATTTTCTACCTTATTGAATGTATTAAAGAATAAAATTCCATGAATAAATTAATTTTAATGATAGTTCATTGTTTCCTAGTAAGGTTTAGGATTATATAAGACAAATATATAAAATAGATATCCCTTTATAGCCTTAAATTCACTCTATTGTCTTATTAAATGAGAAATAAAGTCATCAAGTCAAGAATAAAGGACTTTTATACTTTTTGGTTTTTTAATTCCATGAATAAGATATCTATCATAAAAAAATTATATTTTCATGAATTTGTTAAAGTGATTTCATTCTTGTCCAAAAATCTTAAAACATGAAAATATGGATTTAATGTGAATCTTTTTATTTCTTTCTTAATGTTAAGAAATGTCAGAGATTTTGTAATTAAATTTCCCAAATAATATAATTAAGACAATGATGAAGAAAAGAGGCACATGAATATGGAAAAATAAGTTTCAAATATTTCTCAATAGATAACCTAAAAATTCATAAATCATATACATATAGTTGGTGATTGTTCTGGGGGATGTAGGGTAGAAGAAGTTAAAAACATTAAATATGCAGGTGTTTTTTTATTTTAGAAATATGTATGAAATGATGATATTGACTATGATAATAACTTATTTTTGGATTTGTTGATGATATAGAAGAACCTAAGGTATCCCTTTAAGAACTATATGTATGGAAAATAAGAATATTAAGGCTAATGGTATGGTTCTTGATTCATTGCTCTACATGAATAAAAAAAGAATAAAAATTAGAGGAAACATATAAAATAAAAAAAATTATTATTGGAAGATCATATAATTTGGTGATGGAAGTTGAACAGAAACATAAAATTGATCAAAAATCAGGAATTGTCGATAGATTGAATAAAAAATTCAATGAAATAGAAAATTAGAAATTAGAATATCGAAGATGAATTTATGATTTGGAATCAAAGGTGGAAGATAAATTGAATAAGTTCACTCCTATAATAACGATATAAAATACAATGGAATTATCTTTATGTGAAACCAATGGAAATATTGAGAAGAAACACATTCCTTTTCATCAATTTCAGTAGGTCGAAGATAGAGTCAAAGCAGTTGTTTTTTAAATCCTCAAGCATTGACTCCTCAAAAGAAGGCATCACTTAAAAACAACATAAATGAAATAAAATCATGTGGATAAGGAAAACTAAATTGAATTAATAGTTAAATGTGTTTTATAATTATTTTTTGGACACACATATCATGTATTCTGTATTTCATGAATGTCTATATTGGATAAACATAATATCAAATAGGGAAAAGGAAATTTAGATTACTCATTATATTTTTATAGATATTATTCTTATAACATGTACATGCATATGTAATTTTTTTCATCATGTGGAAAAAATATACATATATAATTCCTTTATGTGGAACAAATAATATTGAATCCTTTACAAAAAATTTATCTAATCTAAATTGATTTTCTATTTTATAATAAGTAGAATCATTTTTGGAGCTAGATGATGAGGTTGGGCACTCATCACGAACATGTGTAAAGAGAGGGAGTTTTGATGAATCAAATATTTGTGAAATTTATTTGATAGAAATTTCAATGTCATGTTTTTGGAATTTGGACAATGGATGTACATAAAAAATGATCATAAGTAAATATATAATTATAATCATCAATGACAATAAAAATTGAAAAATATACATTAGGAATGAAGAGGGTCTTAATATTATTTTTTTATGAAATTAAATGATATAAGGTACTAATTATAGGAAAACAAGAATCTTACTGGTTAATTGTATAATTCATAATTTTCACAATGTAAGAAATTTGTATTATAATGTACATGATAAAAAAATATTTTTATTAAATGTTAATGATGGTTTACTTATCCTCTATAGAAATATACCTATAATAAATCAATATCTCATGGGAGAGGTATTTTATTTATATTTTCCACATAAGATGATAACAGTATTTGGAATTTTTGACTTTTCAATTTGAGGAAAACATCATTAGAAAGGTAGCTAATGTTAAATGGATATGGTGATATTCTCTATCTCACATTTGATTATACACACACATGTTATTAAATTTAAAGGGGAATATTATTCAATATTTTGATAAATCAAAGAATATGAAAGAATCATGATTGATTGATCATGTTCATATAAATATTTTTTAATCTATTTAACCAAAATAAATTGATATAAGAAGGTATTATATGTTATTTATTAATTTCTAAAAAATTAATGGATATTTTAGAGAAAAAATAAAAACAAAGGATCCGTATTTTAAACTCTTAATATAATGATAACTAAAAATATCCTTCAGTTGATAATTTAAGAGCTTGGAACCAATATAAAATAAAACTTCACAAACAATAATGTTTCATGATTTCTAGAAATTCATCAAATTCAAATCCAGGTTTTGGCATTCTGGACACCCAAATAGTATTGCATGTGGAGTGATGAAAACATATAATGAACAATTGGGATCAAACTATTCAATTGAAAAGACCCTATAAAAAAGTAATTTCAAATAATATATTATTTTAGATATTTACTTCTCAGATATATCATTGTTAGGTGTTATTTTAGAGGTAAATTCATATTAAATTTTCTATTGAAAGAAAAATAATGTGAAATATTTCAATGTGTTTTGAAGATAATTTATTACTCTGATCATAGAAGAATATAGATAATTTTATGATCGATGAGGTGAAGTCATATTTATTACATATTCATAAAATGGGAAAATAATAACAATGAT